>OY856409.1:1732403182-1733603182 GCA_963693085.1 Alisma plantago-aquatica | reverse complement strand
TGCATCTTAGGCATCTTATTCTGGATGATATCTGAAGTGGTTTTAGCTAACTTGATTGTCTCATATTATTCAGTTATATATTTCCTGGTTAGGAGTGACTTTGAGTACTTTGTCCAGGCTCGTATCTCAGCCATCACATCCAAAAAGGGTATATCAACATGAAGTTTCTTCATAGCTTCTTTAAACTTATTGAATTGAGTGTCAAGCTTGGTTTGCCTTAAACGAGCAGGGAAAGGAATATGAGGCTTGTATACTGAGATATCAGGTTTTGGTGTTTCAGTTTCTTTATCAATATGTTTCTCAGGACTTTCCTTGTTTGTCTGATTAGCAGTTACTGGTTCTTTCGGTTGAGACTCTGGCATTGTTGAGTCTTGGACAATCATAGGTTCATCTTCATCTATAACAACCATAGGTGTCTTGATAGGGGGATCAGAATAGTCTTTTCCCGACATGGTGGTGACTACCTTCAATTGTTCATGATGCTTAGGATTATTCTTGGGTTGGCCAACAAAAACCCCAGCTGGTGGCTTGATGCTAGCTACACGTTGAGCTAGTTGGGATTCAATAGCCTTCTGCTGAGCTTGTTGGTTAGCTATCATAGTTTGCTGAGTTCGCAACATCTTTTCAATGGTTGATAGCTTGTCATCAGGTGATACGGGACTTGCTTGTTGTCCTTGTTGTTGATAAGGAACTTGGTTAAAACTCTAGTACTGGTAATTGTTTTGATAATTGTTGAAGTTCCTATTCTGGAAGTTTCCCTTGAAGTTTCCTTGATTTCTAAAATTCTATTGTTGATTGTACTGAAATCCTGGTGGGCCTCGTGGTTGGTTGTTCAAACCAAATTGATGTGAGTTCACAACTCCAGAGGGGTTTCCTTATTGAAAACTTGGATGATTCTTATTTTGATTCAGATTGTAATAACCTTGACCAGGGATGATATTAACATCATTCAAGTTCTCCATTTGATTATTATCTCCTTGGCCACATACATTACTTAGAACAATATCATAGAGAACATTGCTTGCCAAAGTGGAATGATCTGTGCCCTTGCATGCTTCACAAAACAGTGAGGCAGACCTGACCTGTTCTTGTTGTCAAGTGGGCAAATGTCCTCTTCCAATTGCAGCAAGAGATGATTCAATATGTCTTGCTTGGAAACTAAGAGTTTTAGGGTTTCAGCGATAGACTTGTACTCAGGAGTAGCATCAGCCATAGCTTCTTTCAATACTCCTTTACCTATAGATCTACCCCAATTAGCTTGATTTTCATATCCAAGGGTTACAACCCTCCATGCGTTGTCATAACTTTGACGCATGAAGTTTCCTCCAGATGAGGAGTCTAAGAATCTCTTGATATCATCATCCACACCCCTATAGAAAATTTCGATGAGTTGATTCTTAGGAATTCCATGGTGTGGACACTTGCATAGAAGCTCTTTATATCTATCCCATGCTTCAGCAAGAGTTTCTCCAGGGACTTGGGTGAAATTCTTTATCCGTCCCCTAATTTCATAGGTGAGAGAGGGAGGGTAGAACTTTTCCAAAAATACATTTTGAAGTTGTTCCCAAGTGGTGATGGGTTCACTTTGCAATGAATTGTACCATCTCATTGCTCTATCATCAAGTGAAAACTTGAAGAGACGAAGTCGAATGGCATCAACAGATACTCCATTTTGCTTTGGCATAGCACATAGATCGATAAACCTCAAAAGATGCTACTGATTGTCCTCTCCTTGTTTTCCATAGAATGGGCTATTTTGAAGCAATGTGTTCCAATGTACCCTAATCTCGAAATTGGCAGCATTGATGGGAGGAGATTGTACTCGATGATGAACATTAGCAACTTTGGGGATTGAGAACTCTCAAAGATCCTTTTGTAGTTCGGTTGCTTGTGTCACTACTTGTGCTGCTTGAATTTCTTCTTGAACCACACCTCTAGCTTCTTGCATGAATCTTTCTCTTTGTTCATTAAGGGCTTGAGCCACCCTTTGAGATTTCTCCTCTTCTTGAGCCATCCTTTCTTGGTTCTCTCTATTTTGTCAGTGGAAGGTTCTGTCAATCTTCGGATCAAAGCTGGCAGTGAGTCCGAGGCTATTCAGGCGGTGCATGCACTAATCCTCCTGATGTACCTGATAATAGAAGGAAAATAAGATCCACAAAGTAGAGTCAAAGTCAAGTAGATGATCGATTGTATCAAAAGAAAAACAAAATCCTAGATTAGCCTTAAAAGAACTATATTTTACTAACTAATTCCGTTGTCCCTGGAAATGATGCCAGAATTTGATGTGGGATTTTATCGCACTAACAAACTCACTCGGGGTTGAAATACTCGAGATTTTACCAAAACCAAAGTGCAATAATACCACCCGCAAGCGGACGAGTCTTATCACAATATAGTTAAGGATCAAAACCAAAGGACAATGTTTTTAAGAATCCTTGTCAGTCTAGTCTAGTTCAATTTAAGACTAATATTTAAAATGATTGGTTGATTTGAGATTGGTTAAACTAATTGCAAGAAAGTAAAAGCTGAATTAAAGTTGGATTGAGATCAATGATATGGAATCGCTGGGATGGTCTCGAGTTTCACCACCACTATGCATTCAAACACGTCTAAACATCAAACATCCTAGCAAGATATAACTATCCAAATGGAGCTGCTGCAAAACCCCTCATACGGGCGTTAGGCTTGCATAAGCATCACCTTAGGTATCAGATGTCTTGTCACCATTCGGTTCATACACTTATGGCTCCAGAGATACAACATCCAACTAAGGCTGTGGTCCTCCCTAAGGGATGTTTAGACCACAGAAGCATCACCGTAGGCTAGATGTCTCATCCCCTCACAGATCATACACTTACGACCTCAAGGAATCCTTTCAGAAGTTCTCGTCAAGGAGTCAACCATGCTAATCGATAGGCAAGTAGGTGATTAATCTACAAACAAACATCGATGATAAATAAAGATGATACAAAATCCAACTAAGGTTGTGGCCCTCCCAGAGGGATGTATAGGCTACAGAAGCCTCACCAAACGTTAGATGGCACGTCCCCTCATGGATCACGCACTTACTACCTCAAAGAATCCTATCTTATTTCTAATCAAGGAGTCAAACTTTGTAAACCACCATTCCACCCTACAAATAAGATGATTTCACAATATAGGGAAGAACAAGATGAAAGTAAGTAGATGATCAACTACATACGTACCAATTAATAATGAAATGAAAAGTTATATACATTGCCATGGAATGCTTAATAGAAGAACATGTTTGCATGGGCAGAGGGGCTAGTCCCCGCACCCCAGCGAAAGAAGACTACTCGTTCATGATGTGAGAGACAAGAAGAATAAGAGAAAAGGAAGGTTCTACCATGAGCATGATGAAGAAGGTGGTCGCAACTCGGTGAAGATGATGCGGTCACCTATGTTGTGTCAGGGCAGATCTGAATGAGGAGGAAGAACCACCAAGGCAGGCTGGGCAATCCTTCTTCTTCACCTTCTCTCTCTCCTTCTCTCCTTGCTTGGTGCCAAGAGAAGCAGGCGGGCATGTGGAAGTTGAGGTTGGATTGGACCTTTGGCAGCCTGTCGGCGTGCTGCCCCCCCCCAGAAATGAGGACCATTGTGGTCCTATTTATAGGGTCGAGATTGGCCCTCATGCTTTTTGTGTGAGTTAGGCCCCAAATGGTTTGGAGACCGTTTGATGTCAAAACAGTTTTGAAGATGGTTTGACGTTCAAATGGTCTTGGAGATATTTTTCTTCAAACGGTTTAGTCAAATGGTCTAGGGACCGTTTGGATGGCCAAACGATTTTGGAAACTGAATGGCACCAAACGGTCTTGACTTTGGAGATTTTCCTTTGACCAAGCTTGTGTCTTTTGCAAACCAAATGGATCCAAACGGTCTTGGGTTCTATCTCCATTTGGTTTTGGCTGCACAACCGGTCTTGGGACCGAATGGCTCCAAACGGTCTTGGTCAAAGCGGTCTTGAATGATCAAATGATCTTGATCCAAATGGTTTCGATTGTTCAAACGGTCTTCATCCCAAACGGTTTAGAGTATCCAATCAGTCCTAGGTCCAAACGGTCTTGAGACCATTAGACGACATCCGGTCTTGAGACCATTTGGGTTCATTTGGTCTTGAAACCGTATGGACTCAAATGGTCTCAGGATTGTTTAGGCTCATGCAGTCTTGCAACCAAATGGGCTTAAATGGTCTTGAGACCGTGTGGGTGAATATCTGAAACCGAAAGGTCAGAACCGTTAGAGCAGATCGTTTGGTCAAGATAAAAAATGGGAGGTTCTTCAGTGAATTCCATGTGATGATAGAACTCGATTTAGACCTGCATCAAATCAATATAATTATGATCAAAAATCATAATAATTAGATTTATTTAGAGAACTTGCAATATTTGAGATTTAAGAGATAAGTCGAAAGTATTGAATCAAATTGGTTATAAAAAGGATGACTAAAAATCAGGATCAATATGCATTCATCATCAACAACATCATATTTTAAGATCATGATAAAGTCGGGATTCAAGTAATATCGTCATGGTTTTGACCTATTAGAGGCTTAGTTTAGGAAATTAGAATAGTATGAAAAGGGTTACCTTTCCAAACTCTAAATAAATCAATGAGATGAAAATTTAGAGGCAGTCATAATAGAGATCTGACCAAGATTAGGGGAGTCATAAGTCAACTACCACCCTACCCTAGCACATTAGTCCATATTACTCATGAGTCATCAAGCATATCCAAATAGGGAGAGTATCGACTGTCAAATCTTATTTCCCAAGATCATGAATAAAACGTCAAGATCATTAATAGGGAAACCATATTTCAAGATTTTGTGAGTTCACAGTCATAGGTACATTCCCTTCCTTTCATGGTCAAGGTAAGGGTAGATTTTGGAATCAGGAAGTCAAATTGAAAACTCGAGTGTTTGATCATAGCAGTGTGTCGTCTAGACTTTGTAAAATTCATATTGTTCAAAATAGAGCCTTTTAATGTGGCATATCAAAAGGGGATTTGCCTCTTATAACAAGTCTTCACATCATGGTTTAGGGTTCTAAAGACACAGTCATCTTGCGGCATGATCATTGCACATATCAAATAGGGGGAAGAGTTTGCTTAACTATGTTTGAGGTTTGATTATCAATAGGGAAACATAGGTTTAATCAATAGGGACCTCATCAAATGTGAGGTGTAAGACAAGAGTTCCACCTTATTTGAACATATCTAGAATTTACCTCAATCATTGAAAGCACTTGTATTGAGTCTATTAAAATTGAGTCTACATGATCTTAAGGTTTTTCATATGAGTACATCACTTGCAAGAGTACTTTCATTTGTCAAATAAGGTTTTCAATTTAAAATCACATCTTGGCATTACCGTGTTAATTAACTTTCACAATATCAAATGAGTTTTACTTTTCCCCATACATAATCTACCCACAATCGAGATGTCATGTGATTAATAGTCAAGAGAGAAGAATCACATGAGGGGATAAGAAGACTAACTAATCATCTACTTGGGTGGATTAGGTGGTCCTTAAAGAAGAGGTTAGATGCTAGAAGTCTCTCTAAACTTAAAGAAAGGATTGTAGTCCTGCCTGGGTTCTCAAGATATGTTATGCCTTAAACACATATAGAGGCCTGTGTGTATGTCTTTGATACCATTTGTCACAGAACTATTTTTTACCCTAGGTCCATACTGCTAATGGCTACATAGACAAAGGTAAGTGGACTTGGGCGTATGTCCGTAGAATGGCACAAATATTTCACACAAGCAATATATATGGAAAAGTAGTAGCAACAAGAGATAACAAGGTACTAAACATGGAGATAAGAGATATGTACCCATTTCTAGATTCTAATACACCCACTTTTATTGCAATTGAGGTTAATCTTGAGTGAACCGGATCTTCAATTGAGAACTATGAATTCGATAAACAAAATATATCATTGTGATTGCATTGAGTACACTAACAAAAACATGTAACCATAGTTTAAGAGTAGTATAAAAGTTGCTTGGCTAGAAACATCATATTAAACAAGAAGTAGAAACAAGGTGAGAATAGTTTTTTTTGTTCGGTCAAACATCATGTTGCTATAAAATTTCCAAAACTTCGGGTACAAAGACATGTGCCCCTATTACAAACAGGGATGAAACATCCGAAAAGAAATCAAAAGAGATCTAACAACAAATCTCCAGAAAGGAAGAAAGCGCAAGAAGAAACTACATCAGTTACAAGAAAACACAGACCTCTACCAGAAATATGGATCAACCTCCAAATTAACCAACATAACACTAGCAATCAAAACACCTTCAATGTGTGCCATCCTGGAAAACTGAAAACTGACGATAGTTACTGGAAAAGTCGGCATCTTCAAGAAAAGACAAGAGACATCTTCCGCCACCAATCCTAACACAAGAATTCATGATGCAGAAGGAAAGATCATCAAGGGACCTTCCATGAGATGACCCACGAGAAATGTCCTTGAACTAAAACCATCCACCTTTCCTCCACTAGAATTAAAACCAGTCCCTGAAAGTGTGGATTCCAGATGAAGGACCAGTCCCTCTTCATTAAACGGCAGCCAGCAGACTTAGTGACCCCTAATGAACACAACTACACCAGGAATCAAATCCAGAAAAGGAAACGAGCACCAAGGGTTAGGCAAGTATGAAGCTCAGCCCAACTTTTTCCTGGCAGATTTCTTCTTTTTCTTTGACCAGGACAGGTTGAAATCTGTAGAATCAAGGTCACAACACCTGGACTCGGTATTTGAATCATTGGAATTAACCTCCTCCTCAAATAGGCTTTCCTTCCTTTCCTGGTAATCAACAGAAAATCCACAACTCTCCCAGATCTTATTGATCTTCCACGAGTCAGAACCTATATCCTCCTAGCTTCTTCTCGCAATTTCCAGCTCCCAATCAAGGTTGAGACTACCTGCATTGCAAACCGGAGTGCACCCAAACATATCAGGTTCTTTCAGTTGGTTGCAGGTGGCTGTGGATTGGCAGACAAGGTGAGAATAGTTAACAACATTCTTCTATATAAAACATGTTTTAGATTTCTTTATCCATTATATCAACATATGCCTTTGACCACTTCTCAAGTAAGGGGTCCTTGAGGGGCATTTACGCTCCCTATTTCTACTTGAGGGACCTCAAGCCCAGAGTCAATGAGCTAACCATATTTGATTCATGCCTTGTGCCCTTACCCTAAGAATTCAGGAAGGTACACAAGGCTATATAATGGATTTCTATATGTTATGTTCAAGGTTTGTCAACATATTATAATCAACATGGAAGTGGTATTCATAGGGAACAATATCTCAAACAAGTAATTTTCTAGCCCACCATTTACACAAAAATACATACAAACAACCCAATATCATAGTATGGTCAAGAGATTAAGCGTACCTTATGAATAGAGTATAAGATATGATTCATGAGTAAGATCCCAAGAGATGGGCCAACCCCAAGGAGAAATACGATATAAAATACATAACATAGAGTCTTAGATCATTATGGTTTGATAGGATAAGCATCTTATCATTCATGTGGGGGTTCCTTTATACTTTAGTTTCAAGCAGTTTATTCTTAGATTCAAGGCTCGAGACATGTATGCAAATAGTCATCACAATCCAAGTATTGTCACTATATTGTAGGTATAAGTGGGCCATCAAGATTATGAATGTTATAAGATAAAGCTAAGATCTAATTTTAGATGTAGGACATGAATGAAATCTAAGTTATCATCATGGTTTAATCATGCAAGTTCACATCTAGACATATTAGATCAATCACATGCAAAACATTTAAATGTCCAAGTCATAAGATCATTAAAGATCATAGGATAGATCAGATTTGTATTAGTGCTACACGTGTGATGAATCTATTGATTTGAACTAGATAGAGAAAAACATGTGCATAAAATTCGCCTTTCATCATATAGAAACAAACTATATCAACTAGATCATTCAATGCATAATGTAGGTACTTGAGATATTATAAGGAAAATCTAGATTATTATTACAAGATTTTAGTTCAACATGGTACAAGACATAAGATAAGTTACTGATTTTGAAGTTCAATCATTTGATAGAAATAGTTAGAGAAAAGTTGCCTGATTAGGTAAGGAACATCATTAAAATCCATAAATATCAAATTTACTGGTACTTTTCACATTATAAAGTTGCAATAGGGTTCAAGTAAGTAAAAATAGATTCTTGCATAAATCATGCATCAAAATTTATATATCTAGAGTAATAATGATGATTTGAGGTGCATCAAAACAAGTTGAGCATTCATTTAAAAGGTCGTAAGCATCAAAGTCCCAATTATACACATTTCATGGCCCATTTCATAGATTACGATCATGAAAGGGGAAAACCACGATCAAGTTCGAATATTACTTCACAAGAAGGGATATGTTACTGATTAGGGTCATAAAAAATGAGTTGGGTCAAGATATGATCATGTTTTGAGTACTAATATCATTGCATGTAATGAAAGAGATCAAGTGATGCCATTTTTAACAAAACAAGAGCTACGAAGGTAATTTGGCTCTAAAATTAGGTTTGTTGGATAGATCTCATTGAGAGGATCAACAATCATATATCATATGTCATATTTGGCCATAGGATATAGAAGATATGGATTTTCGAAAATCTACATTAGAATTACAAGGAAAAGGAGTTAGGGTGTTGCATAATATAATTTCACCAATGTAACGGTTGATCTGGGCCATTGAAAGAGCATCCAATGACATCAACTTCACTCCACTGCCCAAGCCCTCCATTGTCATCCACCACTGCTCAACGACTACTATGCATTTGCCTTGGATATGCGATTACTGCCCATCGCCATCCAATGCTAGCTTGGCCAACCTTTGCACTGCCATGAGCTGCTTCACCTTCACACTGTAGCGGTGATGCTGGCTCACTAGGGTGAAGGAGGGTCCCTGATCCCCAAAACTCCAAGGAAAGAGGTGGCCAAGTCCATGGGCCATCATAGATTCAAAGGAGTCATGATCTTGGCTCAAGGAGGTCAGTAAAGGGAAACCCCAAATGGGCTTGCGGTGGCAGTGTCATGACCATGGAGGAGGAGAAATAAGGTTGGGAGAGGGATCTAGGGTTTGTGACAAAGAAGGGAAAAGATAGGGAAATGAAAGAGGGGGTTTGTCTGGACTTGGAAGGGATTTCAATTGAATAAAAAACTTTAAGATTGATGCCCATTGGCTATCCCAAAAGGAGCATATTGTAGAAACTACTACAGTATGGACAAAGGTTAGAGACAACCTTCTAGTCATTAGATCAGGGTTTGAATCCAAGGAAGAAGGATCTGATCCCCAAAAATTGTAGCCCACATCCATGCGGCTTGCGATTTTCCTATAGAGGAGAGTATGGATCATTGACATTGCAAGTGGGGTGAGAACTTGCTGGGATGCACACCCTATAAGGCCCATTAAGGCTAAAAGTTAAATTTAATTGACTAAATAAACTTTTATTGTAGCAGTCAGTGAAAAAAAGAAACACTTATGGCTAACATCTCTAGCTAAAGCGGAAACCATTCACTTCTCCTTAACGCAAGCCATAGCATGTAATGTTAGAAATATTGAAATTGAATCTAACTACATGATAACAATTAATTCCATCCAACTAGAGGGTATGAGAAGAGATCACCTAGGGCTCCTTGTAGCGGATATCGAGTAATTATCTTGTTATTTTGATTCGTATTCTTTTAGTCACATTACTCGCAACTTTAATTCTGTGGCACATGCAGTTGCTAATGGTGTGATTTTAGACCAGTTCACCACTGTGTTTGGTCAGGAGCTTGTTTCTGAACTACATTGTAAACTTATCATTTGCTGATCGACAATAAAGCTCATGGGGTTCTAAAAACAAAATTGACTAAAATCAATTGTAAATCGAGTCAAATTCTGAAGGTCATATCTTGAGCTTCAAAGCTCATATTTAGGTGATTTTTGCACTATTGGATTCATAGTTGAATCCTCTACAGCATGACATATATATAACAATAAGAAGAGTTCATTTAAAGGGTTCAAATGTGATTGTAAGTTGGTGATTTATAATTGGCATGTCACTTAGTTCAAAACCCAAATTAAAGTCATAAATACGTAAAAAGTTATATTTAATCAAAATCAACTCATCAATTGAGTATAACATGACTCAAAGTCATAAAATTGGTAGTGAGGGGTGTTATTGAGTACATTAGAGAATCTAATGAGTCAAAATGTATAAGAATTGAATGAGAGAAAACTAGGTTATCACAATTGTTCTCCAACTTTCCATTTACATAGGTAATAATGATGTGTTGTTAGATACTGCTCTTTGCTTGTGATGTCATAAACAAGTTACAGACATTCATTGATAATGTAAATAGGAACCTATCAGGTCACACACATAGGATACACTTAGAATAGGAGTTTTGTTCATGAATGATGTTTAATTTTATTACTAAAGTGTTTATGTATTCAATTTAAACAACAATTGACTGACTAGACTATGAACCGACCGATTCAATGTTGAACTGACTGGCTAGATTCATAGGTCGATTGGAAATTGCATTGGCTGAATTCTAGATGAACCAGGGCATGAATTGACCAGTCCACTTAGTGAACCAACTAACTCAATGGATCAATTCTATAGCATCAAGGATTAGTGTTGATGTCATGTTGTGCATTAATTGGGTTTGCATTTGTAATAAAATTGTGATTGGGAAACATGACCAAATGATCGGTTCAAAGGTTGAACTGAACCGCTCGCATGTCAACCGATCAGTTCACCTATGAACCGACTATTTTGCTGCTTGCATGTTATGAAAATTCATGCAATTCCAGTCCCTTCCACTCCCACACAGAATAGGAACACTAACCCTAACCCTCCTATAAATAGAGGGGTACTAGGGGCTAGAGGCACAACGCAATTTCCTCTTATAATTGTTTTCTTCTCTGGTTGTGGTAACTAATAGATCCTGAGCAAGTCCTACCAGATAAAGGGAGGGATAGCAAGGAAGAACAATTATGGGAGAGCAAGTCGGTGCTAGCACACCAATGTGGAGGGACAACTCCTTCCTATCTGTTGTTTAGAATGACATGAGTTCTCGATGGTCCGTGTGGACTACTCTAGAGGTGAGGAGCTTTTCCCTCTAGGAGGACAATGTCAAAATATTATCTGTGGTGATCAACCAGGAGTTGTTGCAGATGTGTTTGCGTGCAACTTGAAGAAAGGATCACACTACAACAAGGTGATTGTTACTGGACTTGCTCCAAGACCAAGTATATCCTCAAAACCATCCTTTACATTATATAGTTGCTGACGCAATCTACTATTTTAAAAGGGGAATAGGATAGTCAATTTTTTGTTTCCACTTATTGCACTATCATCATATTTCCCTACAATGAGTAGAAACCTTCTACTAGATTGAGGTATTTTTGTTTTTCCTATCTTGGTTAGGGTTTTTCTCATCTATACTTGACTCCTTGGTTGTTTTGTGACCTCTCCCTACTTTTCTTGTGGTGTCTATGTGTTTGACTTTAATCGGTGATAGTGAACCACTAGGTAGATTTTGTACCCATCAATCTCTCCTCTAGTGTTATTGTTGAGAAGATTTTGTCTTTTCCTTTATGGATACGAGTCATGCAGTGGTTTCTTCTCCTTTTACACCCTAGTATTATCTCTTTGAGTTCTGGAGGACTAGAGGAACTTGAGATTTACGATGTTTTATCAAGATAGTGATCATATAGCAAGGTTTCCATTCATGATCTAGTTGTTTCATTTATTTTTTTGCAAGTAAGGGTGAAAACAATATGAGGGTCAGGAATCCAAGAATGCCCTTGCGTCAAATTTGTTTCATCAAGATTTCAGAATGATTTAGTTATTTTTCCTAGTTCTAACTGTGTAAGTTTTTGAAGAAAAACTTTACCTTTTTACCCATGTCCTTCCCTATACTTGAAGATTTCATCTCATGCCATATTTGTAATTGTGGAATCAATTTTGTTAAATGAATCAGTAAAATCATCTTTCTTATACAGTTTATAACTAAAAATTGGTATCTCAAACAAATAAAATAAAATTTATTTTGGAACTATGGTACTTTTGTCTATTCAATGGTACCAGTCTTGTTTCATGATTCTGATACAATAAATATGCATTTTTTCAATTTTATAAAGTTGAGAAGTAATAATACGTAAGTCAAATTAAAATATGGAATTGCAACAATATAATCAACAATATGATGTAGTTTTGGTAACCTAATTTAATAACAATAAAATGATGATTCTTAGGGTTCATGTAATTTAGAATAAAAATTTCACATATGGATTAATAGGTTGTGTGGAGCCCTGATGAAGATCTAGGATTGACGTTGGACGCATGTAGAGTCGATCTGAGGTATGCTGCATCTCTTATTAATCATATTGAGAAATCACCCATATTGTCTCTCTCTCGATCATTGGGGACATCTTACCCTATATACTTCTTTCTCTTTTGAGGTGCTGGACTCATATGAGTAATTATAAGTAAACCTACCTGCCTATGTCATTGTTAGGTGAATGAAAATAATTTTAATTTTTTGTGATATGTGGACACGAGAGAGAAGTAAATCTACTTTGAATCCTTTAACTTGATTGTGTGAAATATATTCATGACAAATTTTATTTTATTTTAGTCTTAAATAACAAATCAAATTTCACTTCGTTGAATTGCATTTTAACAAGAATTTTTCTCTCTATGTGGATTTGACACAACTTTATACCACTTGTGACATGAAATATAATGTTGGCAAGGACTGGCATTTGTTTTATTAATAAAACCTCCACACACACATCAAAGACATCTAACATAATCTTGAGACATGTTAAGTGTGATAGTTGATGGGACAGAAACCATTATGAGCACTAGTATCTACTTACAGAGAACCCAAAGAGAGAGTATGCATACATTAAAAAGTTTGGACGGTGAATAGGGTCTAGAGAAGAGGTCAACCTAAGTAAAAAATGAGAAATAGCAACCACATAGAGATAGAGATAGAGAGATAAATGTTGGGGTAGATATGGAGGCCAATATAGAAGTGGGTAGAGAACTAATTCAATGACTTCAGTGTACATGGAGGTTGAGGTGAAGGGGCCGAGAGGGGCGAGACCATAACATAGAGGGGAGGAGAAAGTTGGTGTCAGGTGGGGTTGGAGGTGATGAGGTGGACATGGATGAGGTGTCACCTAGAGAAAAGGGTAGGAGTCAAGTGGGGTTGGGACGGAGGAAAAAGAGGTAGATAGAGCATGGTGGGGAAGAAGTCAGGATGGAGTGAGACTCGTGGGATTTTGAGGAATACCACACGATAGACATAAATGTGAGTAGGGGAGTGGGACTTTGGCATCAAGAGTCGGTGTACAACTTATTCTTTCTTAGTCAAGTTTCAATCTTGTAATATTTAGATCCTCCAAGCCTATGATTGCGAGAGGATAGAAGTTTTTCTTCAATATTATAATAATTTTTGTGTTTAAATCCCTAGACACCAAAGTATACTCTAAAATTAATATTGTCAACTATACCTGTGAACATATGAACTCAATGGCATCATACATGCAAAAAGTTTGATTCCAACTTATACTTTTGACAATTTGGGTCAATTTGGGTTTATATAGGTTGAACTTTCTGTCTGGCTTAGTTACAAAATCTAATTCTAATGATCTGCATCAATTTTGAGTTGGGACAAAATCCTAGTCTAGATCGTCATTGGATCAACTAATGTCATTTAAGTAATTTTGCACTACAATTTTTATGCACCAAACTTTTGGGTTCCAATGTTCATGATTTCGAATCAAGTTCATGGTAAATATGTGAACTGAAATTTAGGTATGGTTCAGTTACGAGTTTACATTTAATGTTTTGCGTCACTTTCAAATTGGATGAATCGACCAAATTTTGAGTTTACATTGTTCACCGTCAGAAACTTCAGCAAGTGTTTTCTGACCTAGATTGATTTGTTATCATAAATTAACATCTCTATCACAAGGAACTTTTTTATTTACTTTTGATTATGCTTATATTTTGTGTATTATTTATTTATGTTATCGGTTTAAATATATATTTATCTTACCAACAAACCATCATCTCCTCACTAAAAAAGTACCCTTACAATTAATAGCTAAAATTGATGTATTATATTTCATTAGTTTTGTTTCCTCAAATTTGCTTTGTTATCTATGCAATTTTTATGTCATTGTTTCAAAATTGTTGTATTATTGGAAAAATTGTGAGTTGTGTACCATATTTTAGTGCATTCATTCTTGGGAACGAATTGGAGCATTAAAATAATGAGAAATAGAAATACCATAAAATTTTGAAGGGAAATAGTTGATGAAATACCAATAATACGGGTGAGGAAATTTTTGTGACTATGCAACTAACAAGTGGGAATTGGAAAGAGTGGAGAAATCTAAAAGGAGGAAGGGTGGGTGGGGAAGTGGGGAATGAATTTAATATGAGGGAAAGGGAGATAGATAGATGGATAGATAGATAGATAGATAGATACATAGAGAGAGAGAGAATAGTAACTAATGTGCATGAATGGGAAAGAGAGGTGTTGTGGGATTCACGAAGTTATTTGAAAACAATATTTCTAAATGTATTTTTATTTTACTATATTTATTGGCATTGTGACCCATGACAGATATGGGAAATCAATTTTACATCCAATATCTCAGATCCAATTCTTTGATTTCAACATTTGGGTTGTCAACAAGCAAAACATCCTATAAAACTAGGGTATCAACCTTATTTTCACAATGGAAACAAAAAAATCACTCAAAGACATCTCTATAAATGGGATATTACACATCCATCACCTTACTACACATGATGAAATAGGTGAATAATTTTCTCCTCCATGTAAGGTTTCCATATAACCCTCTATTCTCCAAACTTGAGGTACAATTCATGTGTAATTGAGGTTTTACACCTTCATTATTGTGCCATGCCTCCCACCTATAGAACATGTTGTTTAAGGCAAGTCCCTGAAATATCACCAGGGACGAATTTATGCCCTCATCAAGAGAGCTCCCTCTCATTACAATGGAGAAATATATGTCACTAAGTATTAGAATAGAAAGGGTTCTTAAGATGGAGAGGCATTTAATTTCATTTGAGCACAAAAACTTATAGAAGATGAATCAAAAACTAGTTTAAGCCCACATAACATGAGTTCCGTCTCACAAAAAAGAGTGGAATTGCATTTTAGAGGACTAGAAAGACAAGATGACTTGGGGGAGGGCCGTTCCATGTTAGATGCCAAGTCACCACAATTGTACCATGGATGGGCTTAGGACATAATAATATGAGTGCCATCTCACAAGCAAATAGAAGAAATCACATCTTAGAGATTGGTATGCTAAGGGGACCTTCGGAGGAGGGTGCTTCCATGTCGGATAATGAAGTTCCCTCTCATAAAAAGTCACCAAACAACATTAAATAATGACAGGCCCACATCCTGAGAGTGGCATTTAAGGACAAGTGAAAAAAATTTCATCACAAGGGACCAATGACTACTTGGGAAGGAGGGATCTTTCATGTCCACATGAGGATATTCCCTCTCATGACATGTCAAAGAAACAACATTGCGGGTGAGTTTATGCCTCTTCACGAGAATACCCTCTAATGACATTGAGATAAATCTCATCATGGAAGACCTGAATGCCAAAGTGACTTAGGGAGGAGGGACCTTTCATGTTGGTTGAGGAAGATCCCACTCACAATGAGTCAATAAAACAACACCACGAAAGATCATGCCCACTATATGGAATTTCCCTCTTACAACAAGTGAGACAATTCACATCATGGAGGACCAATTTTCCTAGGTTAACTAGGAATGAGAGGCCTTCCATGTCAAAGGAGGAAGTGGACTCTCAGAAACATTGCAACTTGGAAGGATGTGAGTAGTTTGTAATGTCATCATCCTCTTTACAAAAACTTCTTAAGTCTCATTAAAAATATGAATCTCATTTAATCTAACTCTTCTGATGATTTTCCATTTTTTCTATGTTCTATCATCTCGTCACATATTATTTAGCACCATTACAGTGTTTCCTGATACATTTGTTTCCCGTTCAATTACACATCATTCCCCATTTAAACAATATTATCGTATTTTTTCTAATTTTGTCTGAATGGTCCAACTATATGATAAATACAAAACTATTATAAAATTATAACTACATTGTAAACTAATTAGAAATATCATACACATATTTAATCAAGTCAATGTATTATATTGGCACACCACTTTTGTCCAAAAGCTCCAAAACACTTTCTTAAGTATTGTATCTTGAGCCTTTTTTAGATGCAATATGATCAAAACAGATATATCATAATATGTGTATATTCATGCATATATACATACTACTTTATTTAATAGTGTTGTAGAATATGTATATAGTTTCATTTTTTCTAGAGTCATACACAAATTATAATAGGATGTGGTATCTGAATTTAATTTATCAGGTATTCATAAATTTTGAAGAACATGTATTCTCTAAGTGTCAAATAATTAGATTATGTTTTCATTACAAAAATTAATTCATTTTTAATCTTTCAAGAAGATACTTATTGGACTTGGTAATTACTAATTTGACCCATATTATAATTGCTATAACTTATGACACTAGTATATATACTACCTTTAAAGTAGGTTAAAATAGACATTTTACATCGGTTTCCAAGCTACACCCAAATGAGTGACACTGAAGGTAGAGACCTATGGTGTAGGTTCCAAAATCGACGACACAAAGCTGGCCTCAATTGTAATAAAAAAGATCTGACACCAGTAGGAGCCATAGTCATCGGTTATCTACATAAAACTGACGACTATCTTGATAACCGAACAAAAAATTGGCCCATGATATAGCCGTATTCGTCATTTATTTTAGTAAAAATCGAAGACTTACTCCCTTTTAAAAAAAGTGATATCATATTTGGTTCATAGTTGTAGGTTTAAAGTAAAACCAACAATAAAGATATAAATTTTCCAGTCGGTGGTGGAGGGAGAGCGGAAGCGGCGGAGGTAGAGTGACGGCAGTGGCCAACTCAGCAGATGGAGGGCGGACAATGGCGGTGGTAGGTCGAGCGTCCTCCCAAGCTCTGACGTCCTTTCAAGCGATCAACAGAGGCAGTGACGACTAGAGTAAGAGGCGGCCGATGAGCAACAAAGCGGCGATGGATGGAGGGGAAATCACCAGAGGAGACCTAGCTGAACCGCAATGAAGCAGAGAATGGGGAAGAGTCTATTTCACACAAGTGCTATTAAGTTACCTATAGTCGTCAATTGTTAAAAAACTGACATCTAACTCTTATGGTCGTCAGTCACTTGTGAAAAATTGACAACTAAGTACAAATCTAAACAAAAAAAGTTGTACCCAGCTAGGATTTTAATCGTCGGTTCCTAGAGAAAAAAACTGACATCTTTTTACATATCGAAATAAAATTTTTTATTCTTGTGTTAGGACCATAGTTGTCGATTTCACAATACAAACTAAAGATGAAGGAGTAATTTGGGGGGAATCATTTTTGTGGGGACAAGGCATAAAAACACCTAGTCATCAGTTTCTAGTAAAAAACTGATGCTATAGACCTGTCACCTTAAGAAAAGTTTTCTCATGAAACGTGATTAGTTATCGGTTTTTTTTGGAACAGTCGACGACTAATGAGAGGATAAAATTTTTTGGTGGGGATATGGTGCATGTGTCGTCGATTTGAGAAAAACTGAGTATTGAAAATTTTGGAGGCAATTTCTTTCCCTGGAAAATTGTATTTCGTGAGTAATTTTAGTTGTCAATTTCTTTTATAAGAAACTAACGTTAAAAGAAAAGTAATACCCGTGTCTTTTCTAAATAGATATGACTTCACATATGGTGAAGGTTGTCTTATATAACCAACGTCGTTGTTCTTTGGCATCCGTTTTTTGTGTGTAACCGACGACATCAAAGGTAATGTTATATGTCATTTATGTACTAGTGCTTTATGTATTCTCTGAATATGACATTTCATGAATCAGATGCTATTCTTTTTAAAGGGAAAGAAAAGATCAATTTAAAGACTGTCTGGAATGAAACCAGGACCATGAAGGATGTTAATCCTCTTCTTGATTGGATTTGGGGATGTAAGGGACCAAATAAGGTTATTTTGAATACTTGAAAGGATGCTCACAATAAGCTTCCGACCTCAGATTATGCTAGGAGGCGTGAGATTTAGCTTGCTTCCACTTGTTTTCTTTGTAAGAATGTCTATGAAAGATCCTCACACATCTTATTTGATTGCTCCTTTACTACTGAAGTTTGGCTTACTTTTTCTTTAATAGACAACTGTCCTGGTCCTCAAAACTGGTCTGAAGTCTCTTCTATTATGGATGAGAGAATTAGGTGTCCATGTTAACTTATCTTCTATCACTATTGGTGGGAGAGGAATTTCAGAGTGCATGGTTCTGGTTCTCGATCTAACTCTCCTAGATATATTTGGAAGTCTGTTCAAGCTGACCTTGAAGTTTTCTATCATGTTTGATATCTGGTGCTAAAAGACGGTTGCTCTGCTACTCTATTTTTGAAGTCTGAATATTTGTTTTGTTGAATTCTTATGCTCTTTTCGTTGATGATTGGTGCTCTAATCCTTAAACATTCTTTTTATGAGAAGAGAGTTCTCTGCCTTCTCTATCAGGGATTGTTTATGAGACCTACTTTTGGTTTGATGATCTAGTCTCTTGTGTGATGCTACTGTTCTTTTTTCCATATCTGGACTTGAAGTTGAAAGAGATGATCTGGTTGTGACAGTTCATCATACTCTTCCAAATAGTGATATCTTATATAAATATGGTTCTATTTTCTCTATTTGGTATTTGTACATATTCTTCGT
The DNA here is from genome assembly GCA_963693085.1 of Alisma plantago-aquatica. Classification (NCBI taxonomy): domain Eukaryota; kingdom Viridiplantae; phylum Streptophyta; class Magnoliopsida; order Alismatales; family Alismataceae; genus Alisma; species Alisma plantago-aquatica. The sequence continues at coordinate 1,733,584,252 of OY856409.1, read as the reverse complement.
TGAATTTGCACTTTACTAGAAGTCAAAGCTAATGTTCTTCATTGAAGCTGCACTTTTTAGTGATCGATTTTCTCCTTTCATATGCTTTTCTACATATGGCAAGAGTCACACATGTATATATTGGTTTCTTTTTTCTTTTTATTACTCTCCTTGAGCAATGAATGCATTGTACATTCTCTCTTCTAAAAAAATGAAAAAAGCACCATGAGTTTAAGACCAAAATAGATATACCATATCATGACTGATGATATTCTATAATCAACCAACGCACACTCTAATCTTATATGTTATTTCTATCTATCATCCTTCCAAAATAACATCTGACTACATACATAATGAGAATGTATAATATTAACATTTATATAATCTCATTGTTCAAGTCACATACTTGAAGACATACATCATTGAGTAATATCATTCTCTAGAAATTTATTATGTTACATCATTATCACTTAATTGAATACAAAAGTAAATTGGAAGTTGTCTTTATTAATAATCAAATTATTTATAGGTTATGCAATTACAATCGTCATAAGATTGGCTATTTGGGCATACATACCAACACCAACTATACCTAGTTTAAAATGTCTTTTCTTTTTCTTTAGGAATATGTATATGTGAACCTTGTTAAGGATTTGAGAATGAGAATTGTGATTATTTTTCTGTACGATTTATCAAAACTTTATTTTGAGCTATTAACATCATATTTATGACATCCCGTCTGAAGTGAATAAAATTATATGCTTCCGGTCTATGCTGTGATTGATATACAAGTGGGGTATTATAATTATGGTATCAAAAATATAGTTGGCCACTAGGTTTTTTTCATGATCACATGTAGTTTATGTCCTTTTTCACAGATGTCACATAAGAGGAAGAGTGATAATGAAAAAGGTAGCCATGGGTGGGGAAGAAGATGAATCCGTCAGTGTAGGAGATTGTCTAGCATCTCCACGTAGACAAACCCCATCGTGCCATTTGATGTCTTGGTCAGAGCTCTAGATACTACCATGGGAAGAGTAGAGGACCAACTAGGAAACCCTTGGGCCAACTATGAACTTTCCCTAGTTGACTTTTTAAAGATCAAGCCTAATTCTTTTGCTGGAGAGGAAGAGGTGGATGTGGCGAGAAAAGCTAAAAGCTGGTTATAACACATGGAACATTGCTTTCATAATTTAGATTGCCCCAACCCATCAAGGTATGTTTTGAAACTAACATGCTCAAGGGAGCAACTAGGACTTGATGGGAGAACCTAGTAGGCTCTTTTGCAGATGAAGCTCCTCCCCTTACATAGGAGGGATTTTCAGAAGCCTACTAAGATTATTACATTTCCGACTCTATGGTTGAGAAGAAGGATGAAGAGTTTTGCAACCTTTGTCAGAGTGGTGACACGACCATCACGTAGTATTCCATGAAATTCAGAATCTTATAGAAGTACATCTATTACTATGATGAACGACACATGACAAAGAAGTTCATTAGGGGCCTCTATCCAGATCATAGCTTCGCTCTACCTTGACAAAGGACATCACACCCTACAAGGTTCCCTAGACGCTGCTCAAGAGCTAGAAGATCATCCAGGAAGAACATGGATGACTGACAACCACTCCCAAAACAAAAGTAGTCATAATGGCAAGAAGAGGAAGGCCCAAGCTAAAGTTGCTACAAATCAACCTGCAAAGACTGAACATGCTAAGTGTTCTAAGTATCAATTGGGTGAATGTAGTTTTCGGACTGGATTGTGCTATGCATGTGGTGAGGCAGGCGACATTAGACCTAACTGTCCCACATTTCAAAAGAAAGATACCAATGTTAATCAAGAACCTATAGAGCATAGGAAAGTTAGAATCTTTACCATGGTGGATGAGGATGAAAGTGATAAGAACGAGTAGACTATAGTGTAGTACTTTTTCTTTAAAAGAAAAAAGAATAGTTCTATGAAAATATTTGGAACTATGGATTCACATGATAATATTAGTATGTTGAACTTTTTGTGCTAAGGAAAATTCTAAGGTGGATAGTTAATGAAATTTAAGGACAAAATTTATTTAAGGTGAGTATAAATGTATCATCCCAAATTATCATGAATATTTTGAAAATTTAATTGTATTTTTCTTTGATAAATCTATTTGAGGGTCTTAATGCAATAAGGTCAGAAATAGAGTTTGTTTTAGATAACAAATCAATAAAAATAAAAAGGGACTCCAAATGTCATTTTCTTTTAAAATTTATTTTTCAATTAATTTGAAAGATGATAATAATTTTTTTCCTTTCTTCTTCTCCTATGTAAGTTTAAAAGAAATGAATGAGAAAGGCAAGAGGAATGGAATTTGAAAAATAAAAATAGATGTCTCTTTATCATAAAAGATAAAAGCATTAACCCATTTCTTTCTCTCTCCTCCTCTTTGGATTTACAAAAAGAATAATAATTTTCCCTATGAACCAATTTGGAAATCATGAGATAATTTGCTCATTTAGAAAAATACTAAATGACTTTCTTTTTGTTAACATATAAAGGAAAAAAATTATCTTTTCTTTTCCTCTCTCTTCCAGAAAATTTCTCAAAAAGGCATAAAGTTATGACTTCTGAGTGGATGACAACTATTTATCTCGAAATCTAGATCAAAGGGACACAAAACGAAAGTTTCACCACAATTATCAAATCTATTAATGCATTAAATTTATGTTAAATGAACAACATCAAAATTTTGAGTCTAAAATGTGAAAAACCATCTTTTATTGGATGGGAAAGGTCTAGACTATCTTTTTAACCTATGTTTCAAATTTTTGGATTGATTTGACTTTGTTTGACCCTCTAAATAAATTAGGAAAGACTTGAACATAGTTTTATTAAGCTTTAATCATGAAATATATTAAATGCAATCGATACAACCTATAGTTATGGATTTATTAATTGTCACACCTCTTTCCTTTTTCACTCGTGTGATTCGGTCATCCATCTATGATCCAACTACCTTGTCGGTATCCTCTACTTCTGAATTTCTTCAAAAGATTGAAAGTAGCACCATCGTTTTCCTTCCCTGATCGCTCTCTTCCTCATCTCCCCCCTCACATTGAGATTCTTCCTCCCTCAGTTTTGTTATTCCTTCTTGATTCTAACAAATGTCTACTTTCCTTTTATCTCTTGCTCTGATGAGAAATGCCCAAATTGGGTAAGCAACCCCCTCTCCACCATTGTCTGGAAAACACCTCAACAAGGTGCCTACTTCCTATTCAAGGGTGCCAGAGGCACCACCACCCCTCACCCTAGACTCCTCCACCATCAATTCCATCGCTAAGGCCTCAAGACTTTCGTAGTTTCTCGACTTGTTTTTCCTATGACAATGGTTTAGTTCTCAAGGCTTCATTCACCTTAGCTTAATTACAAGAATGACTATTTAGTATTTTCAAACTCCAAGATTGTGATTAGGGTTTCCTCAATTTAGAAAGAGAAATAAGGTTTTCTTTAAGAAAAGGTAAGTGGTACGTACAATTGAATATAATTTTTGTTTGACTTTTTATATGTATGTATGAGATGCAATGAATGTTATGATTGTATTATTTATTATTTCAATTGTTAAAAGTCAATAAATTTATAATGAATTGAGTTTTATGTCTATTGTTAGTTTTATTGTATCATGTTGCACATTAAGAGTAAATGATAATATTTAAGAATGAGTTTTTAAGAGAAAGAAAATGATAAAAGTAAACTTATATGAGATCCTCATAAAGAGAAGAGGAACTCCAATGCAGAAGAGAAGAGGCACTTCGGTGCATAAGAGAAGAGGCACTTTGGTGCATAAGAGAAGAGACACTTATGTGCAAACCCGAGGATATTTAGGTCAAGATAAAAGAAACTAATTTAAAAAGCAATTGTGTATCTTTCTCAGTTGTTGATGCCTATTTTTAGTTTACATATTCTCTTTAATATATAATATGTTCAATTCCACTTACCATTGGTTTTATGCATGGTTGGGAGCGCGATACAGAGCAAGCTCAGGAGGTAAAAGCTATCTGGCATACAAACCCTAGCTCAAAAATCTTCGAAGAGAAAAGCATTGGTGGGGTGCCAACTAAACCCGGTTTAGAATTTCTTTTCTTTTTCTTTGTTAAATATGTATATGTGAACCTTGTAAAGATTTGAGTATGAGAATTGATATTATTTTCCTGTGATGGTTTATCTAAACTTTATTTTGAACAATGAACATCATATTTGTGACATCCCCCTTTAAGTGAATAAAATTATATGCTTCTGCTCTATGTTGTGCTTGATATACATGTGAGGTGTTACAACAAGGCTATCTTAAGTATGCCTCAAGGCTTACGCCTCATTATCCTTGACTGATGCTTACTCCTCAAAATGTATGAGGCTCGCCTCCAAGCACTCAGGTTCTGAGGCTCAGTTGAGGCACAAGCCTCATTATGGATGATATTGTTTTATTCTACCCACCAATTTTTCTACTTTTAAGGATATTAAAAACATATTATGAAAACTTTACTATTCATTGTTGTCTTAGTTAGTTATCATTGTCTTATTAGTGAACTTGTAATTATTATTCTCCGAGTGAGATTTTCAAATCTTCATTGTTAAATTAACTTCGTTTGCAACCTTTTTTCATTATGTTGTAAATTTAATTTCAATGTTAACTAATTTTGACTCCTTGTTCCTACTAATTCTGAAATGGATCTAATACTAAAAACATGGATATCTACTATTTGCTAAATATTTATTAAAATATTATACTTGTGGTCTTTAATCTCTGTTTATCCTTATTAAGTCATGAAAACAATTTTGTTTAATTTTGATCTTACTTGTATATACATATTTACAATTTACACACACATGTATAATATGTATACACATATTTACATATAATATATATATGTAAGTATGTATAAACATGTATAGAATTATCAATTATGAACGCTTGAGGTTTATGCCTCGCCTTTTTGAGAGAAAAAACACCTTGTTACGTTTCACGCACTTTAAAGCCTTGATCATCAGTGATCGTCTTACCATCAAACTCCACTTATTGAATGCATTGATAGAGGCCACTCGTTTAAATACACGATTTGTTTGTCACAGAATCCGTCACAGGGACATGTAACACTAAATTTGGTCCTAGAGGCCACCATGCCTATCCTATAGGAGGCCTCCTATACTTATTGTATAGGACAACCAATGAGAACACCAAAAACCCAACCCATAAAAAAATTAGTGGAGAAAGAAATTATTTTTTCAGCATTAAAACGAATTCTTTAATACTATACAAAATTCTGATTGGTCTCCTACCATCTTTCTATAGGAGGCCGCTTATAGGATAGGCGTCCCCCTCCATACCTTTCTCCCTCAACAAGGGCATGTGCGTAGACTAAAGTACTTGCGGAATAGACGTGTGTACATAGTAGCCTAGCAAGGCGTGGGCCACATCCACTAATTAAGTGGATGGCGGGCATACGGCTGTCATATAAGATCTGGATGCCCTTATTTCGTATAGTTGCAAATATGAACTTAAGATCGAAACAGCATATATGTGTGAATATGCTGTTTTTCCATAATGACAGGAAGACAAATATGACTATGCCGGTGAATCTCAGAATCTGCGAATGCCCCTTGTTTTAGATTGGTGATTGTAATACCGTGTTCTTGCTCAACTGATCCTTCAACTACATTCGGCGCGCCGATGCAAAGTATTACCGGTTAAGACTGTCTTGGACTCCTGGCTTGTTGGTTCGTTGAATGTTGGTCAAGATAAACAGCCTCATGAGAGGTCGAATGATTCGAATCGCGAATAGATGCCGCAAATCTGTTGTGTTCACTTGTTTTAAGCACACAGTTTTCGGGACTGTCACCCACTACCATTTTCCGGGACCACGATTAATACAGACTGGCGGACGTAGGACCAAAATGAGATACGACACTTCTTGATACCAATGCAGAAATAAGCCAAAAAGCCATTAGGTAAAAACCTAGCAGTTATAGTGAAAGAATGACGACGATCGACATCGGAGCTCCAGCATGTCTGTTCTTGTGTGTGTGGATTATTGTTGGAGATCCCATGGTCATGATTCCCCGGACCAAGATTCTGTCCATCCTTTTGTAGCTTTCTGTAATTTCAGATACCTACAATAGTGTTGTCGCTGAGATCTGGATACCCTTATTTCGTATAGTTGCAAATATGAACTTAAGATCGAAACATCATATATGTGTGAATATGCTGTTTTTCCATAATGACAGGAAGACAAATATGACTATGCCGGTGAATCTCAGAATCTGCTAATGCCCCTTGTTTTAGATTGGTGATTGTAATACCGTGTTCTTGCTCAACTGATCCTTCAACTACATTCGGCGCGCCGATGCAAAGTATTACCGGTTAAGACTGTCCTGGACTCCTGGCTTGTTGGTTCGTTGAATGTTGGTCAAGATAAACAGCCTCATGAGAGGTCGAATGATTCGAATCGCGAATAGATGCCGCAAATCTGTTGTGTTCACTTGTTTTAAGCACACAGTTTTCGGGACTGTCACCCACTACCATGTTCCGGGACCACGATTAATACAGACTGGCGGACGTAGGACCAAAATGAGATACGACACTTCTTGATACCAATGCAGAAATAAGCCAAAAAGCCATTAGGTAAAAACCTAGCAGTTATAGTGAAAGAATGACGACGATCGACATCGGAGCTCCAGCATGTCTGTTCTTGTGTGTGGATTATTGTTGGAGATCCCATGGTCATGATTCCCCGGACCAAGATTCTGTCCATCCTTTTGTAGCTTTCTGTAATTTCAGATACCTACAATAGTGTTGTCGCTGACTCAACTTGTCCGACGCCCTTTCTAATCATAAAACTAAACATTAGTATTAGGGCCGTTGTAAACATTTTAGAGGTCCCGGGACGAAGATAAAATAATGGGCCTTCTATATATTCTTATTTAACAAATTTAAATAAATACAAGTTTAGTTATAATTGTCAAACTGTCATATAAAAAAATAGTAGCATCAATGCAAACAGATTTAGATTGCAACTTCTTACTTACTGTATTAACAATATATAAAATATAATGTCAAATAACACTACCCTACAACAAGAGATGTTTACAAAAATAAAATTGTGGGCCCCCGTCTTTGTTGGGCCCCTGACCGTCGCCCAGGTTGTCCACCCCAATGGGCCGGCCCTGATAGTATTAGGGGCGCCCTTAAGGTGATAAGGATCTATCCAAGTGTTTTATGTCGATTAATAATCAATTTCAACAAAAAAGAGACTAACATATTACTTATATGGGATTAAAACCAGCACATAATCTAAGCCTCGAATAACATCAGAAACCATTGTTTCAGCCAATCAGCATTAACATCTAAAGTTGTACTGGGACAATATTAATACAAAATTATACAAAAAATCATATGCATCTCCGAGCTTGAGGTCACTCCGATTGTCTAACATATTGCGATACCGAAGACTCTGCTTGAAGGACTTAAAATGTTGTTCAATAGATAATTAGCCATGTTCTAGGTGAGCAGATACTGCATTTGAATAAGTTAATAAAATTGCGTCTTCCATTTCAAAATCTGAACAGGTAATTTTACAATAAGAAATGAGTAGAAAGAGTTTATAAGGTAGTGAATAACTTAACAATAGCAAAATTACATCATGAGGGTGCTGAAATATGAAAAAGTGACTACCATGTATAACTATCTTTTTTTATTATTTCTTACCTATTTCACTATAACTGCTAGGTTTTTACCTAAGTAGAAGTCGATATTGGGTGCTCGTGTGCACGATTCAATGATCATACCTTAGATTTTATCGAATCACCGTAAGCTAATTAACCCATTTCATTTCTACCATAGGTCTAGGTAGGATCCTATCGCATCTCCACTTTCTCATTCCCATACATCTTCGTACAAGGCCAGGTTGAATAACATATCACATCGTTATATGTAGTCATTTTACATCTCCTGGTATTGTATCTCAAATATATAAATACTTTCTTGATAATCATGGGAACTAGTGCCTCACTCACACTATGGGTCACCCTAACCCTCGGTAGATTAGTCCATAGGTTCCGATCCACCATGTGTTATCTTCTTGTAGATAGAAATTATTCTAAGAAGGATATGTTTTTGCTTCCCAATACAAACATCATAGAAGGTTCATGTTGTCCAAGGCATCGAGCTAGGAAGATTTTTGTCACCTTGTTGTCACTTAAGTATCTTGATCGTCCCAAAGAAAGTGTATCATTTAATATCATGATATTGTTTTCACAAATCACCTTAGCACAAACCCTAGATCTCACTGAACTAAGAAGGCATTATAAAGAGGCAACATTATAAAATAACTTGATGAATTAAGGCAAATGCGAAGATATATATATATATATATATATATATATATATATATATATATATATATATATATATATATAGGCCATTTTTTTATACCCGCGGGGGTAGCCTAGATTTCTCTACCCGGCAGCCAAAAAAATAACTGTTCTGACCAGAAAAGTAATTCTGTTATAAAAAAAAGTAACTATGTTGATCAAAAAGTAACTATACGACGAAAAAAGTAATCCCGTACAAAATACACATCAGATATATATATGTAACCGTATTTTGAAATCTTCTCTTACAAACGTAACTATCTATTCATGAAACTCAACAGTTTGCAAGGTAAAGTAACCCTCTACATGTCAAAAGTAACCAACTTGAAAAAAAGTAACCGAAATGGGGGGCGGGTAGCTACCCGCGTGGGTATTAAAGATGGGCCCATATATATATATATATATATATATATATAGGGTGTTCATTCGTTGCCCGCGCGGGTAGCCTGGGTTTTCGCTACCTGACAGCCAAAAAAGTAACTCTTTTGGCCAAAAAAGTAACTCTGCTATCAAAAAAGTAACTATGGTGAACAGAAAGTAACTACACGAATAAAAGAGTAAGTATATACAAAATATACAACAGATATATATAAGGACGGGTTTTTTGATTTTGGAGGGGCAAATGATATAATTTTTGGCTAAATGGTTTTGGAGAAATAGACAAAATAGTCATCTACAATTGTGAATTTTTTTTGAAAAAAAGTGGTCTTAAGGGTGGGCGGGTAGCTACCCGCGCGGGCAAAAAAAATGGGCCCACACACACACACACACAGATATATATATATATATATATATATATATATATATATATATATATATATATATATATATATATATATATATATATATATATATGTTCAATAACCTCTTTCAGCATTGCATTTCTTCTAAATTCACATCTATAATGCAATTTTCAAGTATTTCCTAATAATTTCCATCAATTTAGGACATTTATGATATGTAATATACAAAGAAAAATGTTGATACTAATATAGTACAAAATTTTTTATTGGATGTCCTAATCATTTACATTATAAGGATTAGTTGAAAGAATAATCCCTAAAAGATTTTGTTTAACTCTCTTTGGTATATAATATTATAGATTTATAAATATCTGGGTGGATGAAGGTCATTTGTTTCTATGTATGATTATCTACTCAACTTAATAGCGAGAGCTGTGAACATATTGTGCTCCATCCCATCAAGATTATAAATTCTTCTTAGTATACCAACTAGGTTTAGAATTTACTTCTAGACCTCTTAGCACACTTATAGGAGATTAGAGAAAAAGAGAATAAAAGTCATGAAGTCTAGCAGACATGAGAATGACCTAGAGAGTAGAAGAAGGGATAAAGAACAAGAAGAGAATAAATAACCAAAAACTTACGAATGACTATAGTGCAATTGATGCTAGAGTTGATTTTAGCTTACTCTCCTAAAAAGGCTTAAATTCTCCAAAATTTCATTTTAGGGTCAATTTGAAGGGAATGGGTAATGAGAAGTGAATAAATGGTGAAGTAGGTGTTATGGGGTTGAAAGGAGTCATGATGGGTATATATATATACTTACACACACACACACACACATATATATATATATATATATATATATATATATTAATATATATATATATATATATATATATATATATATACTTCATGTGTTTTTGGCAATTTCCTGTCTTTATTTTTTTTAAAGAATATATAGTAACATGATCCTTGGGTAATCAAAGTGATATTTTCTTGTTCAATGTGGCATAATATGGTCACTATGGAAGCCTAGGCTAACAAAAGTCAAATCAGTTCAAACAAGTTGGTATGACTTTGTTGAATAGTCAGCCAACGTCTACGATCTACCCCTAACTAAGAAACAACACGTCCAAGAATGGATCATTGACTCACATTTTCTCCAAAGGTTAATTCACCCTTTGTGTGAGTCCGTTAGCTTCTTAGTTTGACTTTGAAAACTTGAATATAACATCCCAAAATAATTGTGTATGAACCCTAGACCATGATACATGTCTCAATTCATATATTCTTACAAGTCATCAAATTACCATGTCTACCATTACTATTAAGATTAACTATAAATTGCTATTCTTTAATTCCCTTTCATTAAATATGATTTAAAATATTTCATCATTAATTCATTGTTAAGTTTAACCACTCAATTGAGTTCAACATTTGACACTATATCATTGTGAATGTCATTATAATGCCGAGAAACATCCAAATTACAGATTTAAACATAGCTAATGATTGTAATATATTATAGAGAAGTTTGATGTTGAAATGAAGTATATTTGAAGGTCACACCCTAGAAAAGAGTTCTAAAGTTTGTGACGTGCAGCAAGTTGAGTCCTAGATATACGAGTCCTTATACAATCATATAGAGAATTTGACTGATGGCATACAAGCTTAAGTTACCACCAAAGTTAGCTAATCTACATAATGTGTTTCGTTTATCTATGTGAAAGAAATGTCATCTAGGCATACAAAATATCATAAATCCAAATATAGTACTATCAATGGAAACATTTTCATGTGTTAAAGGTCCTATGTATATTTGGACCACATGTTTTGGAAACTCATGAAAAGATAAAAATATCTATGTAAGTCATGCAGTTGAACCATGGTGTGGAAGAATCAACCTGGGAGCTATAGTTTGACATGAATAACGAGTATCCTTCACTCTCATTAAAATCTATTTTTATATTTTTATAAGAAGGGATATTATTACATCCTTTTTTTAATAATCCTAGGGTTAAAGAAACCCCACTCTCACTTTATAGATTTTCAAATTGATTTCCATGTTACTATATTCATCAATTAATGTTCATAGTTGAGTATTGAATTGGGATAAGTCCAAAATGTGCTTCATAAATTTTGAACCTAAGCACGAAGGAGGTTAAAATGATACAGATAACTTTGAAAGTACATGATTTGATTTTTTCCAAACTTAAAAAGCATATTCCATTGGTCTATGAAGGGGTTGCTTTGATTGATGTGTGTTCTGATTGGCCAGAAGAGACAATGGAGAGATGCTTCGAGCTGAAGCGGGCCACATATCTCATGTGCTCGGATTAAAAGCAATTTCACATTAGTTGAGCTACTTTAATTGAAATAGGGTTGTCAATGAACTTTGAGGAATCTCTTAGACCACAAATTGAGTACTTTGTTTTGCATCCTTCAGTTAATGCAGGTCAATATCATGTGCTTCTGGGCATTACCCTCAATTCTTTTGCTAGCCATTGATGTGGTTGCAATAAATGCTTCCACCCTAGCTATTCAAAGACAAACGTGATCACTTGAGAAATACTTAATGGAGTGGGATGAAAAATTAGACATAGACTTATAATACTAGAAACAAGATATAAAAATCTTAAAACCTATAAATTGGTGACCAAGAGGAAAATTTTGTGGTGAAAGGAGATAAATGGAAAAATAAAAAATGATAAAAAAACTTAGCTAAGATCCTTTGAGGTAAGTAATTTTCACAATTTCTTCTTCCTTTAATGCCTTGTTACAAGGGATAAATCAATAACAAATATTATACAATTCTCCTCTTCCTTTATTTACTTTCTCATGCTCCAAAGTTAGCACCACACAAGAATAGGTGGCTAGAAGGTTGCTAGAAAAGATATTTTGGGTAATTTCTCCTACATTTGAATTAGGATATTTTAGATTCAAGCATATAATCTAGAATATAAGTGTAAGTAAATGGAAAATCATCATCTAACCATGATTTTCTAGAAATCAAGAAAAAATAAAAAATTGTCTCCATTCTTTAATTGTTGGTACTTTTTGAAAAAGAAATTCAATCAAGATGTCAACTGTATTTTTGGATAAAATAGCTAAGTTGTGATGAATTCTAATTACTTTTAGCCTCTAATTGGTTGCATGTGAACTTTTCAATGATCCAAGGAAATAGTACCCTTAGGTTTTCCATAAAGATAAAATAGTAGAATAAATGTCATAAAATAAGATAAGATTTCATAACAACTTCAAGCTATGAATTCTAGATAGTGAAGGAATTTAAAGGTGATTATTGGTACACCTCTCATGTTGCATGATTTAAAATAGTCCAATGCAATGTTTGTATTTCCTTTTGTAATATTAAATAAGTCTACATATTTAGAAAACCATAGACACTTATTTTTTGCATGCACTGGCCATTAGATAATTGTTTATTGGATTAGATTTTTTTGGGTACGACCCATCCCATCAAGAAGACCCAAAAGTAAGAAACTAGAAGGAATCATCAACACAAATGTCTTGAAAGAAGTAGCTAGTAAGATATTTAAAAGTGTATCTTATTCTTCTACTGGTCCTTGGTTTTTGAGAGTGAGAATGTGTTACGACCCCGCCTCCTGGTAACCCCCAATTAAGGGAGACCGAATGTTTAGAGTCGTTAACCAATAACCCAGATCAAAGGTTCGACAAATAATCAATAACAATTAATAAACTTTACCAACTAAACTGAAACTGGTATAAAATAAAACTTTGCTTACCTTTTAAAAACTGGGATTTCTAAACTTCTATTCATGAAGATACCGATCTAACTAATCCTCCTATGCGCGTTAACTCTCATTTAATTCCGCATATGCCACTTTACTGTTTGTTCTTTTCATTTGTACCTAAAACGCTGACAAACAAAACGTCGGTCAACAAGAAGCGGGTACGTGGGGGAAACAATAATCATGCAACTATAATGACAATGTAATCATGTAATTAATCATTTAACAATTAAGATTACATTTTAAGCCATACAACTCAATCCATACATATCCCCAACTCTGTGCTGTCCCTGCAGTGGACTTATATAATACCTATATAAAGGTAGAGTCACATGGCACTACTCGAGGTAGCCCAATATCTAACTCAATGTGACTTGATGGTCCTACCTCAATGGTAGCCATGTACTAAGTCATCCATAGACCTAATGGACCTACCCAATAGGTATCCATGTACTAGGTCTTCCTCTGTCCTGATGGACCTACCCATAGGCAGCCATGTACTAGGTCAACTTTATTGCCATAGAGGGAACTAGGATCTGAGCTTGTAGGCATATATCCTTTGTGATAGTCATAGCCACATTATAGTTTGCATGAACTAAATTCATCCAACAGTTTATTTAAAGCAACCGGTAAAACATTCGGGAATTGTCGTGAAACTAGAACGGTTATTCATAAGCGTAACCACATACATGTGATTGCAGATTTTGAGATATAATCAATCAAGTAGAGAAAACCCAACCAATTAGCAAGTTTGCACAGAAATCCTGAAATAAACATACAAATTTCCTTTTATCAAGATGTATCCAAATTCATCTTGTTTCTTAGGATTTCTACTCTAATTTTAGGGTTTCCTTTGCAATTAGGGTTTTGCCTCCACTTTTAGTATTATAAATCCTAATTCCACAAAACTATATACAAACTTTAACTTTCTCATCATAACACTCCTAACATGCTTAGGATCATCATTTAATAGCATTTTTCACATATTTCAAATTAAATATGATCTCTTCCTCTTTTTCCCTAAATTAGGGTTTATAGATGCATTCTCATGTAATCTTGGTCTAAAACCCTAAAACATGCAATTGCTCATCTAGATCAGGTTCGAATCAAATATTATCATTCAACTTGTTATTAATACTTAAATTAACCCATTAAGCATACTAGATTCAACCTTTAATCACAATTAGGATTTTTAACTTAACTTTAATGCACTTTTCATCAACTTATTGTACTTTTGCAATTAGGAATGGAATCAATCTTTAATATCATTTTTATTGGATTCCTCTCGTTCTCTTGATCAATTTTCATATTTTACTTGCTATAATCAGAGTTACATATAATTAGTTACGAAACTGTGAAGAAAAAATACCTTTTGGGCCAAAAGCAAGGTGCCACGTGTCTTTTTAAATATTTTGTTTTCCTGGCGAACCTTGGCTTCGCGGATCCACCGCTTGGATCTAGCTCCTCTGCGACCCGGCTGACCCGCGTGTGGGTCTTCTTCTCCGCGCGGACGGGGGTTCCAGTCCCCTGTTTCCTCTATGAAACAGAGGACCCGCCGTGCGGCCCTCCGCCTCGTCCCTAGGTGGCGCACGAAGAGTCTGACCACTACTGGGAGTTCGACTCCCTTATGCTAGACTAGCCGGTGGTACACGGTGCTGGGTGCTCACCTTCCTCCCTCCCTTTAGATGGCTCCCCTATTCACAAGCCAGCACCTGCCATGGTCAACTCCATGGTTGACCCCGACCATCTAGCCTCCCTAGCAGCCTGCGAAAGTTCCATCTGCTGCGCCCAGACCCACCGGATTCATCTCTGCCCTTGGCTTCTCCGGATTTGGTCGGACCTATCGGGACGGTGTACCTCTTCTCTAGTGCGAAGCTGCTCCACTTCGATGGTGAAGGACTTGCCTAACCTCGCAATTGAACCTGTATCCTTGTTGTTCCCTCTCGTCTGATCTCGGAGGGTTGCTCTGGCTTTTGCATAGGGGCGCAACCACATATATATATATATAGGTAGGGATCTTATGGCGCTCTTTCCTAGTTTGGGGAAAACTGACACACACCATATCAGGTCCCAAAACCTGGTATGGTTGGGATCCTTGGGACTTCTTGAAACCAAAGGAGCAAATCCCAACCTCACACATGCATTGTTTAAAGAGGAAATTGATCGGGAAACATCCCTTTACAGTTCCCTTTCCTAATCGGAATCGAAGAGCAGACACCGTTGGATCCTTGATCCAACGGCTATCAAGCCTTGTATTAGAACACAAAAGGTGACATTTAATGTTATCATTTACACTTTAGGATACTTACAAAATTCATATCTCCCAAACCATTTATCCAATTGATCCCAAATTTTGAGGGAAAGTCCATAATGACTTAACCTATTTGTGTGCCAAGTTTGGGACTCAAACTCGAAAGTATGAGAGGCTTTCCTTCATATGAAAGTTATATCTTAATAAAGCATATTTTATACATATTTTCTCTCTCTTATTCTTTTATATCACTTAGTTGGATTCCTTTTACCATTATAATCATTGTGTATTCGAAATCTCATCCATTATGATTCCATTATCCATATTTCCACATGTCTCTTGTATTTCATTATTATCTCATATTTTCTTCTTACTAAATCAATATTTAATTGATCTTTTCCCTTTCTTCACCTATTATCTTTGCAACTTGGATCCCTTGGAACCCAAGGAACCTTAATATTTCAAAATCCTTTTTAAGGATAATTATTACCCTTCTAGATGCATCTACATCCTTTATTTTGCATTATCTTTCTTATTTTCTTTATTAGAATATTCTTTTGCAAGGATTTCTCATTATCTTTCATCCCCTTTTTCCTCTTTTCATATTTCTTTTATTAGAAATCATATGTAAACGAATTTTTTCACAATTGTTGCCATTAATGCCACTTTCTAGATATTTCTGAGTATTTCTCATAAATACATTTGCTTAATATCCATTATCATGTATCTTTTTCCATTAATTGGACTTTTCTTCTTTTCTTCTCTTTTATATCCCTTATTGGATTAATATAATAATAGGAACAAGAGAATTCCTATCAATCGGGAGATTTGCAAAGAAATCCACCTTTTGAAACAAAGCATATCACCTTTTCAAATAAGTCCATATTCATAAAGTCATTACATTTCAATTATGAAAACACATGCAAATTTGAGGTTGTAACAAAATGAGAGAAATTTTTATAGTTATAAAAGGTGTGTACTAAATGTTAGAACTAGTTTTACTTCTTCTCTCAATTATGTTGTAAAGATGAAACATTGTTGTGTGAAATCAACTTGTTAAATAATAGTAAGTTTAAAGATGTTCATAATAGTCTTATATATTAAGAAAATAAAAAATGAGTATATTTTATAGTTAGCAATTAAATCAGAATGGTTAAATAAATTTTTCCTTGATGGGATTGAACCCTTATTAGTAGCTTCGGGTCATGTCATCTTTGTATTCAGAGCCAAGTTCAGGACAAATGTCCTAAGAAGACAATAGGATTATAACATTTTCATCTTTTGAGTGAGAATACATAAAGAATATTTTTATGTTATGGACATGAAGATGGTGGGGAGGATATGGTGAAGAACATGTCAGGAGCTAGTATGGCCATGATCTCCAACTAGTTCCTCGAGGTAAAGAAGGTAGAGAGAATGTGGAAATGATGTATAGTATTTTTGTAGAGACCAATCAAAAGTAAAATTAGGATAAACGATCTTAACATTCTAAAAAGCACTTGATTATGTCATCTGAGTTGGTGAAGAATATTGATATATGGAATTATCTAGTACCACTTACCTAATTAGAGTGGTTGAGTAGCTTGAATAGTTATAGATGGTTTTATACCTCATGGAGTTATAAGGGGATAATAAAACAAACTATTAAATCTATCTTCTTAAGGGATATGTTTACCTATTGTGGCATGGAGAGGGATATAATAGAATGATTTTGTTTGCTTTGTGGATGAGTTCCATTTGAAGTGTGTCTTCCTACCTTCATGAGTAGCAAGATCAGAAAACTAGAGTGCATCCAACAAGTAAGCATGAATTTCAGTACACATGAGGGACATTTCACCTATTTGGTCAACTTCTACCCCATTTAGTTACTGATGTTAAATAAGAAGAGCATAAGGATTGAGGAAAGTTCACTGACTAGTAGAAGAGACAAAGAAAACATTGAGGAGTTTGTTGAGGATGCAAGGCCTGTTGAATGCCACAATGAATTTTGAGGGAAAAAAGATCTAGAAACATTTGAAGAGGAGTATAGAGTGATGGTGGTCCCAATGTCGGAGGCATCTTCTTCTAGAAGATAGGTAGAGTACTTGGATATTTTGGTAGGGTAGGCTATTGATCAAGTGATGTTGTTCCTTCCCACAATAGGGGTATATAATGCCCCAACATGGGACTTTGTTACCAAAATGTACACCTCCATAAGGACCTTCTACTATTCAACATCAATGATAGGCCCTAAAAGGCAAGACATACTAGCATGCATTAAAAGTGGTAGAGCACACTCTAGATAGTGTTTAAGGACATTAGTCCATGGACACCATTATTATGAACAGATGGAACATTTACTGTCCGAAACTTCAAAAATATGCTAGCAAACAATTCTCGTATGTAGTTCCATACTATACAGAGATGGTCTCTAACTAGAGGAGCAAGTTCTTCAGTATCCCCCTTATTTATAAGGGGAACACCAAGAAGTTGTAGTTAACAACAAGGATAATGTAGCAATAGAAGAGCTACAAGTTGTTTCTTTACTTTGAGTCTTACAGTATGTAAATTTTAGTTCTCATTTAAATGCATAAAAACTCTACAATTAAGCATGAAAAAAATTAAATAGAGCCAATGAACATGGTTTTAAAATCTTTCATCTACTCTTTACAATTTTGTATTTCAATGATCTAATTGTGACCATTCCATGTCTGTAAAGAACTCCATGATCCAAAAAAATTTCTCGTTGTGTAACTGAATGTCCTTATCATCTTAAGTGATGATGATGTTGCTAATAACTTCTGAACTAATCTTTTTCAATGATATAAGTGATCCTGGATACATTGTTGGAATAGAGGTTTCTCCTAGAAAAAACATTCTCTCACTCCCCCAAAGAAAGTATACTCAATCTCCTATTGGAAAGTGGCATGCTTGACCGTAGAACAGATGCATCTCTGATTAATAAAACCTAGGACCTTTATATAATGAATTAAAAACTATGGAGGATAAGCTATGTGATAAGAGAATGATTGGAAAAATTATATATCTGAATATGATGTAATCAAATATTACATTTGTAGATTGAGTCAATTTATTGATGCTCCTAGACAGTTTCACATAGATGGCTCTTATCATCTGTGTGCTACTTGAACAATGCACCTAGACAAAGTATTTTGTATAAAAGACATAGTCATGTACAAATGAAAGAATATTCTTACATTGATTATGTAAGTGACAAATATAATTAGAAATTCATATGAGGATATTGTATATTTCTGGGAGTCTATCTAGTAACCTGGAGAAGTAAAAGATAATTGTCGTTGCTCGATCATTGTTTGAAAATACCAATCTATGGAGTGGAAATCTTATGAGCTAATCTGAATCAAGTATCCACTTATTAACTATGGGTTTGATTTGAGAAAATAACATCCTTTTTATTGTGAAGGTAGGGCAACCACATTGTTTCCGGTAATCCTATTTTGATGAAAAGAAGAACAATGTTGACCACCATTTCACTAGTGATCTTGTGCTTAGAAAGAAGATTGAAACTCCACTTGCCTCTTGTGAGGACTAAAAGGTAGACATACTAACTACAATTGTGACTGTAAAACACATTCTACATCTCTACAACAAACAAAACATGCTTGACACTTGTTCTCATGTTTGAGGGAGAGTATTAAGATATGTTAGCCTACGTTTTTCTATTTGTATGATGTTTGTATACATCTATAGAGTTTGTTAAGTTGTGTGCATGTGTTTAGTGCCACATGGGGAATCTGGTAATGGTGTAGTGTCTACATCTATATATAACTATATCATGTTTTGTTATTTCTTTAACTTTTGTATAGTGATGAAAAATAAAACAAGGACAATGTTGAATCCTGGTAGGATAGTCTCCCCTATTAAATACTCATCATCATATTTCAAAGTCAAGGGAACATAATTATTCTTAAGGAATGTGTTGTGCACCTAATAAAAAAAGTTGTTTGAAATGAAACTAGTTTATTTCATTTATTTCATACTATTTGGTTTTCTCAAACTACAATATTATATATAGTTCTTAATTTTTTGTATAGATAAAAATATGAATGACTTGGAATCTTTTTCATTGACATTTAAAAATAATGTTGTCATGTTGGTATATTAAATTAGTAAACTTCTCATTGTTTTCACTACAAAACATCGATTACCTTACCTGACATCACTAAGATAGAACTATTCCATGGACATCATTGTAGATGTCAAAAAGTGAAGGTTTTTGATAATATTGAAGATTCAAATTTCACTTTCACACTCTCCAATTAAGGTAGGATTATGTTTATGGAGATAAAGTAGATTGTGTTTTTGTACATGTAGATTCAAATTTCACTTTCACACTCCCCAATATAAGGTTGGATTATGTTTATGGAGATAAAGTAAATTGTGTTTTTGTACATGTCATTCTTAGAATGATATTGGTTCAACTTCTTGAGGCATATCCTCATGTAAAAGAAAGCATCATAAATATGAAAAAAATTTAGTAAGAAAAAAATTTAGAACCACGCTTATAGATAAAGAAAATATATTTAGAAGAGGTGTTCCACCAAAAAATTTCCATAAATTGTTTATTAAAATTTCATGTGAATGAGGATAACAAAATAATGACTCATTTTTTTAAATTTTTTGACCTGATTTGAAAGATGAAAGGTACATGTTCTAGTGTCTTTTATTTCTAGATCTTATATAAAAATACTTAATTCTTGGGAAATTGTAAGAAGGTTTTTAACCAAAAATAAAAGCCAATGATGATTGAGTGTGTTATAGTTCCCATCCAAGTTTGAGATTAGAATCACCTCAAGGATATGTATGAACTAAATACAAATTTTGAGGATTACATGTTTGTATAAAAATAAACAAATCCACCAAAGTTCATTTTTGTATTATAATTCTTGCACCCATTTGTAACCATGATTGAGATCATAATTTTGAAATCTATCAAAAGAGTAACAAAAATAGAGGAAAGAGTAATAGTGGTATCTATACTTCAACTAAACATATATTCTCAATGTTATGACCAAAGTTCAAATCACTACGGAGGGGATCCTGTATCACAAGTAATGCAAACCATGTTTCAAAATAACATGGAATTCATAATTAAGCTCTATTGGACAAGACTCCCATGCAAGTGCTTAAATAGATAACATGTCAGAATCCCTAATTGTCTTATTTCCTCTCACCACCAAATTAAACAAGAATTAGAAACTAATTAATTAAGAACTTACTAATAAGTCCCTAACATTACATGTAGATCAAAAATCTATATGAATAGCATAATAACTATAAATGAAAAAGTCCAAATAATTAATTAAAGAAAAAAATAAATAATTGATATATCAGAAAACACTCTAATTCAAAGAGGTGTGATTTTCTAGACAGACTTTGGATGAGCATGTTATCCTGCATAAACAAGCTCCTTGCATATGAAATAAGCATAGAAAACATTAAGTAGTTATTATAGAAACTAGTAACATTTGTTTTTCTCCTCATATGCATGAACAACTAATTTAAATGAAAATGGGCCTCTGATAGAACCCAAGACTGACATGTGACATGAATTCAAGGTCCTTGTGTGGTGATCCTACATTAGCTGAAAGCAAAATGGATTGATAAAAATTTGTGATAGAATAAAAACTATCATAATAGGTTTAGAATGAACCATGATGGAATTATATATTTCTCTCCATACAAATGGTGCATAAGATACAACTAGCGATGATCCACTTGTACTGGAAGATAACTATGATACAATGGAAGAGCAAAAAAGCATCACAATGTGATTATCTAACGGAACGCTAAACTAATATACAATATGGATTGATTACTTATTTTATCATTATCCCTTGGTGAATTGAGGTGTACCACTAATGAATGCATATCCATGCTAGTTATAGTTGCATGTTTTTTAGTTTTACATTAATTTCCATCATTTTACTTTAAATATAGCTTCCACTTAGATTTTCTTAACTTGACGATAATTTCTAAGGTTTAATCCAAATTCTTGGCTTTCATGGTAGGCTTGAACTTCATTTTGTGCAAGTATAGGAGGTGGTGGACCCAAATGAACATCATTTCATAATGAGAATTCTATCCAACAAGAGTCTTGCCCGATGATCACTCTACACATATCCCTATCTAGAAATAGAAGAAGATTTCCAATGAGAATGAGATTCACCCACCTCGCCGTCATGCTGCCAGTTTTGTTCCAAATTATCTACTCCAACCACCATCAACCACCCTCCATCAGCTGCCTTCATTGATCTACCAGTTAATAAGATTAAAACCTCCACCAAATTTCTATAGTTTTGATTTCAAAGGGAATTAGAACTGAGGTGTTCACTTCTCCAACGATCCATCATCCACCACCCCCTAATTCACCTCCATTGCATCAGATTCATCCTGTAAGCAAGAGAGAGCAGTAGCTTCCCACCCCTCTCTAACAAACATTGAGGAAGTGTCCTTTCTGGTTGTTACAAGACCATCATTCCTAAGTTTGGAATTGCAAGCCCTCACACCATGAATTATATTTCCCCTTCTTATGTGATGATAAATTCTTCTCTCTTCTTCCATGTTGTTTATATAATTCTACTATGAGTTAGTATTCCTCTTGCTAGGGTGCATGGAGTAGCCACGCTATGTGAATTTCTTCTTTTTACTACATCTATTATTGTATGAACCATTTCATGTTTAGAATCAATAATTTTATACTTGTATACTTGTCTGATCAATAGTTACATGTTTGTCATGATATTGGATGTAGAGAACTTTGAACTCAAGATCTAGGACATCTATTGTATCTTATTAAGCCCTTGATGAAAATTTTGGATAGGTCTTTTTAGAGGCGATAGATGTATGATCTCTAGGTAACGTGACCATGATCATAGTTGATATCTACCCAATTTTTAATCCTAACATTGAAAGGTTGATATTCCTGGCCTCAACATATATGTTACCATGGTTAATATGATGCAATGAGAAAGTGAATGATAAGTAGCGGTGGTGAAACCCATTCACACTATTACCCCATCCATTGATTTATCTACCTTCAATTCATCTCTTTTGTTTTCCGATCTTAGCATGATCAACTGTCAACCATCTTGTGTTAAATACAAGTTCATTTGCAGTTAGTTTGATCAAGCTATTCTTAATATGTTTTCCTTTGGATTCAATCATAATTATACAATGTAAAATTCATCAACTTGTGGGTGTGATTATCATACACTTAGTTAGGGTAAACTCTAGGTATTTCATCTCTAGTGAATTTGCTTGTAAGATAAAACAACTCATCAACCACTCAAACCACTATCTAGTGAAAGTGAAGTCCCCTATCTGTTTGTATAAGATCTAAGAATTATCAGGCTTCATAATACCCATCCACAACTTGGTCACCATGAGTATAAAAAAAGTAGTGGGCACATCAACCAAACTACTAGTACATATCTCAAAATCAAGTCTATATTCTCAAGTCCATCATTAGTACTTAAGTAACCAAACCTCAACATATGGGTATAAAGACATATAACCACCTTGTGACAAATCACATATTGCTGGAGGTATGGCCTAGACTGCAATTATATACATATCCACAATATATGTCCAAGCAAATAAGATTTGGTCACATTGTATATTGAATAGTATTCAAGTACCTTATCACAATCAGTGATTAATAGATGCATACTTGTTTTCCTATCCAAATTTGAACACCATGATAACTCCTACGGTCACATGGACTTGATTATGGTTTCAATTGATTAATTAAGGAAATATACTCTTCTATCATTTGATACAAATAAAGGTGAAATAAGGCATAGAGATGTATTGTAGAGCTAATCAAGCATAAGTAACTTTAGAAGATACAAAAAAATCTCATATCTTGTTTCAAAGTGTTCATACATAGTAAACTCTCCATTTTCGTTCACGACAAGGACCTACTTTCATAGAGGCTTAGAATTTACATCCAAGGGTACAATCCTCTTCATATTAAACACTTAAACTACTAAAATCATGTACAAATTCAAAATCATGAGGAAGATATCACCAAATTAATAATATACATTGAAAAAAGCCATTTTAAGGAATAATGAGACACATTTAGGTACAAAACGTAGGATCCATGAAATTTCAGCAACATAACAAATAAGTGAAGACAATTGTTTTACTAAGGTGGTCATTTAAACATTAGAATTTTGCACGATACCCAACTTGGTATCAAAAGACCCATAAAAACTCAATATGTAGGGTCAAACACATATTTTTTGTGTTTTTACCTTATGTCCACAAGAAGTCTTAGCATTATCACCATGGATCACAACTACAACTTAGGGAAGGTAGTTCATAATGTTACATACAATACTAAATTATTCCTCTTATAGGTTTATGGAGCAAGATTTAGGTATACTACAATTTTGGATCTAGGTTTGTAGGTAAAAGATACTAAAATAAATTTATTACTCACCTAAAATATAGAGAAAATGTGCACAAGCAAGTATTCCATGAAAAATATACCAAGATAGTTTCAAATAGCCCACAAAATCTCCAAGAAAGCACTTTGATGAAAGATCTATGGCAAACTTTGGGAAAAAGACGAAGGCTAGGTACCTCCAACCACAAGGTTCTAAATCGAGGTCCAATAAGATCTATGGAAGACCTTGAACCTTGATGAAAGATCTATCGAGGTCCAACAACAACCATCAAGGTTCCTCCCATTGAGGCTCAAGGCCATCAAGGCTCTTTAAATTCAACCTATCGAGAAACCAACCCTTCCAACCCATAAAAGCTTGATCTATCTACATCTATTAGGTGCCCACCTAACCCATAGAGATGCCATCTACACCTAGACATAAAGGTACCCTCTATACCTAGACATTTAAACTATTTAGGGTCTAAATCCATCAAGGTTCAAGGTCTTCCATCGAGGCTAGGTACCTCCAACCACTAGACCAAGGTAGAGTTAGGGTTGGAACCTAAGGAAGAAACCCTAGATAAACAAAGTTCAAAAATTCAAAGCATTAAAAATTAAGCACATACATAGAGTAAAACATGACTTTAGATATTTTTCTCATAAGTAGAATTTGGTCCTCATATATGTTGAAATTGCATATGAATCCTCACACAGTAAAGAAATAGTAGCATAGGCCAAAAAAAGTTTAAGTTAAACCAAATTAGGGATAAAAATTAATTAAAATTATTCAAATCATTCAAAAACCTAATTCAAGATTTAAATGATGACTATGAAAATGATTAGGGTTTAAGTTAGGTTAGGATTCATACCTGGGTGCACCACATTTCTTATCATAAGAGTTTCAAAGCATGTATGGATAACATAATGATATGATTTTCCTATCGTATAGTGGGTTCCCCATATCCCATTAACATTTGGACCATACTAAGTGGTCAAGAAACATCTGATAGATATGTGAGAATAAAGATTAAAAAGACTTTCTATCACAAAATATTTTAATTGAATTTTAGGCTAGATAGTAGTAGAGATGAAGCCTTATCTGTTATGATATGCTTGGTGGAATCGCAATGGTAACTCTAAGTTTCACGTCTGATATAGATCAACTATCAAGCCAAGGATCATTCCAAATCTTGTAAATAGAGAGTTTCTTGTGGAATTTTGATACTATTTTGGTGATATAGGTAAATATTTCAATGTATTCCCATAAAGGAGATATATTGGCTTCCCAACATTATTTCAGGGATTATGGTGTTGATAATGTCAGCTGAAAATATAATCTCTCTAAATATTTGCCTTATTTGCTAAGTGTTGTGATATATACTTATTTATAATGTAGTGGAGTGAGTCTTGATGTTGATAATGCCTCATCACCCTGATGATTTAGGTTTACATATAGTGTTCCATTGCAAAGATGGTTATTGGACTTAGTTTTAGAATCAACCCAAAGACTTTTTTTATATTTTTATAAATGTAGAAATGATTTGGATGAAAGATGAAGCTAAATTTTATAAGAGTAAGATCTAGCTTAACATATGATTTTAGTTTTCCATTATAAGATCTTGAGAGTAGTCTTATCAATGATAGGTTTTCCACAATAAGATGTTGAGAGTATATGGAGAAAGAGGATGGTTGAGATAGACGATAAGGAAAATATCCTCTTGACACTCAAGCACATTTTTAAATATGTTCATACAATTGGAGAAAATATGTACCCACGAAGTTTGGATTTGTGGAATTAATTTTAGTTTGTTAAAGATCAGAAAACATTCCAAGTATGCACAAAGTCTTGATGATGTTTCTATCACATGGTTTGAGTAAGATGATCATATCTTCATAACATTATATCATGTTATGAGGGCATTTAGAGATGGGATCAGTGAGTCCATTAGTGGTCCTAGTTTGATTATTCACACAATGATGAAAAGATAAGCTGGTAATAGGTTGCCATTAAGAACACCATTATTTCTTCTAATGTAGAAAAAAGTTGATCCATTTATCAGGATAGAGTAATGAGCCAAACTAATACACACACATATAAGCTTCTGGAATGTTTGACTTTCTTTCTCATCAAATTGGCAGGAACCAAGCATTCATTCAGAGTCGACAATAGAAAGAAGGTAAATGACATCTAGCTCAATGTACTCTATGTTGCCTAGTTGAATCACTGGGAGGATGGGAAAGGCACTTGATCGATCAATCCCCCTCTTGTCATCAACCTAATTTCCCTTCAGTGACGAAACTAGTTTAAAACTTTTGCTAGAACCGATAAGTATATATACATACACACACACACCCACCCACCCACCCCCACACACACACACACACACACAAACACACACACACACACATATATATATATATATATATATATATATATATATATATATATATATATAGAGAGAGAGAGAGAGAGAGAGTCATGCTAGAATACACTCGAGTGTATCCGGAGTGGAATACACTCAAGTAGTTTATCATGATGCAATATTTTTTTTGAAAATCTAATCCATTGATCTTCTTAAACATCTTGTGAACAACGCATACACAAAATTTGAGCACATTTGGATATGTATAGCTCATGATATGAAGACTGCAAAAATTATGCATTTCAAATTAGTTTCGCGCGTCGATCTTGTTGCCCTTGGATGAGTGACTTACACTCATCCTAATGGGCTCAAAATTTGTATGTAGCCTAATTATAGTATGACAATGAAGATCAACGGTTTACATTTTGCAAAAAATAGTCTTGATATACAAACACACTTGAGTGTATTCGTATGATCCGTACACTCAAGTGTATTCTAGCCTGACTCTCTCTCTCTCTCTCTCTCTCTCTCTCTCTATATATATATATATATATATATATATATATATATATATATATATCAGAATTAGGTAAATATATTCTAACGTCCCACCAAAAAAATATTAGGGGGTCAAGATTACACGTAGGCCCAACGCCATACACCCAGAACAGCATTACAACTCACGTATTTAATGTAGTCTACGTCTAATGCATTTACAAATTTTTACAACAATATTTGTGGCATTCGTGGACATCCCTTGATGTCTTCTAGTATTCCTTTCCTCCCAAATATGATAGCATAGGGCAGCAAACAAGAGATTTTTCTTTACATCTCTTCCGCATCTAGCAGGCATCATTCTCGGTTCAGCAATGAGTTGAATTTGAAGATTGAAATCACTGCATTAATGCTTCCAAATTTCCTTTGTGAACTTGCATTCCCCTACGAGATGATTAGGACTTTCTTCCTTATCCCCACATAACAAGCATACAGTAGATATATCATAATTCCAACTCTTTATTCTATCGAGAGTAGAGAGAGTATGGTGCATAAATTTGTATACACACATGCTCCATTTAGGCACATAACTATCCATCCATATTTGTTCTCCCATTGGGTCCTTCACGCCTCTAGTATGAGATATCTCCCACAATATTGACTTCTTATCAATGACCTGCCATCCACCCAAATTATTAGCAGCAAACAGGTGTTTAATTTGCAGCCAAATTTCCCTCATGACATTGATGGATCTTGAGTACCCTTCTCTTGTTTTCGGAATAAAATCTAGCCCTCTCAGATATCTATCTCTCATCCATTTACCCCATGTAGATGTGCCTTCTTGGTATGCAATCAGCCTTCTCATGGAACCCCATCTAGCAATATCTCTAGGAGTCTTCAAATTCAATCCTCCTTCATCTATAGGAAAAGCCAGCTTGGAATACTTCATAGGATGATGCTCACTTCCCCAAATGAGATTAGCAATCTTCATTTCAATTCTATCCAGAACAGAGATAGGAATTTCACCTTGTTGTGCCCAAAATATGAGAAGACCCTCAATAACAACTTTAATCAAGGTTCTGCATCCAGCCATAGAAGTCTTTTGTGTAGGCCATCTATTTATCATCTCCTCCACTTTATCAATGCAATCCGTGAAATCCTTAACGTGAAGGTGTCCACCTGCAAGTGGAAATCCCAAGTATTTGGTTGGAAATTTGCCTCTTTCAACACCCATTTCCTGTATGAGTCTGTCATCCATCTGATGGCAATTCTTTGACAAGAAAATATGTGTTTTATTTGCATTAACACACAACCTCGTTTGCTTCCTGAAATCTTCCAATAAGCATTTTAGAATTTCAAGGTAATGTTGTTTGGCTTCAATGAACACCAGAACATCATCAGCAAAAATCAAATGCATCATTACCTTTGTGCCATGAACTGTGTAAGGCTTTATTACTTTCCTTTCTTCAGCTCTCTGCATCTTCCTTGTAAAATATTCCATGAAAATCACAAAAATAAGAGGGGATAGGGGATCACCCTGGCACAGCCCGTTGCTTCCTCTAAAAAGACCAGCAGATGTGCCATTCACCAATACTGAGAAGCTAATAGTCTCGACACATTGTTTCATCCATCCAATCCAGTGTTCATTGAATCCCATCTGTTGCATAATCCACCATAATTTGTCCCACCATACACTATCATAAGCTTTGGAGATATCAAGTTTTAGACATGCCTTCCTACTACCTTTCATAACATTATAGTCTAGAAGAAATTCACCATCCAGAAAAGCACAATCACTTATGCTTCTACCTGTAACAAAAGCTCCTTGATTTGTAGAAACGAGAAAGGGTAGGACCATTTTCAACCGAGCAACTAGAATTTTTGCAATAATTTTATATTGTACCGAGCAGCAAGCAATGGGCCGAAAATCAGCTATAGATGATGTAACTTTCTTCTTCAGAATAAGAATAAAAAATGAGTGATTAACTTGTTGCACCATATTCCCTCCTTGCAGAAACCAGTCCACATAAGCAAGCAAATCACCTTTAATAACATCCCACATCTTCTTGTAAAAGAAAGCATTAAAACCATCAGATCCCGATGACTTATTATTTACAATGCTCCATACAACCTCTTTGACCTCTTGTTCATTGGTCCTTCCAGTAAGAATGTTGTTATGAGTGTTGGGGAGTTTGAATTTCCAATCAACATCCTCCTACTCATCAATATTATCAGAAAAATCTTTATTGTACAGAGACATATAGAAACTGATTGCCTGTTCTTCAAGATCGTCTTGTTTGTTGACTACCATACCTTCAACATTAATTAGTTTAGAAATAATATTACCTACCTCTCTCCTTCTAACTGCAGAATGATATACTTTGTATTTCTGTCTCCATCATCCATCCACTTCTCTTTGCTTCTCTGCCAAAAGAAATTTTCCTCTGCCTTCTTTAGGTCCTCAAGCATCATTTTTAATTCCCTGTCTTTCTCAATCAGAATATGATTTAGTGGATCAGCCAACAATCTTTCTCTGATGTCTTTACACTCCTGCTTGGCCTCCTTCAACATCTTTGGTATCTTCACCTCTTTTTCTACACATTTTTAAATTTCCATCTTGGTGTTTGATAGCTTTTTTGTAAAAACATACATGGGATTGCCTATTACCTGGATACTCCAACTTTGCTTTATGACATCATCAAACCCTTTCCAGTCATCCCAGTAGTTCATAAATCTGAAAGGTCTTCTTTTTTGTTTTTTCTCAGTAATCTGAACAACAATAGGAGCATGATCACTAATATCAGAACCTTCATCCTTTACCTACACATTAGGAAAAAAATTCAGCCATTCATCATTCACCAGAGCTCGGTCCAGTTTTCCTGCTATCCTATCATCAGGGCCCCTTTCATTGTTCCAGGTAAAGATATCCCCTCCAACCATTGGTAGCTCAAACAGACATGATTTATCAATGGCTCAGTTGAAAGCATCTACTTCAGCATTAATAGCAAGTCTTCTGCCTTTTTTCTTAGCCTATAATCACACTGTATTAAAATCACCAATGACCATCCAAGGTAGCATAGCCTGTTTAGAAATAGAAACCATAGTGTCCCATAGATCCAATCTTGCTTTGCCATCATTGTGCCCATAAACAGCTATCAACCACATATGTAAGCCTCCATTATTGACATAGTCCACTGTAATTTGCTGATCTGACATCTGTACCACTGAAAGCTGCCATGCATTAGGCTTCCACACCACACAAACTCTAGAAACCTCACCACATTCAACATTGGATACATGCTCCCAGCCCTGCAGAAATAGATATTTAATACTATTTCTATTCTGTATTTTTATTTTTGTCTCCACCAATGCAACCAGAGAATGATCACTAGCCGCAATCCATTCTCTAATTTCCTTCTTCTTGTTCCTGTCACAGCCACCCTTAATATTCCATAAGAGCATTGACATATCAAAGGTTTTTTTTGGATCTGGTACGCCTAGGAGGCTCCTTCCTGACATTCTTGCCCTCCCTTTTCTGATCCTGTTGCTTAGTTGCATTTCCCTCCTCATCATCTGATTCGGAAAGTGCCTCAAAGATTTTCATTGTGTCCAGAATAGCACTAACACCTTGGTTCTTGGGAATGCATGTCTTCTTTACCTGTTTCCTACATGATCTTATCACAAACTCACCCTCCTCTCTGTCATTTGTCTTCTCATTCTGCACCTTGTTATCTTCGACTCCTTTGCTGCCGCTGGTCCCTTTTCCTTTGGGTGTATGCTATTTCTCTTTGTTCTCATCTTCTTCCTTGGACCCTTATTTCTCTTCACCTTGGATGGCTAGCAACCTTCTCTTTCAAAACCTATCCACCTTCCTTGTTGCTATCCAAAACCTTTTGATCACAATATCCATCTGCATGCCCAAACACCTTGTAGGTTGAGCATCTCTCCGGTACATGATCGTACTCAACCCTCACCCGGATGGGATCTCTGCCCTTCACATTCAGCATGACCTTTTGTGGTGTTGGCTTCTCAACCTCAAGCTCCACGATGACCCGTGCTTCATCAGCCTCAAGCGACTTGTCATCTATGTGCAAGACCTTTCCGACCTCGCTGGCGATAGTACCCACCGCCCGCCTAGTCCAAGAGTGCCCGATTGAATGCACTGTGATCCACGTAGGGACGGTGGAGAATATGTCCCTCTTTAGTTCGTCACCGAACTAATAATCTTTCACAATCACCAGTTGACGGTCGAACCATCTGGGGCTGGCGTGCAGGGTGTCGGCCTTGTCCGCAACGTTAGAAAACCTCACAAGGAGGATGCCATTGTCCCAGGATAGCAGATCAAACGACCCCTTTGGCTTCCACTTGTGTTGAATCCAGGCCTTGAGATGAGGATAAAACGACCTCCATCCTAGAACGTAGACCATCACAGTGAATTCCCATACATCTCACATCCGCTCAAACTCCTCGGGCTCGAGATCAACGTGGATATCTCCTTCCTTCATGAATGGCTTTGGGAAGTCCAGTATTTCTTTGGCTGTCATCTTCGGTTCCGTCAGAATTTGGGGCCAGGCCTTACGGCCGTCTGTTCCCTCCTTCTTCCCCGCCCAGCTAGGGTTCCCCAATTCTGGTACAACAGCCTCCACAGCTGTATACGGCCGTTCACCAACAACAAACACCGTCTCTGTCACAGCACAGTCATGATCTTCAATGCTTGTTCCTTTCCTCATCCCAGCGTCAGAACTCACGGACCCTGCTGCCGTACAGTTGAGCCTCGGGGCACCATGGCTTTGGTTCCTCTCTCC
Organism: Alisma plantago-aquatica; assembly: GCA_963693085.1. Lineage (NCBI taxonomy): Eukaryota > Viridiplantae > Streptophyta > Magnoliopsida > Alismatales > Alismataceae > Alisma > Alisma plantago-aquatica. Next base: position 1,733,553,023 of record OY856409.1, on the reverse strand, counting down.
TTCCTAGTTTGTTGTCGAGTGTGTGGGATGGTAGGCATGGGCAGGATTGTGGTTGGGGTGAGGGTGGACGTCGGCAGCCTGGGTGGCCACTGACGTGGGTGCCATGCGCCTAGGACCTCCGATCGCTAGAAATCGCCCAGCGAGCCCTAGGACCTCCAATACTAGTTTGCATGTTATATATATATATATACGTTTAATCCACTAATATGAGAAACCAATACCTTTGTTATGGTTAATCATGAAATTATATTTGATGTTATGAAAATGTTTTACAAAATCAAGCTTGTGAGTCTCAAGGGGATAATGATGGGAATGGAAAGTATGTATGGTTCACTCAGAAAGAGATATGCAATGTGAATACTTCTACTTTTATTGAAATTACTGTTAAGATATGATGATATATGGGATGTGGACATTGATTCTTCTAATGAGAACCTTTGATTTAATTATGCATCAAACATTCATGAGACTAATAGGTCAAATGTACTCAATAGTGATAGGGTCATCCAATTTTTTTATAAATGTAATGTAATTTTGACTATATACCTCATCTTGAAGTGTGATGTCTTCACGGTGATATATGTAGTTGAAAAGGATCAAGAAAAATAATCTAATATTGTCCTATTGATTGTGGCAAAAATCCAAATTGAAATCATTTGGTCTTGGTGATTTGTTAGCACCTAGACTATGCATCATAATACATATTTTCTCACTACAAAAAAATAAACCATTCATTCGTATAAGCAATATAAAAAATGTTGGAAGAATAAAAAAGAATAAACCAATAGCTAGAAATAAAAATTTTGTCAATTGGATGTCGGCTAGTAGCCCTTGCCATGCTATTCAATTCTATGTTAAAAACTATTTTCAACCTTCCACAATCTGCCCTAGCAATAGAAAAGCACTCAACTCAACATTCAATTTTCTTCACTTCTTGATCATCCCCTCATTAAGAAATTAGCTCTTCAAGGAGGAATAGTAGCAAGGACCACAAATCCCATAGCTCGTTCTGTGCTCTCGACTGATAGGGACATTTTTTTGATAAACATTGGATTCATTAAATATTGAAAGGGACCACAAAATTTATCAAATGTATAAAGATAAGTAGGATGGAGAATGGTACAAGAAGTATCATGCGCTCGTCGAGCGTTAGTGGATCTTGTGCTTCTAAGAAAATGATAATAGAGGGAGGCACTAAATAACAATTCTCATTCAAAGACTAACAAGAAACAAGAGATAAGCTAGCAAAGTGAGATAGTTATCCCTCATCTTCAGAAGCTTCAAGAAGTAACTCAAGGTTGTAAGAACCATTGCAAGCAACATCATCAGTCAGTTTAATTTTATAAGAGTATCTGTGATCAAGTTCAAGTTGTATCGACCCTACATCGGCTAAAACCAAATAAAATAGAGTTATATTAAACTAAAGTATATCACATATATGGGAAAAGTGAAGTGAACTTTCATTGAAAAATCGGGCAGTTTCTTTCAACACTAATATTCTAAACAATAGGGCAAGCAAGAATTTCCTTATATAGAAGATAATTATGTCTAGTGTTACTATAGAATAGTCAGTGCTTAATCTAGAAACTCATTGTTCATAGGTGACTTGCTACAAATGAAGAAATGTGGCCAAATCACACTAGTGAAAAGGGACAAGTGAAAAAAAATACGTGAAGAATCTTCAGTGTTGGACCGGCACCTGAAGCAAATGTAAGGCCTATGAAAACCCCGCGTGTTCCAATTGGTATCAATAAAAATCTTATTACACATAAATGAATTTAGTAGGACATTTGAGGCGTCAAAGTGTGTGATTAAAGAGAGTGGCATCAAGATTAATGTAGAATTTATATGCTTGACCGACATTGTATCAGTCATCTTGGATCTAACAGATGTGAGGGGAGTTGGAATTCAGAGTGAGATGTTGAAGGAAGTTGTTGATTCCGTCGGGGTTGAATTGGTTATCAATAAGATCTACTAAGCATATTTTCGTGCGGTGAAGAAAGAAGGGTTTTGGCAAGACCGGCTTCGACAACGACAAAACAACTTACTATCATATTTATCACTAGCTGTATCAAAACCGATGAACAATTTCAGGTAACCATGCAGGATGCAAGGAACTCGATCGGTCCACCAATCGGGTACTGTTGGAACGTCGGGATCACTAGCTACTCACATGTTTTCCCTCACATGACCCCAACCAACCACTCTACCTTGTCCACACATATTCGAAACCCAGGCGCATATGCTGCTTTGCATGCATGGCTGATGGATCCCAGATCTGGCGGGGCTGACGCTACAGTCCGCGCAAGTACTGGCTGCTTGAACATGTTGTCGCTAAATCATGGACAAAACAAAACTGGTTTTGCCCACCTCAATTTTGTCTATCCATTTATTAATTTGAACTCTGTTTGCTATACCACTAATTGGGCATTTCTACGTCCTGTAGTCGCAATGCCTGCTTCATTCATAGTTCTTTAAGAGCTTAACGGAATATGCTTGTTATAGACTAATCACTGGTACACATATTTCTGTACTCTATTTTGTATGTTAGTTATTTCAAACATGAGACTACGCGACAACACCCACGTTGTCTCTTATTCTTTTCTTGGCTGCAGGCAGGCCATGTGGGAAATAGAGTATTAGTTGAATACATCTTGATTAACTAAAGCTAGCTTGACATAATCCGCTCGATCCACACTGGATCTGATCAGTTCCTTCGAGCTCCACAAAGTAATGTGGGATTCTTGAAGGGATCGGTTTTTCAACTATACCCAACAAGTCAGGATATCTTGAGAAATGTGGTTGATAGCCCCACTATATATGACGTATGCATGCACATGTATAGAAGTACTCGCATCATTTCATATAGGAATATGGTCCCAGTTTCTCACCTTTATATTAGATCCATTATATCCTTCAGATTTTCAATCTGCTTAGATCCGACTTTGCTTTCTCCCATTAACTGTACCATGTGGAATTTCCACTATACTGATTTTCGCCCATAATTGTCTATTTGTCCAGTATAGTGAGACAAACAAATCTGCTAGCTCGAAATATATCATTTTTGTTATGCTCTTGTGGAACGTACAGGTCATTGAGAGTACAAAGTTATACGGACCTACAATGGGCTCATGAGGAAAATGACTATAAAAATTAAATCACATTGGTTGAGTCTAGGATTACCTATTTGAACTCCCCATATCAAATTCAGATCCAAGATTATCGGCATAACCATATTGGGGATCTAGAGAACCCCCTCAAATAGGAATTCTGACGCCCATATTCTTTTGTTCTTTGTGTAAATCTATGAGTCTTATAGTTACTCATTTTCTAATTCATATTTCCATATTCATTCACTACAGTTGTCCATTACTCAAAAGAATACTATCCTACCAATTTGTGTGATGCAGTGCTAGGAGTGGGATAATTCAAGTGAAAGCGTGATCTAGAATAACCAACGAAATAGTAATGACAATGATGACATTACATAATATTTGGAGGTTTTGCTAGGAATATCTATCTGGTAGAACTTATATACTTGATTCATTAGGAAGATTGAAACTGAAAGTTTTGTTAAATAATCGTACAATATGAGGAGGAAATGCATGCATTATACTATTTGTAGCAATTTAATAAGCAAATCCACTTCCACAAGTCACTCCCAACTTGAATGAGTTCTCCCCTAATTGGAACAAGTTCTCCCTGTTCATGAAAACCCAAGATGAAGTTTACTCTAGATCTTGTCAAGTTTGTTGCCTTGTTATGTGTGTTCTATTCTGAACCCAAAACCAGTGATATAATTATCACTAACATCTAGAAGAAGCACCAAGTAAATAGTATCATGTCCATCTTGTAATCCCATTCAACCAACAATTTACACATCATCATAGTAGGCTACCCAATTACCTTTGTCCATCTAACATGTATGTGAAGAAAATGGTTCCGTAAAAACAATTCAAAATATGTACATTTTAGGGAAGCCATAAGCATATTTCAACACATGTTCTATCTAAAGAATAAGTCTACCTCAAGGCCACATTGTTGATTGTTACGATAGGATTTAATATGTAAAATATGACTACATTGAATTGGTATGAAAGAGTAGAGTTAATGTATTAATCTAGCCCTTATTTTCATATCCTTCAAATATCAACGAGCCAACGAAAAACCCTAGGAGACATTGATGTAAATTGATTCTATATATGATGCTCAAGATTATCAAAATATTACAACACTACATCATTGAGGTTTTTAAGAGGCATTTGTTGGGCGCCTATGTGAATAAATAATACTACTATAAGTATAAGGGGTCATATTGTGGCCTTACTAAATAAACCCCATCTCTAAATCCTCCTATTAATAAAAGAAGGCATCATAAATTTACAATAATCTATTTCATTCATTTATTAAAGCAAAATGATGTAGTATACATATCATAGATGAACAATCACAAATTAAAAAACATTTCAGTGTTGTCAAATTATGTTCACCCACCATAATATTTATTTCAAGAATTCATGAAAACATTGTTATAGAGCCAATACAAACAACACACTCACATTTCCACATACTCAAAGACCCACTACTTAGGAACCATCTACATTGGCACACACACAAGACAAAGTACAACATCTTCACCTAAACTAGTGAGATCACTCGTGTTGTTTTCCCTAAAGATGGGAGATGATTCAACTTCATAACTTGACAAGTTGGCTAATTATTTTATTACCTATTTTATAACCGAGTCAGTACAAGAACATGAATTGATTTTCTTTATATCTATGTGGCATGTATTCAACTTTCATTCGATGACTTAATAGAAAAACAAATGACTAATGAATGTATCACTCTTGGCTCATCTGTTTTATTTATACCATGAAACTACTTGAAATATACCTAATCAAGTACAATTCATCAAGGTATGAACATGTGTGTGACTACAACACTTACTTTAGGGGTTATCCAGTCATTATAAAGAAAAATCAAAACCTAGCTAGGTCTACCATAAGGTTGGGTAGTTTCCACTACAATCCTCACCTATCATTCCCACTCCTTGTTACTTTAAATGATCGTTCCACCATTTATTTCTTTAAAATATTTACATTCACGTCATTGATTGTTATATATCAGTATACCATCACAAGTCAAGGGGTCTCATTTGCCTAATATGTCATATTTCATCTCTATGAATTGTAATTCTTATGACAATCATTACGGATCCCCTCAAACCCCTCATCATTTGAACCTTAGGATACAAATCATTGTATGTTATTCTTATATGACTCAAAGCTTGATAGATAGAGTGAATTTTTTTTCATTTCCTCAACATAGACATTAGGGGAATGTTGTGATGTTTAGTAATCCTAACCATGAGAGTTATTGTTTTCTTATTTATTACTTGAATAAAATATGCAACAATTATGTTCATCTCATCACAATGATATTTATTCCAAAAAACTATATAACATTGTTGAGCAAGAATATTATCTATTAAAGAATTCAAATGTAATATGCAACATCCATATTTTTTCATGGTTTTATCAACAAAAAGTATTCATCTGAATCAACATCATAATCGCACCAATCATACCCTTACTTCCTTTTTATTTTCTTTTTCCTTTCTATGCTTCATCAATTAGATAAAATAATAAGTATATAATATAGACATTTAATTAGTAGGAAAATAAAAATCCATCTTCATGAAAACAATAATATCTTGAAGAATGGGTAAGGAGTAACCACATGATTCATTTTAATTCTGGGTATTCTCAACAATGCCATGCTTCTACTTAATTTGGTTCTTTATATAACTTCGGAATAATTATAACTAGTTCCTCTTAATTGAACTTGTATCTGGTAACCAATTACTTCAGAAAAAGACTTAATTTCGTCCTTCTTTGGATGTTGGTCAATATATCTTCTCTTTTAATAACAAACTCCATCTTATACAACTCTCAACCAGCCCTAGGAAGGAAAAAAGAGGAAAAATGATAGAATCATTATTAGATTTATCTTTCACATCAAAGGTGACCATGACTAGAGGTAGGATAGAAGACAAATAAGTATAAAAGGTTTACAACGTACATGATTCTTTATCCTTCATTCATATGTAAATCTCTTCTTGAGTTGGAATCCCAAATTTATTATAGAAAATCTTAAAATGAACCCCACAAATGGATGAAAATTATGTTGAAAGATAGAAGAGGGTAGAGAATTTTCTAGACAAATCAAACAAAGATATCCTTCCTCTCAAGAAAACATTTTGGGAAAAGAAGAATAAAAGATGTCATGACTGTACTTATACATCACATTGTAAGATGCCAGAACAATGTTTCTATATCCCATCTCTGGAGAAGTGTTCTAGTATTTTAAGGATGAAGGGTGCCAAACGATAGACAACATTATAATATTTCCAACATATAATTTCACATAGGCATTCCATATATCAATATATGTAACATGTCAAAAACATATGCATGAATTTTAATAACTATTACTATTTCTTCTCATTTTGAATATTTCCATGTAAAACATGAAGGAGACCATACATGTCATTTGGAAGTCATGTATAAACCAACGTATACAATACCATGATTTCATGTACTAACAACACTTTGAAGATATATGATTGATTTTATACAATCATCTTTGCATTTACATGTACAAAACATATATTTCATCCCAAAAATATAAAAAAAAGTTTATTTACATTTTCCTTTGTACGTAACCAAAATCCAAGTAAGCTAACAGTCTTAAAGGACACTTCTAATTCTTTTAGTTTTTGTATCGATGTTAGCAACATGAAAATTTTAACATTTGACTATAGAGCTTGTTTTAAAGTATCGAGAACATTTTTTTTTTTATTCGCACAAAAACATGTAAAATAAAATTGTGATATCATTAGAAACAAACTCCACAAGTAAGTGCTACTTCTATTTGCCACTAAGGAGCATCAAAAATACTTTTCAACACAATTGAAAGGAGACATGAGTGTACACATTCTACGATTTAGTATTCAAATAATGGATATGCTTTTTCATTATAATCATTATTATACTAAAAATAAACCGAGTCACCATCAACCATGATGCCTTTAAAAGTACATATAAGAAGGTACTAAAGATACCCCCAAAGAAAAGCATGAAAAAGAGTAGCAAGGAGGGGAAACCCTTTGAAAACCCCTAGTATGATAGAAGAAAATGCAAAAAACAAAGGAATCTATATGTCAATTTGCTTCACATAACATTCTTGGATCTATCCAAAAGGGATACACTTTGTGTCAATCATCTTTAATTTTGTTTTCTCTATCATTTTGTTTGTTCTTTGGTCTAGAAGTTAGATCATGTTCAATATTGTAACTTAGTGTAAAGAATTGACAGTGTATATTCTTTATAATACACTAAATCAACACTCACATAATTAGTTTATAAAGGCAATACAATTGGTAGGACAACCAACATGTATGCAACACCATAGAAACCAAAACCTCACCTTCAATATCAACAGAAAGAAACTCATCAATCTACATTAGTAATAATTTATTAAATGTAACTAGAAATATATGGATAAACATGTTGACCACCTTGTAAACTATCATTTAAATCCAACGAAAATGCGATAAAATCTACTCATAGAAAATTCATCCATCATTAATCCTAATGGTGGTAGCAAAATAGCTATTTAGATGAAATCCTAGCATTAAGTAGCTAATTAAGTATTTGGTCATGGTAGTGAAATACAAAAATATATAGGCATACTCTTATTAGAAATTATGGTTTGAACTTATGTGATATGCATTCATTAATTTATAAATAAATATGATCAATTGTTTCATTATGAGTCATTTTTATGAAACACTATGTCAAAAAATGATGTAATATATTGACTGGTTTTAGAAATCTCAACAACATCCTTTGAAGCTTCATCAAATGTCATTAAGAATAGGAAAATTTATTTGCCAAACTTTTATCGTGGAAATAGCACTACTCTTAGTTTTCAATGATGATATTATGGTGTGTTTGGGGTTTAACTAAATCACATACATATAAGGTTAGTAGAAGTCCAAGCACGTGAACAAAAAGAAAGTATCCTTGAAAAGCATTTCAACCTATTCTAATGGCTTGGATTACTAAAGGAGCACAAAATACATAAAGGTTCAACACTATCAAGCATGAATAATAATTTCATTGATCCAAACACTTATAAATAATAGTTCCATGAATTACCACATCAACAATTGGAATTACATCACAATCTCATTTTGCATGCAACACTGAACTGAATTAGCACTGTAACATGCTTTACCTCATATGTGTATTGATTAAGAAAACGCCAAGTAATAATCATATAATATAATAAGCACTAGGTTCCATACTCCCATCCTACACCCTATGTATTTACCTTTCTTCTAGCGTCAACAATCATGTGGCATGATCTCTTCTAGAGTTTGGAAAACAGAGTATAGTGAAATAGGGGTTTGTTATTCAAACACGTAAAATGGAAAGAATAAGATTATCATTATGCGTCCTTCAAGTAAGGATATGCAACACTCATAATCCCAAAATCAAAATACCTTCTCTACAAGTCATATTAACCTTCCTACTTGGAATAATTTTCACCTTCATATTTTATAGGGTTATAATGCCTACTAATGTGTATCAATATTACTTGTAGGGAATAGCTATTCATTAACTTACATGCATTATATTAGGACCTCAATGTCATGTTTTTATAGATTAATATCCTTTGTGTAATTTTCTTTGATTATTTAGTATATGTTTTGTAGTCAAAATTGTCATGGAGAAATTTCAATAATTTTTGTTATAGATTGAATAGAAATGAGAAATCCTATGGAAGTTACATGAAAGATATACATGCATGCATAATTATTTTTTGTCCAAAGCTACTATATGTTATGATATTTGATGAATCTATATTATTATAAATAATCATGTTTTATATTTGTTCTCACATATTATTTGTAAGTTTGGTTTGATACGAAAGAATTATACTTTTGTTTGGACCACATTTTGGGAATCCTAATTTAAAATAAAAAATTTAGTTCCAAAAAGTTGAAATTAGTTGTAGTATGACCAAGTTGAAATTTAGTTTCAAACATTTACCAAACATGATCTGAACATGTTCCAAAATCCTCCCAATGATTCAAGTGGTGGGATATCACCAAGCATTGTCAACATGTAATTCCTCCAATAGAAAATTACAAGAGGCCATCAAAATGAAAAATTCTTATCCTAAAAGGTTCTTGGGTATTGGAACCAAAGAATAAAAAAAGGAAGCCAAAGAGGAAAATAGTATTCTGCATATTGATGAGTTGTAGAGTCACTTTGATGCCTATTATAGTCTAGGACATGATCATTAAGGATAGGATAGTGATGGTGTTAAGAGGATTGCATGCAAATCAAAGATGGGAAGTTATAAAATCATCAAGATTTTATAAACATGAAAGTCATGAATGAGAGGAGGTGTCATCAATATTGGGAAAGAAACGACAGAGACAAGGCTTAAGGACATATCATAAAATCCACCTTCAATTAGGGTTTTAATAGTTTTTTGTTTTGGGTACATGAAGATGGTCATATGTTCGTCCCTTTCATAAGAGGATTACAAAAAAGAAAATGACGGTCACACAAACTAATTAATTTTAGGAAAATGTTAGGTATCTTTTGAAAATACTAGTGGAACACTTTACAACTTACCTAGAAATATTACACATATATTAAGAGGTAGAAGCTACACGGAATTTATATAATCATCAAATGATAGAAAACATCTATGTCTAGCTCATATATAATTGTAGGATTCATGCATGACTATTTAAAAAAATAAGAAAGGATAATAGATAGATAACTCTGTATTTGGCATTGTGACCAGTTAAAATGCAAATATCTATATATTTTTGTTACTACTTGGGTTGACACAACCTCTTCAAGGAGTTCCATTTCATGCATATATTTTCATGTATTTACCCCTACCTTTTCCTTTTTCAATTGTTTACCCATACATATTCCTTTTCCAAATGAAATGTGTGACTCCCTTGTTACTAAATTCCACTTATGATTCTTGTCATATATGACAATTCTACTTAGGTTATTGATATTACTGATTGGTCCTCTCCATCTGTAACACCCAGATTTTCATAACACATGAGCGGAAACTATATTTTTTTTCTTCTGAGAGTGTCACAAACATGATAAGCATTGCAATAGAAGCAAATGAAACACTTTGCATAATTGGAAAACTAATTCATACATAGTTTTGATAAAGAAAAACAAGTCATATAACATACTCTACTAAGACTACTGTGCATAATAAAATATATCTAAACTCTGGATCGTCTCGGTAGATGGCACCCCACTAGGCAAGCTTGAAAACCTGCTACACCTTTTCTTATTCTTTAAATCTTCCGCTGCTCCAAACCCTGCGGACATCGCGTCCCCATCCATGCATTGGGAAAAACGGTCGTTAGAGTAAGTGGCATGAGTATTCTAAAATGTACATTACTGAAGAGCTAACAAGGTTACAAAATATTATAGGACATTATAAAACTGATAGCAAAAGCTGATTAAAATATGAAAATATAATATCTCTCGACTTCTTTAACTCTTATCTTTCTACTCTATCTTTTCTGAAGACCTATATCATGGGTCTCATGACCTACACCAAAGTATCTAGGTCATACTTATCTCATCTGAATTTCTCTCATCACACTCTTGGATGAGATTACATACATGTTCTAATCTAAAGTATCTTTTACTTACGATTTTTATCTATTTGTGGCCACCATTATACAATAAGTCCTCCTCTGTGACACCGAAGTGTCCTCTATGGTGCAACGCACCCTCTGTTGGCACAACGTGCCCTCTGTTGACACCGAAGTGTCCTCTATGGTGCAACGCACTCTCTGTTGGCACAACGTGCCCTCTGTTGACACTGAAGTGTCCTCTATGGTGCAACACACCCTCTGTTGGCATAACATGCCCTCTGTGACACCCGCAGTGTCTGGCGCTACGCGCCTCTGAATCGTCTCGGGACTCTCTGGTGAGAACTTATTATATAATGCATTATGTGAATGTTTCAAATTAATTATCTTACGTCTATCTTTACTAAATACTGAATCTAAACTTATCTGAAACTGAGTACTAAACATGTACTGAATTCTGAATCTGAAATATGAATTTGAATCTCTTCTCTTTAAAATCTGAATATAATCTATTATAGAATTTGGATATGTATCTCAAATTACAACATATTTGAGATTGGGTCTATATGCATATCATGTACCTTTTATTCAAAATATGGCTACTCACACAGTGAGTAGTCTAAGTCTGAATCTAAATCTCTTATTCTTGAGTTCTAAACGGATCTGTTATTGGATTTAATCATGTATCTCATTATCTAGGTAAACTTTATTCTAAAACTCTGATTTGGTAAGATTACTTCATTATACCAATTATATCACACATGAGTCTAATGTCTTATGAGACGAGATCTAAAATGAGTATAGAAATACTAAATATACAAAAGTAACTTAAGTAATGTGTATAGCAAAAGTATGATTTCTGATTCTTGGCAAGATAACTCAGTCTCTGTTAAAACCTCATCAAAATCTGATCTTAATGGACTTAAGTCTTAAAATCATAACCATAGAATAGAAACCTTAGAAAATCTTAAGTTGCATCTTAATCATACTCAATTTAATCTCATTAAGTCTGATCTCAAAACATTTGTATGAACTTAAATCTTAAACCTTAAGGTAGAAATCATATAGATTCTCATTGTGCAACTCAATCATGACTTAATATCTCATAATTTGATAATATCATCACAAACTCATGTTACAACATCTTTAATGCCACTAGTACATTTATCCTAGAAATTGGGCCATGGTCTACCATGTGCAACACCCATATTCTCACATAATACTTAACTTTTAAACATCAACCTTATTAAAAAACCTATTTTACTTCTTAATTTCTTAGATCACTACATATATAAGAAACCTTGATGACATGTTCCTATTTGAAATCTCAATACATGGTTACATCTATATTTAAGAGATATGATAGAACTATATTTTCTTATCCTTCTTATGAACTTAACTTCATGATCTAGAATCATTCCATGACACATCACTACTTAAGTATTGAGCATATGAATTTCTACAATCATAAGCACATAAAATATTTCTTACATATTTAACTCAAAATGTAGGACATGAAGGTCTTATCTAAGAAGCATGTAAATGTACTTGATTTGATAAACGTAAATACTCATGGGCATGAACCACTTACCTCTTATACATATGGCATCAATAAGGAGGTCTCCATTCTACGTTCCATAACTTTAATAACCTGGATATCATCATAGTTTTATCAGTCCAAGCCTATATTCTCTCTTTCTATTCCCAAATCTCAAAACCCCATCTTCCTAACTACATATACCAACTTAGGGTTCTTATTTAGACTAAACATAACTTTAATCTAGAATCACCATAAAATCTTGGCTTTAAAATAAAATAAAACGCATACTATATAATAAATATTATCTTTATACTCAAATAAGACATAAATCGTCTTATGCACTAATATGAACATATACTTCATATAATGAGAATAATTCTCAAACATAGTCACATATTCTATACTTACTGACTCAATTAGAAAATCAAAGTAGAATACCCTCACATTATTAATATCAGGCCTAATTGGCCATACATATATCACTTATTGTCAAGATAATCATCTATTACCCACACATAATGGTCACTCAGGTCCAAATCTTAATACAAATATGATAACACCAGAAAATCTATCAAATCTCTAGAAAAGTAATCACACAATATAGTAAGATCATGTATAAAATATTAGATCATTTAAAAAAAATCATATCATGAGTGAAATACCTAAAATACCCTTATTAGGGTTTACATTAAAAACCTCATTAAAACTTCATATATGAAAGATCAGGATATGGATTAATGTTAAACATATAAAAATACACATTCAGTAAAATTTGTATAAATTTCTAAAGGCGTTTACTATTTTTAATTGGCAAAACATCAAAATCATATAGTTTTGTCTACCTAGAATGTAATAAATATCAGACATCAAAATTATACTCTGGAACTATTTTTACATGATAGTACACTCAAATAGCTTTCCATAGGTACCTTGTTTGTCCCAAACCGAAATCTGTAGCTCAAGATATGAATTTTAGAAGTTACCTTACTCAAGATTAATCTTGACCGTTGATTTGAGATCCAATGGACCGGATTGTTTCTTCTCCAAACGACACATATGCCTCTCAGGCCTTCCTCCTGCTTTGACGCACGCATAGGAGCTGCGGCTCCCCTGTTTCAATCTTGCTCACGCCGCCATCTATAGGCGTCCGATCCATGCGTGGAGGCCACCAATAAGCCGCCAACATCTCCAAGTTGCTACCCTGGATAGTGCGCACCCCCCTCTGGGCGCGGCCAAGCCATGGATGGAGGGTTTTAGACCTGTAACCCCCATGGCCGCCGCCGACCTGCTCCCTTTCTTCTTCTTCGATCTCCTTTGCTAGCCCACGATTTTGACTGGAACCCTAGCCGCGAATTCGTCCAACCCTCCGGATCTACAGAATGATGCTTTTATAGCCTTTTGCCCTTCGGATCTCAGGCAAGGCTCCCTCTTTGTGGGGGCTCTGTTCCGCCCCCTGTTCTGTTGGGCGCGGCTCTTCAGTCCGATATGGACTGGAGTCGCCCCACCCCTTTTTTATTTTCTTTTTCTCCTTCTTTTTGATAAAACTCCAAACTAAAGAAATATTTATACAAATCACTCTATAGCTCGGTTTGACTTCAAATTTTGGGGTAAATACTATATTACCATCAACTTTACAGGAGAAATATTTTACGTAAAAACTAGTAGTACAAATACTTCAAACATGTCTTTTAAATAAAAACATTATAATTACTAATTTAATTACCTAGACCACTATATACATCAAAATCATCTAAAATTTCTCTCACAATCTTATATTCTAATTATTATTCTACGAAAAATATTTTGAGTATTCATTATGACCACAAAATACTTCATTCTCAATTTGCACTTAAAGGACCTATTTGTAGAATTTAATTGGTCCAATAGGGCTGAAATTGAGCTCTAGGGCACATGGCCCGTCCCTTAGCATTTCAAAGGGTCCCTTAGTTTGATTGTGTTCCAAATCATGAAAATAAGTCTTCAACCCATATAATTTCTTAATTGAAGCCCATGTATGACACATGTGATCAACATTTCTTAGTTACATAACAGGAAGACCTAAGCTAGGTCTAAGGCTCTCAAGTCATGAACTGGACTCATCATATTATATATTCATCACCTTATTGTCCATAGGAATAATTCATTTATATTCATATACAACCGACTACAATCATACACATTAAAGTCATTATATGTGTATTGGTTGATCAGATGGCTTGGATTACACATTTTGTGTACTTGATTATATACCTAGCCATGGTTACATTCATTACGTCTCTTGGCATGCCTTCACTAGAAGACCCCACATTAAAGGCTTACATTATCTATGAAATTGAGGATGTTACAATTCTACCCACCTTAAAATAAATTTCATCCTCGAAATTTCTCTAGGCTACTACCCACCTTAGGATTCTGCTTACCTCTTAATTTATGTTCAACCTTTTGCATGAAAAGAGATATGTTATGTATTTCACTAAAATATTTAGGTGAGCATTATCTATTACCTTGGTCTACTTCTCAAATCATACTTATGGTTTGTGAAACTATAATTGGATTTATACTTAGGGCATTCATCTCAACTTTGTTATGACTTTCTAACATTAGTTGTACATGACTGTCAAATCTAAGGTCCTTCAGGTAACTCCTACATTCCTAGATATGTGGTGATCAGGCACATACCTAGAGATGTGGGATCCTGAGATGCTATCTCTCACCCACCCACTGATACATGTGTCCCATACCACATGGACCAGTAATAAATGAGAGATGCATAAAAGTTCTATTGCTTAAGACATCCCTCTTCAATCCTCAATTGGCTGGCCATAACCATTGAGAATGAAGAAGTTATCTCATTAGCTAGGTTTAGGTTGCTAATTTAGATCTAAACTAGGTTTACTTCCGCCTCTAAGATATCTATCTATTCTGAGCTTAAGCCTCTTAATCACTCTAGGTTATGATATTCTTCCTTTGGAATCTATCCCTAAACCTTGATCTTACCTCTCCACTCTAGGGTGACTATGAGAATCATGTTTGCCTAGTGGCCATTTACCAAATTGCTCTGATATCATAATGTAACACCCAGATTTTCATAACACATGAGCGGAAACTATAGTTTTTTTTTCTTCTGAGAGTGTCACAAACATGATAATCATTGCAATAGAAGCAAATGAAACACTTTGCATAATTGGAAAACTAATTCATACATAGTTTTGATAAAGAAAAACAAGTCATATAACATACTCTACTAAGAATACTGTGCATAATAAAATATGTCTAAACTCTGGATCGTCTCGGTAGATGGCACCCCACTAGACAAGCTTGAAAACCTGCTACACCTTTTCTTATTCTTTAAATCTTCCGCTGCTCCAAACCCTGCGGACATCGCGTCCCCAGCCATGCATTGGGAAAAACGGTCGTTAGAGTAAGTGGCATGAGTATTCTAAAATATACATTACTGAAGAGCCAACAAGGTTACAAAATATTATAGGACATTATAAAACTGATAGCAAAAGCTGATTAAAATATGAAAATATAATATCTCTCGACTTCTTTAACTCTTATCTTTCTACTCTATCTTTTCTAAAGACCTATATCATGGGTCTCATGACCTACACCAAAGTGTCTAGGTCATACTTATCTCATCTGAATTTCTCTCATCACACTCCTGGATGAGATTACAGACATGTTCTAATCTAAAGTATCTTTTATTTACGATTTTTATCTATTTGTGGCCACCATTATACAATAAGTCCTCCTCTGTGACACCGAAGTGTCCTCTATGGTGCAACGCACCCTCTGTTGGCACAACGTGCCCTCTGTTGACACCGAAGTGTCCTCTATGGTGCAACGCACCCTCTGTTGGCACAACGTGCCCTCTGTTGACACTGAAGTGTCCTCTATGGTGCAACGCACCCTCTGTTGGCATAACATGCCCTCTGTGACACCCGCAGTGTCTGGCGCTACGCGCCTCTGAATCGTCCTGGGACTCTCTGGTGAGAACTTATTATATAATGCATTATGTGAATGTTTCAAATTAATTATCTTACGTCTATCTTTACTAAATACTGAATCTAAACTTATCTGAAACTGAGTACTAAACATGTACTGAATTCTGAATCTGAAATCTGAATCTGAATCTCTTCTCTTTAAAATCTGAATATAATCTATTATAGAATTTGGATATGTATCTCAAATTACAACATATTTGAGATTGGGTCTATATGCATATCATGTACCTTTTATTCAAAATATGGCTACTCACACAGTGAGTAGTCTAAGTCTGAATCTAAATCTCTTATTCTTGAGTTCTAAACGGATCTGTTATTGGATTTAATCATGTATCTCATTATCTAGGTAAACTTTATTCTAAAACTCTGATTTGGTAAGATTACTTCATTATACCAATTATATCACACATGAGTCTAATGTCTTATGAGACGAGATCTAAAATGAGTATAGAAATACTAAATATACAAAAGTAACTTAAGTAATGTGTATAGCAAAAGTATGATTTCTGATTCTTGGCAAGATAACTCAGTCTCTGTTAAAACCTCATCAAAATCTGATCTTAAAGGACTTAAGTCTTAAAATCATAACCATAGAATAGAAACCTTAGAAAATCTTAAGTTGCATCTTAATCATACTCAATTTAATCTCATTAAGTCTGATCTCAAAACATTTGTATGAACTTAAATCTTAAACCTTAAGGTAGAAATCATATAGATTCTCATTGTGAAACTCAATCATGACTTAATATCTCATAATTTGATAATATCATCACAAACTCATGTTACAACATCTTTAATGCCACTAGTACATTTATCCTAGAAATTGGGCCATGGTCTACCATGTGCAACACCCATATTCTCACATAATACTTAACTTTTAAACATCAACCTTATTAAAAAACCTATTTTACTTCTTAATTTCTTAGATCACTACATATATAAGAAACCTTGATGACATGTTCCTATTTGAAATCTCAATACATGGTTACATCTATATTTAAGAGATATGATAGAACTATATTTTCTTATCCTTCTTATGAACTTAACTTCATGATCTAGAATCATTCCATGACACATCACTACTTAAGTATTGAGCATATGAATTTCTACAATCATAAGCACATAAAATATTTCTTACATATTTAACTCAAAATGTAGGACATGAAGGTCTTATCTAAGAAGCATGTAAATGTACTTGATTTGATAAACATAAATACTCATGGGCATGAACCACTTACCTCTTATACATATGGCATCAATAAGGAGGTCTCCATTCTACGTTCCATAACTTTAATAACCTGGATATCATCATAGTTTTATCAGTCCAAGCCTATATTCTCTCTTTCTATTCCCAAATCTCAAAATCCCATCTTCCTAACTACATATACCAACTTAGGGTTCTTATTTAGACTAAACATAACTTTAATCTAGAATCACCATAAAATCTTGGCGTTAAAATAAAATAAAACGCATACTATATAATAAATATTATCTTTATACTCAAATAAGACATAAATCGTCTTATGCACTAATATGAACATATACTTCATATAATGAGAATAATTCTCAAACATAGTCACATATTCTATACTTACTGACTCAATTAGAAAATCAAAGTAGAATACCCTCACATTATTAATATCAGGCCTAATTGGCCATACATATATCACTTATTGTCAAGATAATCATCTATTACCCACACATAATGGTCACTCAGGTCCAAATCTTAATACAAATATGATAACACCAGAAAATCTATCAAATCTCTAGAAAAGTAATCACACAATATAGTAAGATCATGTATAAAATATTAGATCATTTAAAAAAAATCATATCATGAGTGAAATACCTAAAATACCCTTATTAGGGTTTACATTAAAAACCTCATTAAAACTTCATATATGAAAGATCAGGATATGGATTAATGTTAAACATATAAAAATACACATTCAGTAAAATTTGTATAAATTTCTAAAGGCGTTTACTATTTTTAATTGGCAAAACATCAAAATCATATAGTTTTGTCTACCTAGAATATAATAAATATCAGACATCAAAATTATACTCTGGAACTATTTTTAAATGATAGTACACTCAAATAGCTTTCCATAGGTACCTTGTGTGTCCCAAACCGAAATCTGTAGCTCAAGATATGAATTTTAGAAGTTACCTTACTTAAGATTAATCTTGACCGTTGATTTG
Organism: Alisma plantago-aquatica; assembly: GCA_963693085.1. Classification (NCBI taxonomy): domain Eukaryota; kingdom Viridiplantae; phylum Streptophyta; class Magnoliopsida; order Alismatales; family Alismataceae; genus Alisma; species Alisma plantago-aquatica. The sequence continues at coordinate 1,733,534,554 of OY856409.1, read as the reverse complement.
AGATCCAATGGACCGGATTGTTTCTTCTCCAAACGACACCTATGCCTCTCAGGCCTTCCTCCTGCTTTGACGCACGCATAGGAGCTGCGGCTCCCCTGTTTCAATCTTGCTCACGCCGCCATCTATAGGCGTCCGATCCATGCGTGGAGGCCACCAATAAGCCGCCAACATCTCCGAGCTGCTACCCTGGATAGTGCGCACCCCCCTCTGGGCGCGGCCAAGCCATGGATGGAGGGTTTTAGACCTGTAACCCCCATGGTCGCCGCCGACCTGCTCCCTTTCTTCTTCTTCGATCTCCTTTGCTAGCCCACGATTTTGACTGGAACCCTAGCCGTGAATTCGTCCAACCCTCCAGATCTACAGAATGAGGCTTTTATAGCCTTTTGCCCTTCGGATCTCGGGCAAGGCTCCCTCTTTGTGGGGGCTCTGTTCCGCCCCCTGTTCTGTTGGGCGCGGCTCTTCAGTCCGATACGGACTGGAGTCGCCCCACCCCTTTTTTTATTTTCTTTTTCTCCTTCTTTTTGATAAAACTCCAAACTAAAGAAATATTTATACAAATCACTCTATAGCTCGGTTTGACTTCAAATTTTGGGGTAAATACTATATTACCATCAAATTTACAGGAGAAATATTTTACGTAAAAACTAGTTGTACAAATACTTCAAACATGTCTTTTAAATAAAAACATTATAATTACTAATTTAATTACCTAGACCACTATATACATCAAAATCATCTAAAATTTCTCTCACAATCTTATATTCTAATTATTATTCTACGAAAAATATTTTGAGCATTCATTATGACCATAAAATACTTCATTCTCAATTTGCACTCCAAGGACCTATTTGTAGAATTTAATTGGTCCAATAGGGCTGAAATTGAGCTCTAGGGCACATGGCCCGTCCCTTAGCATTTCAAAGGGTCCCTTAGTTTGATTGTGTTCCAAATCATGAAAATAAGTCTTCAACCCATATAATTTCTTAATTGAAGCCCATGTATGACACATGTGATCAACATTTCTTAGTTACATAACAGGAAGACCTAAGCTAGGTCTAAGGCTCTCAAGTCATGAACTGGACTCATCATATTATATATTCGTCACCTTATTGTCTATAGGAATAATTCATTTATATTCATATACAACCGACTACAATCATACACATTAAAGTCATTATATGTGTATTGGTTGATCAGATGGCTTGGATTACACATTTTGTGTACTTGATTATATACCTAGCCATGGTTACATTCATTACGTCTCTTGGCATGCCTTCACTAGAAGACCCCACATTAAAGGCTTACATTATCTATGAAATTGAGGATGTTACACCATCTCTATTATGGTGCATGTGACCTCTGAGTTCATTCAATGACATTATGTCCCACTGGTTTATTTGTATTACAATTTTAAATTCATGACCCTAGCATTTCCCTTAATGATATATTCCACATGTTAGACAATATTATGTGTCGAGGCATAATAGGTCTTTCAAGTGAACATGGACTATTCATTATACTCGATCCTTTAACATGAAGGTCATGATCCTCCTTTTTCTTGACTTTTATTATTTATAGTTTGTTATAGATTAATTGAATTATTTAAGTATTAAAATGTATGCTTTGTAATATTATAGAAACATGTTTTAAATGATGGGATGAAGCTATGTTTTGATTTTGCCTTCATTGAATTTTGGAGTAATCTAGCATAAGAATATGTACCTTACTACTTGCAGTCACCAGTACCTTTTTTACCTTAGGTGTCAATTTTCTTAACATCAGTTTTAAAAAGAAAACCAACACTAAAGGTGTATAGCATCAGTTGATAAAGTAAAAATGTCTCTATTCGTCAAGTGTTGCTGAATAAGAGAAAACATGAGTATCACTTTTATTATAACTTTAGTTTTTTGTGAGGAACTAACATCACAAAACGCCTGCAAAGTTCTAAATTTTAGGGGAAATTTTGATATAGGACTTTTGCGTTGGTCGTTCAAAAACTAATGACAGAGCCATTCCTACAAAATAAATTTTTCCTCGAACATCCCTATATCATTGGTTGCACTCCATAAAAACTGATGCCATAGGTCATCCCCACCGCTAAATTTTTGACCCCTAGAGAACATATGGTGTGAATTTATTATTAAAGAACTAAGGACAAGGGATTCCCACCACATACTCTATAAAAATAGTTTTCCCTAAATTTGGTTATATCATCTGTTATTTTGCTAGAAATTAAAGACACATTTCTTAGTGAGGTTAGTATTTTTAACAGGGATAAGTACATATGTCATCGATTTCTAGTTGGAAAACCTATGATAGAGAATGAACTATGTCGTCGATTTTTCTAGACAACTGATGACACATGGTTTAATGATGTTGTCATTTTTAATATGGATAAGTACATACTTTATCCATTTCTAGTTAGAAAACTACGATAGAGAATTAACTGTCATTTTTTCTAGACAGCCGATGACACATGTCTTAGTGCGGCTTGCATTTTTTAACAAGAATGAGTACATATGGTGTCAGTTTATTGGCAGATAACTAAGGACAGAGATTGAACTATGATGTCTAATTTTCTCAAGCAACAACCACGTAAATAATTAGTTGTCATTCTTTTGTAACAACCGATAACTAAATTCCACTTAATATCACCCATACAATTTCTTCACCCATTCTACATTTCATTCCCTTCCCCCGCTTCTCTTAAGTGAAGATGACTCCTTTTCCAACCCCCTCTACTAATACCTCCTCTGTCGCCTCTGTTGTTTTCGCATACGATGTTGCTACTATTGTCGTCCTCCTCTGATTATCTATTGCTCCTCCTCCACTACTAGCTTTGCTACCAGTACTCCTCCACTTCTCCACCTCTGCTAGTGCTCTTATGCCACTTGGATGCCATTGTTGTGCTTCCACTTCCACTACCACTAATGTGTTGTGATGCCACCTCCATTACTGCACCACATTGTTGTTGTTGTTAGCCTACCAATGTTGCTCCTCCACCTCCGGTGTTCTTCCTCAACCTCCTCTGCCTGCCACTGTTGGCCGAATGGTTTTAGTGAGGCGAGACTGTCCCCCTCCTCTCATTGATAGGAACCCATAATAGGGTTTAGGATAGCTACATGATGAACACCATGCCTAGAGATTTAATTTCTCATGCCTAGTTGCTTAATGTCTCTAGTTGCCAAGCTGAGTAATTTGAATATGTTGCTAACATTGAATAACTTGAATATGTTGCTAATGTTAAATTGTACCCAACATGAATGTTGACTATGTTTCTAATGTTGAATAAATCGATTTTGTTGAATATTACATGAATATTGATAATGTTGAATATGTTGTCTTAGATCTGGTTAACTAGCTGTAATCATTACCTAAATTTTAATGTGATATGAATTTACCTAGATACTAAATCCTAATATTCTTAAAACCCCGTATAGACAAAATTTTAAGCTTGTTGGCCTAGAAACCCATCTAAGATTTACACATTAGGAGTAAACTATGGATAGTCTCCGGTTTGGGACTATTCTTGAAGACTTGATCTCCCTTAAGATGTAAGTGAATAATGTGTGTACAGTTGCAAGAAATTTTGATATAATTTCCCTCTTTGTTCTGTCTCTCTCTCTATATATATGTGTGTGTGTAGATAAATACATATATATGGTATTTTATCATCCACATTGGTGTACTTGGAGAACTATGAGAAAATGTTGTTAAAATTTCTTTAAATCAAGTACACATTATACACTTACTAGTGAAAGAAAGTGCAAAATAATGGGATAGGTGGTACACATTCATCATAGTGAATTGTAATAAATTATTTGGTCTCCATTCCAACATATTTTATTCTAAAATTGACTTATTAGCAAACACCTGATTCAATACTCGTTTCCCATCAGATAATAAAATGAATTGATCATTGATGTCCATTCCAAATCGTTGCACTCCAGACTTTATTACTAATCTTGATCATTTTATAAGATTTGTGGACAAACATAGGACATGACATGGATATATGTTCTATTATCCATCTAGGAATTGATGTAACAACATGAGAGTTGATATTGTTCAAGAAATCCAAAATCATATCATGTGCAATGGGATTGTACAAGTCTACACAAAATAGTACTGGAATGAAGAAATTCCAATTATGATATTTGTAGATGTGAATAATAGTATTTGTGTTGAAGATGAAATTGTTGATGATTGACGTGTGAATGAACTGATTGCAATAGACATAGTTGATGCAAAGCAATATAGTTGTGGTGTAAAGCTCACTGTCTTCCCTATTTGGAAACATTATGCATCATGATGAGAGATAGTTATACGTAGATTGTACTAAGTTGATGAAGTTGGGGGATGTGTTGAGATTTTATACTGGCTAACAATAGATGGAGCCACAAAATCTGCATGTCTCTAATGTCTGTGTTAGAAGAAATTCTTCTTGAAGGTAACGAGCTTTCAATCTCAATGTACAAATTAAAGAAAATGATGTGCCCAGTGGAAATGGAGGCTAAGAAGATACATTCATGCCTAATCATTGTGTGTTATTTTAAAAGGACTATATTGATTTAAAATATTAAATAAAATTTGGAGCGTCAAGGTACAAAATGATGAATTCAGATAAGCCCCAAACTGGCTCTCCTACCAAGGTGATGTCGTATCTACCTATAATACCATAATTTCAATGCTTATTTTACAATACTGTGGATGTGAATAATTTATCTTGGCATGCAGAGGCAAAGAAAAACAATGATGAGATCCTAAAACATGCTTTTGATTCACCATAATAGAAGAACATTAATTTATTGTGCCCTAAATTTGGTGAAAAAGTCAGGAATCTACGACTTGGGTTGTCTACTGATGGGATGAATCCATACGACATGTTAAGCATCCAACATAGCACTTATTTTATTATGATTGTTATTTACAATGTTCCTCCCTGATTATGTATAAAAAATGTGTACGTCATGTTGTACTTGTTGATATCGGGCCCAAAAAAATGCTAATAATATTGATGTTTTTCATGAACCTCTGATTGATGACTTAAAGAAACGTTGGGAAGAAGTTGTGATGACCTATAATGCTTCACATAGAGAGACATTGTGTTTGGATGCTATGTTGTTTTGTACTATTAATGACTTTTTAGTATGTGAAATTTGTCAGGACATAGCGTAAAAGGATCCAAAGCATGCCCTATATGTGATGAGAACACTAATTCAATATGACTAAAACATGAAGGAAATATTTTATATCTTGGTCATCGAATGTCTCTTCCAAAAGTAAATGCTTACCAAAGGTTGCACAAAGTATTCAATGGCTCAACTGAGGAACGAAGCACCCTAAACTTGTATTAGGGGAGGATGTTTGTGAAAGAGTAAAAGACTTTATGAATGCATTTGGTTAGATATCTCAATGTATCACCACACAGAATGAAAAATATTTATTCAAGAAAAGGTCAATATTCTGTGATATTCATTTTTGGATTTCTTTGGTAGTTAGGCATGGTATCGATGCAATGCATGCTAAGAAACAATGTATGTGATAGTGTCATTGGTACTCTATTGAATATACCAAGTAAGACTAAAGATGGCATAAAATCCAAAATGTACCTACGCGAAATGGGCATAAGGAACAAATTATCAACAAAAGTTAGCAGTGATTGAAAAATATGTTTACCTCCTTATTACATATTGTCTAGACAAGAGGAGAACTTTCTGTGAGTACTTGCTTAATGTTAAGGTACCATAGGAATACTCTTCCAATATCTATAGGTTATATCAATGAATGGTCTAATGTGGATAGGTCTAAAATCTCATGATACTCTAATGTAGCAAACATTGTTTGTGGCTATTCGATATATACTTCTGAAGCATGTAATATTTTCATTCACCAAACTTTGTTTCTTCTTTAACACTATATGAAGCAAATGTATTGATCCTAAGAATTTAATAAGTTGTAATGAGAAGTGGTTGTTACCCTACGCCAGCATTAGGTGTGTTTTCCTCCTTCATTCTTTGATACCATGGTACATCATGTTGTCCATTTAACTAGGGAAGTGAAACTGTTGGGTCTGTTTTTCTGTCATTGGATGTATCCTTTTGAGCGGTACACGAGTGTTTGTAGAGGTGATGTTTGAAATGGTTATCAGCTTAAAAGGAGTATTATTGATGGTTATGTCACTTGGGAGGTTGTAACTTTTGTAATGACTTTCTGAATTGTAATCATGCTCCTAGAAATGAAAAGAATATTGATGCTTATTTCGCTAAACGGGCATTTGGAGAATGAGTGGAAATAATTAGTCATGTGTTGGGGGAACAAGCACACTTGTATGTTTTATACACCATCAACAAGTGGGTATTTATATCACTGAACATGCCAACAATTTTATCAAGATAAAATATACTCGAGCTGATTCATTTGTCTTGATAGAGAGCATAATAGGACATATATTAGGTGGTATGAAGATAAAGTTTTCCTTAAACTATCTCAAACACCACATAATGTTGCAAAAAATATCAAATGGCATGCCTTAAAACCCAAAACGAAAGCTATGTCTTACAAAGGGTTTAACATAATGGACATTCTTATTATACAAAATATTAAGATGATAAGAGTGTCGTCCAAAATAGTGGGATCACCCTCAAAGAATCTTCACTGTATTTTTCTATCGCGAAGGATAGGAGTCCACATGAATCTAAAATGTCATATTATGGTGTCACTGAAGACATATGGGAGTTTGACTACAAAAATATTAGAGTTCTCATCTTTAGGTGTAATTGGGTTGATAACAACAAATGATTTTAAGTGGATGAATTGGATTTCACATCAGTGAATTTTAAATGATTGGCGAGAAGGGTGAACCAATCATAATTGCAAGTATTCAATATTGATGATCCTCCAAATGAAAAATGGTTTGTCTTTATTCATGAAACAATTTAGTTCATTGCATATCCTATAGATAAGAAGAATATTATAACAAGTATGATGACTCCACTCCATTCTCAGTTGGCTTGTCAAGTGCAAATATTGGAGCTAACATTGACTTATATACATGAGGAGATTACACAAAAGGAATATTAATTGGTCAATGATCCAACCAATACTAAAGATATGCATTTAACATTCTTTATTAAAGTTATATTTGTTTCATATGCGACATGGGCATTCTACATTTTTTATTATAGTTATCACTTGTATTTCATTCTTTGACTATTTTAAAATGACATTCTTAGATGGTGTCTGACCTTGAGGATGAACATCATGACAATATGCACTCTAAGGATGGGTCTGATGTAAGTTGTATTGTTTTATTACCTAAATGTGCATTTTATATTCTCTATCATAGTTGTATATGTTACATTTTTTATCACTTACATGCATTTTTTGATAATTTTAGGATGAGCATCCTAAGGATGTGAACCCTGATGATCTTATTGGGTTTGCTGAGGTGCAGAGTGATCGTGCACATAAAAGAGGCATCACCTTATTGAACAAGTTAGTAGCGAATGGGGTAAAGGTTTGAAGATGTCCATTAACTTTGATAAAAAATGAAATCACAATTATTTTAGGCAATATCTTGGGGTTTTTACTAGTACCAACATGGATATAACAATAGACTTTTGGCATAAAGTTGATCCTTAAACAAAAGACTACATATGGAAGGAAACAACTATGAGATATTCTATTTTTCAAAGATATTCACAATTTTATTTTAAAAATATGCCATTAAGTATATGAACTTTTGTAGAGCATTTTTTATCGTGATGAAGAACCACATTGTAAAAAGGTGTTGCAACACTATGGGAGGATATTGAGGAATTTTAGGAAAAAATTGATAAGAGAATACATAATGAGTGACAAGAAGAAGAAGTCTACCACTGAGAAATGGACCTACATTGACCCAAAGGTGAGGGACGCATTTTTTTCAAGACAAACCTATGAATTTAAGGTATTAAGCCTCCTCCTTTAAATACATTTTTATGATTAATTAGATGAATATGATGTATTACATAATTAGAATATGTTTTGGATTATCAAGGATTTCCATTATGTTCAAATAGAAAGGCATGCAAATAATATTCATGACCACAAGTTGTGTCCGGGTGGCTACACAAGGTGTCTCCAATAGAGACTGGAAGTATCTTCTTCTAAGAATCCTATTCCTAGGTCTGTTGAGTCTTCTACTACTCATGTATCTTTACTTTTCCATGAGTAATGGATAGGTGCATGAAGAATCCACTTTCGAGAAATACCCAACCACGCAACTTTTGAGGTGGCTGCAAAGGTGATAAAATTCAACTCTCAGAGTACGTGTTTATTTTTTACCTTGATTTTTATGTTTTGCTAACCAATTACTATTGATGATGATTCGTGGGAGCTTTACAAGCAATGAAAAGAAGGTAAGTTCATCCCTAAGGTCCAAAGGGATGAATTAATGGTTGTTTTAGGTACTCTAGAGCATCTTGGTTGTGTTAGGTCAGTTGGGGTTGGTGTTGATATAAGATCATATTTTTAGCACATCATAGTAAAAGTGCAAATCTGTCAAGGATGGATGATTATTATTAGAAAAGGTACAAGACATTATTTTGAAGGGAATATATGAAGTAATGGGCTAGTTTCATACTTCTTAATCTTAACCTCCTTAGCCAGTACCTCATCTGTGCCAATCTTCTCTTGAGATGGCCCCTCCTCAGACAGAGGTGGATGGATGTAATTCCATGAACACGCTAGACAAGCCTGGTGTAAGTTCTTCTTTTGATGTAATAGACTTTTAGGTAAATTTGTAATATGTTGCGTTTGTGTATATATAACATGTTGTGTTTGTGTATATATAATACTATATACAAAATTATAGGTGTTGATTCTATGTCTTTTTGCATTAACAAAACCTCGATTCAACATAATTTCATTGGGTGTGCTTTCCCACCCCATCCAGGTGACATGATTCATGGTACTCCATTACTCGAAAATGTTGTTTGTGAGACTATCAGGCTTGTCTACCCAACTTGGAGACAAACACCACTATCATATGCCAACCCCAATCACGACATGATATAAGATGCAAAAGATGGTGTGGTTGTGTGGCCCAAAGATGCAATTTCTATGAAGATGTGTGCTAAACTTATGTTGCATTTGTATTTTTTATTCTTTTCCATTTGTTTATATAGTTGACAACTAACATAAGAATACTTCAAGATTGTAGTAGTTCTGAAACCCTAATAGATCCTCCTCTAGTTACTCCTCAATTACCTTCTTGAATTACAAATTACCTATTGGAGTTGTTAGGTCCTAAATGTTGGGGGTTGGCACTATGGTTACACAATTCAGATGAAGGGTCAACTATGATGGTCCATATCTAGGAGGAGGTTGTAGGTCAAGAATACGATACTAGTGTATCATTGATGGACATTGTGGAGATGTATACTTATGATTGGTTGAATAAAACCATGATAAAACTTTGGATATGGTGCGATGTTATGGATAAATACCTCACTATTAATGTGGAAATATATGTTGATTTGTTTTCTTATATATTAATCTATACATATATGCATTTCAGCTACTTGTATATGATGTGTGGGTGATTCACATTAACCAATGTAGCATTTCTAGTTCCATCATTGATTATCTATGTAGATAAAGACCCAACATATGCTAGTGATTATTTCTCTAATGCATTTAAATATTTTGGTACTACGGTAAAGAGCATGATTATAGATTCTTTCAATGTTGGGTAAGCTTTGGGAAATTTGTTTATAATTTTGACTTATAAATTATATTTCATTGTAGAATTTGTTTCCTTCTTTTCACTCAGTAATAAGAGATATGAATTGTTGGTAATTGTCCCTAAGATTCTATATGTTCATTATCTAGATCCTTTAGGTAGCAAAATAGGGAGTAGGGGGCAGACAATTAAAATGGCAATGCTAGCCTAAGTAAATTTATTTATCCATCAACATACACTACTATCGACATCATTACATGACTATTTATTAATACAATTAAATGTATCAGGGGTATAAAAGTATTCAAAAAGCTAGAGGAAAGGTAGATAAAAAAGAGAAATTATTAACATGACATAATGTTAAGGTATTTTTCTAACTCTAATGCATATATACGTCAACTATATTTACTTATATATATTAACATTTCACATAATTGTATATTTATACTGCCCTATACAAGATAATAATTGGGCATGTGGATACTAAGTGATGTTGTATATGGACCTAATCGTCAAATAAGCGGCACTAGACAACCATTGTATGTAAAGTAATCATATATTCCTGATCATCATAAGTAAATGACCTCATATGATAATATAAAAAATCAAATCAAACTCCTAAATTATATCATTCTCTTTACAACTATTTGACATGACAAAGCCCTTAATAGAAGAAGAGTAGGATGAGATATGAGAAGTGTGCGCAGAGTCCTTCATTAAGGAAGTCAACTTTTCATTGCATTGGGATAAAATATGAGTTTTCTAAATTTTGATGTCATTATTTCTATATACATGTGATGGTTAAATCTTATGCAAGTGATTTTTTGGTGCAAAAAATATCAAGAATGTATATAACAATATGAATATGATGTAACATTCTTCAGGTTTATTGGTCAAGAAAATTATACCCTTTTGATCAATATACATATGAATACCTTTTTGTTTTGTTTTAACCAACCATACAATTATGGTTGGTTCGTGCAAAAAATCTCAAGAACATATATAACATTCTTCATACCAGCAACGAGTGGAGGTTCATTATCTTTCAAGTTTGTCTCAATAATGTGTTGGAATGATACTCACTTTGCAACCTAAATTAGTCTCAACTTTATATGGTTTTGAAGAAATTCATGTAACATAGTGACATGTTTTATCATGTACCATGTGATCTTCTCACATAAGTTGGGAGGAAAGTCATTTCTTGTGATATTATGTAGATTGATGAACATGTATGACATATATATAAATTCCTAATTGAAACATATATGTTGATTGTTCATGAGGAATACATGTATAATTTTAGGTCTAATTGTGTAGAATAGCCCATATTCCCATAAAGATTGCATGGGATGGCTTTCATGCCAACAAACCTAAGAAATCTGAATGGTATGAGATAAAAGGTGAGATTTGAATACATGAAGAACCTCAAAACCAACTAATATTGTGGTTCACCTTGGCTGTAATGCAAGACTCTCATTCAAACACTATTAATGTTCTAGCTATGCTGATTTGAATCACCATGAAACACTAGATGATACTCAAACAAACCTTTCAAAAATTAGCAATCCCATAAACAATGTTTGTGACATATCTGAGTGAAGATTATTGGGATGGTTGTCACAAGTATAAGTAAATCATGCATTCCTTAATGTAAGTTCACATGCACATAACCCAAAGTTCCTTCACAATCACATAAAATAACTATATCCACAACTGATTGACAATCTCGTGGAAATACTATAGGGAACTATTGCAGTTAAATTAAATGGTGAGTATACTACATTTTATGATAAGCCACATTAGTTTTTTTTGGCAAATAGATCAAATTAAACTGGATTGGGTCAACATTTTCTTTTCATCACAAACTTAGATGAAGTTTAAGGGATGGTGGATCTATAATTCTATTGTTGTCCTTTAACCTATTGAGCTCCACATATAGTGCTTCATATTCTATCTGATAGATTGGTAAGAATATTCAACATCATTACTTATGTTATCAATGACTTAAGTTCATTGCTTGGGCACAAATGACTTTCATTCTTCATTCAACAACTTGATGAAGTGATTTCCTATTATGTGATAGTTCTATTGTCAAAGAAGTGGAATCAATATTTACTCTATAAATTAAATTGTAATCAAGTGTAACCTATAGATGTAACATACAATAAATAATGTCACAGTTGTATTTTCTACCTCTCCTAGTGAACAAATATAGTTAAAATTTACTAGTCTTTTTCACTCAAGCAACTTGTATCAGCTTGCATCCTCCATGTTCACCCTTACTTCAACTAATTTTGGACACAAATAATTACTTCCAAAGAAGTATCCATTGCAATTAACTATACTACATAACAAGAATTAGATTCTTGATTTGTTAAAAATAGAGAAAACTTATTATAATTTGTCAGTCATTTAAAAAGTGTACACATTTTTTTAGTAAATATCAATTGTGAAAATACAAACGGGTCATAATAAAACACTAGCTATTATTACATCCCTTGTCCTTCATGGATCTACCATTAGCTAATAATAAAATACCAGGAAACATGTAATTTATATCCTGAAAATATTTTTTAATAAAAAGATTATCTGGTTATGTTTTTATTCTTGGAAATAAATGAACCTTCATACAATTGATATCAAGTTATAAACTATATAAACCCCAAATATCTGTAAGCTTTTTTAAAACACATCCACAAGGTCTTGAAGGGAAGGAACATGATATAGTCATACATACTTGGTTAATTTTGCTTTTATTTACTAAATTATATTTCTCATGGTCATGTTAAAAAATCACAGTTGCTCCATTGGGAGGATAATCACATGAATAATGATTAAGTAAAGAACTCATCCTTAAGGAAAAAAAATTAGTTCATATAACTATGTAGCACTTGCATTCTCGATAGGATGCAAAAAAAAGAATAAAAACACTTGCATTTTCAACAAAATGGCAATTAGTAGCACTATGAACCAGTAAAAACATAGATTTAGGATTGTATAAGGCAGTTAATTCATCTAAGATATTTTTATCAACTAAAGGTGAATTAGTGATGGAGGCAACAACAAGTAGGAAGAGACCACAATACAACCTCGAATTGGTGACAAATAGGTCAAGATAAAGGCATCAAGCAGGAGATTAAGGAGAAGGAAGCAAGTAGGAAAAGGAGGTTACAATGGTAGTAACATGAAAGTTACATAATGAAAATGGGGAAATGAGCCAGGAAGGTAGCAAATTCAGAAGTCATGTTAGTGATGAAGCAAACATAGACAATAGGATCTACATGTGCTGGAAGCAGAGGAAGCAAGTGTAACTCTCGATAGAGTCTAAGAGAATGATAGAGATGATTCAGATCAAATTCCCAAAGATGAAAACCCTACTCTTAGTGTATGAAACAAAATCTAGAATGGGAAATATGTTCTATGAGGGATAGTACACCCCTAATGTCATAGTTATAAACTTAAGCGATAGGCTTAAATAATAACAATTGTGATTCATTGTAAAAAATATTATCAGACAATATGTTGCACTCAAATGAATATTGTGTTCCATTTTTCATTATGCTTTTCATTCTAAACTGGTCATGAATATTAATGCCAATTTGTTTATTAGATAACCATCAACACAAAAGGTGTGACAACAAATAATTTTTTGTGTTCAGTAAGTTAAAAATGGCATGAACCGAGATGAGTATGTTTGTTATTTATTTAAAGATAGATCTAGCATTTGGTATGACTCGAGAATGATGCATTTGAATAACAAGGAGGCAAATACGTTATACATACAATAATTATGAAATATATGTGGTTCCTTAATAATGGGTTTGGAACTGTTTAGAAACTACTCAAAACATAACCTCCCTCCTAAAGGGATATATATACTTATGTTATTTTCCTCCTATTTATTCCCTTAAGTAAACTAGATTAGGGATAATCAATGGATCAGTGTTAGTGAAATGAGTCTTTGGTTCAATAGTTATAAATCATTCCATGTTTTATATTCCTTGTGATCGATTCCATGGGTTAATGATGTGAAGATATAATTGATTCATTAGTACAAAATAAAATATGACAACAATTGGGTAAGTCAAGAAGTGTATGGGGATTGGTAATACAAACGATCTCACACTATTCAACAAACAAAATATGTAAGAATGTTTCCATGCATCATAGATCATTAAGAAGGCTATGGAAAATATATGAAATCATGTAATTTCTTTTGTCATGATCATTCCTAGATCTATAATGTGAAGTTCTCTATTAATATCCTTTTATAAATTAAATAGAATTTATTTTCCATAAGACATTGCATTTTTCTTATTTAAGATATTTATTTGAGAAATACCAAACAAGTTATGATGGTAGTATCTTATATGCTTTGTACTCATATTATATATAAAGTATAGATTGAGAAATACCACTATGATACCTTGTTTAAGAATAACATTTGAGTATATTTGGCATAAATGGGCATATGGAATAAATGATATGTCATGGGTATATTTAGAGATGTGTCTTATTGATAAAGAATTGGATGAATTCAAAAATACATAAGATTTCATGTTTATAATCTATGAATCTTTTTGGTACATTTTATTTTTTCTCAATGCATAGTATCTATTGTGTATGAAATTGTCCAATTACAATATTAATAGGTTTGATATTTCTAATTGAGTCAAGATTAGAAATATACTATTATTGTACAAAGAATGGACCTACAAGATGACTAATTGGGCTCAACAATGAGTAAAACAATAATAATGTAGTGTATATCATGTGCAAAGTAGAACTTTCCCAATTTTTAAAGTAAAGGAAAGGATATAAGTTTTTTTTTAGAAATTTGGAGATCATGAGAAGGTAGTCAAACCATGCATTGTATACTATAGATGGGTTATAAAAAAATCATATGAGTTATAGTCCACTAAGTGCCCTAAAATCACCCATTATATGGGTGTTCTCTAGGTAATATCTTCTTTTATTATATTGTATTTTTCTAATGTGTCTGATGTGATATATTTTAAAGGTAATACTATCTATGTGATACGATAGGTTTCAACATATGTCTACAAAAAATGGACCTAATAATTATGTTGGTTTCATATTATATTACACATTTTATACCTACACAATGTAGGCCATGGTGAAATCTTTGTGGTAGTGGATACTCCTAAAACTTTGGACAGTGGGCTTAGGGGCTTTGAAGTCATAAACTTGTAATTTACTCCAAATAACCCAAATATGACTTTTAAATGTAATACATACTATTAAGACATAAGAATTATTCCGAATCAATTTTTCTTGTAGGATATTTATATTTTTTTATTTCAATTGGATAAGTAATGTCATGTTTATCTGTCTGAATAAATTCATATGTTGATTTGACCATTAATATGGTATGATATGTCTTTACATATTGTTAAAAAATCCTTGTATCTAAATAAATTATCATGTTGTCATTTGATGTTGATAGACCACTTTTCTATCAAAGATCTATTTATTACTCTCACCCAACCACCACTAACAATAGAGTTGGTGGAATTAGGATTTGGGCATTCATCAATAAAACAAATTAAGAAACACATCAATATATATAAACTAGAAAAAGCTAAAATCCATAATCGTAATTATGAACCAAATGGTTATTAAGTACAACATAAAGCCATGAAGGAAATAGAAGATAGTCAAGTTCAACATAAACTACTCTATCACATTGAGAGGATCGATCACCCCTTATATTACTACAAAATATCACCTGATGAAGATGATGTTATTTGAGTAATAGTATCTTCCCACGACAAGTCATTTGTCATTACCTAATGTGGAACCAAAGATGACAGAGCTTCAATGCAATTGCAAGGGTACACTTTAAAAGATTGAAGTTAACAAGTTTTAAGATATTAACATAATTTTAGCGTGGCTAATAGTGTAATAAGCATGAAAGGTAACAATACAACATTTAATAAGTAACCAAGTGTTTCAATAGTACATTTTAGGTGTATTAACCATCATACTACAACATTTCATCATAACACCTTTTTTGTTTGACATATTCCTATAGAATGAGTCCACAAGGGAAATGATGACAGCCATTGATTTGCATGTTTCAAAATGAGGGACCCAATTTAACATAGCATTGGGTTGACCTTTTTTTGATTCATTTTTTACTCCTTACTTTACATTTAAAGAAGAAAATGCCAAAAATTGTGCCTAAACCCCAACAATTGGATAAGGCACAAGGGTTTGTGTAATGGTTTAAATAAATTAAGTTTGAGGGTTTTGAGCAACATATAAGACACCAACACTAAAAAGGAAAATCATAAGAGTCATTTATTTCAAAAAAGTAGTCATAGACAGGATTTTACTCTAAGTATATGTAACAACCAAGTCATAGCAATTAATATGGTCAAAGTGAATATAAGTGTACCTTGGAGAGTGGGATGAATATATGATCCTTGCACAAGATTTCAAAGTAGATACACTCAAGGATTACCTAAAATGTATGAGAAACAATATGGAGGTCGATTCAATAAGTATTTGAAGTCATAATCATGTTGCAAATCACAAGGATATTCCTGTAGACCTATGTTATATATCATTCAATCATGATTTTATTCAAATCATCATGTGCACAGCATTTTCAACATGGTACTAGTATCACATGTGATCTTAGGTTTTTGGAACATCCATGTTTAGAGGAGTTACAAGGTTAAATCATCTATAATTTAAACTAGATAGTGAAAGTGATTTTCATCAATTTGCATTTTCATCATACGGTTACAAGCTAGGTCATCTAGATCATATTAATGCATAAAAGTTAGTAGTTGTGATATTATATGGAAAATATATTCAAAAGGGTACAACATACAAGATGAGTTACATATTTCAAAGTTCAACAATTTCATGATGACAAATTAGGTCCAAGTCACACATTTGACAAAGATTCATTATTTAAGTACATAAAAGAACATTATTTAAATTCATGATAGATCAAGATGTCATTAAGGTACATATATATGGTCTAAGTCATTACATCACGTTTCTAAAGGAGTAGAGTTACTTATTTGCGTGTATCTTGGGTTAGAAATCGTTAAACATACATGCTAAACATGGTAGAAAAAGGAGACGCTTTTAGTAAAATGGTGGAATATGGTGCAACATTAGTATAATATGATAGAATCATTACCAGATGGTGTTTTCTTTTATCAAAATGGCATATAATATCATGTTATTTAAAAAATAGACTTATATAATCTAATGTTTCAAATACTAAAGCATGAAAGAGGGGATTTATTAGGGAATCACACTTAATTGAGCTGAGAGAGAGAGATTTGGGTTGACCCACAAAGGGAAAGTCTGAGGCGTGTGTCATGTAGTTCTAAAGAGATTCCTCGATGCTCTGTAGTAGCTCATGGGTGTAGGGGGTAATGGCAGTAATGGGTGGCTAGCAACAATTGCGGGAGACTGCTAACCCAGATGGGTTGGATGTGGTTAGTGATTAGAGCATTGGGGCTTCGAGTGATTGCCAATTTGATCTATGGATGGTGGATATGATGTTTCCCGAGTTGTCCCTAACCTAGCATTATGCTACTCATGGTAGTCGGTGGATACAGTTCCACATGATAGGGGGTATGGAGCTCAACATCACTTGCATGAGGTAGGGAAAGTGAGAGAGGGTCAAGGTAGAGTCATGAGGTGGTATAAATAGAAGCAAATGAAGCAAAATGGTAGGGTTTGGGGTAGAATGAAGCTATTGGAGATTGGAAATAAAAAGGTTCCCAAAAACTAATTCGCACTTGTCGACGGTCATACACATACAATTGGCCCTAATTGTGAGTCTTTCTACCAAGAAGGAGGACAAGTACAAGCTCAATTGTCGGGATCAGTGCTACAAGCCACCCCTCCTACCACACCTGCTACAACTTAGGATGGAGGAAGAGGACTATCCTGAGGTTGGTGGACCGATCATTGATTTGTTGCATGAGGCCATCCGTTGGTTTGCATGGGTCTTTCAAAAAGCAGGCTTGATACAGAAAAAGTTGATGAAAAATTGAGTGGGCCAAGAGCAAGTTGCGTGAGTCCTGGGTCCAAAGGGACCAATCCAAGGCCAAAAAGGAAAAAATAGGGGAAATAGTGAGAGTGATAGGTTTATTCAAATTGTCATAGAACTTTGTTTGATCTCTGAATTGAGCAAGAAGACATGCTTTGGAATTATGAGAGAGATCCTACAACATGAACATGAGAACAAGGTAGATATGTGTTCAAAGATAAGGTTAAAATTAATGGAAAGGATGTTGATGAGTGATATGGCTGAATCATGTATTATTTGTGCTCAAGATTTATGAATTATGAATCAAAACACATTCAATTATAAAATTTAAGGTAGAATAAGGACATAGAAAACGTTTACTATTTATAAGTTACCTATGCAAAGAAAGAGAAGATCCAATCCTTCACATTATCCCTTCCTTGAAAAGGAATTTTGTCTCAAAATTTGATATCCTTAAAAAGGTCAGGAAATCATGACTAGATATTGGGCTTGAGCCCCCAGGTGGTGTCATCACTAGTCTAGTGCTTCCACAAGACCTTCATATCTATCTTTTTGTTTCTGAGATCTCCAACTATCCAAAATATTTACCAAAATCTTCTAATGGACCAAATAGTTCTCCACTCATTGGACTTGTTTGTTCAAAACATGACTAGGATCCTTCACATATGTCTTGAGGTTGGAAACATGAAAGATATTATGCATCACACTATACTATGGAGGTAGGGTCAATTTGTACACACATTCCCCTTTAGTCGCTATGTTCTCATAATGTCCTACGTATTTAGGGCTCCACTTCCCTTTTTCCTATGAAAAGGCCCAAATTAACATGATGATCCAGAACACATGATCTCCAATTTCGAAAGATAAGTCACTCCTATGAGAATCATCATAGAATTTATGCATGTCATGTTCCCTTTGTAGCTTTTTCTTGATCAAATGTACATCATTAGAGTAGAAGTGTACCATTTTGGATTTCAAATATGTGTTGCGCTGACTTCATCCCAATAGAGAGGTGGCATGCATGCATTCTATACAAGGCTTCATATAGAGGCATGCCAATACTATAATGATAGTTGTTAGTATGGGAAAATATCAACCAAACGAGGATATTGGTCATACGAACCACCCCAATCAAGAACAAAATAATGCAAAAGATCCAATAATATTTGTATCATCCTTTCTGATCGTCTGTCTATCTTGGGATGATATGCAGTACTGAAGTTCAACTAGGTACCCAACTCCTTATGAAACTACTACCAAAGTTGAGAAGTGAACTAGGCATCCATATTTGAAAAAAAATACAAGGGGATTCCATATAGTCTCAGTATCTCTCTAATGTACAACTCGACAAGCTCAATCACCTTAGTAGTCATCTTGATAAAAATGAAGTCATACGACTCTTCCAAGTTCCCACAATGACCCATATAGCATCACTTCCCTTTTGGGTCCTGGGTAAACCCACCACAAAGTCCATGGTGATGTTATCCCATTTCCATTCAGGGATAGGTAAAGGTTGAAGCATATCTCCAGGTCTTTGGTTCTAAGCCTTGATCTATCAACATGTAAGGCACATTGATATGAAAGTAGCTATATCAGTCATCATGTGTCTCCACCAAAAGTTCCTTTCCAAGTCCTTATACATCATTGTTGAACCATGATGAGTTATATTCTTGGACCGATGAGCTTCTTGTAGAATGATGTCTCACAGAGAAAAATCTTTGAGCACCCACAAATGTTGCTTGTACCAAATACCTCCATCAACACCCAAAGGTAGGTCTGTCTTAGGTTTTTCCATAAGCTTCATCATCTTTTCCAAACTGAAATTGGCTTGTTGTTCTTCTAGAATATCAGATTGAAGGTCGGGTTTCATGTTGATGCTAGGTAGTCTGATCCTTTCAGCCAAGTTCATTGGACCATGGGATAGAGGAAGTCCATATGTTTCCACTCAGTGGTGAATATTGTAGAACATCTATCATGTTTCCTACTCAAAGTTTCACCTACCACATTCACCTTACTAGGGTGGTAAGATATAGTGAAGTTGTAGTCTGTGAGGTAGTCTGGTCATCTCTTTTGCCTCAAATTTGGATCCTTTTGAGTCAAGATATACTTTTATGGTGTATGAGGATGTCAAAAGTAGCACCATACAATTAATGGTGTAAGATCTTTGAAGCATATATGATAGATGCAGGCTAAAGGTGATGTGTGGGGTAGTTGACCTCATTTGGTTTCAATTCCCTAGAAGCATAGGCAACTATATTGACCAAACTTTGAAGAATAAGTGAAGATAATGAACCCATCATTCCTTGAAAGAAGGGTCATAATAGGATCATAAGTGATTCGGGTCTTGAGCTCATAGAATCCATACTCGCAAGATTCAGACCATAAGAAGTGTTCCCCTTTTCGGGTCAACTTGGTGAGGAGATAGGCACACTTACTAAGATTCGCCTATAGTAACACACTAGCCCAAGAAAAATATGAATCTCAAATATGGTCGTTGGGGCTTGCCACTCAAGAAAAGTTGAGACTTTGGAGGGATCAATGGAGATCTTCCCTCCAGATATGAGGTGTCCTAAGAACATGACTTTGTCAGTCTAAAAGTCACATTTGGACAACTTCCTATGAGATATATGCGCTTGAAGAACGTCCAACACCTATAAAGATGGGATCGATGTGACTCATGGTTCTTGGAGAAGGTAAGGATGTTTTTAGTGAAGAGTACCACAAAGTCATAAAGAAAAGGTTGGAAGACCATGTTTATATGCATCCCAAATACATCTAGGGTATTAGAAAAAATCAAACGACATCACTAGAAATTCATAATGTATGTAGTGAGTACAGAATTCCATCTTTGGGACGTATTCTTCCTTATAGTTAAGTTGATGCAAACTAGCATGAAGGTTGATATTATAGAAGATGTGTGCATGAAGAAGATGATTAAAGAGGTATTTGATTGTGGTAAAAGGATACTTGTTCTTGACTGTAGCTTGGTTAAGCATAAGTTAGTCAATGCACCCTCAATGAACTATCTTTCTTTTTCATAAACATGACAATTGTACCCCAAGGAGAAGAACTCGGTCTGATAAAGCCCCTATCAAGAAGTTCCTATAGGTATTTGTTGAACTCACACATCTCAGCATGATCCATTCAATATGGATCTCAAGAGATAGTTGTCGTATCAGGTGCAAGGTTTATAGATAACTCAATTTCACTAGTGGGAGATAGACCACAAAATTCTTCAGGAAAGACATTAGGATACTCATTTACCACATCAATAGAGTCTAGAGATGATGTATTTGGGTTCATTAAATTCAAACTATCAATATAAGCTTTTCACCCTTTAAATATCAACAATTGAGCTTTTATGAAAGATATGACAAGGTTCGTGGATTAGTCTTTCCTACTAGGAATAGTAATGATGGGAGAATCATGTCAAGAGTTGATTACTTTCTAAACAATAATCAATAATGTCATTATTTTATACAACCAATCCATTCCAAGAATGAGGTTGAAATTTACCATGCTAAGTAAGATGAAGTCAGTTACAAGTTCATAATGTGCATGATAGAGAGGGACATTTTTTGCCACATGTTAAGAGGTGTAGATCCTCCCATTGGGGTTGCAACATAAGATTATATCCAAGGTCCTTCAATTTAGGGTCTACTAATATTGTAAGACTTTGGGATATGAATGTATGAGTGGATCCTGAATCAAACAGGTCAATAATAAGATGATCACGAAGGGTTAAGGCACCTAGATCATAAACACTTGTTTCTTAATTTATTTATTTTTCAATTAATTTTGTTATCAACAAGTAATAATTTGAAAGAAAAAGACCTTCAATGAAATTATTTTTGTTCATGTTAGATTGTGCAACATTTATGGAAAATTGTGATATTTCCTATGTTCAAGCTTCTTACCCTTTTTGTCCCATGGTGGACAAGGATAGGGACAAGCTCCTCTGAAGTGTCATTATTCCTTGTAGAAGTGGCACACTGGATTCTATAATCTGCATGGGCTAGGGTGATAAGCCCCATAATTGGAGCACCTTAGGACCAATCCCTACTAGTGGTGATCTCCATGGTTCTGATCTTACATGGTCTGCTGGTTGTTATTGTTGTTTCTCCTCCTCTGACCTTTGTTCAAATCTCCATTGCCCCTGCTATGACCCCTACCCATGCCCATGTTGTTTTTGTTTTTGTGTTAATGTGGTTCTTTGGGGCCTTGGATAGATGGCACTACATCTAGTAAACCCTAGTTAGGCTAGGCTAGGTGCTTTCTTGGTTCCTAAACCCAACGTTCTCTCCATGGGATACGCTTGATCATGTGTATCTTGAAATGTGGTGGGATGGAAAATAGACACAAAGGCATGGAGGGTGAGGTGCAACCTACTGAGAAAATAATCCACCATATTCTCTTTAGCCAACCCAAAGGCATGACATTAAAGGAGACATAACAACTACAGAAAAGTTCACTTTGGTGACGTGGTAGAATTGTTCTTGTTTCTCCTTCCTCTCTAAGGAATCATGAAATGGTTGGTGAAGATAGGTTTGAAGGCTTCCCAATTTAGTGGAAGGTTGGTGAAGACATGTTTGAAGGATGTAGTTATCCCACCACAACTTCATTTCACCCTTAAGATGGAAGGTGACATAAGTTATCTGTAATGATCTCCTCCCCCTATTATCCTCAATTAAAGTGGACTAAGAGGGAACATGTCATTATCAATTTTTTAGGATCAAGGTTTAGTAATTAACCAAAAATAATTATAAATTCCATTGAATGGAAAAAGAGTTTGATACAATATGAAAGATAAACTCTCTAATAAGGAGTTACATGATATGGAAATCTATTGGTTGAAACTTGAAATAAAAAACTATCTAACTAAATCCTCCATCGTAACTTTCAAGAACTTTCCTTTTGAGTGCCTTCTTCTCAGATATCCATTTTGTATACTAATAGTAGTTTAACTGAAAATGCCATGAAACGAAACAATTTTTAGTATATAAGGAAATATTGGTATGTGGGGGGAATAAAATATTTACATATATGTGTAAAAATATAATCAACCATAATAGTAATTATGATTACAAAATTGAACAAGCAATTTCTTGTTTTGAACATGCTACCCTT
This sequence comes from Alisma plantago-aquatica, assembly GCA_963693085.1. Taxonomy (NCBI): domain Eukaryota; kingdom Viridiplantae; phylum Streptophyta; class Magnoliopsida; order Alismatales; family Alismataceae; genus Alisma; species Alisma plantago-aquatica. The sequence goes on along the minus strand of OY856409.1, from coordinate 1,733,511,656 downwards.
ATCCTCTTTTCTCTATGGTGTTCCTTATCTATATGGTAGCCTCTTTAATAGGATCCCTCGTTTTAGGGTTCGGTCCCTGCAGTGGAAATTTCATAACCTTTCCTCGCTCGGGCTTGGTTTCACATATAGGCATTGCTTTCTGGCTTGGCTTGAGATGATCTTCCTTTTCAGGCTTGATCATAAGTCATTCCCATGATGAATTTATTCACACCATGCTATTTATCTCACCAGAGATGATTCATTATTTGAGTAGGTTACATTTATATAAGATGATAACCATAGTGAGTTTATAGATTGTAGGAAGTAAATAAACATGTAAGCATTTAATTGTAATCTAATCAGGAAAAACTCTGAGAAACCACATAACTCGGTTAAGGCGATTTGTCATAGGCATAACCACATACCTTTCTCAGTTCTAACTTAAAGTTAAAATAAATAGGTGCAATTGAGAATAAGCAATAAATTAACCTGAAATTAATGCATAACAACCAAGTATTACTATTTTGTTCATAAACTCGCATTAAGGTGGAATTGGGTTCCAAGTTAGGGTTTTGGGGTCAAATGAGGGTTTCATTAGGGTTATGGCTTTCCAAACCCTAATTGTCACTTTTAATGCTCTTTTAATTCACAAATACTAATTTTGATATCATATGAATTACTTAATTTCATATGAAGTCAAATATGTCCTTTTTATAAAAAAAGATTAAACTTTATCCATCTATGTCATTTAAAAAAATTATAATCATTAGAACTAAGAAATTAGGGTTTCCAAGATTTTAATACATTAAAGTTAGCAACTTTTAGTGCTTTTGGAATTAAAGGCAAAAGTAGGTCTTGAATCCAATTTACATTAGAACTAAGAAATCATGGTTTCCATGATTTTAATACATTAAAGTTAGCAACTTTTGGTGCTTTTGGAATTAAAGGCAGAATTAGGTCTTGAATCCAATTTTAATATATTCCTTACATTTTTTTTGATAAACTTTCATATATTACTTGTCATCATTGTTACATTCTTAGGAATTACAATAAATTTAAAAAAAAATCTTGTCAATAAGGGCTCGCCACTTTGATTAACCCGGGTCTCAATTGTTCCAACTAGGTTGGGCTAAGACAATGGTCTTAGGCCAACTAGCCACCCTACCTATGTAGAAAAGCTCTTAAGATAGATAGAAAAAGTCTAGTTTGACCTTTTCCTTATAATGAAAGCTCGGGGCAAGGGAGTCTTTTCCTTCCCTATCATCTTCTTCCTCTAGCTCGCTCGTGAACAGTTCTTGGCGAGTCAATGTGAGAATTGACTGTGAGATTTTAGCATCCTCACCGATATGTGAGGGTACCAATACATGCATTGTTCCCAGTCAAAGCTGCATATGGCCTCAATTGGATAGGAGGTGGTTGGAGTCGTGAGGGCAACAAGTTGGTTCTCTGAGAGGGTTGGGGAAGGAAGATGATGGGAATAACAAGGCTTAGAAGAGAATCGGTTGTAGAGGAAGAAGCCTAAGATCGAGAATCTTCTCACAATTGTGTTGGTGGTCTTGATAGGGGTCTCTAGCCTTCCTTTTATGGTTGAGGTATCCAAGGTTGGGATTTCTCTATTCTGGAAATTAGGTAAATCCTTAATAGCCTTCCACAATTGACAAATCCCAGAACGGATCGGGTCGGTTTTCTCTCCTGATCTTAATGGGATAACTTTTAGGATCTCTCATGGGATCAGGAGCAAGGAAGGTGTGAATGAACGAATCGGCTAGGCTATGCCTAGCTTCCTTCTTAGATGAAGGTAGGAGAAGGTATTTCTAACCCCCAGATATTGATCTAATGGTTGTGATCATATGTGACAGGATAAAAGTGGAAGGTTTAGTATCCCAATTTGAATAATAATCATGCCATTTAATGTGTTTCTAGTTTCCCTTTCACTATAGGAATACTTATTGAATTCATATCTCTCTCTCCTTTTGTCCTTTCAATTCCAAATTTTAAAAATAAGTTTCTAGCACTTATATCTTAGGGTGGGTGAGATTTGAGACCAAAATACACAAATCAAAAGTGTTTTTATTTGTCTCCAAGTCTCCCTTTAATTTCACTTACCAAATTAATTCTTTTCTCTTCCCAACCTAACATATTTATTAATTTGATAATTTTTCTCATTAAAAGAAATATGGAAACAAAACCAATCCATTAGTTTCCTTCGACACCACTTTTCTTGAAAATTCCACATTATTTAATGTGTAGAAGACTAATTACCCATTAACTTTAGTAATGAAATTTCTCTCTTTCTTTTCCCCATATCTATTATCAAATTATTGATAATAGTAAAACCATGAAAACCATTGCAAAGGAGGACTTGCAAGTTAAATCCATACTTCCAAAACATGTCATAGCAAGTTTTCTAATACATTCTTAACAAACTGATATTTGCATTTCAAGTATGTATATACATGTGAAAAACCATGTTATAACATGATCTTATCCCCGTTAAAGCATCTAAGGACCTAAAAGTGTTGTTCATGGAAAGAATCTAAGAATCAGCCTTATCTATGATGTCATTCTCATCCACACCACAAAGATTTTTAGTAAAGGTTAAGGAAGTTAGAGATGGTGAGGATTTTTGGGTTATCTTTAAGGATTTTAGGTCCTTCGGGTAGTATTGATGCGGTGTGCGTAACTGGAGTATGCATGGTTGTACCACCCGGGCCCACTACCCAAGGCTCTACTAGAGTTTCATGAATGATGTCTGGCCCCAAAAACAACCACTAGACTTAACTGCATGATATTCCTCACTCACATGCAAGTCGGGGTCAACTTTCCAACTGGTCACCCATCTTAGTACTACTCCAAGATGAGCACGCTTAACTATGGAGTTCTTTAGTGATGGGCACCCGAAAAAGGAGGTGCACCTTGGTGATATGGGTAGTCCAATCATTCCTTTTAAGATCATGTTATCTAAGGCCTCAAATCTTGGGACGTTACAATCTCCCCCACTTAGAATCTCGATGTCTTGGTCAAGGCTAAATTATATGGCCTCATAATATTGCCCCATTTCAGTGCAGACTCGTATTGGCCCACGTGCACCCAACTCCCGATCACAGAATACTAGCGCAAGGGTGGCTACATCACCATGGACAACCCTTTCCAACTTGCCTAGACCGCACAGCTCAAGATTGGCATGCCACATGCCCTTGTGGGCCCCACCTACTAGAGGAGTTTTGGCTCTGATACCATTTGTAACACCCAAGCCCACTGCCCAAGTCTCTAGTAGAGTTGACCCATGGACACCCAACTCCTGATCATGGAATACCAACACAAGGGTGGCTATGTCACCATAGCCAGCCTTTCCAACTTGCCTGGACCGCACAACTCAAGGTCAACATTCCACATGCCCTTGTGGGCCCCACCTACTGGAGGGGTTTTGGCTCTGATACCATTTGTAACACCCGGGTCCACTACCCAAGGCTCCAGTAGAGTTTTAGGAATGACGATTGGCTCAACATACCACCACTAGCCGTAACTACACGCTTTTCCTCAGTCACGTGCAAGCCAAGGTCAACTTCCCGACTGGTCACCCATCCTAGTACTACTCCAAGATGAAAACACTTAACTATGGAGTTCTTTAGTGATGGGCTCCCAGAAAAGGAGACGCACCTTGGTGATATGGGCATTCCAATCATTCCTTTTAAGATCATGTTATTTGAGGCCTCAAATCCTGGGACCTTACAATGGAATCCATGAGGACACACCTTTCCACTTCCCAATATCCTAGTTCCATGATCTTTCTAGAAGGGGCTTCCTTAGTCTCCTCAAACTCCATATTTCCCCTCATTTCTTTGCCTTTTTTACCCAGTTTGGTGCATGTTGTATTATTACCATTATTAGGGAACATTCTCATGACCATAGTTTGAAAAGTAAGCATAAGCCTAGAGCATCATTGTGATCTTATTGTCACATTATTAAAAATTAATTTTATTTTTTAGTTGTAACCCATACTTATCTACCAAATAATACAAAAACTATGAGAGTATGTTAGGAGAGCGAAAGAGATAAGATACTACCTAATCACATCTAATTAGGTGTCTTGGGGTGCTTCAATGGTGTAAGGGGATAGAAATGAAATTGTAATACTATTATAGACATGAGGTCTTGTACTGGCACACAAGATCCAGAGTCGATGAAATGAGAGATCGAGGCAGAAACACAAGGTACTTACATCATAAAGCATCCCAAAGAGATGAAAAAGTAAAAATGAAGGTATGAAGGATGAAAAGGGGATATGGAGGATAAAGGATAAAGATATTTAATTAACTTATTCTGAATTACTACTTTGACCTTTTCTCTACTTCTAATCCAATAGGCATGGACACAAATTCTGTGTGGATATAAAATAAGGTATACTCGTAAATTAACAAAAGACCTTAAAGGGAGTTTATGGATGAAGAGATTAAGGAATAATTAAACAAATTCACCCAAACAATGATCCAGGACCAGACAACTTGAAGGCGATTCTCTACCAGAGATATTGGCACATTGCGGGTCAGGATGTATCAAATTACATAAAGGGCTGGTTGAAAGGGAGAAGGAACATGGAAGAAATATACAATAACCTAGTAGTTATGATCCTAGAGGTCTCAAGATCAAAGTTACTTTTTGAATACATACCGATTAGTTTATGCAATGTGACATACAAAATTGCAACAAAGGTTTTGGCCAATACAATTAAAGGTATGATGGATAATATCAAATCAACAAATTATAGTGCTTTTATCCCAGGGAGAATGATCACTAACAATACCCTCATTTTCAATAAGCTCTTCCATAAAATGAAGTTCGTACATCCATCTAAGGGACAGATTGCTCTAAAACTAGACATGTCTAAGGGCTATGACAGGGTGGAATGGAAGTTCTTAAATTTAATTATGTCAAAGATTGGTTTTGTGAAGGTGCGTAGGAGGAATATTCTGGAATGTGTGTCATAAGCTCGTCATGCCTTTTCCATCAATAGAGACCAAACCAAGAAGGTTCACCCTTCCCATGAACTACGCTAGGGTGACCCTCTTTCCCCATATCTTTTTATTGTGTGTGAAGAACCTTTTTTCCACTATTTTATCGTCAAAGAAAAACATACTAAATGGAATAAAAGTGAGAAGGACTGATCCTTGAATGTTTCACCTTCTTTTCATAGATGACATCTTCCTTTTTGCTATGGAATCATGTCAAGAATGTTAGAAACTAGCTACTATTGTTAGCCAGTCTGAATAGACATTGGGGCTGAGAATAAATCTATCTAAGATAGAATTTGTTTTCAAAAAAGGGATACCATGAACATTTGGAGCTCATAAACCTACTAAAGGTTTAGGAGGTTAACAAACATGCCAAATACTTCGGCCTTCCCAAATCAATTGGAAGGTCCAAAAAATAAGGTTTTAGTTTCACAAAAGAAAGAATTTGAACAAATGCCAAGGGTCGAATGAAAAAAGGAGATACTCATAAAGGTTATTGTACAGGTCATCATAAATTATATGATGAATATCATCCAAGTTCCTATAGGTATTCTCCAGGACATCAGAGATGCATAGCCATTTTGTGGGAAATGAAGGGTACAAAAAGAAAGTTATCATGGAATGAATGGGTGAATCTTTGCAAACCAAAATGCGCTGGAGGGCTTCGATTTAGAGACATGATGTCTTTACTAAACTACAGTCACTTGTCTTCAAATTTTTGAAAGCACAATATTTTCCAAAATGCTCCATCTTATAAGCAACACATGGGTACAATCCCAGTTTCACAGGAAGAAGTTAATGGGGTGTGAAGCCATTTCTCATAGAGGGACTAAAATGGAAGGTCGGTAATGGTACTTTAGTGAATATCTGGAAGGACATATGGGTGTATGGTAGAGATGATACACTTTACACTATAGAAAATTTGTGTATTAACGTCAATGTTTATGACCACTTTATTATCTTGTCGTAATAAATACAGTAATAACGACAAACAACATTTTCTGCCATTATTGGTGTAGGAAACAATGACAACATTTTTTGTCTGTCATAAATAAATAAATCTTCCATCATTGTTGGTGTAGGCAACAACGACAACTTTTTTATCTGTCGTAAATAAACTAATTTTCCATCGTTAAAACTCTTCCTTTTTCATTAGCACACTTATGTGGGGCTTTTTTGTTGGACCTTATTTTTTTTCCCACTTAAACCCCAACCCCTAGAATCTAACTCGACCCCTCGATCACTCACCCCCCGACTCTGGTCACTCTCATCCCCCTCCCCCAACAACAACACGTAGAAAATTAACCCTCGTTCGAGCGGCGACTTGCTAGGGTGCAGCGGTGGCTTCTCCCGCCATCTCTCCTCTGAGAAAAAGGTGCAGCGGCGACCTCACCTCTCTCCAATACTGGTGACACCGACTTTGCTTCTCTGTAGTGGCAGTGACAGTAGCTCTCCCCAGTAGGTGGCGAAATCATCCCTGCTCCAGCGGCGGCCCTCTTCCAAAGGTGTCGGTAAATCATTTCCTCCTCTCTTCTTTCTTAGTTCTTCTCTTAGGGTCGGACGGGTTCTTTCTCAGTTCTTCCTCATCAGAGTAATCAATCATCACCCCCTTTTTGTTTGAAGCAATTTTAGTTCTAAACTCATCTAAAGTGTACACCTCCATCAATTTAAAAGAGAATCATTCAGTTCTAAACTTTGACAAATCAGAATAGAAAAATACAACAACAAAATCAATTGTCATCTCATCTCTTGATCTCCGTCGGTATCTAAATGGAAAAATTGCTCTCCTTATCTTTTATCTTTTCTGGAAGCTTGCTTTGTGGGGTACTGCTTGAAGGAAGAGGGCAAGATGCGACTATACACATTGTGGCCGTGATAGAAGCTTTCCTGGTGTGTCTGTACGAGCAGTTTATTCTCGAGTCGGAGGCTATGAAGGAAGCTCCTTTTCTCCCACGGCTATGTGGCGGCATGTTAGTTGGCGAGCATGAAGATAGGGAAGATGGTAGTGGCACCCAGGGGGCTCGAAAGTTGTTTTCCTTCAGATTCCCCTTTCCCCCTTCTTTTCTTTCCATTCCCCTCATTCCCACCTACTGTCGACCCCCAAACTCCCTCTTTTTCTCCTGCTCCGGTTCTATCTTCTATTTCCCAATTTCTCTTTCTTCATCCATTGCCCATTTTCCATTCCAATACTCCCTTTCTTCCCTTTTTCCATTTCTAAATTTGATTTCCTTCATTCACAACCCATTGTCCTACCCCCTCAACTCCAAATTTTACTGTCGTCCATGTGTTGTTATTCCTCTTCCATTTTCCAATTGCCCTTTGTTATATTTCCCATTACATTTCCCAATTTTACCGTCCCCTATTTCCCATTACATTTCTCAATTTTACTGTTGAGTTTCGATCCATTGCCTTTGCCTGTTCTCAACTTCATAATTGAAATTTTGAATCTATCTCAAGTTTTTGAGGTCTAAATATGTGATTGTACAAAATTAAATATGCAATTATGTGATTAATTTATATATAATAAATAATGTTTTTTAAAAAAACCCAAAACCAAATATACCCCCGCATATACTCCTGTATGCCGCATATACTCTACAAGGTGACCTCTCCGAACGCATAGCGCATACCACTTTTTAAAACATTGATTGTTGGATAATACTACATATTTACTGATTACAATCTCTTGATGTTCTATTTTGTTACATGTGTTGGACATGAGTCACAAGCTTCTTTAGTGTTTGTTTTGGACCATTGAGACATGCATGCATCTTTTGTATGTTTTGTTAGTATTTATTGTTATGTAATGTGCTTGTGTTAAACCATTACATGTGTGCTTCGTTGGAGTTTATTCTTATATTATTTTAGATTGTATTCTAGAAATTTGAACTGATTTAAAGTTTTAAGGTATAAATATGTAATCGCACAAATTAATATACAATTGTGAGAAATAGGTTTAGATCTTTACTCATTTAAACTCATGCCAAGAGATATTGCTTCAAACAAGAAACATATTCTCATTTCTATTATAACATAATTGGATATACAATGATGTGTTTCTCTTGGAATTTCCCCATACAATAAATGATACATACAACAATGATGTATTATTTGAAGAAGTGTCTTGTGATTCATTTTTATTTAACAATAGTCGATCGACAACAATAATGCTAAATTTATATCCTTATTTTTAATAAAATTCTATGTTTTTGTGTAGAAGATGGCACCATGTAAGCAATGGATTAGACTTGTTGATGACCAACTTGATGATCCATCATATAAATTTTGTGTCGAAGAGTTTCTGATTTATGCATGTCAAAGAATTGGCTTAACTGAAATTAGATGTCCATGTGTTCGTTGTGTTAATGTTGTATCTATGCATCGTGATTTAGTAAAAACACACCTAATGATTTATGGTTTCATGAGGAGTTATACCTTTTGGTGTCATCATGGCGAGATGGGACATGAAACCGATTCTGATTTAGTTGCTAAAAATAGTGACAATGAACAAGATATTAAGACAGATGATGAAATGTTAGAGCTTCTGGAAGATATGCATCCAATCCATCATAATATTGAGGGAAATGTTGGGGATATGGGATATTTTAACCACAATAATTTTGAAGAGGAACCTAATTGTGAGTCCCAAAAGTTTTTTAGGTTGCTAAATGACCTCAAACAACCTCTTTATAAGGGCTCAAAGAGTTCAAAGTTGTCTGTACTAGTCAAGTTGCTTCACATGAAGAGTCTTAGGAGATGGAGTAATCGGTCTTTTACAATGTTACTTGAACTAATGAAATATGAGCTATTTCCACAAGACTCAACTTTGCCTACCTCTTATTATGAAGCAAAGAAGACAATCAAAGATCTTGGTTGCTCATATAACAAGATTGATGCATGTGCAAACAATTGTATGTTGTTTTGGAAGGAAGACCACGGTCTTGATAATTGTAAAATTTTCAATACTTCTAGATGGAAACATGACAAGTGTAGTGGGGTGGAGAAAGTAAAAGCAAATGGGAAAAAAATACCAATAAAAATATTGTGTTACTTTCCACTAATTCCTCGGTTTAAATGTTGTTTATGTCTACAAAAACATCTGCACTTATGAGGTGGCATCATGATAATGGTGATATGCGACATCCGGCTGATTCATTGGTATGGAAGAGATTCAATGAATTAAATGAAAATTTTGCTACTGAGAGAAGAAATGTTAGATTGGGACTAGATGGTGACGGTTTTCAACTATTCAACAATTCTAGACCATCATATAGAATTTGGCCAGTTATTCTTATTCCATATAATTTGCCTCCCTGGATGATCATGAAGCAACCCAATTTGATTTTGTCTATGCTCATTCCTGGTCTTAGTGGTCCCGGTGATGCTATTGATGTTTATTTGCAACCTATAATAGATGAATTGTTAGAGTTGTGGAATAATGGAATACAAACATTTGATGCAACTATGCGCCAAAATTTTAATCTTCATGCAGCTCTTATGTGGACGATCAATGATTTTCCTACATATGGGATTTTATCTGGATGGAGAACTAAGGGAAAACTTGCTTGTCCATGTTTCCATAAGGGTACCCATTCCACTCATTTAGCTAATGGTGGAAAACAATGTTTCATGGGTCATAGACGGTATTTGCCTATGAATCACAAGTGGAGAAAAAATAAATCTAAATTTGATGGCACTGTTGAGAATGGCACACCAATGCCACCACTAACAGGTGATGATATCCTTAACCAAGTGGACAATCTTGAGGGAAATCCTTTAAGTAAAGATTCTAAAAAGACATCTCACAAGAGTAGGGGGGACAATTGGAAAAAGAAAAGCATTTTCTTCAAACTTCCATACTGGAAAAATCTTTTGATATGAAATACTTTAGATGTGATGCATATAGAGAAAAACATATGTGACAGTATTATTGCAACTATTTTGAATGTTAAGAATAAGACAAAGGACAATTGAAAATCTTGTCTTGATTTGCAAGCTATGAAAATTAGACAAAAATTGCACCCCGTAACAAGGGAGGGGAAAATAGTTTTAGCAGATGCATCATTTGTACTATCTCGAGATGGAAAGAAGAAGTTTTGTAGATTTTTGAAAGATTTAAAGGTCCCATGTGGCTATTCCTCAAACATTTCACAATGTGTTAACATGGAAGAGACTAAACTTTCCGGATTAAAAAGTCATGACCATCATGTTCTATTGCATCACATACTTCCACTTGCACTACATGGTCTTCTTCCTAAGGTTGTTTATGAGCCAATTCTTGAGTTGTCTCGATTTTTTAAGGTATTGGGATCTAAGTGCTTAAATATGAGGGAGTTGAAGCAAATTGAAGCTCAAATTCCAGTTACTCTTTGTAAGTTAGAGCAGATATTTCCACCATCATTTTTCGATGTGATGTTGCATCTTCCTATTCATTTGGCACATGAGGCTATGCTATGTGGACCTGTTCATGGGCACTGGATGTATCCTATAGAGAGAAATTTGTATACCTTAAAATCATATATCTGCAATAGGGCCCTCCCAGAGGGTTCCATAGTAGAAGGATACATAGTAGAAGAATTTATGAATCTTTGTTCAAGATATTTGCATAAAGTGGAGACAAAGTTCAATCGCCCAAATCGAAATTATGAAGATGTCAAGGAAAATTCAATTGTATCTACTTTTGCATACAAGGGAAGATGATTAGGTTGTGGAAAAACAAGAGACCTTGATGCACTTGTATTGGAGCAAGCCCATATATACATTCTTAATAATTGTGAAGAAGTTGAACCTTTCATTGAGTAAGTGATTTCCTACAAATTATTATATGTCATTTATTTATAACTTGTAGTAAGCCTATATATAATTGATCTAATATTTAAATGATTTAACGTACGGAATACTATCAAATGCAGGGGGTAAATGCAGAACAAATATCTTATAAGGAATTAAATGATAACTTCATTGAGTGGTTTAAGACAAAGGTAAGTTGTCTATTCTCTCAATATAGAAATATATATACACAATTGTTTATATGTTTCTAATTTCACCATTATAATTTACATAGGTTGGAGATCAATTTGAGAATGATAAAAGTAAAAAAATAGAAGAGTTGCTTTCATTATCAAGGGGTCCATCTAAATCTGTGACATGTTTTTATGGTTATGTGGTGAATGGATATCGATTACATACTAGGTCTTATGAGGAAAAATTGAGGTCACAATGTAGTGGAGTGGTTGTGGGAGGTGGTCATGATAGTGGTGAAGTTATGGATTATTTTGGAAAATTGACTGAGATTATAGAAATGCAATACTTGGGTAATAACTGAGTAACATTATTTCGGTGTGATTGGTTTGATGTTGGTGACAAAGTGAAAGGATTAAAGATTGATGAGTATGATTTTACAAGTATTTATTGCAAACACTATTGGAAAACTACTTAGCCATATGTATTAGCCCCTCAAGCATCTCAAGTGTTTTATGTCAATGATCGCAATAACAAGGGTTTGCATGTGGTGATAAAAGTTGAGCCACATGATAAATTTGAGCTAGTTGATGCAGATGAAGCAGCATAAGTTCCTATTGATATTTGTGATGATGTTTAGAAGATTTATTTTTAATTTAATTTTTTGTAGTGATGCCACTAGAAAAGTTTATATGTTTTATATCTTGTCATGGCATTTTCAGCCTAATTTTCTATAAAGTTATTGACTATGACATTTGGTCTTTTACTTTATGCAATCAAGTGTTGTTATGTAAACATGTGTAATAATTGTCATTTTTATTGGTTTGATCAACTACATTTATTGATAGTTTTACTTTATGAGATGTATTAACATACAAATCTTCAATAGGTAATTCGGTTGATTCTGATTTTAATTGAGTATGCTGCATTTTAATGTATACAGGATGTTCAGAAGTGACATATCCATATATTCAACATCATTTTCATATCACATCCGTATGGGGTAATTGTGATAGGTTCCATCTTTTTTTCAAATCATGTATCTAAATCTAATATGTATCTTTCTTTTGGAATAGCCTTTCTTCTTCATGTTGAGCATGAATGTTGCATTACATCCCATGCCATTTTGATTTGTAGTTGACTTATAATTGGGAGTGTTTTATTACTTGAACATGACATTTTACATTGCTCCATTAATAAGATAGTGTTATTTAAAGGCTTTATCAAAAGGCATCTTACAGACCATACTTGTTTTCTTTTACAGCTTGGGTTATGCTAATTGTTCGAAGTGAATAAGAAGATGAAAGTGTTATCAAGTTTCTTATGCTTTTTTCAGGTTTGTTTCCACCAACAGCTATATTATATTTTTCCAGCATATTTGTCCAAAAAAATACTGATTATATTGTTCTCTCTTTTTTCAGATTTTTCTTAGTCTAAAGCCAAGCAGTACTCTTTGATCTATGCTCAAGATGCATTAAAGGATCTTACACTAGCGGAATGATGCTCTTTTATTGTCCTCATCTTCATATGTTTTGCTCTAAATTCAGGTTATTCAAATTGATGAGTTTGATTTGCACAATATTGATATCTTGGGAGATATGTGAATTCCATGAATTGTGTTTCTAATACTTAAAATATCTTTTGTAGGTTTCATTTATGGTGATGGTGATTGGTATTCAGATTAAATGTTACACTCTGTTATGGGATTTAGCTATAAATGGTTTTCTTCTTCCACTTATTCTTCACTACGAGTGTCTCATTGTCTTTGGTTCAAGATAAACCAAATATGTGCAATCAAAAGGTAAGTACTCTTTTCTTACTCATTAAAATATACAACTATGAGTACTCATTGTATTGGTATATGCCATTCATATCCATTGCACATGCGGAAAATGTATCTGTTGCACATCTGAAGTCATATGTTTGTTGCACATTCAGTGATATGTGCCCCTAATATATCATTTTTTTGTAGGTACATAGTCTTATATATGTGATGATGATTTCTATTCATATGATATGTGCACACTCATTATGGAAAGAGATATATATTATTTTCTTCTCAATTCATTCTTCGGTTAACACACATAAAATTCTTTGATGCAAGAAAAGAATGTCACATCCATTAAAGAAATTCTTCCTTATGAAAAGTATGAATTTGAGAGCAATTTTCATATATGAATATACCACACATGTTTGATTGAAAGGCCAACCTTCTATTACAAATAAATAAGTTTTCAAACATGAACTAACTCATTTTTTTTCTTTAATATATATAGATTCATAGTTACTTTCACTATATGTTCATACGCTTCTTTGCATTTTTAGGTTTTTTTGATGACTTTACATGGAAAAAGACTGAGTGGAGTCTTGTACTGAAACACTTCTTGGAAACCCCTCCCCATCCCCTAAACTTCTAAACTCATGCCATTTTGTTTTTCAATGCACAATGTATATGTTGTTTTGGTTTTTGAGTGAGCATATGGAAAATATGCCCCGTAGCACATGCATAAAATGTGTCCGATCCACATCCAGGGATATGTGTCCATTGCACATGCAGAAAATGTGTCTATTGCACATCCGGAGATATGTGTTTGTTGCACATTCGGCTTTATGTGTCCGACGCACATCCGGAGATATGTGCATTCCATGAATTGTGTTTCTAATACTTCAAATTTCTTTTGTAGGTTTCATTTATGGTGATGGTGATTGGTATTCAGATTATATATTACACTCTATTATGGGATTTAGCTATAAATGGTTTTCTTCTTCCACTTATTCTTCACTACGATTGTCTCATTATCTTTGGATCAAGATAAACCAAATATGTGCAATCAAAAAGTAAGTACTCTTTTCTTACTCATTAAAATATACAACTGTGAGTACTCATTCTTTTTTCCTATCAATATTGATATAAATTTAGTATTTTAACATTATAATAATCTATGTTGAATACACTTAGCTACATGTATCAATTGTCTACACTGTATAATTTTTTAGTCACATCTTTAGTTGTTCAGAACAGAGTTGTCTAAATCATAAGATATTGGACCTTATAATTAACTAAGTGCATTGAACAATTCTTTAAAAAATGACCAACGATTAAGAAAGCGGCCAGTGTGGTTGCTTCCTACATGAATTGATGTCTGCTCAACTAATAATTCCTACAGTAGAAGTTTCAAATTGCCTATGTATCTTAAGTAATACTTAAATGTATGCCTCTTCTCTTTCTCCCCTCTCAATCTCCAAGGCACCTTATTTTTCATCTTCTCCATCACCACCAACATATTTCCTTACACTCTCTCGTTCTTCCTCCTACCTCTTTTCTTGCTTCTCTACATCTCCATCTCCCCTCCTTATCTCTTTCCTGTGCATCTTAAGTAACACTTAAATGTATGCCTCTTCTCTTTCTTCCCTCTCAATCTCCAAGGCACCTTATTTTTCATCTTCTCCATCACCACCAACATATTTCCTTAGACCCTATCATTCTTCCTCCTAATGGTACACGTTCACCATTACTTACACCAGTGTTGTCATCCTTATGCCTCCTCTTTTCTTGCTTCTCTACATCTCCATCTCCCCTCCTCGTCTCTTGCCTGTGCATCTTAAGTAACACTTAAATGTTTGCCTCTTCTATTTCTTCCCTCTCAATCTCCAAGGCACCTTATTTTTCATATTCTCCATCACCACCAACATATTTCCTTACACCCTCTCATTTTTCCTCCTAATGGTACATGTTCACCATTACTTACACCATACTTATCAAGGTGTGCGCCTAGGCGGCCGCCTAAGCAGTAAGGCATCCCAAGGTTGCGCCTAGTCGAGACAACTTTTCTATAATGCCAAGCTGACTTAGTTTTTTGGGTTTGGTTGTATATTGATGTATTTTAATGTTTAATGTGGCTATACTAATGTTCAAAATCAGCATTGTTGCCTATGTTATGTGCCAAATATCACTTTTAATTGGACCTAATACTCTTTTTGGGTTTAACTAGATCTAATACTCTTTTTGTGACTGGATCTAATACTCTTAGTACGGATTTGATTTTTCTTAGTTTGCACCTTCAATTTGGATTGTATTAAGTAGCTATGCTATGAAAGATAGTGATTACATTGCTCAATACTTGTAGTTATGTATGAAATTAAATATATATTTATTTTTTGATCACTCTCTTACATTCTTTACAATAATTCTTTTTCGTGTCCGTGACATTATTGTCAATGGTAATATATTAGAAATGTAATCAGTTATTTTGTCATACAAATATATATATATATATATATATATATATATATGAGTGGGGGAAAACCATGACACATGTATATATACATAAACTATTATTTTTAAAGGTCACCTAAGCGATCCCTAGTCGTGCCTAGTCACAAGGCATTCAGCTGGAATGCCATGCCGCCTTCACGCCTTGACAAGTATGACTTACACAAATAACAAAAACTAATGTCTCCAAAATTTTACTAACCTTGATTTTATCATTCCATATATTCTTACTGCAATAATTATATAATTAAGGATCTTGATATATGTTGTGAGTTAATTCATACTTTGACTTGTGGATATATTATTATATGTTGATTGTTGGTTGGATTTCATGGATATTTCCATCTTAGATGATTGATTTAGATCAATTTGTATGTTTAGACATAAATCTTATTGTATGCCAAAATATTCATATATAAATATACATACTTGTATAATAATAAGTTAATTGTTCCCACTGTCATGTCATGTCATGCATTGTTGAAAATTGTGGTGCCTCTTAGTCTGTGGCAAAATCCATGCTCGTGTACATGTTCGTGTTTCCTAGGTTAGGATCCAAGTGTGTTGCAAACATGAAATACAAATTTAGCAATTTGGTATTTATTTTGGTCATTATAGCTATTTATGACGGAAAAAGAGCGTCACTATTGACCTTTGTGATCAAGCCTGTTAGTCGTTGTTACTAGTATCAGTGACAAGATTGGGTGGTCACAACTAATATCAACGTCAGACATTTTATATAGTTGTTAAAACTATTAACGACGAACTATATAAGTCGTCGTGATTTGTAATAGCGATAAACTAAACTTATTCGTTGTTATCTTTATTAACGGCAAGACCAATAACGACAACACGTGACAACTTTTTTTTCTCATCGTTAATAGTTTTAACGAAAAACTTATTCACATTTACGACCAACTTTTTTCGTCGTTATTGTTAACTTTTCCTGTAGTTAGTTCTACATTGAAATTCCACATAAACTGACATATGTCAACGATCTTATCAACCTGCAAGCTGGCATGTGGGACATGATAAAAATTCACTCTCTCTTTTTAGAAAATATATGTGGCAATATTATTGCTACCTCTATTATTAGCACACTTTTGAATGATAGTCCCTACTGATGGCTAAAATGAGAGGGTTTCTCTGTAAAGAAATCATATTGGTTGAGCCACCTGTGAAGAGAAGGTTTTATTGAGAGCCAAACCATGGTTAATGAGAGAGTATGCAAATTTATTTGGGAGTCACATTTCTCCCTCCCCCAAACTCTCACACTTCTTATGGAGAGTATGCATACGAAGTATTGCAACTACAGGAAGACTCATGGACAAGTTTTTTGATGTGGAATATTATCACACTAACAAACTCACTCGGTATTGAAATACCCGAGCTTTTACCAAAACCTCGTGCAATAATACCACCCACAAGCAGACGAGTCTTATCGCAGTATAGTTGAGGATCGAATCCCAAGGGACAATGATTTTAAGAATCTTTGTCAGTCGAATCTAGCTCAAGTAAGACTAATATTTAGAATGATTGATTGGTTTGTGGTTGATTAACTAAATGTAGGGAAATAAAAGAGCAGAATTAAAGTTTGTTCTAGATTAATGATATGGAATCGCTGGGATGGTACCGGGTTTCACCACCACTGCGCATGCAAACACATCCAAACACATAACATACATGCAAGAATGTAACTATCCAAATGGAACTGCTGCGAACCCTCCCTAAGGGATGTTTAGGTCCACATAAGCATCCCCTTAGGCATCTGATTTCTCATCGCCATCCGGATCATGCGCTCATGGTTCTGAAGATGCAACATCCAATTGAGGTTGAGGTCCTCCCTAAGGGATGTTTAGACCACAGAAGCATCACAGCGGGTTAGATTGCTCATCCCCCCACGGATCATATACTTACAACCTCAAGGAATCCCATTCTATTTCTAGTCAAGGAGTCAACTGTGCTAATCGACAAGTGAGCATGTGATTAATCTACAAGCAAACATCGACAATTAACAAAGAAGATACAAAATCCAACTAAGGTTGTGACCCTCCCTAAGGGATTATTAGGCCACAGAAGCATCACCATAGGCTAGATGGCTCGTCCCCACATAAGATCATACACTTACAACCTCAAGGAATCTCATTCTATTTCTAGTTTGAGAGTCTACCTCATTAATCGACATTCCACCCTACATATAGAAGTTCTCATAACATAGGGAAGGATAAGATGAAAGCAAGCAGGTAATCAAGCTACAAGCATTGTCAACTAACAACAAAATGGAAAGTTATATACATTAACTTGGAATGTTAAATGAAAAGATATGAAAGCATGGGAAGCGGGGCTAGTCCCCGCACCCCAGTGAAAAGTGACTACTCTCTCATGATACATCAAAGAAGAAGAATACGAGAGAAGGACGGTTCTGCCATGAGAATGATGTAGAAGGTAGTCGCAGCTCAGTGAAGATGATGTGGTCTTCTATGTCGTGTCGGGGAAGAACTGGACAAGGAGGAAGAACCACCAAGGCATAACGGGCAGACCTTATTCTCCACCTTCTTTCTCCTCTCGACCTCCTTGATCACAACAAGAGGAGGTGTGGATGGTGTGTCAATGGTAGAAGATGGTGGAGTGGCGACGGTGTGGAAGGGAGACCGATTCTTTTCTCCAGTAGCCTCTCGACGTCCTAGAATCTATGCCCAAATGAGGATCCTTGTGGTCCTATTTATAGGCTTGGATGGGGTCCTCACGTTTTTGCTGTGAGTTTGCTCCAAACGGTTTGGAGAAAATGGTTTTGGAGACCGTTTGACATCCAAACGGTCTTGGATTCTATTGGTCTCTGCCTCTGATCGGTCTCATGTCTCTGTCCAAATGGTCTTGAAGATCGAACAGATCCAAAGGGTCTTGAACAATCAGTCTGCACTGAACAGTTTTGGATACCGATTGGACTGACCAAACGGTCTTGGACTGACCATACATTCTTGAGTTCTTTGATATATCGATCTTGTATCTGATTAGTTTTGTGCCTGAACTGGTCTTGCTTCCGAATGGTCTGGAGATGCAAACAGACTTGATGATCGATGGGGCTTGCACGGTCTTGTTGATCAAATGGTCTTGGAGACCGATGGATTCCGTTTGGTTTTGAGACCGAACAGTCTTTGTCTCCAACCGGTCTTGAGACGAAACAGTCTTTCTCTTCATCAATCTTTCCTTGAGTGTCCAAATGGTCTTCATCCAAATGGTCTTGAGGACCGATGGCCTCTGATCGGTCTTCTTCACCCAAACGGTCCTTTGTCCAAATAGTCTTGAAACCATTAGGCGTCATACAGTCTTGAGACCGTTTGGGCTCAAGCGGTCTTGAGACCGTATGGTATCAAATGCTTTTGAGACCATTTAGGTAGAGTAGTGAGAGGAGGACCATGTAGGTGAATGTCGGGGACTGATAGGTCAAAACCGCATGGGTAGACCGTTAGGGCAAACCGTTTGGTCAAGACCGATTGGTCAAGACCAAAGTAGAGAGGATCTCGAGCAAATTCCATACGATGGTTGAACCTAGTCAAGACCTACACAAAATTGATATAAATCTAGTTAATAATCTTGATAATTGAATTAGTTAAAAAATCTTGCATTTTGTGAGATTTAGGAGATGAAATCAAAAGTATTGAATCGAATTGGTCCCAAAAAGGCGGCTGGAAATTATGATGAATAAGCATTCATTAAAACACCCTGAACTTAAATGTTGCTCATCCTCGAGTAACACAAAATCTGAAACAGTCACAAAATGAATACTTTCTGATCATGTGATTGCCTCCTCTTCACATCACGATTGTTTCCTTTCTACTTAGTATGACTAAGCAGCTCAACTTCCTGAGACCACTGAACACGTCTTACCATATCATCATTCCTGAGTTTTCTTTCCAACTTCACTTCCTCCTCACTTTTTCAAACAACAATCATGTCAAAGAGTTTTGTAAGAGTCCAGAGATACCCACAGAATAACAAGTGTGCATCTGATCTGACACTGGTGTATTTCAGGGTATTGGAGGCATTTATTGTTCCATTAGGTAGAAAAGGAAGTGAAGGGTGGTATGGAAGGAAGAAGTAAATCTCTCCTCTATTCGACTCAAGATTTTTATTATATTATTTGCAATTTCATTTATTACATTTTTTTGTGTGTGCGAATCTCTCCTATATTCGACTCGAGATTGTATTTTTTTGTGTGCGCTTTGGCATCTTTTCTTGGTGGTACGCCCCTATTAGTTTGTGAGGGGTATGGAAGAAGAGGATATAGTGGGAAGTGGCGTGCCACCCCAAACTTAGGGTTTGGCACTATTATGGCTATTTTTGTTTCTTTTTTATGGATGGAGGGGTACGAAGATGATAGAAGAAGTGTAGAAGAAAGTTCAGATCAGAATGCAACTTGATTTACAATTCCATGCACGAGGTTGTTTTCTTTATCGTACTCTACTCAAATAATGACTTGATAAGGATCTGATGGGGATTCCATGTTATTGTTCCACTAGTCAGTTAGGAAGCATGATGTGTTTGATCCCTATCAGTTTGATAGATACTTGCCATTTTTGCATAAAGATCATGATGTTAGGATTCATAAGCTTCACAGAATGATTTCAATCAAAAGGCTAGTTTTCAGAAGAATGTCCTTTTGAGGATCTGCTTCGAATAAGGAGGGGTATAATGATTCAAAAAGCATAGAGGTTGAAACGAAAAGTGTCAAAACTTAATCAAGTTTCTATGCAATTCCTTTAGAAAACTTTAAAATTTTTAAAAATTTTGAAAATTTTGGTCAAAAAATGCAATGATGAAATCTTAAGTCTGAGTTAGATGGGTGAAGGTGGAAAGTAAGATACGTACCACCCACCCTCCACCCCGAACTTAGAAATTTGCTTGTCCCGAGCAAACTCTAAATCCGAGATGGTGGGGAAAGTTCATGCCATTTGGACCACCAGATGTGGTTGCGTTCCAATCAGCGTGCGTCCTCCATCTGAAAATCTCAAACATAAAGACCATTCAGAACTCAAGATAGCATCTCACGATGCAATTTTATTTGGTGCAAAAAATAAAAACAAAATTAAGAAAAATTTCTAATTCAAAATTGAAACTAAATATGAATTTATTGATCGGGTTGCTTCCCGACAAGTGGCTTTATTTTATGTCGATGGATCGACTTGGTTTTCTCAACTTTCATGGTGGATATGTTGGATTGGTGAGTTCCAGTATTGCTTCAGTTCCTGTGTCAGCTGACGTGAAATATATCTTCAGTCGTTGACCATTTGCCATGAATTCGCCTGACTTTTCATTCCATAATGAAAAATCACCATGTGGGGAGATGCTCTTGACGATGTAAGGTCCTGACCAGAAGGAATGGAGTTTTCCTGGGAATAACCTTAGTCTTGAGTTGAACAGAAGAACTTGGTCTCCCACTTGAATGTCCTTCCACTTGAGATGACCATCATGCCACAACTTTGTGTGTTCTTTATATATTCTAGCATTCTCATAAGTTATCATTTGGAGTTCTTCCAGCTCCTGGAGTTGCAGAATCCTGGCTTGGCCTACTTCTTTCATATCAAAATTAAGTTGTTTTATTGCCCACCATGCCTTGTGTTCCAATTCTACCGGCAAGTGGCATGACTTTCCATAGATTAGTCGAAAAGGTGTAGTCCCAATGGGAGTTTTAAAAGTAGCTCGGTAGGCCCACAAGGCGTCATTGACTTTTACTGACCAATATTTCTGATTGCGGCCCACAGTCTTTTCCAAAATAGCCTTGAGTTGACGGTTAGAAACCTCTACTTGTCTACTAGTTTGTGGATGGTAGGGTGAGGCTACCTTGAGAGTTACACCATATTTCCTCAGCAATGCTTCAAAACTTCTTTCTAGGAAATGAGAACCTCCGTCGAAAATCACGGTGTGTGGGACTCCGAATCGGGGGAAAATGTATCTTTGAACATTTTGATGACATGTTTGGAATCACTAGTGACGGTAGGTATGGCTACAACCCATTTTGAGATGTAATCCACCGCCACTAGGATGTAGGAAAATCAATGAGAAGATGGGAACGGACCCATGTAGTCCACACCCCAAACATCAAATATCTCGACTTCCTGCCACATGTTCTGTAGCATCTCATCTCTTTTGGTTATGTTACCTGTTCTCTGGAACTTGTCACATAATAAAACAAAGTTGTAGGAATCTTTGGATATGGTTGGCCAAAGGAATCCACATTGCAAAACTTTCAAGGTAGTTTGCTTAGGGCTCATATGGCCCCCAACTGGGCCTAAGTGCCATTGCTCCAAAATAAGTCGAGATTCTTCTTCGGTGATACATCGTCTGTATAGGCCATCAACACAAAGCTTGAAAAGGTACGACTCATCCCAGTGATATTGCTTCACATCATGTAGGAATTTCTTCAGTGCACTTCTGGTGCATTCGAGGTGGATAACACCCGCATCCAGGTCGTTCACAAAGTCTGCATACCAAGGGATATCTTTAGAAACTTTCATAAGCTGGTCGTCTGGAAGATAATCATTGATGGGGATCTTCTCAGTTTCCAAGGCATGGATACGACTGACGTGGTCTACCATGACATTCTTTGTACCTTTATTGTCTCTTATCTCCAAATAAAACTCTTGTAAGAGGAGAATCCATCTAATTAACCTAGGTTTAGAATCTTTCTTTGCCAGGAGGTAACTGATAGCAGCATGATCCGTGTAGACAATGACTTTTGAACCAATGAGGTAGGATCTGAACTTGTCAAAGGCATACACGACCACAAGAAATTCTTTCTCGGTAGTTGCATAATTCCTCTGAGCTTCATCGAGCACTACTACAGAAATATCTTATAACGTCATTTAGAGACATCAGTTATTACCAAAAAATGATGCCTAAACCCTACAACGTCGGATAATTACAGAGACTGACATCTATATTTGAAGACCGACCAGACATGGGTATCACTTTTTATTAAGCGTCGGCTCCCTATGACGAACTGACGCCTAAAATAGCCCGCCAAATACAATTTTTCGAGTGAACAAAATTACCCTCCACAGTTTCACATACGGCGTCAGTTTTGTACCTAATAAACGACGCCTAACGGAAAAAAATTTACCTCCTTAGGTCGTAGGTTTTTGTGGAAAAACTGACGCTGAAAAGGTTTTGCGCGTCGTCCCCACAAAATGTTTAGTGTTAAGATTGTCAATGGACGTCAGTTTTGACTGGCAACTAACGCCTATTGTTATAATTTGAGAACATTTTTTTAGCATATATAGATAGACGTCGGTTTTTCTATTTGGAACCGACGACTATCATTGAACATAAGTGTCGGTGTGTTAGTGGTAACTGACGCTTAAACTTTGAAGTGTCAATTTATGGTAATAATTGACGCCTATTGTTAACTTAATAGCACCCGTGCGAGCCAGGCTCTTCCCCTTTCTTAGTTTTATCGATTTCATTAGGGTCTGGAGATTAGCGATTTTGCCGCCGTATGATTCCCTTCCGCCTTCCCCACCACCGGTCTACCTTCCCCGTTGTCGCCGTTGCTATCGCCGCTCCTGCCTGCCACTCCTGCCTACCGCTGCTGTTGCTGCCGCCGCCTGCTCCTCTACTTCCTCTTGTTGTTGCTTCCGCGTGCTCCTCTGGTCCTCTGCCTCTTCTTCCACTACTCCTTCTCCTACTCTGGTCGTCGCCTGCTCACCACCCTCGCCCGCTCACCGTCACTGCCCGCTCTCCTTCTTGCTGCTCCGGCCACCTGCTCGCTGCTCCTGGTACCCTTCTTCCTCCTCTTCTTGCTCCTTGCTCCTTCTCCTGCCCCCTACCCTCAGGGTGCGAGCAATGGGTTGGATCTTATACATGTTTAAGTACATTAGGGTTCTAATCTACCCTTTTGTTTATCGACTGAGATGTACTTTTTTATCTTTGCTTTGTATTTGTTTATCTACTGATTATATTTTTTATCTAATGTTTTGAGTTTACTTATTTAGATGTTGCTATTGTAAATCAACCTAGGATATGAACAAATCTTGTTCTTGCATATATTTGTGCTTCTAATCCTCATGCTTGACCTAATTCAGTAAATTTTGATGCATGTTGAAATAAGATTCAAACTTGTCCATTCTAGCATCCTAATTTGATTTGATTTTGTGCTTTGAACCTTGAAACATGCGTATTAAAGATACATTGATGTCTCAAACTAACTCACATGTGGGTCTTCTATTTCTAAAATGATTATATCTTCAATCTACCTTTTTTCACCTTTATACTATATGTATTGCCTCTAAAATAGAAGATCTACTTGGTAGAACTATCGACCTTTGTCCAGACCCTAAAGTGGACTCTATGAACACAGCCAATTAAAGTACCATATTAATATATAATAGTTTATTTATGGAAGTTACATAGGGACATGCAACTTTTACTAACAAAATGATCAAAATAACCCCTATTATATTTTGCTACTATAAAAAAAAGTAAACCCTAGGAATTGATAGTATAAATGCATCTAAACATTCATAAGCTATTAATGTGTCACTTGGAGAGAAATGGACATATTCCTATTTAAGTAAAAATGACATAAGACATAATATGAAGTAATGATTAGTAACATAATGTGGTGGTTATCTATATGAAATTGATTATATATGCAATTCAAGTAGAAATACTAGAAAGAAAGATAATGAAACAAGCATGAAATTGCAAATAACCTTAGATGTGAAAGAAAACTTCAAATCAATGCATGGTGTTTCATGGTCTCTCTTCCTAATGAATTATGTTACAAATATCTATATATAAGGTTAAGGACATGTTTCTGTTTGACATGTTGAGTTTTTTGCTATGTTATACCCACCAGGGTAAGTAGGGGTAGGATAGGAAAATCAGTGTAAAAGTATGGTAGGGTAGGCTGGTCACCACGGCTGTGTTGGTGTGCCACAGCCATGGTGATGGTAGTATAGGATGGTCGTGGGGTAAGAATATGGTCGTGGTATGGGGCTGTGATATGCTATGTTGGTGGCCACAACCATGGCGGAGTGTTGCGGTCGTGGTGGGTGAGTGGCACCACGGCCGTGTTGGGTCACATGACCGTTTTGGAGGAGGGGGATGTGGTCATGGAGTAGCATCACAGTTGTTTTGCTCTTCAATGGCCACGGTCGTGGCAGATGGCCACGGTCGTGGCGACTTGGGGAAAAACCCTGTTGAAATGCTGGTTCTTGGTAATAAATTTGCACGACTGTGGGAAGTGCCCATAGCCGTGGTGAGGCTTGCACCTCTTGATTATCCTTTAAACTTCATTATTCTTGGATGTCTTTGCTTGGTGACTACTCTTGGCCTATGGGGGTAGGTTGAGGGAGATTTTTGGGCCACCTTTGGACCTCCCCATGAGTGGAGGAGCCCTAGAAATCCTTTCTCTCTGTTCCATCTACGGCATGGTCCAAGTATCTGAAAATAGTGCAAAGAACATCATAACTGCATTTGGCAATGATAAACACATTAGGGGCAAAAGCTTGTAATCTAACATGTTTAGATGTGATTTAAGTACAAAATGGCATAGGATGGAGCACTAAAATAGGGCTACATCACCCCCTGATTCTAATCTTTGATATATGGAATCATGGTTTATTTACCATTTAGTATTTATTGACAAGCATGATTAAATGATGTTACATAAAACTTATGATATGAATGATGAAACTAGGATTGTAGGTATAAGAATGACAACATACATGTATTTGTTGGCCTAGAAACCCGTCCAAGATTTACTCATTAGGAGTAAATCTTGGATAGTCCCCTGTTTGGGACTGTTCTTGAACACCTAATCTCACTTAGGATGTAAGTGTATAATGTGTATTGGGTTTTCAAGAAAATTTCGGTAGCATTTCCCCATTTGGTCTCTAAGTACATATGTACTTGGAGAATAGCGGGGAAATGCTGCCGAAATTTTCTTGAAAACCCAATACACATTATACACTTACTAGTGAGATTAGGTGTTCAAGAATGGGATAGGTGGTACACATTTATTATATATAAGAATGACAACACATGTATTTGTTGGCCTAGAAACCCATCCAAGATTTACTCAATAAAAGTAAATCTTGGATAGTCCCCGATTTGGGACTATTCTTGAACACCTAATCTCACTTAGGATGTAAGTGTATAATGTGTATTGGGTTTTTAAGAAAATCTCGGTAGCATTTCCCCATTTGTTCTCTAAGTACATATGTACTAGGAGAACAGTGGGGAAATGCTGCCGAAATTTTCTTGAAAACCCAATACACATTATACACTTACTAGTGAGATTAGGTGTTTAAGAATGGGATAGGTGGTACACATTTATTATATATAAGAATGACAACACATGTATTTATTGGCCTAGAAACCCGTCTGAGATTTACTCAATAGGAGTAAATCTTGGATAGTCCCCAGTTTGGGACTGTTCTTGAACACCTAATCTCACTTAGGATGTTTTAATGATTAATTATATATAAGACCTTAAACCCTAAAGTTTTAACCATGCTTAAACTATAATCTGTTAACCCTAGACCATAATCTTGTTGTAATATATACTTGTTTTCTCTTTGATCATAGAATGGATAGATCATGGATGTCCATTTGCAATTGTTGCACCCCAGAGTTTATTTCTGGTCTTAATCAGTTTATTAGATTTGCCGAGGAACATAGGAAACAACCTAGAGATAGGTTCTACTGTCCATGTAGGCATTGTGGTAACAACTTGAAAGTCAACACTGGTGATGAAATCAAAGGTCATGTCATGTGCAACGGGATTGTACAAGGCTATACAGAATGGCACTGGCATGGAGAGATTTCAAACCCAAAACTAGTGGATGCCGATAGTAGTGCTTGTGTGGAAGAAATTATTGCCTCTGATAATGTAGATGTGAACGAACCAGTTCCAGTAGACATCGTTGATGCGATGCTGGATAGTTGTGGGGTAGAGCACACCAAAATCGATCCACCTCCCATGTTCAGAAATGTTGTGCATGATGTTGAGATACCATTATACACAGGTTGTACTAAGTTTACGAAGCTTAATGCTATTTTGAGATTGTATAAGCTGAAAGCTAACAATAGATGGAGCGACAAAAGCTTCATCTCATTGTTGTCTTTGTTGAAAGAAATGCTTCCTGAAGGAAATGAGCTGCCAATCTCAACATACCAGGTAAAGAAATTGTTTTGCCCAATGGGAATGGAGGCCAAGAAGATACACGCATGCCCAAATGATTGTGTATTATTTCAAAAGGACTATGTGAATTTTAAAGATTGTCCAAAATGTGGTGCGTTACGGTATAAATTGACGACTTTTGGGGAGTCCAAAACTGGTTCTCCTGCCAAGGTGATGTGGTATCTACCTATAATATCACAGTTTCAACGCTTATTTGCCAATTCGATAGATGTGAAGAATTTGAGGTGGCATGCAGATGTTAAGAAAAATAATGATGGGATCCTACGACATGCGTCTGATTCCCCACAGTGGAAGAAGATTGATCTATTGTACTCTAAATTTGGTGAAGAAGTTAGGAATCTAAGACTTGGGCTTTATATAGATGGAGTGAATCCGTACGGGACATTGAGCAGCCAACATAGGACTTGGCCAATCATGCTTGTTATATACAATCTTCCTCCCTGGCTGTGTATGAAAAATAAGTACGTTATGTCGTCGTTGTTGATACCGGGCCCTAAACAGCCTGGAAATGCTATCAACGTTTATCTTGAACCTCTGATTGATGACTTAAAGAAAGTATGGGGTGAAGGTGTGATGACCTATGATGCTTCACGAAGAGAGACATTTCGTTTGCATGCTATGTTGTTTTGCACTATTAATGACTTTCCAGCATATGGGAATTTGTCTGGATATAGTTTCAAAGGAGCTAAAGCGTGTCCTATATGTGAAGAGAACACTGATTCAACAAGACTAAAACATGGAAGCAAGATTGTATATCTTGGTCATCGAAGGTTTTTTCCAAAATTCCACTTGTATCGTAGGAAGCGCAAAGCATTCAATGGATGGAATGAGGAACAGAGTACTCCTAAACCTATATTGGGGGAGGTTATTTATGAAAGATTAAAAGACTTTGTCAATGAATTTGGTAAGAGATCACAATGTACTATGGCTACACGGAGTGACAAATCTTTATTCAAGAAGAAGTCAATATTTTGGGATATTCCATATTGGAGTTCTTTGATAGTCAGGCATTGTATCGATGTCATGCACATTGAGAAAAATGTATGTGATAGTGTCATTGGTACTATGTTGAATATACCAGGTAAGACTAAAGATGACATAAAATCCAGACTGGACCTATGTGAAATGGGAATAAGGTCAGAATTAATAGAATTACGTGAAATGGGAAATCGGAGAACATACTTACCTCTCACTTGTTACACGTTGTCTAGAAAGGAGAAGAAAGCTTTTTGTGAATGCTTGGTAAATGTTAAGGTGCCACAGGGTTACTCATCCAACATCTGTAGATTGGTATCAATGAAAGATCTAAAGTTGATAGGTCTTAAATCTCATGATTGTCACACTCTAATGCAATAAATATTACCCGTGGCAATTTGATCTATATTGTCGAAGCATGTAAGGTTTGCAATCACCAGACTTTATTTCTTTTTCAACAGTCTGTGCAACAAAGTTATTTGCCATGATACTCTCGATACTTTACAAAGAGAAGCGGTTGTTACCATATGTCATCTTGAGATGTATTTCCCTCCTTCATTCTTTGATATCATGGTACATCTTATTGTCCACTTGACTAGGGAAGTGAAAATGTTGGGTCCAGTTTTCTTGCATTGGATGTATCCCTTTGAATGATACATGAGCATTTTTAAAAGTGATGTTTGAAACTGTTATCATTCTGAAGGGAGTATTATTGAGGGTTATGTGGAGAGAGAGGTTATGGATTTTTCCAATGACTTTCTGAGTGGTAATGACACTCCTGGTAATGACAAGATTATTGAGGAGCAATTTGGCAAAGGAATTTTGGAATCACAGGTGAAAATAATCAGTCGTGAGCATTTGGAACAAGGTCAATTGTATATTTTACACAACATAGACGAAGTGAGTGTTTATATTGAGGAACATACCAATTTCATCAAGAGACAATATCCTCGAGCCAATTCAATGTGGCATGCTAGATTGCATAACAAGACATTTATTAAGTGGTTTGAAGATCTTACATCAACTATCTCAAACACCAGATGATATTACTGAAACTATCAAATGCCTCGCCTTTAAACCAAAATTGAATGTTATGTCTTATGAAGGGTATGACATTAATGGATTCACATATTACACAAAGCACTAAGATGATAAGAGTGTCATCCAAAACAGTGGGGTCACCCTTCAAGCATCGACTATGTTTTTTGCAAGTGCAAAGGATAAGAGTTCACATGAAGCTAAAATGTCATATTACAGTGTCACTGAAGACATATGGGAGTTTGGCTACATAGATTTCAGAATTCCACTCTTCAAATGTAATTGGGTTGATAACACCAAAGGAGTTATAGTGGATGAATTGGGTTCACTTTAGTGAACTTTGAAAAGATTGGCGAGAACGGTGAACCATTCATATTGGCATCACAGGCGAAACAAGTATTTTATATCGATGATCCTGAAATGATAAATGGTTGGTTGTTCTTCATGGTAAAAGATAGTTCATTGAAGATCGTATAGATGAAGAAGAGTACTATGATAAGTATGATGACTCCAGTCCATTCTCAGTTGGGTTGCCAACACTACAAAATATTGAAGCTAATGATGACTTGTATGTGCACGGAGATCACAATGAAGGATTATTAATTGATAAACGATCGCAATATTAGAGGCATGCATGTTTATATTTTTTTATATGTTTCATTATTCAATGATTTATTTGTATATGTGAACCATACAATGTTTCATTATCTCCTAGTTATGTTAAATGCTAAATGTTTGATTTTTTAATGAAATTTTCAGATGGCTGAGCATGGGCATGATGACCATGATGTCCATGATGAGCATGGTGAGGATACCAATGTGCTGCCTCACAATGTAAGTTTTAAAAATATATCATATATTTCTATCTATATGTCCATTTATAGTTATATCATGTAAGTGTGTTTATTTTGTCAAATTTTAGGTTGATGATGCACATGTACCCTCTGAAGCACTTGAGGCACTTGATGAGCAGTACCAAAAAGTTGACAAGAGAAGGGGCATTAGTATGATGAAGAAGATAACATCACTAAGGGGAAATGGACCCAAACTAGTTGTAGATTTTGATAATGCAGGAAATGCAATTGAAGTGAACCGCAATTAGTTTGTTTCATATCTGGGGTATGTTACTCGTAGACATTGTGGTTGTAAGATAGATTCTTGGCATAAAGTTCCTAAGGGGAAGAAAGACTTAATATGGAAGGATTTATGTGTGAGTTATTATTATTTGCAATTCTATTTTGTAGATTACTAATTTTTTGAATACTAGTTAATAGCAATTCGATTTTGCAGAGTATATTTGTGTTGGATGAAAAGCTACATCGTAAATGCATGATGTAATGTTGTGGGAGGGTCCTAAGGAACTATAGGACAAATCGCATCCGTGAATACATAAAAGATGGTGAGAAGAGGAAGAAGTCAGCAACTGAATAGTGGAACTTCTTGGACCCAGAAGAATGGGACGCTTTTGTTGCTTCAAGAAACATTGATGAATTCAAGGTATTAGGTGTTACTCCCTATTTAATTAATATACATTGTATTCACCTATTCAAGATTAACCTTTAGTGTTACTAACTAAATCAATGTGCATACTAACTAGGCTATCAGTGAGACGCAAAGGGCAAGGTGTGCACTGAATGTGCATGACCACACAATGGGTCTGAAGGGCTATGCAGGCGTTCACCAAAGACTACATGTTGATTGTCTTGCTCAGTCTACTACTACTCAGTAGTCCTCTACTATAGGTACCACACCTCTGCCTTGCCATGATGTCTGGATAGCTGGGAGGCAAAATAAGAAGGGAGAAATAAAGAAGCCCACAACTGCTGAGGCGGATGCAAAAATGGTAAAATACAACTCTTAGAGCAATCGTTCAAATATTGATTATCTGTGGTGTTTACTTACCAATTTCTATTGATGGCGATTAGCGGGAGCTGCACGAGATGAGGAAACAAGGCAAGTTCATCCATGAGGGCACAAGGGATGAATTGATAGTTGCTTTGGGTAACCCAGAGCATCCTGGATGTGTTAGGGGAGTAGGTGCTAGTGTGGGCATCAAAGCATTCTTTGGGCTATCCCAGCGCAAACATATCTCAAAAGCGGGAATTTCACAAGAAGAGGTAACCTATTCTTTTTTTAGAATGCTACTGTAAAAGGAAATTCAATAATCAGAAGCTAACGTTTCTTTTATCCATGTATAGATAGATAAGATAGTTGAAATTAGAGTCGATGAAGTAGTTGATAAGAGAGTCAAGGAAGCAGTTGATAAGACACTCAATGAAGCAATGAGAAAGTGGAAAACATCTCTGACTGCCTCTCAGACAGTACCTATGGCATCCCGCTCTACTCCTACTACAGAGGTTGGGAGTAATCCTGTAGACCCACCACCAGCACATCTGCTATAAGTATTTTTATGACATAGTAGGTAGTCTTTTCAAGATGATATGTTTTCAAGATGTTATGTATATATGTATATAACATTCTTTATGTAAATTTGAAGGGGTTGAATCCATACTATCTAAAAAGTAAAGAATACATCGTTGTAGAGGCGTCGGCTTACCCATCCCTTCCAGGGGAAATGTTTCATGGGTCTCCATTACCAAATGGTTGGGTTCATGTGAGCCTGCTACATATATTCCCCAATTGGATAGATTTTCTATTGCCATATGCCCACCTAGATTGTGAAACGCTTGGTGAGGCAGAAGGCGGAGTGATATTGTGGTCCAAAGAGGATGTCGTCTATACTTAAATTGTATGGTAAATTTACATTACGATAAATTGTTAGTGTATATATGAGGTCAATTGATTTGAAATTATATATATAGGCTAAAATGAAGACACCAAAGCATCCATGCCTCACCTCCACCTCCTACATTACCAAGTTGGGTTCCACGGGACCTACCTGCCCCGTTAGGTCCTAATTGTAGGGGTATGGCAATATGGTTAGGTGAACATGATATAAATTAACCTATAATTGTTTCTATAGATGCGGATGTTGTAGGTCAATCATACGAAAACAAACTATTTATAACAGATATTTTGGAGTTGTTTTGCTATGATTGGTTGAATACATATGTGATAGAACTATGGATAAGGTGAGATATTTTTAATACATCTATATACCTTGTGTAGGATCCGGTGATCTGGTTTCTTATATATAACTGCATACATAATACATGTTTTGCAGCTACTTAGACAAGATATGTGCAGATTTTTCATTTGACCATGTAGGATTTTTTATTCCATCTTAGATTAGTCTAGTAGCTAAAGACCCTTTGTGAGTTCAACAATACTGTTGTGATGCTTTTACAAATTTTGGTCAAAATAAGAAGACGGTGATAATAGCTCCATTCAATGTGGAGTAAGTTTACTTTGCTTATAATTTGGACTTAATAAAATTACATTTTTATTGTGGATTTCGAGTTATTAATTTTGAACTTTTTACCTCTATGGGTATGCATTGGGAGTTACTAGTTTTTGTCCCCGATACGTTCACTGTCTATAATCTAGATCCTAAGGGGACTAAATTGAATCCAAAATATGGACATGCAATGAAAATGGTATTATTCCGGTGAGAAATATTTCATTTCTATATCTGTTTATATTTGTTATTACATTACTATTTAATTATGCAATTTACTGTGTTACATTAACATGTAGGGGTTTACATGAGTTCAAAAAGGCTGGAGGAAAGGTCCCCAGGAAAAAGAACTAGCCAATAATTTGGGAGAATGTAAAAGTAAGTTCTCGACTCCAATGTATATATTATTTATGTGAACTGTGGTTAGTTGTAATTTTTAATATTTTGAATGTTTCAATTTATAGTGTGCTACACAAGACAAAGGTTGGGCATGTGCATACTATGTGATGCGATTTATGCACATGATTATCAAATATGTCGTAGTGTACATCGATACCATACATGAGGTATTATATATAGTCTCATTAGATAATATGAAATATATCAATCATATTTATATATTATTAATTATATATATACATCATTCTCTTCGCAGGTGTTTAAAACAGACCCCACTATAGGTAAGGCCTTATCAGATGTACATGCTTCCTATATGATGGAAGAATTAAATGATGTAAGAGAAGAATGGGAAAAAGCCATACAAGTAGTGGGGGTTTTAAAATAGAATTGGGATGTTGATAGTGATAATGACTAAAGAATGATATTTTGTAAATGAATTTTTTTGAATTTTCATGTGTGAATGTTTCTACATGTCAGAATGTTTCTACATGTGTCTGAATGTTTATACATGTGTGAATGTCAAAAAAGAATGGAACTGCAGGTTGCTACATGAATGTTTCTACATGTGTCTAAATGTTTCTACATGTGTGAATGTGAAAATCAAAGGAACTGTAGGTTGCTACATGAATTTTCTACATGTGTCTGAATGTTTCTACATGTGTGAATGTGAAAATGAAAGGAACTATAGGTTTCTACATGAATGTTTCTACATGTGTCTAAATGTTTTTACATGTGTGAAAATTGAATGGAACTACAGGTTGCTAAATGTGTGAAAATGAATCTTGTTAAATTTGCAGGTTTGTGGCCTGTTGTTGGCTGATATCAATGGATGTCATAAACCTACAGTTCAATTCCAATGAACTGTAGGTTTCTACATCCTACGACCAACCATAGTAGGCCTGCAAACTGATAAGAAAAAAAATCAAAACATAGGTGTCGATTATTAGTCGAAAAACGACAACAAAGGCTTGCATCGTTGGTTAGTAGCAAAAAACAACTGTCTAATGTGGCCAGACAACACGGTCATGCTGGCCAGCACGGCCGTAGCAATAGGTGATATGGCGTCAGTTATTACTAAGAAACGGACGTCGATGGTGTCCTAAATGGCACCCTTTTGTGATGTGAAGGGTTTGGGTGTCAGTTTCCCTACTAATAACTGACGCCTATGGTGCCCCTGTTGGTGCCCTTTTTGTGGCGCGAAGGGTTTGGGCGTCAGTTTCCCTACTAATAACCAACGCCTATAGTGCCCCTGTTGGCACCCTTTTTGTGGCGTGAAGGGTTCTGGCATCGATTTCCCCACTAATAACCGACTCCTACAGTGCCCCTGCTGGCGCGTTTTGGGTGGTGCGAAGGGTTTTGGCATCGGTTTTCAAACCGATGCCTAAGGGTTCACCTTTTAGTGTCGCCCACATATGTGTCGGTTTTTAACCATCGCCAAAGGCCTTAAATAACTGACACTAAAGGTCGGTTCTGTAGTAGTGGAGGGTTTTCGATGCATAGTAAATCACATAATGTTTCTTTTCTATACATTGGCCCAAGACAGCACCGACAGAAAAATCACTGGCATCACACATAATTTCAAAAGGGTGATCCCAATTAGGGGCTCTGTTGACGGGTGTTGTTGTAAGGGCATGCTTCAATTTGTTGAAACTTTTAACACATTCTTCGTCAAAATTGAATTCAGCATCCTTTAGCAACAAATTCATCATTGGCTCGATTAACTTTGAGAAGTCCTTTATAAACCGTCTGTAAAAGCCTACATGACCTAGGAATGCATGAACCTCCTTTAAATTGATAGGGATAGAGATATTGGAAATTACTTTGATCTTGTCCTTATCCACTTTGATTCCTCGATTACTGATCCTATGACCGAGGATAATGCCTTCCTTTACTATAAAGTGATACTTCTCCCAATTTAACACTAGTTGTGCTTCTTCAAACTGTTTGAGGACAAGGGAGAGGTGTTTTAGGCATGAGTCAAATGGATCTTCGTATATAAAAAATTCATCCATAAAAACTTCCATAATTGTTTCAGTGAGACCAGTGAATATGGCTGCCATGCAACGCTGGAAGGTTGCAGGTGCATTACAGAGGCCGAATGACATTCTTA
Source organism: Alisma plantago-aquatica (assembly GCA_963693085.1). Classification (NCBI taxonomy): domain Eukaryota; kingdom Viridiplantae; phylum Streptophyta; class Magnoliopsida; order Alismatales; family Alismataceae; genus Alisma; species Alisma plantago-aquatica. The sequence goes on along the minus strand of OY856409.1, from coordinate 1,733,477,345 downwards.
TAAATATGTATGTTCTGAATGGGCAAGTGAAAGTAGTTTTCTCTTGGTCATATGGATGTATGTGTATTTGATAGAATCCAGAGTAACCATCAAGGTAACAAAAATATTCTTGATGAGCCAGCCGTTCTAATACTTGATCAAGAAAAGGCATTGGGAAATTATCCTTTCGAGTCACCTTGTTTAACTTCCTGTAGTCAATGCACATACTCCACCCTGTAACTATTCGAGTGGGGATGAGTTCGTCATTTTCATTTCGTATCACAATAGTTCCACCTTTCTTCGGGACCACATGCATGGTACTTACCCATGGTGAGTCCGATATCAGATAAATTATTCCAGCAGTGAGCAGTTTAATAACTTCACGACAGACTACTTCCTTCATATTTGGATTCAATTTGCATTGATGTTCAATAGTTGGCTTGTGATCTTCTATCATGGGGATTTTGTGCATGCATAGTGCTTGACTAACCCCTGTGAGTTCGCTCATCTTGTAGCCAATTGCTTTTCTTCTTTCCTTCAATTCCTTCAAAAGTTTGTCTTCTTGTTCCGCCGTTAGATCTGAATTTATGATGACTGGGCAGATCTTGAGTTCATCTAAAAACACATACTTCAATCCTTCCGGTAGGGGCTTCATTTCAGGAGCTTGTGTCTTTTTACATGCTTCTTCAGTAACATCCACTACTTATAGTTCCTCAATCTTGGCTTCAGGATCTTCTTCAGCAGTATCGAGGTGGAAAACACAACTTCTTACTTGTTGGTCATCTGAACTTTCTGCATTCAGATTGGTAAGGGTCATCCCTAAAGGATCTTCTTGTTCATAATCCTCCTGTGTGAGGAGTAACATCTTCCCTATGCACTCAATCAAGTAGACTTCCTCTTGCATGCTTAGTCTTCGCATGCTTTCAAAAACCTTGAATATGAGAGTTTCTTTACCTAATCGGAGTAACAAAGTTCCTGCTTCAACGTCGATCAGAGCTCTTGCAGTGGTGAGGAAAGGACGTCCAAATATGAGAGGGTATTTGGTGTCTTCCCTTATGTCCATGATGATAAAGTCACACAGAACATAGGAATCTTTTCCTACCTTGACAGGGACATCCTCAATGATTCCTAAAGGTAGAGTCACAATGTTGTCTGCAAGTTGTATGGTCATGCCAGTCGAGAGAAGTTCAGTGAACCCTAGCCTTTTGCAAAGGCTAAGTGGCATGATGGAGAAATTGGTGCCAAGATCGGCCAATCCCTTCTTACACGATGAATCACCGATATGACAGGAGATCCCAAAAGATCCTGGATCTTTCTGCTTCTTGGGCATCTTACTCTAGATGATGTCTGAAGTAGTTGTTGCTAACTTAACTATTTTGTATTCTTCAGTTATATATTTCCTGGTGAGAAGTGACTTCAAGTACTTTGTCCAAGCTGGTATCTCAGCCAACACATCTAGAAAAGGTATATCAACATGAAGCTTTTTCATGATTTCCTTGAACTTGTTGAATCGAGTGTCAAGCTTAGTCTGCGTCAAACGAGCTGGGAAACGTATATGAGTCTTGTACACAGGAATATCAGGCTCTGGTGTTGCTTCTTCCTCTTCTGTAGCAGGTTTCATAGAATTTTCTTTCTTTGACTTATCATTGCTTGGTTTCTCCTTCAGAATAGGTTTAAGTTCTTTGTCAACTTGATCATTCACCTGGTCCAGGTTATCTGTGACAACCATTGGTGTCTTGGTAGAAGGGTCAGGATATACATTACCAGAACGAGTCATAACAACCTTCAATTGCTCAGGATGTTTAGGGTTGTTCTCCAGTTGACCCACAAAGGCTGCAACAGGTGGCTTCACGCTAGCTGCAAGTTGAGCTAATTGAGATTCAATGCCTTTCTGATGTGCTTGCTGGTTGGCTATCAAGGTTTAAGGGTTATCTATCATGGTTTGCTGCGACTGCAGCATCTTCTCAATGGTCGTCAGTTTTTCATCAGGAGAAATGGGTCTGGTTTGTTTCCCTTGTTATTGATTTTGGTAAGGGACATGGTTGGGATTCTGGAATTGTGAGTTGTTCTAATAATTGTTAAAGTTCCTATTTAGGAAGTTGACTCTGAAGTTCCCTTGATTCTCAAAATTTTGTTGTTGGTTATACTGGAATCCTGGTTGGCATCGTTGTTGATTAGTGGAACCAAGTTGTCGCGAGTTTTCCTCTCCTGAAAGATTTCCATATTGAAAACTAGAATGGTTCCTATTTTGATTCGGATTGTAGTATCCTTGACCAGGAATGGTGTTGACGACATTAAGATTTTCTAATTGACTATTATCTCCTTGTCCACATGCATTTCTTGGAACAACATCGTAAAGAACATTGCATGCTAAAGTGGAATGATCAGTACTTTTGCATGCTTCACAGAACAGTGAAGCTGACTTGATCGGTTCTTGTTATTGAGGAGGTGAACATCCTCTTCCAAAAGAAGCAAGGGATGATTCAATATGGTCTTGCTTGGCAACTAGGGGTTTGATGGTTTCAGCAATTGACTTGTATTCTGGAATAACTTCAGCCATATCTACCTTCAACACTCCCTTGCCTACAGACCTACCCCAATTAGCTTGATTTTTAGCTCCAAGGGTGACAACCCTCCATGCGCTATCATAACTCTGTCGCATGAAGTTTCCTCTAGATGAGGAATCTAAAAACCTCTTGATATCATCGTCCACACCCCTATATAAGATTTCAATGAGTTGATTCTTGGGAATGCCATGGTGTGGACACTTGCGTAGAAGCTCTTTATATCTTTCCCATGCTTCAGCAAGGGTTTCTCCAGGGGCTTGAGTGAATATTGTTATACGACCCCTAATTTCATAAGTGAGATAAGGATGATAGAACTTTTCTAGAAAAGCATTTTGAAGTTGCTCCCAAGTAGTGATAACTTCACATTATAGGGAGTTGTACCAACTTATGGCTCTATCAGTAAGCGAATACTTGAAGAGTCAGAGTTGAATAGCATCATCAGACACTCCATTTTTCTTCATCATAGCACATAGATCGATGAATATCAGAAGATGTTCTTGACTATCTTCTCCATGTTTACCATAGAATGGGTTGTTTTGAAGCAAAGTAATCCAATGTGCTCGTATCTGAAAGTTGGGAGCATGGATAGGAGTAGGTTGGATTGGGTGATAAACATCGGCAGCCTTAGGGATTGAGAATTCTCTAAGATCCTTTTGAAGTTCTGCTGCTTGTGCTGCTAAGATTTCCTCTTGAACTGTGGCTCTAGCATCTTACATGAGTCTTTCTCTCTATGCATTGATGGCTTGAGCCACCCTTCGGGCTATTTCCTCTTCTTGAGACATTCTTTCTTGGTTCTCTTTCTTATGATGATGGAAGGTTCTGTCTATCTCCGGATCAAAGTTGGCAGTGAGTCTGGGACTGTTCAAATGGTTACACCAGTCTTGGGGGTACCTGAAATGAAAATATCTGAAGTAAGATTGATGAAGTGGGGTGAAATTCAAGTAGATAATCGATTGTATTAAAAGAAAAACAAAATCCTAAATTAGCCTTAAAGGAAATAGATTTGACTAACTGATTCCGTTGTCCCCGGCAACAGCGTTATAATTTGATGTGGAATATTATTACACTAACAAATTCACTCGGGATTGAAATACCCGAGCTTTTACCAAAACCTCATGCAATAATACCACCCACAAGCGGATGGGTCTTATCATAGTATAGTTGAGGATTGAATCGCAAGGGACAACATTTTTAAGAATCTTTGTTAGTTGAATCTAGCTCAAGTAAGACTAATATTTAGAATGATTGATTGGTTTGTGGTTGATTAAACTAAATGTAGGGAAATAAAAGAGCAGAATTAAAGTTTGTTCTAGATTAATGATATGGAATCGCTGGGATGGTACTGGGTTTCACCACCACTGCGCATGCAAACACATCCAAACACATAACATCCAGGCAAGAATCTAACTATCCAAATGGAACTACTGCGAACCCTCCCTAAGGGATGTTTAGGTCCGCGTAAGCATCCCCTTAGGCATCATATTTCTCGTCACCATCCGGATCATGCGCTCACAGTTCCAAAGATGCAACATCCAACTGAGGATGAGGGCCTCCCTAAGGGATGTTTAGACTACAGAAGTTTCACCACATGTTAGATGGCTTGTCCCCTCATAGATCATACACTTACGACCTCAAAGAATCACATTCTATTTCTATTCAAGGAGTCAACCGCGCTAATCGACAAGCGAGAAGGTGATTAATTTACAAGCAAACATTGATGATTAACAAAGAAGATACAATATCCAACTAAGGTTGTGGCCCTCCCTACGGGATGTTTAGGCCAGATAAGTGTCACTGTAGGCTAGATGGCTCATCCCCTCACAGATCATACACTTACAAAATCAAGGAATCTCATTCTATTTCTAGTTTGAGAGTCTACCTCATTAATCGACATTCCACCCTACATACATAAGTTCTCATAACATAGGGAAGGACAAGATGAAAGCAAGCATGTAATAAAGCTACAACCATTATCAACTAACAACGAAATGCAAAGTTATATACATTGCCTTGGAATGTTAAATGAAAAGACATGAAAGCATGGGCAGCGGTGCTAGTCCCCGCACCCCAGTGAAAAGTAACTACTCGCTCATGATACAAGAAATAAGAAGAACAAGAGAGAAGGAAGGTTCCCCCATGAGCATGATGTAGAAGGTAGTCACAGCTCAGAGAAGATTATGCTTCCTTCTACGTCATATCAGAGTAGATCTGGACGAGGAGGAAGAACCACCAAGGCAGACCGGGCATACCTTCTTCTCCACCTTCTTTCTCTTCTTGACCTCCTTGCTCATAGCAAGAGGAGGTGTGGGTGGTGTGGCAATGGCTGAAGATGGTGGAGTGGTGATGGTGTGGAAGGGAGACCGATCCTTTACTCCAGCAGCCTCTCGGCGTCCTAGAATCTATGCCCAAATGAGGACCCTTGTGGTCCTATTTATAAGCTTGGATGGGGTCCTCACATTTTTGTTGTGAGTTTTCTCAAACGATTTGGAGCAAATGGTTTTGGAGACCGTTTGACATCCAAACGGTCATGGCTTCTATCAGTCTCTGCCTCTGAACGGTCTCGAGTCTCTGTCCAAACGGTCTTGAAGACCGAATAGATCCAAATGGTCTTGAACAATCGATCTGCACTAAACAGTTTTGGAGACCGATTGGACTGACCAAACGGTCTTGAAGACCGTTTGGACTGACCATACGGTCTTGAGTTCTTTCCTCTATCAGTCTTGTATCTGAGCAGTTTTGCACCTCAACTGGTCTTGATTCCAAACGGTCTGGAGATGCAAACAGTCTTGATGACCGATGGGGCTTGCACGGTCTCGTTGTTCAAACGATCTTGGAGATCGATGGATTCGATTTGGTTTTGAGACCGAACGGTCATTTTCTCCAATTGGTCTTGAGATCAAATGGTCTTGCTCTTCATCGGTCTTTGCTTGAGTGTCCAAATGGTCTTCATCCAAATGGTCTTGAGGATTGATGGCCTCTGATTGGTCTTCTTCATCCAAACGGTCCTTTGTCTAAACGGTCTTGAAACCGTTAGGCGTCACACGGTCTTGAGACCATTTGGGCTCAAGCGATCTTGAGACCGTATTGGCTCAAATGGTTTTAAGACCATTTAGGTAGAGTAGTGAGAGGAGGACCGTGTAGGTGAATGTCGGGGACTGATAGGCCAAAGCCACAAGGGTTCACCGTTAGGGAAAATCGTTTGGTCAAGTCCGATTGGTCAAGACAAAAGTAGAGAGGATCTCAAGAAAATTCCATACGATGTTTGAACCTAGTCAAGACCTGCACAAAATTGATATAAATCTGGTTAATAATCTTGATAATTGAATTAGTTAAGAAATCTTGCATTTTGTGAGATTTAGGAGATAAAATCAAAAGTATTGAATCGAATTGTTCCCAAAAAGGCGGCTAGAAATCATGATGAATATTCATTCATCATTTTTTCATGATATTCGGATATGTCCCATATGCCTAGAAGAGAAGGAGACTATACCTCACACGTTGTTTGGGTGCAAAAAAAGGACATGTATCTGATGTCTGAAATTATTACTATGGTAAAAATTGTAAAGTTAGCACCCTAGAGAAGCAGTAATAAGGATCTTGGAATCACTAGATGTTGACCAAACAGACTATGTGGTGGCCATAATGTGGGCTGTTTGGAGTTTTACAAATGCAATAGTCTTGAACAAAAAGTATAAAAAACTTTGCTTCACCATCCAAGAGTTTGTCAGCCCGATAACAGAATATAGAGAAGTAAGAGGCAGGAGACTAGGGAGTAGGGGAGAGGGTATTCGTACTATGATCCATTCATGGAAGATGTTGTCGGAGAGAAGAATGAACCTTAATACATATATAGTAGTAGGGATCAATGTCCTAATGGGTCTTGGGGGATCTTTTCATGATGAGGATGGAAGATTTCTTATAGTAGAGGGACAAGTACAACCCTTTACAGCCTCGGTGGACATTGGAGAAGCCGTGGCACTATGGTGGAGCATCAAAATAGAAAAGGAATGGGGCTTTATATGCATAGATATGGAGTCTGACTCCTCAAAACTAATCAAGGTGCTAAAATAACTACAAGGAAGAAGAGAACATCTTTGTCTCATGGTTGATGATATTTGAGAATTTAGTAGTAGCTCCTTTTTAGTTTTTTCTTTTTCTCATGTTAGTAGAACCTCTAAAAAAGTTTCTCACTCATTATCCAAGCAAGCTTTGGTTGGGATAGTGAGTAGAAAGTGTGATCATGAGTGTATCTCCATGATCATTGGAGTTCTTCATATACACTTGATGGAGTTAATTTAATTTCCCTATATGAGGCTTTACAAAAAGGAGGCTTGGAGTAGTCCTTAAAGAAGATATGAGATGATATAAGACTCTCTTAGATTTTTAGGGAAAACTCCTTATTCCAGTCTTGGGTCCACTTCAGTCAGGTAGGTATACATGAGGGATTTCAGCACTGCATCTAGGTGAATAGGAGGTGCATCATTCCTCATGTAGTGACATTCCTAGACCCCTTAGTGATGAATGCATATTCATCCTAGTTTTAAATACATTTTCAATTTAGTTTTGCATTCATTTCCTTTATTTTATTTTAGATCTAGCTTGCATTTAGGTTTTCTTGATTTTATTATTATTTGTAAGGTTTTGATCCAAATTCTTGGGTTTCATGGTAGGCTTGAGCTTCATTGCATGGTAGGAGTGTAGGAGGTGGTTGGTCCGCTAAATTGATAATTCACAAATATAGACCCAAGATTTTGTTTTATAAAATAGACTATATGTACATTTATTTGTCCCTCCATTAGTTGATGATTCATAGGTGCAGGCCTTACAACACATGACAATACCCCCTGGGGTGGGCTTACATCATTTTGTCTTTCCATCTGTTTTAAATCGATGGAAGTTTTCCTTTGGTCACATCCATCTAACGAGCCTTTAGTTTACATTACGTCTATCGAAAGAAGACAAGTGCTTGCCTTCTGATGTCCCATCAACTAATGGTTTCCCAACATCTTCCTTTTGAAGGAAATCCTATGGGTCTATTCCGATGGAAATTATGCTACCACCTATCCATGTTAATTCTACATTCAACAATCAAAGGTATCCTTACACATCTCTTTTGATAGCCAACAACTGACGATTTTCCTACACCTACTAAAGGAGATTTTGCACACATTCTCCAAAGGAAACTTTTCGCTCAACAACCTATGGTTGTTCTGCATCATCAACTAAAGGTTCATGTGTGTTTGCCTTTTGATGATATTCCTAATGAGCCTTCCATAGGGAATTCTACTTTGTCTTCTGATGGTCATCCATACCCCTAGGAGACGTTGTACATCCCAGACCGTTCGTTTACCTCAGTTCTTGTCTCTTCACCTCCAGGGCAGTCAAATACTTTACTACATGCCGGATGAGAGGGTTCCAAATCCTAACTGTAATGACCTCACTTATCAGCACCCCCCAACTAAGGAAGGCCAAAAAGATAAGAGCCATTATCTTCAAAAATTACCCAAGGATCTAGATTTTAATCAAGCAATATAAAATAGAAGATAATTTCACTTATTTTAAAAGATTATATAAAAGATACTTACATGAATGTTCTATCCTCATATATACACATTTGAGAAGAAATAATTAGCCAATCCTCCCTTTAAATCTTTAGTTCTTTCATGACATATAAATTTATAATATGAAATATAATGGTACTTAACATGATTATGGTCATGATGATGATGTTTAGGACTTTTAAAGTAGATAATCATGTATTTGTAGCGATAGGGTTAAAGATGCTATGTTGTTGTGTTCTTAATGATGAAAAACTGAGATGGATGATCCTGGACATGTGTAATTAGGATCGTGAACATCAATTATATAAATTTCTATAAACTTAATGTGTGGAACTTGGTCTAAGTGCTCATGATGCAGTAACATGGTAGATATAATAATAATGGTAACACTTAATATGAATTAGAGTTCTTAAGTAATTAAATCAATGAACATGGGAATTGGAGTATCCAACATAACCCTATCGATAACTCGATAATAAAGAAACCTAAATACTAGCTTAGGACCAAGTAGGGTTTAGTGTAATTAATGTGATTAATGAGATAGTGACACTTTAGGAATTATATATATGCACATGAAAGTTGATTGCTTGGTTTTCTTACTTGATTGGATAATATGCCTGAAGTATATTGTACATGATAATCTGCACAACTCACCTTCAAGGTATGTGGTTACACCCCAAGAATAACCGCCTTAGTTTGTCGATGTTTTTTGTGGTTTTTCTCAAGGATTGAGAAATTAACATGTTGGTTGTTTATTTGATCTTGTTCAATTATAATGACACTATGAATATCACATAAAGGAAAGATTATGTGCAGAGAATGCCAGTTTATATTTGTAGATATTTGTTGGAATATATGTTGTTATTTACTTGCACATTTTGAATGCACTCCACATACCAGTATGGGAACATACTGATCGCGTATTTGTTTCATGCAGTTTTAGGTATAAGTTGATATACATGATAAAGGGCATGAAGATAAAGATGGAAATTTCATGAAAGCATTAATGATTTAAAGGGAGAATTAGCTAGTTATTTCTTCTCAAATGTGGTATCTGAGGATAGAAAGTTCATGTAAGCACCTTGTATATAATCTTTTGAAATAAGTGAAATTATCTGCTATTTTATACGGTCTGAATAAAATCTAGAGTGTGTGGGTAATTTTTGCATGTAATGGCTATTATCTTTCTGGCCTTTCTTAATTGGGGGATGTTGAAAAATGAGGTCGTTACATTTGGTATCAGAACCCCAAATTTTTTCAAATAATATGTAATAGTTCGTGATTTCAAGTATTCTATTGAAATATGAGGGAATTATTAGGGCATTTTCTAAAGATGTTGGTGTTTAGAAGGGACCACAATCGGGGGCTAGCAAAATTTTACTCCACACCGCTAGTCAGCTTGCGATATTCCCAGCCCGTACAACCTGCTTGGCGAAAGTTTGAAGATTTTGCTCAGAGTAAAATACCTTTAGATTTACTCTTCATCTTGATTCGTATACTTCTCATCCTACTACTAACTAAACCTTGAAAAGATACTTCCCTCCTCATCTCAAGTTAGGATATTGAGAAAAAGTAGGATTTTGGCATCCTCCGCCAACTAATGCACATGTGATGAGAAATGATAATGTACACATAATGTACATGAAATGCAAAAATAATGACAATGTAAAGGAAAATGGTTTTAATGGGTTGAAAGGGTAAACCCTAGATGGAACTAGGGTTGAATTAGGAAAACTCCAGAGGGGTCAAGGGACATAGAATCTCTAAGAGGTAGGGTGTAGTGTGTAACCCAAACCCTAAACCCTAATCCTGGGAAATGGGAGTGGTGTGGGTGATAGAGTAGCCCGACCCATATGAACCAAAATTTGGGTAGGAGTAAAGAGAATTAAGAAAAGAAAAAATGTAAATAAGTTGATGTGACCTAGACTTCCATTCATGAATGTTGGAAAAATTATGATGCGTGTAAAAGATTTGAATATACATGAAGAACATAAATAATCAAGGGTTATAAATGAAAATGAAAAAATGGAATATAACTTGCTCATTGTTCTAATGCTATCTCAGGATGAATGAATGAATAAAGAATATCCCAATGGGTGGATATGAATGGAGATCACCCTAAGGAGTGGTTAGATAAATGAGAACACTCCCAGCGAGTGAGTACAAATACTCCAAGCGAGTGATTATGAATACCTCCAGTGAGTGGGTATACCACAAAGATCGGGTATATAAAGGTTGAGGAGTTATAATATAAAAAAAAGAATTGGGTGACTCAGTCTTCCACGAATATGTGTATGTGGAACAAGGCATTAATAAGAAAAAGTAAGCAACCTATGAATAATGCATTTATGGATGTACCCTACTCAAACCCTATATCGATCTCTGGTGAGTAAAAGAACATGGGGTGAAATAAAATCATTATGAAAATGACTATGAACCTAGCCCAGATGGAAAGGTTGCTAAGGATACAAGCCCAGATGGAATGGTTGTATAAGGTGCCAAGTCTGGATAGGATGGCCAATGGAATTACAAGCCTAGATGGGACAATCAATAGGGGTGTCTAACCCCTATGGGAAGACCAGAGAAATACCAAGCCCGGACGGGATGGTATGAATGTCCATTGGGATTAAAACCCTAAGTAAAGGGTTCCCCATAAAGTGGCTCCCCTAAACAAAGGGCGCACCATTGAGAAAAGAGGATAAATTTGGCAAGGTTAATATAGGAAATGCTTATTTAGGCTGCATAACAAGATGATAATATGAAAAAAAGGAAAATATGAATAAAACATGCTTGAACTCACATGTTATCTTTGGAAGTTTGAATATGGAAAGAAAATCATGACCAATCCTTGAAGGGGAAGGTCGGTGAAGATCAAGCCTTATAGGGGAAGGTCAAGTACATGGATGAGAAAGTTGACATGGCACCAAGCCCCATGTAGGGAAGGTCACAAAAGTTCAAGCCCCAAATCGAGAAGGTTGGTGAGGCACCAAGCCCCTGAAGGGGAAGGTGGAGCAAGTCTAGTAGGGACAAAACCCCATGAGAGGGTATCCCATAGATTTAGCAAAAAGGGGGTTGAGATGTAATAATAAAACCAATTCATAAACATGAAACATGTAGGGATAATGTGCCAACCCGAGTGGGTCAACCCAAGAGTGGGAAGATGACATTTAGGGGTGGCAAAATCTTAGACCTTGGGTTCATGTTCTATCTAGAAAGCCTAACTTCCTCCTATGAGCCATGAAGGCACCCTAGGTTAGATCCTTCCCTATAAATGTAAGTTGACCAAATCAATTTAAAGATTAAGGTGACATTAAATGTTGCCTAAAGTGTAACAAAATACGGATATAAAAGGTGAAAGACAATGTATTGAGTGTGATTCTTTGAAACCCAAGTATGCCATCTCTGAGAAACATGAGGAAAATTCACTATGGAAGTGTATGACCATATGAGACTGAGCCCAAAAAAAAGAAAGTTGTCATGATTCCATTGAGGGGACATAAAGTGAACAATGAGCATTATAAGAGATGAAGGAAATTTGGATTAAAGAACTACATATGAAAATTATGTGCTTGAAAATGGTTAAAGTAGGAAGGGTAGAGTCATAAGTCAATCCTAAGGTAAATTAGCGTGTATAATAGGTACATAGGACCGATGGAAATAGGAGTTGATTGTGCCATGAATGCATAAGACCAGGTGGTCGGAAGGTAACAACTAGGTTGGCATAAGGTTCATGACTCAGGAGATTAGCTACCTTCGTGATCGTCATCTGGCCTAATGGGTGAATGTGAGAGGCACTCCCTAGATGCATAAGGATGAGATCACTCCAAAAAGTACATGTACCCCTAGAGATCTCAAGGAAGTGGATAAGGCTCATAATACATGAGGTGTAGATATAAAAGATATAAAGAGTTCATGTAATAAAAACTTGGAAAGAGTTGTACACAAGCTCAAGAGTGAGAAAGACACTTGACTTCAAAAAATATAAGAATAATGAAAATTAAAAATTACGTATGGTTTAGAGTCATGTTGAGGATGATTCAATGTAAAATGAGAAATTGTTTGGTAATGTGTGAATATATCATATGTACTCTTCGAATGGGATGAACTTTGTATTTGGGATGCAGTCAAGTGCTTATTTCATCTCATTATGAGTGGGATAGATTGGGTAGACACATGTTATGCTTAAATATGTCAAATGAGAATGAATACCTTTAGTTGAATATAATGACATGATCTAGGGTTGGAGTTGATACTTCACTCTTATGTGGAAATAAATGAATGATAGATTGGCAACTTAGGTGAAAACATAATCACAAAGTGAAGTTGAGAGCACTAATGAAAATGTAATCATCAAAGGGTGGTATCATGTAAGTATAAAGTATGTAGGTATATCTTGAATTGAATTCAGGTACCAATCTTATTGGTAATGTGAGTAATTTGCATATCAATAAAAGATGTTACAGATACCTAAGAAGGGTTGTTAACCCTACGTTATAAACAAAGATGAGTTATCATTCACCTTAAGCTTATTGAGTTTGAATTTTGGAGACAAAATTCCTTTTAAGACGGGGTGGATCTTATATCCTTGATTTTGGTAAAATTGAATTATATAAATGAAATGATTTGTAAATTCCTCAATGATATTATTGATGGAATATTAATGTTAATCACCATTGTGCCATGGGTGCTTGTGGCACAAGTGAAATAAAAGAATTTGTACATGAATTAATGATAATGGCTTGTTGGAATATTGCATAACTAAAATATAAGATGTGAAGTTGCCAAAAGAAAATAAGATGTGTGGTGTTTTATATAATTAATGGATAATTATCTAGTCAAGATTGGAAAACCAATGGTTAAGGCATCAAATGATAACATTTTTGTCTTAACTTGAAACTAATGTAGAAATGGAACGGAATTCTAGATTTGGGAGTAAAAGGGTATACCATGGAATAATAGTTTCTTATAAAATTATGTAAGAAAGAACTAGTCTTGGTATATGAAAGATGTGTACACAAATTTGAGTTGGGAAAGGAGTTATTATTCTTGGTGGTTTTCACATTAGGAGTGTCTAGTCATGACTTGGGCTTAATATGATTAATTGCATTTTTTTGTGAAAATGGTATACCTGAGAAAGGGAACTCATACTTTCCATTAATACACTTCCTAATCATGTAAAAGGAGAGAGATAAAAGAATCTAGGATACAATAGTGATTTCTAAATAAATTAAATGACTACTTATCCAATGGGAACCATATCAAAATGTATATTCTCTAATGGATTTTTGGTTTGCAAATCCAATTCTTAATAATAAGAGTTGGGAGTTTATATAAGAGATTATGGGAAGAATGTATTCCTTCCTACAACCATGTTGTACCTTTTACTTGGTATTAATTTTTGTTGAATAAGAGAGATGTCTTTTGACACACATAGAAAGGTGATAATGGTGAGTTTTAATGTCATAATAGCAAAATTTCTTAACATATGGGCATCTTTCTTGTATGCCAAGAGAGAAAGGAAAAGAATGGAAATCATGGAGGGACTTTATGGAGAGGAGTGTATTGTCAAGTTTAATGAAATAGAGACTTTTTCCATATCAAGAAACCGGGACCCCTAATTATTTATTTCATGGGCACTCTCCCTTCCTTTCTTTGTATGTGAAAGACACCAGGGTTTTCTCTTAGGTTTGTATATATAGGACCTCATGCAGTCCTTTTTGTCACAAAAAAGACATGGTTGTAGCCCCAGAAGCCACCGAGAAACCCTACAAGCGTCTATGGAAACCAAACTCATGATTAGTCATCGAAACCCTCTCAATAGATCTACAAGTTGGTAGCAATGGGTGAGTCACTGACTTATAAAAGAAATCCTAGACTCTCGCTTCCCTCACCATTATATGGTGTCACCCCTGTTGATGGTTAGGTGTTGTCTCTTTTGAGGGTTCACCCAAATTATTCCTATCCTTCGCCTTCACTCTGTCGTGCAAGAAGCATGAGTGACATATTTATTTGGTGCATTGACGACCAGGTAGGCCACTATAGTGCCAAGATGGAGGAAGAGGCAGCAACACTTCTAATTGGGGGTGCGGTCCGGATGGGAATACGAGTCTTGGTGGAGATAGAGTTGTGGTTTGTGAGTGAAGAAGATGAGGACGAAGAAGGTGCGGCAATGGTGTTATTAAACTGGCAGTCAATGCCAAGGACTGGTCCACATCGGGTGTCAAAGTCGTCATGTGTCGCATAGAACAACCCTCCTCGCACAAGGAGGATGACGAGCAATCCCGGAGAGTGTCAAGTCTCAAATCGGTCGGCTCAATGATTTCAGACCACTCCCAACTCTACAATAGGGAGAAACTAGACCGAAAGAGTGTGGGGCCCTCTCCTTGGGTGTGGTTGTGACCTGGAGTCTTGCGAACCAATGGGAAGATGCCATGTAGCCTCACATTTAAGGGATAATTCCTTTTATAGGGTAAATCTAACAAAAATCATAGAAAATGATAGACATTATCAAAGATAGGAAAATTATATATCAAATTAATCGAGAGAACATGGAGAATCCAAATAAAATAGTTTCAAAGTCTTATTATGCTTCTAATTCCAAAAATTAGTGCATGGATGGGTTAAGTGGTGATTAATGTATTTAAACTCTAGATTCTTACACCAATAATTTGAAATACGATTCCATGAGATATAAATTGATAATATGAAATATAATGGTATCTTAACATGACTATGGTCATCATGATTATGTTTAGGACTTGTAAAGTGGATAATCATGCATATGAATAAATAGGGTTAAAGATGTTATGTTGATATGTTGTTAATGATGAGTAATTGGGATGGATGATCCTTGTCATTCGTAATTAGGATCTTGAAAATTAATCATATAAATTTCTATAGCCTTAATGTCTTGAACCTGATCTAAGTTCTCATGATGTAGTATATAATAATCATGGTAACACTTAATATGAATTAGGATTCTTGAGTCATTAAATGAATGATCATGGGAATTGGAGTATCAAATATAACCCTATTGATAACTCAATAGCAAAGAAACCTAAGCCCTAGCTTAGGACCAAGTAGGGTTTAGTATAATTAATGTGATTAATGAGATAGTGACACTTTATGATTTATATATATGCAGATGAAAGTTGATTGCTTGGTCTTCTTCCTTGATTAGATGATATGCCTAAAGTATATTCTGCATGATAATCTACATAGCTCACCATCAAGGCACGCGGTTACACCTAAGAATAACCACCTTAGTTTTTTGACACTTTTTGAGGTTTTTCTCAAGGATTGAGCAATTAACCTGTTGGTTGTTTATTTAGTTCTATTAAATTATAATGCCACTATGAATATCACATAAAGGAAAGATTATGTGTAGAAAATGCCAATTTATATTTGCAAGTGTTTGTTGGAATATATGTTGTTATTTACTTGTACATTTTGGATGCACCCATGTACCAATATGAAAACATACTAATCGTGTATTTGTTTGAAATGGTTTTAGGTATAAGTTGATATACATGATAAAGGACATAAAGATAAAGATGACAATGTCATGAAAGCATTAAAGATTTAAAGGGGTGATTAACTAGTTATTTATTCTCAAATGTGCATTTCTAAGGATAGAAATTTCATGTAAGCATGTTGTATATAATCTCTTGAAATATGTGAATTATATGCTATTTTATATTGATAGATTAAAATCAAGATCCTTGGGCAATTTTTTGAGGTAATGGATCTTATCTTTTTGGCCTTCCTTAATTGGGGGATTCTAAACACTGAGGTCATTACACTAACCTCCATATATAAATACAAGACCATCACCTCTAGAAAAAGGCATCCTCCATTGACACTGCAAGACTAATACTTTTGCTACACACTTTTGAGCTTTAGAAACCTTCAACCCTTTCCAATAGTTGACAAATGTCAACAAATGATCATTTTATCATTGTTTCCACCAAGGCTATAAAGTTTGCACCTTGAGAGAGGCTTGTTCCATGGCACCTCCTTTTGTTGGTTGATGACCTCGACCATCATCGACCTGCTACTTTCTCTATATAGTAGTATATCCAATCCACAAGGAAGAAAGGACAACACTTCTAGTTCATTCTTGATGAACATCTAGGGGTATCCTTGTTGTTCATTGACATCTTCTTCTTAGAATCAAAAGAACCCATTCTACACACCATGGCTGTGAGTTTTCCTACTTCTGTCGTGATGGCCTTCTCTCTCTCTTCTGTTATTTTTCTTGCTATTTTTTCCCTGAGGAAGTTTTCCTCTTGCTAGGGTGTAGGTAGTAGACCTGCTACCCAATTTTGTTCTTTACTACATCGATATTGTATAAATTGTTTTATTTTTAAAATCAAGCATTACATTCTTGTATTCTTATCTATTTAGCAAGTTTTCATATTTGTAATGATCTTGGATGTAGAGAACTTTGAATCCAAGATCTAGGATATCATTTGTTTCATATTAGACCCTTAATGAGAATTCTGGATATGTGTTTTTTGAGGCTATAGATGCATGATCTCTTGGTAATGTGATAACGAACTTAGAGCGATATCAGTCTGGGTTTTAATCCTAACACCAAAATGGTGATTTTCCTAGCCTCAACAAATATATTTCCATACTTAATATGATGCAGTGAGAAAGTGAATGATAGGTAGTGGTGGTGAAACCCATTCCACCCTATTGTTCCCATTCATTAAGAAGTCTACACAATCTACCAAACATTTTATTGTTTGAACCTTAGTTTGATCAACAATCAACCATCTTTATATTAAATAGTAGCTCTTATTTGGTTACTTTGATCAGATCTATTCTTAAAACTGTTGACCTATGGGTTTGATCCAGAACTATATTATGATGTGATTCATCTGCTTATGGTGGTGATTATTGTATGTTGGTTAACATAAAACCTAGGAATTTCACCGCTAGTGAATTTTTCTATGCAATATCAAGCACGTCACATAGATCCACCATAATAGACTTAGGTTTTGTCCTAGGTTCTAATGATGTGTTATGCCTAACAAATATAGTGGCTCATGTGTTTGGCTCTAATACCATTTATCACATATCTTTTTATTACCTATATCCTACCCCCACTAACTATAGAATGAGTGGCACTGAGATTTGGGTGTCTGTCCATAAAGCAACATCAAAAACACACAAGCATATATAAATTAGAGCAAGATATAATTTGGCATTATAATTGGAACCAAAATTCCATTAAGTAGAACATAAAACCATGAAGGAAACTTATGACATATTTTTTTTTAATGAAAATAGCATATTTTCCTCTTTACTATTAAAATGTAGAACTGAATGATTACAAAAATCAAGCCACACTAAAATAGAAGAAAAAGTAAATAAATAACAAGCTATATAAGAGAGTGTAAATGTACAGTGCTTGGATCTCACTACCACATTTTTTCCACACAGTGGATGGATCCTTTCTATGCCTTCAAAGGTTCTAAAATTCCTTTCCCACTATATGTAGTAGATCGCTATAACAACATCCATTTGCCCTTCCTTCTTCATCTTAAGATGCTCCTCAAAAAAATTAGATTTGTGGTTGTATTTCTCTCTATAAAAGTTCCAAATCAGCTCAGAATGTGAATAATCAAATAACATTGGGTGATAAGAGTGCAATATTGGTCTAACAGTGGAATATTGGTCTAAACATGCAAAGGTGCTTCTTGTGTTAAGAATCATTCCAAATAAATTCATCTAGGACAAATCTTGATCTAATATTGGCCCCCTTCCTCCTTAAGCCAACAAATCTGCTTCCAGGACACCATGCAGAGGTGCTTCTTGTATTCAGAATCATTCCAAGTAAAGTCCCACAAATGCTTCTTTATATTAGTAATAACTAAACTGGGAAGGGGAAAGGACAAAACCAAAATATATGATAAGTTGATAGTGTAGAGATGACCTATTTTACTCTTCCTACAAAGGATAGCAATCTTCCTTTTCAAACATCTAATATACTTTTGATTTTATCAATAATAGGGGTGGACATCTCCTTAGTCAGTCTACCCATGAACAGAGGCATCCATAAGTACCTGATTTATAAAGGTGTTATTTGAATATTCAGAATCTGATGAATATTGCCTTCCTTTATATTCTTGGTAATAGACAGTTAACTTGTATTGTTATTGAGTTTAAGACTTGAGACACTGTAGAAAGTCTCAAAAATAGAAATCATTGCATTATCATTCCCATCATCTACTTTAGAAAATAATGTTAGATCATTAATAAAGATATTGTGGGAAATGCTAAAATCAATTGAAGCTTTAATGGCAATAACATGCCTTTTCCTACATAAGAATTAATAATAGAAGTCAAACCCTTCATATTGGTGACAAATAAATAAGGGGAAAGGGGATCCCCGTTTCTAAAACCATTAGAAGCATAGAAGGACTCAATAGATATCTATTCACCATCACATGAAAGGAAGCATACTTAAAGCAAGTGTCTATCCAATCAAGCCAATAACTCTGAAAAGCAATCTTTCACATAATAAACAAAATGCAATCCCTCCTGACAGTATCATGCATTTTTTATAAATCCGACTTAACACACAATTTTGCTTGATTGTTATTGATAGAGCTAAGAATTATGTTAGCCAGTGGGATAGCATCACCTATTGTCCTTCCATGTATAAAGTTCATTTGACTTTTATCACTTGCTTGGGTAGAATATGTTTTAGTCTATTGGCCAAAACTGAAGTAATAACCTTATAGATGACTTTACATAACATAATGGGTCTCAAATCATTCAAAAAATCCATGCCAGATTTTTTTGGAATCAAAGTAATGAAAGTGTAATTGCATTCTTTAAGTAAATTATCATTATTGTAAAAACTTAGAATAGTGTTCACAACATTGTCACCGACAATATCCCAACAAGACTTGAAAAAGGCAGCAGTTAGGCCATTTGGGCCTGGATCCCTGTCAATGTCTAAGTTTTATATCGCATACTTGACCTCTTCCTTCATAACCCACTTCTTTAGGGCATCCTGATGTTTGATAGAAATCATAGGAACTTCCCAATCCCGCTTCCCAGACCACTCTCTTACCTGGAGTACAATTGAAAAGAGAACCACAATGATTTTTAATATTGCCTCTAATCACTTCCTCATTATAAACAATACACATATCAACCTTAAGAGATTGAATATTATTTCTTATTTTCCAAGTCTTCAAAGAATCATAGAAAAGGGATGAATTTCTATCCCCCAACTTAAGCCATTGTACTCTACACTTTTAGCTTAGAAAACTTTCCTCTTCTTCAATAGCTTTGTTAGCTTCAGATTAATAGCGTCAACTTTAGTTGTTTATTTTTGTCACATGGATCATCATTAACCTCTCTACAAGATATATTGGCCATCGCTTCAAGTTCTTTTGCTTTAGATAAAAAGCTCTTCACATGCTCACGGTTTCATATCCAAAGAGCTTATTTAACTAATTGAAGGCATATATAAAATCTATACATAGGAGATCCACTACAGATAGCTCTACTCCAAGAATCTTCCACAGACTTATGAAAACTAGGTTGTTTTATCTAGGAATTAATGGAACGAAGAGGAGTAGGATTCCTCCAACCAGCCACCAACATCAAATGCAACATCTGATGGTCACTAACTAGTTTTGGGACCACTTCACCTCAACAATGAGGAAACCTATTATGAAGTTCCATATTACAAAAAATCATGTCAATTTTCAAGAAAGTATTGCTTCCCTTCTTATTATGACTATCCCAAGTAAAAAAGGGGCCTTTCATGACCACTTCGAAAAGGTCAGTACTCATAAGAGATTTATTGAAATCTTTCATGCTTCAACTAGAGGGAGGATGTTTGCCCAACTTCTCATAACTCAACCTAACAACTTTAAAATCTCCTATAACACACCAAGAACTGGACTTAATTCTATACATAGAAGATAGTGTTTTCTATAGTGTAGCCATATCAACATCAATATTAGCCCCGCAAATGGTTGTAATAGCAATACTACGCCAATAATACCAAGTAAATCCACACAATTTATAATAAGATGATAAATGATGCTCAAAAATAGTAAAACAAAGGGGATTTGATATAATATGATGGCAAAGACCAAATTAAGTGAATTATGCAATATTATCCATAAAAATGAGTAATTATAGCACAAAACACATATGAAATAGGTCTATAAATGCGACTCAAAATCATCGCATCAAATAGCAATACTCAAATCCCCTTTTGAATGTTACAACGAATCACTTGTTCATTCTTCAAGATTTCATCAACAATAATAGTAGTATCTGACCACATCGTCAGAATTATTGTATACTAATAAAATTAAAAGATGGACCTATATGAAGATCCAGGCCAAAGAGAATTTACAAATGTATCAATATATGATCCTTTCACTCTAGACTCTAAGATGATAAAAAATATATGTTCTTGTCTTCCTGATCTCCTCCTGAATGTGACCAATTTTATTTGAGGCTCCTTTCACATTCCTAATTGCAATAGAGAATGAACTTACAATTGGGGAGAATGATCTTAGTATGACTCGCCATCATGGTGTAACACTTCAACTTCATCAAAATTTGCAAGTGAAGAAAACTTGTTTAGAGAAAGTTGAATATTTCTTACTAAAGAGACAGTCTTCATTTGAACTGTAAGTGGAGACTTGTTCCTTTTGCCTTGTATATCCCATGTTGGATATTGGTCAGGAGATATTTGAGTAACTATAGCTTTCTCCCCAGAGATTGTCTACCATTTTTTTTACCAAGAATAAATAGACTTGCCATTCAACTAATTCATCATAGATAATATCTAGTTCTTCCTAAGAAAATCTTTCTAAAGTCTTAGGAACTTCAACTTTCCTCATTACATTCTTCATTGTCAACCTCTAGTCTCCAACATTGTCACCATTAACTCTAAAATACTAGTTTCATTCCTAACATATGACCATCGTCACTTACAATATACAAATCCTTCAAAAACATGAAGTCCACATGAATAAGAACTTGTAGCCTTGCATACTACAATATCCAAAACTCTTTTGTCACCTAATCAGGTCTAATAGGCTTTCGAAGATATGAGCCAATTCCATTCAACATTTCTTTATCCCAGAGTTCAAGGGGAAGATCATAAACCTTTAAACAGATTGGAATTTCAATAAGTTTTCATTTCTCCATTGGCTCTGCCCTTTTCCATTTCTTGATGATCAGTGGTTTCCCTCCCACAAACCATGGACCACCATTCAATGTTGTTTCCAGATCCCCATCATTCAAAAACATGATAATGAAATAACCCTTTCCTCTAGATCTCAGTTCAATTGAACCTTTCATTCTACAGTTCTGAGATAAATGATGTACGAGTGTAGGCCAGTGACGCTTAGGACCCACAATGTACCCAATGAAGATTCTGCTTCATCTAGCAAGATTCCTTTCTGCTATCCTCTTCAAGTAGTAAGTTTGAATATCCACTAATTCAATATCAATTTTTTGTAGGTTGACAAAAGAGCATTTGTTACCTTTTTCAAATAAATCTACCCAACCTTTCTTCTCTACTTCCATTGAAATAGAGACATAAGAAGTGGATCTCTTGTACTTCTCTCCTTCAATGACTTTCTCCCCTACTTGCTTCATATCTTGGTCTGAATCTAAATCAACCTTGCTTCCCGATTCACCTTCCTCTCCGCCAAGCGTCCTAGTAGTCACCCGCAATACTCACCTCTACAATCAACACATACATCACCATACCTCCAAGTACTACGGTCTTATAATAATCAATTTCAACTCAGTTGCAAGGTACACTTTCAAATATTGAAGAAAAAATCAAAACAAATTACTCTATTACATTGGGAGGATAGAAAACCCCGTTAATTACAACAAAATATCCCATGATGATGATGTCATTTGATGATGTAGATTCTTCTTACAGAAAGTTGTTTGTCATAACCTAATAGGGAACAAAAGATGACATGGTTTCATTGTAATTGCAAGGGCACACTTTAAATGTGAATTTAACAAGTTTTAAGAGATTACCATAATTTAGCTTGCCAAATAGTGTAATAAGCATAAAAGATAACAAAACTAAATTAATGAAGTAATCAAGTGTTTTCAAAAGTACATTTTAGGTGTATTAACCATTATACTACAATATTTCATCATAAGGCTTTTATTTTATGAAATCATTCAATAGAAATAGTTCTTGAGGAAAATCCTTGCCCAGATCGAATGATTGGCCCTGTTTCAAGATGAGGGACCCAATTAACCATATCCATTAGGTTGACCTTGTTTCCATTCATGTAGTACTCCTTAATTGACATTTCAACAAGGAACTACAGAGCCTTGTGCCCATACCCATCTGTTGGGTATGGCGGAAAGGTTTGTATAATGGTTTCTCTAAATTATGCTTGAGGGTTTGAACAACATAATATTTCAATCTTAAAAAGGAATACTCAAACACGTATTCATAGCCAAGATTTTACTCTAAGTATATATAACAACCAAGTCATTTCAATTCATAGGTTCAAAAAGGATAAAAGTGTAACTTGGAAAGTGAGGTGAAGATATGATCCTTGCACAAGTTTCCAAAGTAGATCCTGTCAAGATAACCTAAAATGTAAGAGAAAAAATTGGGGGAGTCATAGATCAGGAAGGAGTTGAAGTCATGATCATGTTGAAAATAACATGGATGTTCCTATTGACCTAAGTCCTATTTCATTCAAAAATGGTTCTCTTTATAGCAATCAGGTGTATGATATATTAAACATGGTACTAGTATCACAAGTCACCTTAGGTCTAGATAGAAAATACATGTTTAGAAGAGATACAAGGTGAGTTCATCTGTAATTTGAACTATATAGAGAAAGAGGTTTGCATAAATTCGTATTTTCATGATATGGTTGCAAGTTAGGTCATCTAGATCATATTGACGCACAAAAGTGAGTACTTGAGATCGTACAAGGCAAATATAGAATATTAGAATAACATTTTGGTTCAAAAGGGTACAAAGCAAAGATGAGTTGTCTTTTTTAAAGTTCAACCATATTATGATGAGAGATTAGGTCCAAGTCTTGAATATGGGAAAGATGCATTATTTAAGTACATAAAAGAAAAATATTGTAAGTCATGATATATCCAGATGTCATTAAGGTACATTTATAGGGTCTACGACATTAGATCATGTCTATAGAGGAGTAGAGTTAATTTTTGCATGTATCTAGGGTTGGATATCATTAAACATACATGTTAATCATAATAGATGTTGGTTAATCCACAAAAGATCATAAAGGAGACGATTTTAGTAAAGCGGTTAAAGTTGGAGCAAAATCAGTATAATATGCTAGCATCATTGGCAAGATGGTGTTTTTTATGTCATAATGTCATATAATATCATGTTATTTAAAATAAGAGACCTAGGAGATGTGATGGTTGAACATTAGAGCATAAAAGTGGGGACTTGTGAGGGAATTACCCATAACTGGGCTGAGAGAGAGATATTTGGGCCAGCCCGCTAAGGGGAAGGCTGGAGCGAGCATCAGGAAGTGGCGGAGATCTTCCTCTCTTACTCCATAGTAGCCCCTGGTCTTGAGGGGTGATGGCCGTTGGAGGTGGATGGAAATGATCATGGGAGACTGGTAGTTGGGTTGGGAGCAGTTGGACAAAGTCTATGATCAGAGCATCGGGACTTCAAGCAGTTGGCAGGTCTGGGTCGTGGATGCCTAATCTAAGACTACTGAAATTGTCCCTAACCTTGAATTAGGGATATTCGTCATAGCCTACAGATATGGTTGGATAGGAGAGGGGGTATGGAGCACAACAATGTTTGGGTGATGTAGGGGAAAGTGAGAGGTCAAACACAGAGTCTGGGGTGGTATAAATAGAGGCAATGGACGTAAATGTCATGGTTTAGGGTTCGGGATGGTGCAAAGCTATTGCATCTTGGAAAGAAAATGTGTCTAACACCTAATACTCCTTCACTAAGGCTCATTTGCATCATATTGGCCCTGATTGCGGGTCTTATGGAAAAGAAGGAGGGAGAGGACAAGCGTGGTGGCTAGGATTGGTTCTATAAGCCACCGCTCTTACCACACCTACTGCAGAACAAGTGGGAGGAAGTGGATGAGCCAGTGGCTATCAGATCAAGCCTCGATCCATGGTGATCGTTCCATCTAATGGTTCACATGGGTCATCGAACAGGTAGGCACAAGAAGGGAAATGGGGAAGAAAAAGGGAGCAGTCCTGGTGCAAATTGTGTGTTCAGGGCCCAAAGGGGCTGGCCTAAGGCCAAAAAGGAAAATGACAATGAGGGAAAAAGAGTTAGAGAAATAGGTTTATTCAAATGGTCATAAAACATTGTTTGAGCTCCATTTTGGGCAAGAAGTCATGTGTTGGAATCTTGAGAGAGAGATCTACAATGTGATCATGAGAATAGGGTAGATATGTGTTCATGATAAGGACAAAACAAATGGGAAGGATGGTGATGAGTGATATGATTGAAAACTTGATTAGAGTCATATTGAGTACTACTAGGGTATTAATTGCACTCAAGATTGAGCAAATATGCATAACTACATATTCAATTATGAAGGTGAAGGTAAAAGAAGGGCATGAAGCAAGGTAGGGTGTAGAATTTTCCCATATGATGAGAATGAAGATCCACTGTGGCACATTTTCTTGCAATGATTTACTTTATTTGTATGATATGTTGCAAGCATATATTTATGTATTTATGTTAGAGATCTAGTCAGACTAGAAACTTTGTGAGTCTTAAATGATTATTCCACATACGTTTAGGTATAATGGAAGCAATGGAAAGTTAGAGAAGAAAAAGATTTAACAAAGTATTACATAAATTAGTCTAGAGTATCCTTGTATGATCAGTTTTCTAAGGGTTATATGGGTAGTTGATATAAAATAATATATGACATTTTATTTTAATTATCTAGTAAGTGTGAAGTCAATCAAGTGTAGACAATATCACCTTCCTAAAAATGGAAATGTTTGCAAAAAAAATATTATAGTTAATGTAAATGACTCAATTCTTTGATTATTAGGTTATCTGGCTTTTTACGTTGTTCTGTTATTTTGTGTTGATTTATGGTGTTGTGTAGAGCTTTATGATGGTTTGACTTCCTATTGGCATGTTTTTCTAAGTCTTAGCTTTAGGGTATATGATTTTTTATGTTTCAAATGGTGAGACATTCACATGTATGGATAA
Source organism: Alisma plantago-aquatica (assembly GCA_963693085.1). Taxonomy (NCBI): domain Eukaryota; kingdom Viridiplantae; phylum Streptophyta; class Magnoliopsida; order Alismatales; family Alismataceae; genus Alisma; species Alisma plantago-aquatica. The sequence continues at coordinate 1,733,452,008 of OY856409.1, read as the reverse complement.
TATTGATTGTATCTCATTTTGTTAGAGTTTTGAAAAGTCTATCAATCTAAATTGAGGATACCAAAGTCTCACAGATATGGCTAACAATCTAAATATCACAATCAAGTTAATTAACAAGCCAAATTACGCTTTTGGTGTGACATTCTCCACCACTTTTGCCCTAACCCTGGCATACCCCTTTCGGGTTTCTCTTTTGCCAATGACTTAAGGCCACCTTCTCAATCCTGAGCTTGGTGCCTGGGGTCACCTCTCATAGTGCCCATTAGTCATTCTATAAAGACCACCTTCTCAATCCTGAGCTTGGTGTCTGGGGTCACCACTCATGGTGCCCATTGGTCTTCCCTCCTGGGCTTGACCTTTGGTATCATCCATCAGGGTGGCATGTAGGTGTGAGAATACACACTTCTATTATTATTGTGATAATCATAGTGGCTTTATGATTTGCAAGTATGAACATCCAAACTGATAAGTTGCATTCAATGTGATGAATCATCTGAGAAACTCTTTGGGAAACTGATGCGATTAACCTTAATTAACCACATACCTATCAGACTGACTTGAGTGCAGAAATAATCCAACTAAGCAAGAAATCCAGTAAACAAGAAAGCACACAAGATAACCCTGAAACATGCATCCAATTTTCCTATCATTGCTCAGGCCATCAAGGTCTATTAAACCTAGCTCGCTTCCTAGGGTTTCTATTCCACTTTTAGGGTTTCCATTGCAATTAGTGTTTCACTTCATTTATACTATTTTAAACCCTAATTTTATACAATTACTCACATACCCTAATTATCTCATTTATTTTTCACGAAAGATATTAAGGTTACCTTTTAGCAACATATTACCTTAATTTTGGATTAAGGGTACAATTAAATGTACATTAAGTCTATTATGCCTCTTTTACATTAAAACTAACATTTTGGTCCTTTTAATTTATGATAAGATCATTAGGCCTAATTATCATCTTTGGTTCCTTCCTGATTAACAACTCATTGTTCATTATGACCTAATTCACATATGAACTCCATTTATCATTAATTCCATCTTTATCCATTAGAAAAAGCCCATTTTCCATATTAAGGGTATTTATCTACAATTAGGAACTCTTATACTTGAAATAACTTAGAACCATCATATCTCAACTTTATCCATGAATTTGAATAATTAAAGCCATTAAGAGTTGCAATGACTAACATTAGGGTTTCAAGGCCCATTAAAGCTCGTTCATGTACATGGAACTCTAAATTAAACCAATTACGTGCAAAGTTCATCCTTTTTGTTCTTGATGTACCTTTTTATAATTAACAGGTTAATATCAACTTTAATCATCCATAAAACCCTTCTTAATACATTAATCATCTCAATTTAGGGTTTCTTAATCATTAATGCATTAAAGTTGATAACTTCCACTACATTTTTGAATTTTAAGAGGAATTAGTTTCTAAAACTACTTTTAATGAATTTCTCTTATTTTTTTGAGCAACTTTCATATTTTATACGCATTCATCTGAGCTACCAATAAAAATATACATTTTTTGCAAAATTAACTTACTTGGACCAATGGCAGGCCGCCACGTCGTCAAACCCATGCAAATGTAGCACGGTTGATTGAAAACATAATCAAATGACCAGATTACCCCGACATAAGTGGTTGGTACTTCAGCCTGCGGAGGGGCATTTCTGTCCAACGCACACTTGGTTGTCTTCCAGCTCCCGCGACCTAGCGTTGCCACCGCGTCCGTGGTTGGCATGGGTCCTCCTCCACTTCCCTGGCCCCGACGACCACCAGGGACAGTTCCCTCGCCTTTGATGCTCCTTTGCCCATGGACGCCATGATCTCACAGCCAAAGCAGCTGGATCACGCTGGCCAGGTCTGCCCACACGGATGGCCTTGCAGCCATCAATTGGATATTGCATCAGGGCTAGAGCAAAGCGATGATCGCCAAGCTTCCTTCCGGCGATGTGGGTGCATCGAGCCTCCAATAAGACCACTCCATGACCCTCAATTGCTCCAGGGTTTATCTACCCATCATGGCTAGGGATTGCATGGAAAGAATAAGAATAAGAAGAAGAGAGATGCATGGAACTCTCCTTGGGCTTAGCCATGGGCTCTATCTTTTTATAGAGGAGGGTAGCCATGCCCCAGCATGCTTGCCCACGAAGAAACAAAGCCCTTTCCCAATAGGAATCCTATTTCTTTATTGTGAAACAATATTCTCTCTCCTATTTATCTCCTTGATAAACTATATTCTTTGGATATTTAGGAATTCAAAAATCCTCTCTCTTAATTTCTTTATTCTTGACTTTTTAATCCATTGGCATGAATTTATATTTCCTTTTAGTAGAAAATACCTCCTTTTTAACAATACCACAAAATCCATTAATTATGTATCATTTTATCCTCTTGTTTTGTATTATTGGTATTTTCTCTTTCTTTTTCTCCATTGGGGATCCTTGGACCCCAAGAAACTCTAATATTTTGAAATCCTTTTTAGTGGATACCCATTATCCTTCTAGATGCATCTATAGCCATTATTTCTCATTATCTTATTTATTTCTTTATTAAAATATCTATTTTTGAGGATTTCTCTTTATCTCTCTTTTTATTTTCCTTATTGGAATTCCTTTTAACATTCGGAACCTTATGGATATGAAAATCCACCAAAGATAACTCAATTATACCTCTTTCCACTTATTTCCCACATTTTATCATCAATTTCTTTCTTAATAAAGAAATACTTAATTGATCTTTTCTTGTAACATCCCAGGATTTGAGGCCTCGGATAACATGATCTTAAAAGGAATGATTGGACTACCCATATCACCAAGGTGCACCTCCTTTTCTGGGAGCCCATCTCTAAAGAACTCCATAGTTAAGCGTGCTCAGCTTGGAGTAGTACTAGGATGGGTGACCTGTCGAGAAGTTGATCCTAACATGCGAGTGAGTGAGGATAAAAGTGTGCAGTTAAGGCTAGTGGTGGTCTATGGAGACAGTTGTCATTCCTGAATCTCTACTAGAGCCTTGGGCAGTGGGCCCGGGCATTACAAATGGTATCAGAGCCAATACCCCTCCAGTAGGTGGGGCCCACATGGGCATGGCATGTCAGTCTTGAGTTATGTGGTCCAGGCATGTAGGAAAGGGTTGTCCATGGTTGACGTAGCCACCCTTGCGCTGGTATTCCATGATCGAGAGTTGGGCGTCCATGGGCCATTGTGGGTCTGCACTGAAATGGGGTCAGATTATGAGGCCATATAGTTGAGACTTGACAAAGACGTCAAGAGTCTAAGTGGGGGAGATTGTTACATCCCAATATTTGAGGCCTCGGATAACATGATCTTAAAAGGAATGATTAGACTACCCATATCACCAAGGTGCACCTCCTTGTCTGGGAGCCCATCTCTAAAGAACTCCATAGTTAAGCGTGCTCAACTTGGAGTAGTACTAGGATGGGTGACCTATCGGGAAGTTGATCCTGACATGCGCGTGAGTGATTAAGGCTAATGGTGGTCTGTGGAGATAGTCGTCATTCGTGAAACTCTACTAGAGCCTTGTGCAGTGGGCTCTGGTGTTACATTTCTTTTCTTGTTGCATTAGTTTTGCAACTTTGGACTCCTTGGAACCCAAGAGGCATGAAATCCACCATTGGGTAGCATTCTTTTGCCTTCTAGAGGTTTCTACATCTTTCTTTTCTCCATTTTCTTATTTACTCATTTAATAATGGAGTTTCCTTTGTCTTTTCCTTGTTATTGGGCCCAATAGCCAATAAAGCCCACAAAACAACCAACAAGGCTATTGTAAACGAAATCCATTTATTCAAAACAAATTATATCATTATTTGTTCAAATATCTTTAATAGAAGAAATTACGTTTCTCACCAAAAAGAACCCAAAACTTGGGTTTGTAACATCATTCCCCTCTTATAGGAATATTTGCCCTCAAAATTCCACCAGGCACACAAACAAACAGGATAATCCGTTCTTATGTCCATCATGGCTCCCATGTGGCCTCACCCTTTCCATGGTGCTTCCCAAGAACCTTCATCATCTCATATTCGTCCATTTGAGTTCTTTCTTACCATGGTATATCGTACCCTCATAGGTGACTCAGGACATTTCAGCCTCTCATAAAGCTGAATAGGTTCAGGGCTCAGCACATGGCTTGGGTACCTCACATAGTGCTCTAGATCGGACTCATGGAACATGTTACAACCCCAATTTTTTTGTTCTTTTGGTGAGAAAAGTAATTTCTCTTATTAAAGATATTTGAACAAATAATGATATAATTTTTTTTGAATAAATGGATTTCGTTTACAATAGCCTTATTGATTGTTTTGTGGGCTTTATTGGCTATTGGGCCCAATAACAAGGAAAAGACAAAAGAAACTCCATTATTAATAAGAAATGGAGAAAAGAAAGATGTAGAAACCTCTACAAGGCAAAAGAATATAATCCAAAGGTAGATTTCGTGCCTCTTGGGTTCCTTGGGTTCCAAGGAGTCCAAATTTTCAAAGATAATGCAACAAGAAAAGAAAAGAGCAATTAAATATTTCTTTATTAAGAAAGAAATTGAAAACAATGATAAAATGTGGAAAATAAGTGGAAAGAGGTATAATTGAGTTATCCTTGGTGGATTTTCGTATCCATGAGGTTTCTAATATTAGAAGGAATTCCAATAAGGAAAATAAAAAGAGAGATAAAGAGAAATCCTCAAAAGAGATATTTTAATAAAGAAATAAAAAGGATAATGAGAAATAAAGGATATAGATGCATCTAGAAGGATAATGAGTATCCACTAAAAAGGATTTCGAAATATTAGAGTTTCTTTGGGTCCAAGGAGCCACAATGGAGAAAAAGAAAGAGAAAAAACCAATAATACAAAATAAGAGGATAATGTGATGTATAATTAATGAATTTTTTGGCATTGTTAAAAAGGAGGTATTTTCTATTAAAGGAAAATATAATTTTTGTGGTCAATGAATTAAAAGCTAAGAACAAGAAGATAAAAGAAATAATTTTCAAATTCCTTAATAGCCAAGAATCATAGATAATCAAGGAATTATTTAAAAAGAGAAATCTTATACTTGTTTAAGGAAAGTAGGTTTCCTTTTCGAGAAGGGGCCTTATTTCTTCATGGGCAAGTACCCTAGGGCGTTGATATCTATCCCTATATAAGGGATGAACCCAATAGCCCTGAGTTTCCTTGTCTCCCACTCATCTACAACCATGCACCCGCCCAAAAACCCTAACTAAAATGAAACTGCGTGATAATGAAGCCACGAGGTGGCAAGAGGGAGTTGCGAGGGAAGCATGATGCTTCATGATAACCGGAAGCAGCTTTGCCATCGTGGTTGTGCCCTAATGCAGGAGCAGCAACGGTTGTTTGGCTGCAGCAATGGCCGCAAGTTGCAGGTCAAGTTCTCCTGATCTAGCCACCTAGGCCACAAGCTGGGTGGTGCTCCAGGTGCGGCGGGAGGCGGAGGGGCTAGGGCAAGGAGTGGCGGCAGTCATCGAGGTCCAGGAAAGGGAGGAGGAGCCACACAAATCGCGGCTAGGGCTGCAGCCGGCGGACAGGTTGGGCATCGTGAGGTTGAAGACAACCTGGAATTGCGTTGGACGGAAATGCCCCTTCGCGGGCTGAAGGAGTAATCACTTAACCATGGGAAAAATTATCTTTTTGTTATATTTCCAAACCAACGAGCCTCTTTGCATGCACAGGGTGACATGGCGCTCAGTGATTGGTCAAGTAAGTGAAATAATGCAAAAATCATATCTTTCTAATTGTAGCTTGAATGACTGCGTATAAAATATGAAAGTTGCTCAGAAAAATGAGACGAATCCATTAAAAATAGTTTTAGAAGCTAATTCCTATCGCAATTCTAAAGGTAGAGGAAGTTATCAACTTTAATGCTTTGATGATTAAGAAACCCTATTTTGAGATGATTAATGTATTTAGAAGGGTTTTATGGATGATTAAAGTTGATATTAACATGTTAATCACAAAAAGATGCATTAAGAATGAAAATGATGAACTTTGCACGTAATTGGTTTAATTTAGAGTTTCATGTACATAAATCAGCTTTAATGGGCCTTGAAACCCTAATGTTGGTAGTTATGACTCTTAATGACTCTAATTGTTTAAATTCATGAATAAGCTGAGATATGATGGTCTAAGCTATTTCAAGTATAAAAGTTCCTAATTGCGGATAAATACCCTTAATATAGTAATTAGGGTTTTCTAATGGATAAAGGTGGAATTAATGATAAAAAGGAGATCATAATGAACTGTGACTTGGTAATCCAGAAGGAACCAAGGAAGTTAATTAGGCCTAATGATCATGTCATGAATTAAAAGGATAAAAATGGTAATTTTAATGTAAAAGAGCATAATGGACTTATTTGATGGTTAATTATGCTTTTAATCTGAAATTAAGTTATATGTTGTTAAAAGGTAACCTTAATATCTTTCATGAAGAATAGATGAGATAATTAGGGTTTGTGAGTAATTTTATACAATTAGAGTTTAAAATAGTATAAATGAAGTGAAACCCTAATTGCTATAGAAACCCTAAAATTGGACTAGAAACCCTAGGAAGCTAGTTAGGTGTAATAGATCTTGATGGAATGATCAATGATAGGAAATTTTATGCATATTTCAGGATCTCTTTGTGTGCTTGCTTGCCTATTGGATTTCTTGCAATGATTGGATTAATTCTGTCTTGAATTAGCCTTACAGGTATGTGGTTAATTATTGTTAATTGCACTAGTTTCCTGAAGAGTTTCCCGGATGATTCATCGCATTGAATGCAACCTATCAGTTTGGATGTTCATACTTGCAAATCATAAAGTCACTATGATTATTACAATAATAATAGAAGTGTGTATTCTTGCACCTACATGACACCCTGATGTATAATGCCAAAAGGTCAAGCCCAGGAGGGAAGACCAATGGGCACCATGAGTGGTGACCCCAGACACCAAGCTTGGGATTGAGATGGTGGTCTTTATAGAATGAATAATGGGCACCATGAAAGGTGACCCCAGGCACCAAACTCGGGAATGAGAAGGTGGCCTTAAGTGATTGGCAAAAGAGAAACCCTAAGGAGGGTATGCCAAGGTTAGGGCAAAAGCGGTGGAGAATGTCACATGGAAAGTATAAATTGGTCTGTTAATTAACTTGATTGTGATATTTAGATTGTTAGCCATATTTGTGAAATTTCGGTTGTCCCCACATACCAGCATATTTCGATATGCTGACCGACGTTTTGTTTGTCAGTGTTTTAGGTACAAGATTGAAAAGGACAAACAGTAAAGTGGCATATGTGGAATTAAATAAGAGTTAAATTACAGAGGAGGATTAGTTAGAATAGACTCCAGATGTGGATAGAAGTAGATATCCAACTTTTTGAAAAAGGTATGCAAAGTTTTATTTTATACCAGATTTCAGTTTAGTTTGGTAAAATTTCATAATTATTACTGATTATTTGTCAAACCTTTGATCCTGTTAATTTGGATAATGGCTCTGACCTTCCGGTTTCCCTTAATCGGGGGTTACCGGGAGGCAAGGTCATTACATTAGGTATCAGAGCATAGGTTCCTCATTTAATATTTAATAATTATTAAATTTTACAAATTCCATCGAACCAAGGGAGTTATTAGAGGATTTTCTGAAAGACAGAGGTGCCTAGAAAATGATCATGTCCGGGGGCTGGCAATATTTTCCTCTGCATCGCTAGTCAGAATACGAGGACACCCAGATTAGTGTGACTGCCTGGCTGATGTCTTAGGATCTGACTCGAAATAGTCTCTCATCTTTTTCATCCCTTCTCAACTCTAATGTTGTTAAGGATTTTAAGGATTAGGGTTTTCTCTCTCTTCCTCACTCTCTTGAGGTATGGGTAAGGTTGATAAGGTTTAAGGAATCCTCCACCAAATTAATGAAAAGCATGTAAATAAGATGTCATGGACATAAGATTAATAGTTTAAGCATAAACTAAAGAATAGATACATGCTTCGGTCGTACGACATATGTTGCAATGCCCTCAGGAGAGACCTGAGGCTAGACCTTCTTTTCAGGAGGATGAGTAGAGAGAGTTGGTCTTGGAGGTAGAGACCTCCATTATAAGCAGAGACCTGGCACATCCTTTTAGGATGATGCTAACCCAAACCCTAAGTGAAGGTTAGAGAGAGAGAGATGACACGATGAGCAAGATGTCAAGATAGACCAAATGTGTGGACAAGCTTTTGGATGTCCATAACATTATGAGCCATGTGAGGTTGGATGACCTAGTGCCTTTGGCAACCCAACCCTAGGAAGGGTCGTGCATGTTAGAGCGAAGGATAGCTCCTTCAATGATGAGGTTAATGAAGAACCCATAGAAACCCTATGGGCTTATGCGGGTAGGGCATAACATGCACCCAGAGTACGTTAGTAGAGCGCGCAGTAGGTTGATCCCAAGCCGAGAGAGTATGTTGGATAGCTTATGAGATAAGTAAGAAGAGTTTTAGATAATCTTGAGCGAACATCAGTTTGAATAGAGGCTTCACCCATGTAGGGGTATGCTTGTGAGCTCGATCCTTCATGGAGAAAGAACATCTAGTAGTAAGGTTGTTTGTAGGGTTAGCTCTAGAGAGAGAGAGAAGGACCCAAGCAAGAAGGTTGGAAGCTTAGACTCTGAGATATGAGAAATAGTGGGGAGTTGAAGATGATGCGACCTAAGTGGATGGTTGTGGTCTCCTCATGCATGATCCCTGGATGCTGATGGTATCTTGGTTGCCTTTAGAGGAACCAAACCCTAAAGAGAAGATGAGGATGATGGTGCCTATGTGCCTATGGTATAGGTGTTCACCTTCTAGGGTTAGGAAGAAGAGTTCCTTAGACCCTGAAGAGGTTTAGTTACTAGTTGTGAGGCCTTACACCTTGTTGGTTGTCCTTGAGGAGGACTCCACTCTGTAGTGTTGCTCAAGAAGAAGGCTGACATGAAGTGTATGTCATACCTGGTACATGTTTGGTTCGTAGTTAAGAGGTTGAGCATGCAGTTGGACACCCAAAAAACCTAGGGTTCCTAGGCCTAAGAGGGGAAGTGATGTAACTGATGCTCAAGAAGAGACTTGAGGTTCCATAGATTCGAGCATGGCAGTCCTCATGTTGAGAGGAAAGGGAAACCCCTTAAGTCTAAGGTATGTTTGATGAACCCCTCACAACTAAGTTGGTGACATGGGAAAGTATGATCATGGTCCAATTTGTTGGTTAAATGGACATCTGTAAATCCCTTTGTTTTGATAATGACAAACATTTCATTCTTGTTAATCTGACGTGCTACTTGAGTGTTGCAGGAATAAGGTGGATGACAAAGCAATTAGGGAAATCCATATGCTTACATATTTATATTTTCATGAAATGTAATCACTTTGTAAAATCTTGTACAAATATATAATGTACAAGTACTTAGATTTCATGTAAATCAAGTGTTAGATTCTCCCTAGCTAAACATCACATTTAGATAGGTCATCCCCTTCAAATAAGTTCACATATGCACACTCATACACACACTTAGTGCTTTAATTAAAAAATTGAAACAGGGTCACTCTCGGTCGACTAACTCCTCGACCGAGACACTCTCGGTCAACAATCTTCTCGACCGAGAAAGACCCAAGTAGCCGTTAGACACATCTGACAAGGTAGTTGGCAGTTGGAGATAAACGTTGATTCAGAGAGCCTGTCGGTCGACAAAAGTTCGATCGAGTAGCTGTCTCGGTCGACCATTTCTCGACCGAGATGGACTCTGACAGCAACTGCAGAATTAATTAATTAGCTGTTGCTAAAGCAACAAACTTGTACCTAACGGCTAGTTAAGCACTTAGAAACCCCTAGAAGGTGTCTAGAACGTCCTTAAGCACTTGTAGGACATTCCTATAAATAGGACATGCCTTAGGACACCTAAACTCACTTGTTACACTTGAGAAATCTTTGAGCATACTTTGAGCAACCTGTTTGTGAGCAAATTGAGCATAGTGACAATCGACTACTTCTTCTCTTAGCTCAAAATTCATGTCCTATAGGCTAGCATCTCCTATCCACTGCAATTACATTTCCATACACTTTGGTTAGGAGATCTACACGCTTGATCTAGGCAAATCAAGCCTTGTGCTACAAAAGGATAAGTTGTAATTTCTATTTCCTTTCTTGTTCTCTATTGTTGTTTGTTCTCTCCTTGCTACTCCTAGGTTGGAGGCTGCGGATTGGAGAGGTTGAAGATCTTCTTGGTGAAGAAGGGGACCTTGAGCTACTTCAAGAAGGCTGGTGCAACGGGAGGTTACTTCTAGAGAGGAAGGCTACTTCAAGTGGGAGCTTGGAGTTACTTCAAGAAGGCTACCTCAAGTTGGTGCATCTACTTCTAGTGAAGGCTGTTCAAGGGGTGTAAAGAAAGTATTGTATTTTGTGTAAATCCTTGTGAAGGTAATAAAATTAATACTTTCAAAATCCCGGTTGGGTAAGCAACCGGGTAGTGGACTGACAACTTTAGTATTTGCTAAAGTTGGAACCACTCTAAACACCTGTCTCCTTCTTCCATTTTCATTTGTGGTTGTTTGAGTTAAATAATTGCTAAAATATTTAAAAACTCTATTCACCCCCCCTCTAGTGTTTTTCAATTGGTATCAGAGCAGGCTTCAAGGAGCTCTAATCAAGTCTTGAAGTATGAAGGGTGGTGGTTTCTACAACCGCAAACAAAGGAAAAGTATGGGGCAACCTTCAACAAGTTGCAGTTGGTGCTTAGGAACAAGCCATGCAACACTTGGTTGCCTGTGGAGGTCAAAGAAGGAAGATACACATAAAGAATGTCTTATTGCTACAATAAGTGAAGAAGAAGAAGAAGAATAGGTAAGCCTTTTTTATTTATCTAAAGAAGAGCTAGTTGCTTCTCTTGAAGAGACACACAATAAATATATTGAGTGCAAGAAGAAATTAAAGAAATCTAATAAAGAAAATGATGAGTTACATGCTAAGCTTCTTGCTCTTACATCTGAAAATGAAGATCTCAAAAAGATTATTGAAGATCATGATATTAAGCTAAAATCTGTAGAAGCAAATTGTAATCTCCTTTCTCTAGAAAAGATTAATTTGCAGACTCAAGTGAATGATCTTCAAAAACAACCTATTTTGTGCTCACATCTAGATTATGATACTATCGTAAAAGAAAGAAATTCATTATCATCTAATGTAGATCAAGCAAAGCTAGATATCAAGAAGAGAATGGATGAGATTGCTAAGTTACAACAAAAAGTTAGTAGTCTAAATAATAATGGCATTCTTGATCAAATCTTACATGATCCATACCATCAAGTTGGAAGAAGAGGACTAGGTTACAAGCCTAAAGGAAAAACTTATCATAAACCTAGTTGGAAAAAGACACAAGCACATCAATCTATGTATGTACCTAAAGGCACAAATACAAATATACCCAAGAACAACCTAGACCAAAATCATAGAAAGAGATATGAGGTTGATTCTATATGTTGTCATTATTGTTTGCGTCTTGGTCACTATTCTTTTTCATGTCCTTATAAGAAAAAGGATGTTGAGTTAATTTGGGTTCCAAAACCTCCAAACTAAATGAACAGAATTAAGTTGAGATATGACCAAGGACCTAAGTTGTATATTTCGATGTCTATCTCAACTCAACATAATGGGATATCAAATTAATTCAAGTATCTAAACATCTAACCTGCATAATTGTGTTTTACTTGGAAGCAATTAACAGTTCAGAAAACATTTCAGAAATCTTGTCGGTCGAGAAACTGTCGACCGAGAGAACAGTCGGTCGAGAAATTGTCGACCGAGCAGGTCATTGATTTCCAGTCTGAAATAAATCTGCTATTTTCGATTGTTCAAATTGCTATCTACTTGTTATTAATAACTGTTTGTACATGCAAAACAAAGTATACATTCTGGAAATTATTTTTGAGAACGTATATGAGATTAATTTGGTTCATTCTCTAAATGATTTAAAACTGAATCATATTTAAGTCAAAATTACTACCTACATGGTCTGTTCCAAGTATTCTTTGATTTATTCACATAGAAACCACATGTTAAATTTCATGTTTTATCATTACAGCATGGATATATTTTCAACATTTCATTATTCAACCTTCTATAGATAAATGTTGATGCTTGAATAATGATTATTGCATCCTTGATGATACATAGGCAAACAAAATGATTTGTTGGTTATATGTTGTTTTAATGCTTGCTTGCAAATGAAAATACTTTACAATTATGGCATAAAAAGCTAGGACATGCTAGTTCTCATGTTATCAAAAAGTTAGTGAAATATGATCTTGTTCGTGGTTTGCCTACTTTATCCTTTGATCAAGTTGAAAATTGTGAACCATGTACATTGGGAAAGCAAACAAAAACCTCTTTTAAACCTAAACATGAACTTAGCACCAGTAGATCTTTAGAATTAATTCACATGGATTTATTTGGACCTATGAGGACACAATCTATCGGTGGAAAAAGATATTGTTTTGTTATTGTTGATGATTATAGTAGATATACATGGGTACATTTTATTGCAACCAAAGATGATACTATTCATGCTTTTATAAAATTTTGCTCTATGATTTAAAATCTATTAAAAAGCAAAATATGTACCATTAGAAGTGATCATGGTGGAGAATTTGAAAATCATGTATTTGAAGAATTTTGCACATCTCAAGGGTACACTCACAATTTTTCTGCTCCACGCACTCCACAACAAAATGGCATAGTGGAAAGGAAAAATCGATCACTACAAGAAATGGCTAGAACTATGATGCTCGAACATAACACCCTCAAAACCTTTTGGGCTGAAGCTGTAAACACTGCATGCTATGTGTTAAATAGAGTAACTGTTCACTCTCATTTGAAGAAAACTCCGTATGAAATAATACATTCTAAGAAACCTAGAGTTGACTATTTACATACCTTTGGATCTACATGTTATATCTTAAATACCAAAGATGATAGAGATAAGTTTGATTCTAAATCACACAAAGCATTCTTTTTGGGATATTCTACCTCTAGCAAAGAATTTAGAGTCTACAACACTATCTCTAGAAAAGTTGAGGAATCTATTCATGTCTCTTTTCATGAAGAGTCCAAATCAGAAAATCTAGAACTAATTGATCTTACTAATCAATTCGAAAACTTAAACATACCAAATGACAGTGAGAAAGATACTACAAACAATAACCAAGCTGAAACACAACCTATACCTAGACTTATTAAGGATCATCCTCAAGAATTAATTATTGGAAATCCAAATGATAAAGTAAAAACTTAGTCTTCCTTTAAGTATGTTGCAAATATGGATTTTGTTTCTATCATTGAACCTAAGAAGATATCTGAATCTCTTAAAGATGATTATTGGATAATAGCAATGCAAGAAGAACTAAACCAATTCACTAAAAATGATGTATGGGATTTAGTTCCTAAACCACAAGATAAAACCATCATTGGAACTAAATGGGTTTTTAGGAATAAACTAAATGAGGCAGGAGAAGTAATAAGGAATAAAGCTCGGTTAGTAGCACAAGGATATAATCAACAAGAAGGAATAGATTTTGATGAAACATATGCACCAGTAGCTAGACTTGAAGCTATAAGAATGTTACTAGCTATTACTGCACATAAAAACATCAAACTCTACCAAATGGATGTAAAAAGTGCATTTCTAAACAGAATCATTCAAGAAGAAGTATATGTTGCCCAACCACCAGGTTTTGAAATACCAGAAAAAGATGACTATGTTTATAAACTTAAGAAAGCACTTTATGGTTTAAAACAAGCACCTAGGAACTGGTATGAAAGGCTCAAGACATATCTTTTTGATAATGGTTTTTCTATTGGAAATTCCGATTCTACTTTATTTTTCAAAATATATACATCTGATTTCCTAGTTGTGCAAATATATGTTGATGACATTATTTTTGGAGCTTCTAATGAATCGTTGTGCACACAATTCAGTGACATTATGCAAAAAGAATTTGAAATGAGCCTCATGGGTGAACTAACTTTCTTTCTTGGTTTCCAAATTAAACAAACGCCTGCCGGAATTTTTATAAGCCAAGAAAAATATACTAAAGAACTCTTAAAATGTTTTGGGATGGATCAGTGCAAACATGCTACTACTCCTATGGCCACTTCTATAAAAATCGATAAGGATGAAAATGGGGAACCAATTGATGATTCCTTATATAGAGCCATGATTGGTAGTTTGCTTTACTTAACTGCTTCTCGACCGGACATCATGTTTTCTGTTGGTCTTTGTGCTCGATTTCAATCACAACCTATGCACTCTCATTTTCAAGTAGTTAAACGAATTCTTCGATACTTAGCCGGCACTACATGTTTTGGTTTATGGTATCCAAAAGGACAATCCTTGGATTTTAAAGCTTATACTGATGCTGATTATGCTGGTTGTCGACTTGATCGCAAGAGCACTAGTGGTGGTTGTTTCTTGTTAGGGAGAGCTTTAGTATCTTGGTTTAGCAAGAAACAAAACATGGTTGCCCTTTCTACCACTGAAGCTGAATATATGGCATCCGGATCTTGTTGTGCTCAAGTGCTTTATATGCAACAAGTGTTAAATGATTATGGTTTTACTCTTTCATCTATGCCTATCTTTTGTGACAACACAAGCGCTATAAACTTAGCACATAATCCTATTTTACACAGCCGAGCTAAACATATTGAAATTCGTCATCACTTTTTAAGGGATCATATCTCCAAGAATCATGTTTCCCTTCATCATGTTGATACGGAAGATCAATTGGCTGATATTTTTACAAAACCGCTTCCACTAGACCAATTTAACAAAATTAGGAAGCAATTGCTTATCACTCCTTTGGAAGATGTTTTCTTTGATATTTGTGCTTCTTAAAAATAACTTTTAATTACATCATTTTGGCTTTTAAATGGACATTTTTTACATTAGTATTTGGTATCAAAGGGGGAGAAATAAACGGATATCTAATTAAGGGGGAGTTTTTAAATGGATATCTTTTTGAAATGACAAAGGGGGAGAAATAAATATAAAACTTAGTATTTGTGCAAAACTCAATCAATTTCATAAACTCTTGGCTTTACATTGAAAGTTGCTATATTCCCTAAAGGATTGGATTTCATGTTCCATAATTCATGGGAATAATAAGCACACATTTTATAAACAAGAGAAGAAATTTACAAAGGTAATCTTCAGGTATGAAACTCACATGTTTTTATACTTTCTTATTTTATATTTAGGAAATGTTTGTCATCTTCAAAAAGGGGGAGATTGTTGGCTAAATGGACATCTGTAAATCCCTTTGTTTTGATAATGACAAACATTTCATTCTTGTTAATCTAACGTGCTACTTGAGTGTTACAGGAATAAGGTGGATGACAAAGCAATTAGGGAAATCCATATGCTTACATATTTATATTTTCATGAAATGTAATCACTTTGTAAAAACTTGTACAAATATATAATGTACAAGTACTTAGATTTCATGTAAATCAAGTATTAGATTCTCCCTAGCTAAACATCACATTTAGATAGGTCATCCCCTTCAAATAAGTTCACATATGCACACTCATACACACACTTAGTGCTTTAATTAAAAAATTGAAACAGGGTCACTCTCGGTCGACTAACTCCTCGACCGAGACACTCTCGGTCGACAATCTTCTCGACCGAGAAAGACCCAAGTAGCCGTTAGACACATCTGACAAGGTAGTTGGCAGTTGGAGATAAACATTGATTCAGAGAGCCTGTCGGTCGACAAAAGTTCGACCGAGTAGGTGTCTCGGTCGACCATTTCTCGACCGAGATGGACTCTGACAGCAACTGCAGAATTAATTAATTAACTGTTGCTAAAGCAACAAACTTGTACCTAACGGCTAGTTAAGCACTTAGAAACCCCTAGAAGGTGTCTAGAACGTCCTTAAGCACTTGTAGGACATTCCTATAAATAGGACATGCCTTAGGACACCTAAACTCACTTGTTACACTTGAGAAATATTTGAGCATACTTTGAGCAACCTGTTTGTGAGCAAATTGAGCATAGTGACAATCGGCTACTTCTTCTCTTAGCTCAAAATTTGTGTCCTATAGGCTAGCATTTCATATCCACTGCAATTACATTTCCATACACTTTGGATAGGAGATCTACACGCTTGATCTAGGCAAATCAATCCTTGTGCTACAAAAGGATAAGTTGTAATTTCTATTTCCTTTCTTGTTCTCTATTGTTGTTTGTTCTCTCCTTGCTACTCCTAGGTTGGAGGCTACGGATTGGAGAGGTTGAAGATCTTCTTGGTGAAGAAGGGGACCTGAGCTACTTCAAGAAGGTTGGTGCAACGGGAGGTTACTTCTAGAGAGGAAGGCTACTTCAAGGGGGAGCTTGGAGTTACTTCAAGAAGGCTACCTCAAGTTGGTGCATCTACTTCTAGTGAAGGCTGTTCAAGGGGTGTAAAGAAAGTATTGTATTTTGTGTAAATCCTTGTGAAGGTAATAAAATTAATACTTTCAAAATCCCGGTTGGGTAAGAAACCGGGTAGTGGATTGACAACTTTAATATTTGATAAAGTTGGAACCACTCTAAACACCTGTCTCCTTCTTCCATTTTCATTTGTGGTTGTTTGAGTTAAATAATTGCTAAAATATTTAAAAACTCTATTCACCCCCCTCTAGTGTTTTTCACAATTGAGGAATGAGAACAAGTATGACCTAGCATGGTTTAGTAGGTGGTCTGCTTGTGCCTTAGTAGCTTTGTAGGGTTAAGCATGCTCATGTTGATGTAAACCTTAGACGTAAGGACGTTTGTGACCTTTGTTATCAAGGTGTAGTTTCCTCCCATCTTGGGAGAGGGACCCTTTTGTAGGGTGTATACTGGTTTTGTTGGTTTTGAGGTAACCTAAAGATGTCTCAATAGGATCTTGAGAAGCTAAGTGAAAAGTACATAATGAACCTGTAGACCCATAGATAACCATCTCTAAGTGCATGTGGGTGTGATACCATGGAGGTAACTGGTATGGGGCCTGACCAAGGTAAGTAGGTCGCCATGACCCCTATGAAAGGCTAAAATTCAGCCCAGGAATGCAGAGAGAGATAACAGGGAATGGGGTAAGGTTCTAAGTTGGACATGTACTATGTTAGAATCCTAAGTCTATCCTAGGGTCAGGTAGGGATAAGACCGATGGAAGTAGGAGTTGCCTAATTTCCTAGTTGCACATGACCATAGGGTCGGGAGGTAACAACTATCATTATTTTAGGGCCATGGGTTAGGAGATTGATCACCTTCATGAACTCATGGGACCCAAAGGGAAGATGAGGAGGGCACTCTCTAGATGCATAAGGGAAGAGGGATGACCCCAAAAGTGTTGGCACCCTACAGACCTAGAGGAGATGACCAAGGATTGTGTGGTGACCAAGTAGGTTTGAGACTAGTTTTCCATGGAAGTAACTTTGATATCGAGATGGCTGTGATTTTGAGACATAAGTTGCACGTTTCAACTTAGATTTGAAGGTGTATTTCCAAGGTGGGATGTACCATCTCTACTCTTGGAACAGGAAGAACGTTGTATTTGGATTGTATCCAAATGCTTATTTCCTCTTTTTATGGGAGTGAGAGATAGAACAGTATGCATGCCATACACCAAGGATAAAAGATGATGTGAGTTGGAACACTTCTATGGGGTATGAGGACAGAGATGATAACATACCCTTGTGGAGTAAACAATATGTGGATGGTTTACAAACAGTAACAGAAATAAGGTAGTCATCTAATGAGGATGCTTTTAGCATGAGCTATGTGGAATTTGCGAGTTATACAAAGTTGAGTTTGATAACCAAGAGGATGAGCTCAGAGTTTCTTGATGAAGATAAACTTAGAGTCTGGGATGAGATGATAAGTGGAATACACAGAGGTGTATGTCGTCAACATAGAAGGATGTGAGGTGATGATGAATGCTCTGGTTGAGATACAACTGCCTAGTTAGCTAGAGGCTAGAAGAGGCTGTTAGGTTAACCCTAAGTTTGAAAAAGGAGATTTGTTTGGGCAAGATACTCGGATGTAACGAGATCTGTTGAACAAGTTAGTAGTTGTTTGGTTAGCCAGCCTAGGCCTTGATGCAATGAGAGGATGGTTGTAGAACCTCAGATGCACTTCTCTGGAAAAGAAGGTGATGAAACCCAGACTAGAGTGGTTTAGGGTTTCCAAGGAATCAATTTGGAGGAATCATGACATATAAGAGATCACGATTTTAAGTTCATCATACACCATGGTACTACTAAGATAGTAAGTTGCAGCAGTACAGTGGGTACTTAAGATGAAGTTGCATGTGTCTTGTTGCCATGCAAGCCAGAAGGTGAAGACAAACACCAGTAACCCAGTATGTTGGTATAGCAGATGAAGAGTCTCGAGAGGGAATGGGAGTTCATCACTATGGATGTTGTGATAAGTCTCCATTAGACCAAGGAAGGTCAAGATGCAATATGGGTTAGGGTAGATCGCCTTACCTAGATGATATGAGAAAGAAAGAATGCTGTCAAGGGATGGATCTGGTCAAACTACATATGAGAGAGAGATGGTTCAACTACACCATGATGTGAGCTCAAAAGTTCTTTATAACCTAAAGATTCACTTCCATGAGGTGGAAGTAGACGAACTCGATGTTAGTACAGTTTATCACCCCTAACTAATGGTTAGTATGATCCAGGCTAGAGGGTCTGATGAGAGCATGTGCGCTCATTCAGGGTGATATCTAGAGACAGTTCTTGTCCTCTATAAGATGTGATGATAACCACCACAACCAGTGTTTGGATGTAAAGAAACTCTATAGGGGAGGTTGTGTTGTTCGCCACTTCATTAAGATGATGTTGGTGAAGGGACCTCGCAAAGGTCAGAAAAGAATCAAAGTGTGTGCAGATGAAGTCGCTTTGATCGTGCAATGGCTGAGAGAGAGCCCAGGGGTGACATGAGTCGTGAGCTGATGCAAAGCAAATTGACATGCAGTTCACTGTGGGAGAATATGTGATGTAAAATCTGACCCCTCTAAGTTATAGCTAAGAGAGAGTTGAGTCTCGACTGTATGGTCCATTTGAGATGGATTGGTGGATATGGTTGTGTTTAGCCTTACCCCTTAGGATAACATGATGTATAATGTGTTCCATGAGTCTGATCTAGAGCACTATGTGAGGTTCCCAAGCCATGTACTGAGCCCTAAATCTATTTAGCTTTATGATAGGTTGAAATGTCCTGAGTCACCTCTGAGGGTACGATATACCAAGGTAAGAAAGAACTGAGATGGAAGAATATGAGATGATGAATGTTCTTGGGAAGCACCATGGAAAGGGTGAGGCCACATGGGAGTCATGATGGACAAAGGAAAGACTTATCCTGTTTGTTTGTTTGCCTGGTGAAATTTTGGGGGCAAAATTCCTATAAGAGGGGAAGGATGTTACAACCCCAGTTTTTGGGTTCTTTTGGTGAGAAAAGTAATTTCTCCTATTAAAGATATTTGAATAAATAATGATAGAATTTGTTTTGAATAAATGGATTTCATTTACAATAGCCTTGTTGATTGTTTTGTGGTCTTTATTAGCTATTGGGCCCAATAATAAGGAAAAGACAAAAGAAACTCCATTATTAATAAGAAATGGAGAAACAATAGATGTAGAAACCTCTAGAAGGTAAAAGAATATAATCCAAAGGTGGATTTAGTTCCTCTTGGGTTCCTTGGGTTCCAAGGAGTTGAAAGTTACAAAGATAATGCAACAAGAAAAGAAAAGAGCAATTAAATATTTCTTTATTAAGAAAGAAATTGAAAATAATGATAAAATGTGGAAAATAAGTGGAAAGAGGTATAATTGAGTTATCCTTGGTGGATTTTCGTATCCATGAGGTTTCTAATCTTAGAAGGAATTCCAATAAGGAAAATAAAAAGAGAGATAAAGAGAAATCCTCAAAAGAGATATTTTAATAAAGAAATAAAAAGGATAATGAGAAATAAAGGATATAGATGCATCTAGAAGGATAATGAGTATCCACTAAAAAGGATTTTGAAATATTAGAGTTTCTTGGGGTCCAAGGAGCCCCAATGGAGAAAAATAAAGAGAAAATGCCAATAATACAAAATAAGAGGATAATGTGATGTATAATTAATGAATTTTTTGGCATTATTAAATTGGAGGTATTTTCTATTAAAGGAAAATATAATTTTCGTGGCCAATGAATTAAAAGCTAAGAACAAGAAGATAAAAGAAATAATTTTCAAATTCCTTAATAGCAAAGAATCATAGATAATCAAGGAATTATTTAAAAAGAGAAATCTTATACTTGTTTAAGGAAAGTAGGTTTCCTTTTTGAGAAGGGGCCCTATTTCTTCGTGGACAAGTACCCTAGGGCGTTGATATCTATCCCTATATAAGGGACGAACCCAATAGCCTTTAGTTGCCTTATCTCCCACTCATCTACAACCATGCACCCACCCAAAAACCCTAACTAAAATGAAACCGCATGATAATGAAGCCATGAAGCGGCAAGAGGGAGTTGTGAGGGAAGCCTGATGCTTCATGATAACCAGAAGCAGCTTCACCATCGTGGTTGTCCCCTAATGTAGGCACAACAGCAGTTGTTTGCCTGTAGCAATGGCTGCAAGTTGCAGGTCAGGCTCTCCTGACCTAGCCACCTAGGCCACAAGTTGGGTGGTGCCCCAGGTGCAGATGGAGGTGGCAGGGCTAGGGCAAGGAGTGGCGGCAGTCGTCGGGTCCAGGAAAGGGAGGAGGATCCGCACAAGTCGCGGCTAGGGCTGTAGCCGGCAGACAGGTTGGGCATTGCGAGGTTGAAGGCAACCTGGAATTGTGTTGGACGGAAATGCCCCTCCGTAGGCTGAAGGAGTAATCACTTAACCAAGGGAAAAATTTTCTTTTCGTTATATTTCCAAACCAATGAGCCGCTTTGCATGGACGGGGTGATGTGGCGCTCAGTGATTGGTCAAGTAAGTGAAATAATGCAAAAGTTGTATCTTTTTACTCGTAGCTCGGATGACTGTGTATAACATATGAAAGTTGCTCAGAAAAACGAGAGGAATACATTAAAAATAGTTTAAGAAGCTAATTCCTATCGCAATTTGAAAAGTAGTGGAAGTTATCAACTTTAATGCTTTAATGATTAAGAAACCCTATTTTGAGATGATTAATGTATTTAGAAGGGTTTTATGGATGATTAAAGTTGATATTAACCTGTTAATCATAAAAAGATACATTAAGAATGAAAAGGATGAACTTTGCATGTAATTGGTTTAATTTAGAGTTTCATGTACATAAATGAGCTTTAATGGGCCTTGAAACCCTAATGTTGGTAGTTATGACTCTTAATGACTCTAATTGTTCAAATTCATGAATAAGCTGAGATATGATGGTTCTAAGCTATTTCGAGTATAAAAAATTCCTAATTGCAGATAAATACCCTTAATATAGTAATTAGGGTTTTCTAATGGATAAAGGTGGAATTAATGATAAAAAGGAGATCATAATGAACTATGACTTGTTAATTCAAAAGGAACCAAGGAAGATAATTAGGCCTAATGATCATGTCATGAATTAAAAGGATAAAAATGGTAGTTTTAATGTAAAAGAGAATAATGGACTTATTTGATGGTTAATTATGCCTTTAATCCAAAATTAAGGTTATATATTATTAAAAGGTAACCTTAATATCTTTCATGAAGAATAGATGAGATAATTAGGGTTTGTGAGTAATTGTATAAAATTAGGGTTTAAAATAGTATAAATGAAGTGAAACCCTAATTGCAATAGAAACCCTAAAAGTGGACTAGAAACCCTAGGAAGTGAGTTAGGTTTAATAGATCTTGATGGCATGATCAATGATAGGAAATTGTATGCATATTTCAGGATCTTTTTGTGTGCTTGCTTGCCGATTGGATTTCTTGCAATGATTGGATTAATTCTATCTTGAATCATCCTGACAGGTATGTGGTTAATTATGGTTAATCACATTGGTTTCCCAAAGAGTTTCCCAGATGATTCATCGCATTGAATGCAACCTATTAGTTTGGATGTTCATACTTGCAAATCATAAAGTCACTATGATTATTACAATAATAATAGAAGTGTGTATTCTCGCACCTACATGCCACCCTGATGGTTGATGCCAAAAGGTCAAGCCTAGGAGGGAAGACCAATGGGAACCATGAGTGGTGACCCTAGACACCAAGATCAGGATTGAGAAGGTGGTCTTTATAGAATGACTAATGGGCACCATGAAAGGTAACCCCAGGCACCAAGCTCAGGAATGAGAAGGTGGCCTTAAGTCATTGGCAAAAGAGAAATCCTAAGGAGGTTATGCCAGGGTTAGGGAAAAAGCAGTGGAGAATGTCACATGGAAAGCGTAAATTGGTTTGTTAATTAACTTGATTGTGATATTTAGATTGTTAGCCATATTTATGAAATTTCGGTTGTCCCCACATACCGGCATATTTCGATATGCTGACTGACATTTTGTTTTTCAGCATTTTAGGTACAAGATTGAAAAGGACAAATAGTAAAGTGGCATATGTGGAATTAAATAAGAGTTAAAGTACAAAGGAGGATTACTTAGAATAGACTCCAGATGTGGATAAAAGCAGATATCCATCTTTTTGAAAAAGGTGTGCAAAGTTTTATTTTATACCATATTTCAGTTTAGTTTGGTAGAATTTCATAATTATTACTGATTATTTGTCGAACCTTTGATCTCGATAATTGGGATAACGGCTCTGACCTTCGGGTCTCACTTAATTAGGGGTTACTGGGAGGCGGGGTCATTACATAACACATTATACATCATGTTATCCTGAGGGGTAAGGCTAAACACAACCATCTCCACCAATCCATCTCAAACGGACCATGAAGCTGGGACTCAGCTCTCTCTTAGCTATAACTTAGAGGGGTCGGATTTTCACATCACATACTCTCCCACAGTGAAATGCATGTCAGTCTGCTTTGCATCAGCTCATGACTCATGTCACCCCTGGGCTCTCTCTCAGCCATTGCACGATCAAAGTGACTTCATCTGCACACACTATGGTTCTTTTCTGACCTTCACGAGGCCCCTTCACCAACATCATCTCAATGAAGTGGTGACTAATACGACCTCCCTTGCATAGCTTCTTTACATCTTGATACTGTCTATGGTGATTATCATCACATCTTATAGAGGACAAGAACTGTCTCTATGTATCACCCTGAATGAGAACATATGCTTTCAGCAGACCCTCTAGTCTAGATCATCCTATTAGTTAGGGGTGATAAACTGTACTAGCATCAAGTTCGTCCACTTCCACCTCATGGAAGTGAATCTTTAGGTTATACTCAAGAATTTTTGAACTTGTATTAAGGTGTAGTTGAACCATCTCTCTCTCATATGTAGTTCAACCAAATTCATCCCTTGACATCATTCTTTCTTTCTCATGTCATCTAGGTAAGGTGATCTACCATAACCCATATTGCATCTTGACCTTCCTTGGTCTAGGGGAGACTTACCAGAACATTCATAGTGATGAACTCTCATTCCCTCTCAAGGACTCTTTATCCTCTACATCAACTCTTTGGGCTACTGGTATTCATCCTTCACCTCTTGGCTTGCATGGTGACAAACCACGTGCAACTTCATCTTAAGAATCCAATGTACTACTACAACTTACCATCTTAGTAGTACCATGTTGTATGATGAACTTAAAATCATGATCTCCTGTATGTGATGAATCCTCAAGATTGATTCCTCAGAAATCCTAAACCATTCTAGTTGGGGTTTCATCACCTTCCTTTCTAGAGAAGTTCATCTGAGGTTATACCACCATCCTTTTATTGCATCAAGGCCTAGGCTGGCTAACCAAATAACTACTAACTTGTTCAATAGATCTCGTTACATTTGAGTGTTAACCCAAACATATCTCCTTTTTCAAACTTAGGGTTAACCTAACAACCTCTTCTAGCCTCTAGCTAACTAGGCAGCTGCATCTCAACCACTTCACATCCTTATGTGTAAGGAAATCTTGAAGACATACACCTCCATCTATTCCACTTATCATCTCATCTCAAACTCTAAGTCTATCTTCATCAATAAAACTCAGAGCTCATCATCTTGGTTATCAAACTCAACCTTGTATAACTTGCAAATTCCACATAGCTCATGATAAAAGCATCCTCATAAGATGACTACCTTATTTCTCTTACTATTTGTAAACCATCCGCATATCGTTCACTCCACAAGGTTATGTTATCATCTCTTTCTTCATACCTCATAGCAACGTTCCAACTCACATCATCTTTATCCTTGGTGTATGGCATGCGTACTGTCCTATCTCTCACTCCCATAACAAGAGGAAATAAGCATTTGGCTACAGTCTAAATACAAAGTTCTTCCGATTCCAAGAGTAGAGATGGTACATCCCACCTTGCCAATACACCTTCAAAACTAAATTGAAATGTGCAACTTATGTCTCAACATCACAATCAACTCGATATCAAAGTTACTTCCATGGAAAACTGGTCTCAAACCTACTTGGATTACCACACAATCCTTGGTCATCTCCTCTAGGTCTATAGGGTGCCGACACTTTTAGGGTCATCCCTCTTCCCTTATGCAACCAGAGAGTACCCTCCTCATCTGCTCTTTGGGTCCCATGAGTTCATGAAGGTGATCAATCTCCTAACCCATGGCCCTCATACAATGATAGTTGTTACCTCCCGACCCTATGGTCATGTGCAACTAGGGAATTAGGCAACTCCTACTTCCATCGGTCTTATCCCTACCTAACCCTAGGATAGACTTCGGATAGTACATGTCCAACTCAGAACCTTACCCAAGTCTCCATCATCTCTCTCTGCATTCCTGGGCTATCTTTCATCCTTTCACAGGGATCATGGCAACCTACCTACCTTGGTCAGGCCCCATACCAGTTACCTCCATTATAACACATCCATATGCACTTAGAGATGGTTATCTATGGGTCTACAGGTTCATCATCATACTATATATTTTTCACTTATCTTCTCAAGATCCTATGAGACCTCTTTAGGTTACCTCAAAACCAACAAAACAGGTATACACTCTACCAAAGGGTCCCTCTCCCAGGATGGGAGGAAACTACATCTTGATAACAAAGGTCACAAACGTCCTTATGTCTAGGGTTTACATCCACATGAGCATGCTTAACCCTAGCAAGCTACTAAGGCACAAGCAGACCACCTACTAAACCATGCCAGGTGACACTTGTTCTCATCCTCAACATTGGACTAAGAACAAGCCTTCCCATGTCACCAACTTAGTTGTGAGGGGTTCATCAAACATATACCTTAAACTTAAGGGGTTTCCCTTTCCTATAAACATGAGGAGTGCCATGCTAGAATCTATAGAAACTCAAATCTCATCAGGAGCATCAGGTATACCACTTCCCCTCTTAGGCCTAGGAACCCTAGGTTCACTTCTCTGACGTCCAACTGCCTGCCCAACTTTTTACCATGAACCAAGCATGTACAAGGTATGACATGCACTTCCCATTATCATTCCACTTGAACAACACTTTAGAGTGGAGTCCTCCTAAAGTAAAACAAATAAGGTATAAGGCCTCACAACCTGTTATTAAACCTCTTCAGGGTCTAAGGAACTCTTCTTCCTAACCCTATAAGGTGAACATATATACCATAGACTCATAGGTACCATCAGCCTCATCCTCTCCCTAGGTTTTAGTTCCTCTAAAGGCAACCAAGATATCATCAGCCTCCAGGGATCAAGCATGAGGCAACCGCTATCATCCACTTAGGTCGCATCATCCTCAAATCCCCACCATTCCTCATATCTCGGGGTCTAAGATTCCAACCTTCTTGCTTGGGTCCTTCTCTCTCTCTCTAGAGATAACTCCACAACTAGCCTTACTACTAGAGGTCCTCTCTCTAAGAAGGATCAAGCTCATAATTATACCCCTACATGGGTGAAGCCTATGTTCAACTCATGTTTGCTCAAGATTATCCATAGTCCTTTATGCTCATCTCATAAGCTATCCATCATACTCTCCTAGCCAGGGTTTCAACCTACTTCCCGCACTACTGACGTACTCTGAGTGCATACTATGCCATGCTCATATAAGGTCATGGGGTTTCCATAAGTTCTTCACTAACCTCATCATTGAAGGAGCTATCCTTCGCTCTAACATGCATGACCCTTTCTAGGGTTGGGTCGCCAAAGGTACTAGGTCATTCAACCTCACATGGCTCATATCGTTATGGGCATCCAAATGCATGTCCACCCTCACACCTAGTCTATAATGACAACTAACTCATCATGCCATCTCTCTCTCTAACCACCACTTAGGGTTAGGGTTTGCATCATCCTCAGAGGATGAGCCAAGTCTCTTCTTATAATGGAGGTCTCTACCTCCAAGACTAACTTTCTCCACTCATCCTCCTGACAAGGAGGTCTAGCCTTAGGTCTCTCTCAAGGGCATGACAACATATGTCATACGACCTAAGCATGTATCTATTCTTTAATTTACGCTTAAAATATTAAGCTTATGTCCATGACATCTTATTTACATGCTTTTCATTAATTTGGTGTAGGATTCCTTAAACCTTATCAACCTTACCCTAATCCATAAAATCCTTAACATTATTTGAGTTGAGAAGGGATGAACAAGATGAGAGAGTCCTAAAGGTATCTTATTTCAAGTCAAATCCTGAGACATTGGCCAGGAAATTACACTAATCTGGGAGTCCTCATATTCTGACTAGCGGTGCGGAGGAAAATCTTACCAGCCCCCGGACATGATCCTTTTCTAGACACCTCTAGCTTTCGAAAAATCCTCTAATAACTCCCTTGGATTCTACAGAGTTGTAAAATTTAATAATTATTACAGATTAAACGAAGAACCTTTGCTCTGATACCAAATGTAATGACCCCACCTCTCGGTAACCCCCACTTAAGGGAGACCAAGAGGTCAGAGTTGTTATCCCAATAAACTGGATCAAAGGTTTGACAAATAATGAGTAATAATTATGAAATTCTACCAAACTAAACTGAAATCAGGTATAAGATAAAACTTTGCATACCTTTTTAAAAAACTTGGATATCTACTTCTGTCCACTTCTGGAGTCTATTCTAATAAAGAAATACACATGTATGATTTTTTATGTTTCAAATGGTCGTTCCATTTGGTATCCTCAATTAAATGTGGGAGGCAAGGTCGTTACATTTGTTACAACCCCAATTTTTGGGGTTCTTTTGGTGAGAAATGTAATTTCTCCTATTAAAGATGTTTGAACAAATAATGATATAATTTGTTTTGAATAAATGGATTCTGTTTAGAATAGCCTTGTTGGTTATTTTGTGGGCTTTATTGGCTATTGGGCCCAATAATAAGGAAATGGAGAAAAGAAAGATGTAGAAACCTCTAGAAGGCAAAGGAATGTTATCCAAAGTTGGATTTCATGCCTCTTGGATTCCTTGGGTCCCAAGGAGTCCAAAGTTGCAAAAATAATGCAACCAGAAAAGAAAAGATCAATTAAATATTTCTTTATTAAGAAAGAAATTAAAAACAATGATAAAATGTGGGAAATAAGTGGAAAGAGGTATAATTGAGTTATCTTTGATTGATTTTCGTATCCATAAGGTTCCTAATGTTAAAAGGAATTCCAATAAGGAAAATAAAAAGAGAGATAAATAGAAATCCTCAAAAAGAGATATTTCAATAAAGAAATAAAAAGGATAATGAGAAATAATGGACATAGATGCATCTAGAAGGATAATGAGTATCCACTAAATAGGATTTCGAAATATTAGAGTTTCTTGGGGTCCAAGGAGCCCCAATGGAGAAAAAGAAAGAGAAAATACAAATAATAAAAAAAGAGGATAATGTGATACATGATTAATGAATTTTGTGGTATTTTTAAAAAGGAGGTATTTTCTACTAAAAGAAAATATAAATTTGTTCCAATGTATTAAAAGACAAGCATAAAGAGAATAAGAGAGAGAATTTTCGAATTCCTAAATATCCAATGAACATGTTTTTTTAAGAAGATAAGTAGGAGAGAGAAGATTGCTTCTCAATGAAGGAATATGATTCCTATTGGGAAAGGGATTTGTTCCTTTGTGGGCAGGCATGCTGGGGCACGGCTACCCTCCCCTATATAAGGGTAGAGCCCATGGTTAAGCCCAAGGAGAATTCCACGCATTGCTCTCTTCTACTTCTTCTTATTCTTCATTCAAACCCTAGACCTTGTTAGATGATCCTCTCTCTCTCTTTCCCTCATATTCAAGAAGTATACAAGAGGGAATAAGGGTCTTCGAGTGGGTGAAAAAAAGCCAGAACCCCTCCTGGGGTGGCAAACCGTGCGGGAACCAGAGGTACCCATGAGGATGTTCACAACACACTCCTTTATCTTCACAATGAAACAAGTTCATACCAGGGGATCTTATCAACTCCAAAACCTAGAAAGGATGTGGGAAGCTTGTTGCAGGTCTCCCCTACCTAACTAGAGCGTGAAGGCACTTGGAGGGGGTCGTCAATGGACCTGTTAAATGTGCCTTCCTCTGTCACGACCTTTGGGCATGGAGGGTTGATCCGGGTCACCGCTGACCACCAGCTGCAGAGCAATCACTCTCCTCAACTCTGGTGACGAGTAGGCGGTCCTTCTTGGCCGTGTGTAGGGCTCAGGAGGGAGAGGGCATGTTGGGCAGGGTACAGTCCCACACCCATCGTCACGACAGACGGGAATGAACCCTACGTCGCGAGAAAGGAGATAATAAAATGAAAAGACTCGGCTGCCCCTGGCATGTGTATGTGTAGGGAGGGGCAGGGAGGTCTTTTACCCCTTGAAAAGTTGGTTCTCTTGAGGAATTATTTTTCACTAACGTGTCGAGCCACCATTGGCCAAAAGGTACTTTTAATTGTAAAAATTGTAGAAAAAGATCGGTATCTCTGATGAATAAAGTGAAAATATGAAAGTTTCTCAGAAAAATGCAAGGAATCTATTAAAAATATACTTAAAAGCTAGTTCCACTTGCAATTATAAAAGTGGTGAAAGTTATCAACTTTAATGCATTAATGATTAAGAAACCCTAATTTGAGATGATTAATGTATTTAGAGGGGTTTTATGGATGATTAAAGTTGATATTAACTTTTTAATTATAAAAAGGTACATTAAGAACAAAAAGGATGAACTTTGAATGTAATTGGATTAGTTTAGAATTCCATGTACATAAACGAGCTTTAATGGGCCTTGAAACCCTATGTTAGTAATTGTGACTCTTAATGGCTTTAATTATTCAAATCTATGAATAAAGCTGAGATATGATGGTTCTAAGCTATTTTGAGTATAAATGTTCCTAATTGTGGATAAATACCCTTAATATGGTAATTAGGGTTTTCTAATGTATAAATGTGGAATTAGTGATGAATGGAGTTCATAGGTGAATTAGATCATAATGAACTATGAGTTGTTAATCTAGAAGGAACCAAAGATGATAATTAGGACTAATGATCTTGTCATGAATTAAAAGGATAAAAATGGTAGTTTTAATGTAAAAGAGCATAATGGACTTAATTGATGATTAATTTTGCCTTTAATCCGAAATAAAGGTTATATGTTGTTAAAAGGTAACATTAATATCTTTCGTGAAGAATATATGAGATAATTAGGGTTTATGAGTAATTGTATAAAATTAGGGTTTAAAAGAGTAAAAATGAAGAGGAACCCTAATTGCAATGGAAACCCTAAAAGTGGACTAGAAACCCTAGGAAGCGAGATAGGTTTAAGAGATCTTGATGGCATGATCAATGATAGGAAATTGTTTGCATATTTTAGGATCTCTTTGTCTTCTTGCTTGCCTATTGGATTTCTTGGATTGATTGGATTAATTCTGTGTGAAATCATCCTGACAGGTATGTGGTTACGCTTATGGTTAATTGCTTTAGTTTCACAGCGATTCTTGGATGTTTTAATGGTTTCCTGAAAATAACTACTTTGATGACTTTTATTTCACGCAACTACAGAGTGACTATGATTATCACAATTATAATACAAGTATGTATTCTCGCACCTACATGCCACCCTGATGGATGATGCCAAAAGGTCAAGCTCAGGAGGGAAGACCAATGGGCACCATGAGTGGTGACCCCAGACACCAAGCTCGAGATTGAGAAGGTGGTCTTTATTGAATGACTAATGGGCACCATGAGTGGTGACCCTAGGCACCAAGCTCGGGATTGAGAAGGTGGCCTTAAGTAATTGGCAAAAGAGAAACCCTAAGAAGGGTATGCCAGGGTTAGCGCAAAAGCGGTGGAGAATGTAACATTGAAAGCATAAATTGGTTTGTTAATTAACTTGATTGTGGTATTTAGATTGTTAGCCATATTTATGAAATTTTGGTTGTCCCCACATACTGGCATATTTCGATATGTTGACCGACGTTTTGTTTGTCAGCATTTTAGGTACAAGATTGAAAAGGATATACAGTAAAGTGGCATATTGTGAAATTAGGAAATAAAGTGCAAGGAGGATTAGTTAGAATAGAGTCCAGATGTGGATAGAAGTTGTATATCCATGTTTTTGAAAAAGGTATGCAAAGTTTTATTTTATAGCAGATTTCAGTTTAGTTTGGTAGAATTTCATAATTATTATTTATTATTTATCGATCCTTTGATCATGTTAATTGGGATAATGTCTCTAACCTCTTGGTCTCCCTTAATCGGGGGTTACTGGGAGGTGGGGTCGTTACATTTGGTATCAACGCATAGGTTCCTCATTTAATCTGTAATAAATATTAAATTTTACAAACTCTGTAGAACCCAATGGAGTTATAGAGTTTTCTTGATGAAGATAGACTTAGAGTCTGAGATGAGATGAAAAGTGGGATACATGGAAGTGTATGTCCCCACTGTTACCTAGCACCTAAAGATCAAAGGTAGTAATGGATGCTCTTGTTGAGATACAGTTGCCTAGTTTATTTAGAGACTAGAAGAGGTTTCTAGGTTAGCCCTAAGTTTGAGAAAGAAGATAAGTTTGGCTAACACTCAGATGTAATGATATCTGTTGAATAAGTTAGCAGTTGTTTGGTTAGCCATCCTAGGCCTTGATGCAATAAAAGGATGGTTGTAGAATCTCAGATGCACTTCTCTGGAAAGGAAGGTGATGAAACCCCAACTAGAGTGGTTTAGGGTTTCTGAGGAATCAATCTTGAGGAATCATGGCATAAAGGAGATCATGATTTTAAGTTCATCATACACTGTGGTACTACTAAGATAGTAAGTTGCAGTAGTACATTGGATGCTTAAGATGAAGTTGCACGTGGTTTGTCGCCATGCAAGCTAGGAGGTGAATGACGAACACGAGTAACCCAATGAGTTGATATAGAGGATAAAGAGTCCCCGAGAGGGAATGGGAGTTCATCACTCTGGATGTTGTGGTAAGTCTCCCCTACACCAAGGAAGGTCAAGATGCAATACGGGTTATGGTAGATCGTCTTACCTAGATGACATGAGAAAGAAAAAATATTGTCAAGGGACGGATCCAGTTGAACTACATATGAGAGAGACATCATTCAACTACACCATGATGCAAGTTCAAAAGTCCTTGAGTTTAACCTAAAGATTCACTTCCATGCGATGGAAGTAGGTACATGAAAAACTCGATAATAGTACAATTTATCACCCCTAACTAATGGTTAGTATGATCCAGACTAGAGGGTCTGATGAGAGCCTGTGAGCTCATTTAGGGTGATACATAGAGATAGTTCTTGTCCTTTGTGAGATGTGTTGATAACCACCATAGCCAGTATCGGGATATAAAGAAGCTCTGTAAGGGAGGTTGTGTCGGTCACCACTTCATTAAGATGATGTTGGTGAAGGGACCTCATGAAGGTCAGAAAAGGACCACAGTGTGTGCAAATGAACGCACTTTGATCGTGCAATGGCTGAAAGAGAGCCCAGGGGTGACATGAGTCATGATCTGATGCAAAGCAGACTAACATGAAGTTCACTATGGGAGAGTATGTGATGTGAAAAACTGACCCCTCTAAGTTATAGCAAAGAGAGTTGAGTCCCGACTGCATGGTCCATTTGAGATGGAATGGTGGAGATGGTTGTGTTTAGCCTTACCCTTCAGGATAACATG
Organism: Alisma plantago-aquatica; assembly: GCA_963693085.1. Taxonomy (NCBI): domain Eukaryota; kingdom Viridiplantae; phylum Streptophyta; class Magnoliopsida; order Alismatales; family Alismataceae; genus Alisma; species Alisma plantago-aquatica. The sequence goes on along the minus strand of OY856409.1, from coordinate 1,733,419,812 downwards.
ATGTATAATGTGTTCCATGAGTCCGATCTAGAGCACTATGTGAGGTACCCAAGCCATGTGATGAGCCCTGAACCTATTCAACTTTATGAGAGGCTGAAATGTCCTAATTCACCTATGAGGGTACAATATACAAAGGAAAGAAAGAACCCAGATGGAAGAATATGAGGTGATGAAGGTTCTTGGGAAGCACCATGGAAAGGGTGAGGCCACATAGGATCCATGATGGACATAAGAAAAGCTTATCCTGGTTGTTTGTGTGCCTGGTGGAATTTTGAGGGAAAAATTCCTATAAGAGGGGAAGGATGTTACAACCCCAATGTTTGGGGTTCTTTTGGTGAGAAATGTAATTTCTCCTATTAAAGATGTTTGAAAAAATAATGATATAATTTGTTTTGAATAAATGGATTTCATTTACAATAGCCTTGTTGATTGTTTTGTGGGCTTTATTGGCTATTGGGCCCAATAACAAGGAAATGGAGAAAAGAAAGATGTAGAAACCTCTAGAAGGCAAAGGAATGTTATCCAAAGTTGGATTTCGTGCCTCTTGGGTTCCTTGGGTCCCAATGAGTCCAAAGTTGCAAAAATAATGCAACCAGAAAAGAAAATATCAATTAAATATTTCTTTATTAAGAAAGAAATTGAAAACAATGATAAAATGTGGGGAATAAGTGGAAAGAGGTATAATTGAGTTATCTTTGATAAATTTTTGTATCCATAAGGTTCCTAATGTTAAAAGGAATTCCAATAAGGAAAATAAAAAGAGAGATAAAGAGAAATCCTCAAATGGAGATATTTTAATAAAGAAATAAAAGGATAATGAGAAATAATGGATATAGATGAATCTAGAAGGATAATGAGTATCCACTAAAAAGGATTTCGAAATATTAGAGTTTCTTGGGGTCCAAGGAGCCCCAATGGAGAAAAAGAAAGAGAAAATACCAATAATACAAAAAAGAGAATAATGTGATACATGATTAATGAATTTTGTGGTATTGTTAAAAAGGAGGTATTTTCTACTAAAAGAAAATATAAATTTGTGCCAATGGATTAAAAGACAAGCATAAAGAGAACAAGAGAGAGAATTTTCGAATTCCTAAATATCCAATGAACATGTTTTTTTAAGAAGATAAGTAGGAGACAGAAGATTGCTTCTTAATGAAGGAATAGGATTCCTATTGGGAAAGGACTTTGTTCCTTTGTAGGAAACCATGTCGGGGCATGGCTACCCTCCCCTATATAAGGGTAGAGCTCATGGTTAAGCCCAAGGATAATTCTGCGCATCTCTCTCTTCTCCTTCTTATTCTTCATTCAAACCCTAGACCTTATTAGCCGATCCTCTCTCTCTCTTTCCCTCACATTCAAGATGTATACAAGAGGGCATGAGGGTCTTCGAGTGGGTGAAACAAAGCCAGAACCCCTCCTCGGGTGGAAAACCATGCGGGAACCAGAGGTACCGATGAGGATGCCGACAACACACTCCTTTATCTTCATAATAAAACAACTTCAGACCATGGGATCTCATCGACCCTAGAACCTGGAAAGGATGTGGGAAGCTTGTTGCAGGTCTGCCCTACATAACCAGAGTGTGAAGGTGCTTGGAGGAGGTCGTCAATGGACCTCTTAGGTGTGCCTTCCTCTGTCACGACCTGCGGGCATGGAGGGTTGATCTGGGTCACCTCTAACCACCAGCCACAGAGAAATCACTCTCCTCAACTCCGGCGAGGAGTAGGCAGTCCTTCTTGGATGTGCGTAGGGCTCAGGAGGGTGAGGGCAAGTTGGGTGGGGAGCAGTCCCACACCCTTCGTCACGACAGACGGGAAGGAACCCTGCGTCACGAGGAAGGAGATAATAAAATGAAAAGACTCGGCTTCCCTTGGTGTGTGTACGTGAAGGGAGGGGTAGGGAGGCCTTTTACCCCTTGAAAAGTCGGTTCTCTTGATGAATTGTTTTTCGCTGACGTGTCGAACCACCATTGGCCAAAAGGTACTTTTATTTGTAAAAATTGTAGAAAAAGATTGGTAGCTATGATGAATAAAGTTAAAATATGAAAGTTGCTCAGAAAAATGCGAGGAATCTATTAAAAATAGATTTAGAAGATAATTCCTCTTAAAATTTGAAAAGTAGTGAAAGTTATCAACTTTAATGCATTAATGATTAAGAAACCCAAATTTGAGATTATTAATATATTTAGAGGGGTTTTATGGATGATTAAAGTTGATATTAACCTATTAATTATAAAAAGGTACATTAAGAACAAAAAGGATGAACATTGCATGTAATTGGATTAGTTTAGAATTACATGTACATAAACGAGCTTTAATGGGCCTTGAAACCCTAATGTTAGTAATTGTGACTCTTAATGGCTTTAATTATTCAAATCCATGAATAAAGTTGAGATATGATGGTTCTAAGATATTTTGAGTATAAAGGTTCCTAATTGTGGATAAATACCCTTAATATGGCAATTAGGGTTTTCTAATGGATAAATGTGGAATTAGTGATGAATGGAGTACATAGGTGAATTAGATCATAATGAAATATGAGTTGTTAATCTGGAAGGAACCAAAGATGATAATTAGGCCTAATGATCTTGTCATGAATTAATAGGATAAAAATGGTAGTTTTAATGTAAAAGAGCATAATGGACTTAATTGATGATTAATTGTGCCTTTGATCTGAAATAAAGGTTATATGTTTAAAAGGTACCCTTAATATCTTTCATGAAGAATAGATAAGATAATTAGGGTTTGTGAGTAATTGTATAAAATTAAGGTTTAAAAGAGTAAAAATGAAGAGGAACCCTAATTGCAATGGAAACCCTAAAAGTGGACTAGAAACCCTAGGAAGCGAGCTAGGTTTCATAGATCTTGATGGCATGATCAATGATAGGAAATTGTATGCATATTTCAAGATCTCTTTGTGTGTTTGCTTGCCTATTGGATTTATTGCATTGATTGGATTAATTTTGTGTCAAATCAGCCTGACAGGTATGTGGTTACGCTTATGGTTAATCGCTTTAGTTTCATGGCGATTCCTTGATGTTTTATCAGTTGTCTGAAAATAACTTTTTTGGATGACTTTTATTTCGTTCAACTATAGAGTGACTATGATTATCACAATTATAATAGAAGTGTGTATTCTCACACCTACATGCCACCCTGATGGATGATGCCAAAAGGTCAAGCCCAGGAGGGAAGACCCATGGGTGCCATGAGTGGTGACCCCAGACACCAAGCTCAGGATTGAGAAGGTGGTCTTTATTGAATGACTAATGGGCACCATGAGTGGTGACCCCAGGCACCAAGCTCGGGATTGAGAATGTGGCCTTAAGTCATTGGCAAAAGAGAAACCCTAAGGAGGGTATGTCAGGGTTAGGGTAAAAGCAGTGGAGAATGTCACATTGAAAGCGTAAATTGGTTTGTTAATTAACTTGATTGTGATATTTAGATTTTTAGCCATATTTGTGAAATTTTGGTTGTCCCCACATACCGGCATATTTTGATATGCTGACCAACGTTTTGTTTGTCGGTGTTTTAGGTACAAGATTGAAAAGGACAAATAGTAAAGTGGCATATTGTGAAATTAGGAAATAAAGTGCAAGGAGGATTAGTTAGAATAGATTTCAGATGTGGATAGAATTTATATATCCAACTTTTTGAAAAAGGTATGCAAAGTTTTATTTTATACTAGATTTCAGTTTAGTTTCATAGAATTTCATAATTATTATTGATTATTTGTCGAACCTTTGATCCTGTTAATTGGGATAATGGCTTTGACCTCTTGGCCTCCCTTAATTGGGGGTTACTAGGAGGCGCGGTCGTTACATTTTCTTTGTTAAAAGAAGAAAACTTCTACCTGGGTTTTATGGCTCTTTTGGCTTTCTATTTTTTATGTCCTATTTTTTAAGTTGTATTTTATTTAATATTTATTATAGTGATTGTATCTAATTTTTTTATCTGAAGGATGGTCCCTAGAATATTTTTTTCTAGTTATGGTTGGCAACCTCTACCACTCCTTCCATTGTCTATAATAGTTGGTAACATGGACAATGTAGTGTTTTGTGATTGTTCTCTATCGATAACATACAATAGTTGTCCACTTTTTCTCTCCTTGGTAAGGGAACTTAATTAGTATAGTTTTTCTCCTAATCTCTTTGGCAATTTGGCCTTTTTCTACCACACTAACCCTTTTTACACATCTTCCAACATCCACAAAATTATGGAAGTCTTTACAAGATTTTGTAATAGCCACCTTCTCTTGAATATCTAGATTTATCCCTTCCAAAGCTATCCACATTTTATCATAGACTATCCCACCTAGTTGTGGAAGAAATGTCTTTAACTTAATAAAGATAAACACAAGTATAGTAAGTAACATTATCCTTGTTTTTTATTCTTGAATTTCATCACTTAATCATGAGCATATATATAGATAGTATCAACACTCAAATCTCATATTGAATTCATCGCATGTAGTGATCTTAGAGGCACAATGTGTTGATTCCAATCCCCTTCCATGAACAAAATTTCACTTTAGAAATTAAACTATATGTTCTACTTTTTTCCATCTCATGTACATGTGCCACTTTTAGAATCATCTTTATTTTAAAAAACCACGAAACAACCTCTTCTAGATCAAAACTACATACAAAATCAAAAGTCTCATGTTATTTTTCTAGATCTGCGACTAGATTTGGATGTGATACAAGTGGTCGCGTGCAACCTTCCATTTTTTTTTGAAACCCAATATTCCATGAGATATTCTATCCATGTCTAAGATCATATGCATCATAGGCAATGTATGACATTGTTGTATATGTGCTCATACTGCTTTTTCTTTACCCACTCATATTTGATTCCCATCGTTTCTTCTTTCCTTAGCACTGGAGACTAAGATGTAGGGTGTTGATATCAAAATTAATCTCTTGGAGATATCGGATCTCAACCAGGGTACTAGCTTTAAAAATGCTCTTATATTCCAACAACTAATCTTCTAGTAGAAAGGTATGTGATATAATTCATTGGTTATGAAGAAAACTCAACTCATATGAAGTTCCTAAACTAATATAAACCTCTTATTCCATATTGTATGGTGTCACTCTGACTAATGGGGATGGTTTTGAGTATATACCAAATAAATACTCTTACTATAAACAAAAGAGGAAAGTTGTTATCATTATTTTTTTTAAGTGGGGAATTTCACCCCTGTTCAAAGTAGCAGGAGAAAGAGAACACCATCAGCTACACTAAGGGCTATAATCCCTTCCTGTAGTGCCCCAACGAGTTCGCTGAGATTCGAACCTGCAACCTGCGCTTCACAAGCTGCAGGCTTGACCAACTGAGCTAGTTGGAAAGTGCAAGTTGTTATCATTATACTTACTATAAATAATTTAATCAGTTTTTGAAAAACAAATATAAAGTTCAATATTATTCATTAACTCACACCATCACATTTTCAAAGTTTATTCAGGAATTGCCAAAAGATATACATCCACCATGATAGTTCTTTTTAGTTTGCACAAAAAAAACACATAAAATAGGTTTGCACAAAAAATTACTATACATGTCATAAAAAACATAGCCACATTGCCCTAATGACCCTTAATATAGGAATCATGTTCATTCACATGCAACGAAGAACCACGTAATATATTCACCTCAAGTGGTGAACTCATAGAGTTTCTTGCACTTGGCCTCAGAACCTATAGTGTTGGTTATTGGTATCAATTAAATGAGAAGGTACTAGAACAAATAAGAAAATCTAAATATATCTCATTACCTCATTACCTCAATATAGCAAATATTAAATCTTTGTAGATGGAAATAAATGTGGAAGTAAATGTATCACTATCAACTTTATCATGTTTTAGCTCTACCCCAAAACTACTACACATGTATCTAACCAAGTTGAAGCCATTATAGTATGAGTATGTGCATGACTCACCATCCCTTAGGGTACATCCAAACACCTGAAGGAAACAACACAGAAAAAATATATCACATGGCTAACAATATTGTGTGCATCTCTATTTTAGATTCAATTTCATCCACAAGATAATGGGCCAAATGTTATTATAAGACTCCATCAACTCATAAATCATGCATACATTTTGGTTGCTAAATAAATAAATATTAGGGTTAATTTGCTCTTCTTAATCAATGAGTTAATAAATTTAAAGTGAAACAATATAGCTATTATTACATTCATATCATATTTTGGTGTTGTGTTTCTTTCACTCAATGCATATCACATCGCTTGTTTATTAGATTAAAGACAAATTTGATGCCACCCACCCTTGATACCAAATGCACAACTAATAGGAAGTTTTGTATTGTTGTCTCTGTAGAGTTTCATGATCCCAACAAAAAAACTTCTTGGTTCCATGTTTATTTAGGTCTTTTACGAGTCACCAAATCCCATCAGCCCATCAGTTCCTTCTCCTCCCCGTAGTAGGCTAATCGAGGCTCTCATTAACCATTTTCATGCATTCATCTCTTTCATGACTTGTTCTAGAGTTCAATGTACTCATCTAGGATAAATGACAACATATTCTCATTATCCTCTTTATTTTGTTGGCATCTTATATGCATGTCTATGATTCTAGAGGCTTCAAAGAACTTACACCCAGCTATGTCCATGCTTATTATACAGTACATGAGGTGTATTTGTCTATTTTATTCTTCTTAGTTAATCATTCATCTTGGTTTCAACTAGATAGATTCATAGTATGCCATGCTACACTCAGATAGATCTCGTTGATTATGAGTTTGATGATCACTTCCCCTCATGAGAGGGCGGGTGATGCAGCAATTGTCGATGTGTTTGTAGGTAAGCTAGATTAAACAATTGGGCCACAACTTCCTTTAGGCCCAAGGTTCTCTTCTTTAGATCAAAATAGTATAAGTTTAGTGATCAATCCACAACTCTTGAGATTGATAAGAAACATTATCATATCCTCCTACATCTATTATTTGATGGGGAGTGTTTTATGCTTATGTTGTTCTTCAACTCCAATTACAATTTAATAGTCGTTGAACACTTTGTGTATACGTTGAAGTTTGGCATGAATTCTTTTTATCTCAATTTAATAGAGTCAGTTTAAGTATATGTTAAATATGTAATATGACCTAGCTTTAGTTAGTCAAAATTTCACTCAGTCTAGTCTTTTATAGTCCTATGAATGATGGAACAATGTTGCACTTAACCGTTAGTTTTATTGGTAAAATATGTGGTGATTTTGAGCATGGCTTCGTTTGCTCTCAATTTTGGAGTTAAATAAGCACAATGTCAATTATTTAGTATGGACTGGCCTAGAATATATAAGAGTTTCAATTGATCGTTTTAAACATTGTGCTCCCATGAAGATACAACAATACAATACAACATTATTGCACTTAACGGTTAGCTCTATAGGCAAAACATGTTGCTGATTGTAGTGCAGTTGGAGCGTAAACCCCTTAGGGCACCAAAAAGGATGGTCAGAAAACAACAGAAATTTCCTACTGTATGCGTGTGACAAGTACTATGGACCCTGCATTTATCTTGGATATAAAAAACACGACAACTAATACAATACAATTTTTATTGGGGATCTGCTAAATGGATTAGACCCCCACACAAAGTTGCACACATTTTATTTCTATGTATGGATAAAGAAAAAAAAAATGGAGGAGGTTGCGAATTCACTGCTCCCCGTTTATCTGTATGCATGCATAAAGACAGAATATGTGCAGTTTCATGTGTAGTTTTTAATCCATATAGTATATTCTTTATTTATATATGGCAAGCATGAGGAGATGAGAGTCTTGCCTCATAATCATCTCCAACCCCAAACAGAACTACCATCCACGCCCCTAAAAAATAGTACGAGGAGCTGGCAGCATAGCGGATTAGTGTTGAACGGTCTGGAATGTTATTAATTGTCTAATTGGTTCCAGAATGGTGTCGCTTTCATCAAGCTGTAACAACTTGATGTTATTACAACTTAGTCTGGAATGTTATTAATGCGGATTCTAGTTAACATAAATATGGAAGGGTAACGCTACATGATCATCATCATTTTGAAAAACAAAATAAAATTCAAATCATTTTTCAACACAAAACAAAAAAAAATTATTTAGACACTCTTTTCTTTTGCTGAGAATAACTTTAGTTTCATTTTCGGTCCCAAGATTTGACCACATAGCAAATCCGAATATGGAATGGCCTATGCTTTAAAAAGTACATCTCAATAGAGAAGGCGAGTTGACAAATTGACCGATCACCCCCACAGCGGCCAGTAGCCTTGCAAGTTGATGATGTGGTCGGGACATTCATTGCAAGCGGTGCAGCCACTTGCTGTTCCAATGATTCAATTCAGAATCTTTTATACTTCTCAAACAAAAGGAAGATAAATTCGAATCGAATGGTTTTGGCCACAGAAATAAGAATGGAGCATGGAAGATCATATGCGTGCAGTCTACATAACAGCTAATTGTTTACATGACCACTTGTTAAAACTCTTGCGTCGCACGGCCGAGTCCACAAACTCATTGATGGCAAACGTACGACCACATTTCAATGCAATCTTGTTTCTGTGAGCCGGCATATGAACATTCTTCTCGTGGTGAGGAAAAGAAAATAAGGACAAAATCTAAGGCTTGTAGCACGCCCCTTGATTCGTAAGGCATGGTCTTCTGCACTCATGTTGCTACAGTTTCAACTTGCTTGGCTTGCATTGCGTATGTTGTACCTTGTCGTTCTAATTGCAATTGACATTTCAGGTTTCCTTTATGATTTTCTTTCCCTAAAAATTTGAAATCGTCGTCTATGTTTATATAATGAGTACATGAACCCCTATTTATTAGTTTACCACGAGGACATGTAGAACTCTACTGGGAACTTATGAATTGACACAATTGATAAGTTTGATCCGTTTGTTAACCACAGGTTGCTGGTTTAATTTTCATCTGGATCATTATGAAGAGATACAACACAACTCCTTACTAGGAGGCTCTTATAAAAAATGACACTCCTCTGAAAAAATTAAAAAAAAAACTCTGGTTGATCACTCGCAATCACTGCATCCCTGGACGGACTGTTTATGAATGCACCCAACAACCTAGATATACTGACTCTTTTCCCATTAAGAAAAGGTGTAACCCAAGTCATATATTTTGCACCTTCTATCCTTTTTTACTGTCAAAAAATAAGATGCTAAAGAGAGGACATGTCACCTTTTTGCAGCTCTTTTTCTTCCCTTATATAGGTGAAAGCCTCTGTCACGCCTCAAGTGGTCATCTTTCTCTTCTTCCTTTTTCTTATTGGTTGGCTAACATCAGCTTCCAGTGTCCCGTCAGCTTATTAGCCTTAAAACTCATTTCCTGCAAGGAAAGCAAAGTAAGCAATCACTATCTTAATATCGTCACCCTTTGCCTTCCAAGAGTCACTCGTAGCTACATAATAGGCATAAATGCTATGTTTTCTCACTCTGCCTCCAATCTAAACACCCTCACCACATCATCCTGATATAAACCTAAAATACAAATCCTCTTAATGCCCTTCCCAGTTAAAACCCAGTCTCACCATCCACCCCTCCTGAATGCCCACAACCCGCCTGACTATGAAACCAAACCCTCCACTGACTGTTGAACCATCTCCACCCTATCCACCAATGAAACCTTACACAATACCATATATAGTTCTAGCTCTGTTCATCCATCACTGACCACCACCTCCTAATATCTTCATACATGGAAGCTTCCCTAAAGATCGACATCACCACGAACCCAATTGGCATATGCATGATACAACCTAGAGTCTCTATCACTAATTTTATAAGAACTAGCCAATCAAATGAGCCTTGGTCTTTCCTCATCATTAGAGAGACATTCTCCCCCACCAATATCCATTTAAGATCTTTTTTTTTCTTTGGAAGAATTACATCTAACACGATTCTAGAGCTTGAAGGTTTTGGCCACTACATATGCATTGGCATATGGGTCGATCTCATTGGTGTTGATGGCATACAAAACATCTACTTTATCACCATCTCTTAGATAGATGTAGACCACAAAGAAATGAGTGCCGCAATACCCACATAGCTACTTGTCGGAGTTAAACCCTATCAGACTTGTCAAACTAGACCTAGATGAGTATAATGACTCCCATAAAGATGAAAGAGTCAACCTCGATCCCTACTATAGAATGACTACCTCTTCCTTGACCCCACCCGCTTCATGAATTCAACTTAGAAACAAGATATGAAGATTGTTCATGACTTCCTTATTGAGGACAACATAGGGAATATTGAAACATCCTCTGATGAGAATTCATTCCTAATGATAAGGATTTCTCAGTTACCTTGCATCAAAATTCAAAATGAATTAAGTTGATTTTGCCAAATTTTGTATCCTACCCCTCATCCTCAAGTTATTAATCATGGTAAGAGACATTAAGGTAAGTGTTTTCCTCCAAAATTTTAGTATGATCCTCACTTCTGTCAACATAAACACTATCCCCCATGTCTTTAGCAAACAAAAAATCCTCTTTTCCTACAAAAAACCCTCCCACCTTGGTGTTGCCACATGTTTCGGTGGAATGGTCACAAATCAAAAGGTTTTTTAGGTCAAAAATTATTTTCCCTTTATCTAACGCACAACCACTCCTATACAAATTGTTTTTACTTGACTAAACATCCAAACATTAATCCTAATTAGAAAAAGTGCCAACATTAGACCAAACACTAGAAACAATATTACAAGAAACCATCCATTCTCACAAAAGACCGTGTAGTTTATAATTCTTGTACTCCTCTAGAATTTTTAATTACTAATACACATATCTTAGGTCTAATTATACATAAAAATCTCCCCCAAACACCAAAATATATTATTTAACCCTGATAGTTATCATATCGCCTACATTGCACCTATTGAATTGACAAGACAAGATATTTAGCACTGATTCACCTCCTCAATCACGTGGTCCATCTATCCCTCCCATGCTCAGTTTCTACAACAACCCATGAACGAACCGCCACCTGAATGTCTTTTATACCATAATAGTAATCAGTATGACCCTCAACACTTAGGATAACCCTCCCCTCTATTATCATTTGTGACATGCCCCTTCCAACAAACCCAACATCTTGTCTATATACCCCTCTCCAATTGTACTTGATAAAACCACCCCACATATAATATCCCTTCATTAGTCACTAGTAATAAATTGCAATTCCACTCAACTAAAATTCCCACCCAACTTCACCTAAACCCATGCCATCCTATAAAATCAATAACACCATAAAACAAGAAGACTCCTCCTTAATTCTCACCCAATCAGATTGTCGCCCACCCCCACCTTACTTTCTTCCTACTCAAACATAAACCACTAGTGATTAAACACAACCCCATTACCCAAACTTTCTCAACCATGGACCTAGACTCAAACATGGTAAACATTCTTGACAATATGGTTGGCTCCTAGATACAGACTCTAGAGAAGGTCAACAATAACATATTCCTAGAGATCTCACAAGTATACTTCATCAAGATCACATTTGCAAAAAGTAGAGGCATAGTTTTCATGGTTGATATATACTTTAGTATGTGCTCCTAACTAGTTATTCATATCACTCAAAACTATTTACCAAACAAAGATATCCCCAAAACAAAACCAATACCAACTTTGAACTATCATATATCCTCCACTAGCCATCTGATGTTGAAAAAGATGAAGGTCATGCTTTCTTCTTTGATGTTAACTTCAAAATACTTGAGGCCTTCATCTTAAGATGGGACACAACATTTTGTGCTAGTGCCACACCAAAGAATAGAATATATTAATTCAACATATGCATCATGTGATGGAGTGAACTCTTAGAGCCTTTAATCGTATAATGACTTAGTGAATCTATGTATTTGAGTTGTATTAAGAGTTCCAAGTGTTTTAGAGAAGTATGAGTGACAGTTGACGTTGATATTCCGATTATGATCCATAATATTTTTTTCCTTTTTGAGGTATTTTATTGATTGGACTTATATTTGGGTTTAGGGACCAAAATTTGAATATATTGTATCTTGAAGTATGATAAAACAACAGTTACAATTCCATTATGTTTTGTTGTTCTTAGAAGGATATAAAAAGGTTTGAATATAGTATATTTACGTGCATATTAATATTTTGATTACAAAGGTTTGATCATTTTAGACTAAGTTGTGTCTTGTCATGTGCACTTGGTCTTCGGATGCCTTGTGTGGCCACATTTTAACCATGGATCCTAAATGCAACAGTTGTGGCTTTTGAGAAGGAGATGCCATAAATGTCTAAGGCGGGTTGTTATGGGCCCTTGATGAGATCTGTCGGTGCCTAAACCATCACCTTTGAAGCAATTACTAGAAGGTTAGGAGCCATGAGCTCCTGCGATGTCAATATTTATTAACATGGTCCAAGATGTAGTTTTGACCATGCAGTTGTCTTCAGAGAACTACAAGCTCTCGAATGATTACTTAACAGAAGTATATGGAATAGAGATGTGAGAGAGAGAGTTGTTCCCTCACCTAATTTCTCCATAACAAGTTTCTAGTGGTGGATTGAAGTAGGAGAAAGAGTAGAATGGGATTGTGAGGAGATGAAGAAAGGTAAAGCAAGGACAGTTTTAGAGGATTCCAACCCATTTGACCATGTTGATTGTCAAGGTGGTTTTCATGGCGGATATAGTGGATCTTTCCATAGAAGAAGACCACCATCATGGACCCTATATAGTTGTTCCCACTACAAATGGAGGCAATGGGTGAGTTTTTGGAGAGTGTACACTTCTCATGATGGGATCCATTTCCAGTTACAATGCAAAGGGAGGTAAGCCCCTTTTTCCTCCATGGCTGCAATCATTGGAGGGAATTTCTGAGAGACCACATGGAGAAGCCACTAGTTGACAACCCCAAGGCCGGGGGCACAAAGGAACATCAGAAAAAGCCTTTGGAAGTCTTCTCAATTTGGGAGGAGGAGGAGATTGTGGCTTATCTCCTGTCAGAGATATTCCCCATGGCAGCTTAGGTGGAAGAGAAGAGTCCACACACATAGGGACTCATGAGGAGCAGAAAGACAGGCGAGAACACAAGGAAAATTGGAGAAAGAAAGAGGGAATGAACCCAGTTCAACTGTAAGAACTGACCGGCTCAGTGTGAGCATAGGAGTTGAGGGATGTGCCCCTTGTAGTGTGACATGGAGACTAGTGATAGGTCTAATAAGGTCAAATTCACAAAAATGCTCAAATATTATATAATCCTTAGTAATCAACTCCATTGTTTGGAAAATATGAATAAATTACCTTTTTTTTTGAAAAATTAGTAGAACAACATGTAATTGTAATTTTAGTTTTTTGATGCTTAAATATCATAGATATTAACTAAGATTTATAATGATCATATCATGTGTAATACATATCAATAAATTTCAAAAATTATGAGAATACACTAGTGACTCCTAAATATTATATACATTTCATATCAAGCCATATATGATGACATTTGTACATGAAATAATGTTTTTTTCTTAACATAGATATTTTGTGCTAAGAGCACTAAATAAAATGTAATAAATAAGTTGATAAAAAATAAATAATGGTAATCTCAGTATAACCTTAAATTAGTACATGGGATAGAATATAGAACTCTCATATCTATTTGACATATAGAAATTCATGATAATATGATAATGGTTCAGAATACATGGTCTAAAACCCTAAGTTTATTAATGCATCTAATATTAGGTTTAATGCATAGAATGAATAAAGTATATGGAACCTTACACACATAATTATACCAAGATATAATATGATATCAATAACTTATATCCAAGACAAGAATACACATGAAGGTGACAAGGTATATAACAATCACTACTATAGAAATGGCTTATAACGTCACATTTACAGGCGTTAGTTGTATACCAGAAACTGACGCCTAAGCCCTACAGTGTCGGTTGAATACAAAAACTGACATCTATCTGTTAAGAGCGACCAGACACGGGTATCACTTTTAATTGAACATCAGTTCCTTAATAAGAAATCGACGCATAAAATCGACCGCCAAATCTAAATTTTCCTTTGGGAAAAAAATACCTCCAAAAATTAACATACATCGTTGGTTATTAACTAATTAACCGACGACTAAAGATTTTTCACGAGACATAAAGTTGGCCCATTTTTATCATCGGTTATCTTAAAATAACCGACGTTGATGTGTTTTCACGCGCTATCCCCGTGAAAATTTTCACCCCCTTTGGTGTCAGTTTTTTGGAGGGAACCGACGCCTATAGTTTTAAGCGTTGATTTTTTTAAATAAATGACGCCTATGGTTAACTTAATAGCACCTGCGTGAGCCAAACTCTTCCCCTTTCTCTGTTTCATTGCGATTGAACGTTAGGTCTGGCGATTCCACCCCCTGCTCTCTCCTCCTTACGTGCTGCCGCCAGCCGCTCCCTGCTTGACGTTGTCGTGTCACTTGTTCTCCTTGCTCGCCACCATCGCCGCCCTTCTCCCTGCTCACCGCAGCTGACACTGTTCCTTCGCTACTCATCGGCTCCCTGCTCACCACCGCCGCTCTTCCCAGTTGTGACCTACTCGCCTTCTCTCCACCGCCGCACCGCTCATCTTCTTGATCAAAAGGTACCTGCTCAATGATAGAACCTGATAGAGGTTGCATCATTGTGTTCATCCAGTTTGGTTCTAGTTTCTTTTAGAGGTCAAATGATAGAACCTGAAAACAGTCATGTATGCAGTGTTGATGACTTACTGGTATCTGAATTGACTCATTTGATTAGAAGATAATGCTACCAGGGTCAACCAGGGTTGGTTTAATACGACTATTATAGTTAATTCAGCCAATTTGGTCAGTTAAGTTGAGCCTCTGTTTGAGTTTTCTCTTTTAAATTCCTACTAGTTGTTATCATAAGATAATGCTACCAGGGTCAACAAGGGTTTGGTTTAACACGATTATTAGAAGATGATGCTACTAGGGTCAACAAGGGTTGGTTTAACATGATTATTGTAGTTTAAGTTTGGCCAATTTGTTTAATTAAGTTGAGCCTCTGTTTTGGTTTTCTCTTTTAAATTCCCAATAGTTTTTATGTATGATTATATCTGCAATGTATTTTGGGCTTGGGGTTGGAGAGGGAAAACGAGTCAGTTGTCTATATTACAATCACACACACAAAAAGACCAAGGCACAAACCATTATTGTTCAAAAATCTTGTAAAATTAATTCTTTTACAAGTACTACTACATCAAATACAAGTCTTACATGCTATTGCTAATATAAACAACATTTTCTTTGTAATATCAATTCTATGTTGTTTTAACCCTAAGTTGATGTCACATGAACATCATAGCTTTTAAATAATGTTGTATTAAGGACATGTTTTGTTACAAATATCTGTGAATGGTCTTCCTAATGAATTTTGTTACAAATATTTGTATATTAGGTTAAGGGCATATTTCTATTCTACATGTTGAGTTTTTTGCTATGTTATACCCACCACAATTTGTGTTATAAAATAATACATTAATTAATTTAGGAAGCATTGATATGTTGTTATGGTTGTCCAGAAGTGTTTTTATAAGAAAATTGTTGTTATGGTGTTATATTTAGTTGGCCTAGAAACCCATCCAAGATTTACTCATTAGGAGTAAATCTTGGATAGTCCCCAATTTAGGACTGTTCTTGAATACTTAATCTCACTTAGGATGTAAGTGTATAATGTGTATTTGGTTTTCAAGAAAATTTTGGTAGCATTTCCCCGTTGGTTCTCTAAGTATGTACTTGGAGAACAGCGGGGAAATGCTGCCGAAATTTTCTTGAAAACCCAATACATATTATACACTTACTAGTGAGATTAGATGTTCAAGAATGGGATAGGTGGTACACATTTATTATATATAAGACCTTAAACCCTAAATTTTTAACCATAAACCCTAATCGTGTAACCCTAGACCCTAATCTTGTTCTAATATATACTTGCTTTCTCTTTGATCATAGAATGGATAGATCATGGATGTTCATTCCAAATTGTGGCACCCCAGAGTTTATTTCTTGTCTTGATCAGTTTATTAGATTTGCCGAGGAACATAGGAAACAACCTGGAGATAGGTTCTACTGTCCATGTAGGCATTGCGGTAACAACTTGAAAGTCAGCACTGGTGATGAAATCAAAAGTCATGTCATGTGCAATGGGATTGTACAAGGCTATACAGAATGGCACTGGCATGGAGAGATTTCAAACCTAAAATTAGTGGATGTCGATAGCAGTGCTTGTGTGGAAGAAGAAATTTCCTCCGATGACATAGATGTGAACGAACCAGTTCTAGTAGACATCGTTGATGTGATGCTGGATAGTTGTGGGGTAGAGCACACTGATCCACCTCCCATGTTTAGAAACATTGTGCATGATGCTAAGATACCGTTATACATAGGTTGTAAGTTGACGAAGCTTAGAACTATGTTGAGATTGTATAAGCTGAAAGCTAACAATAGATGGAGAGAAAAAAGTTTCATGTCGTTGTTGTATTTGTTGAAAGAAATTCTTCCGGAAGGAAACGAGCTGCCAATCTCAACATACCGGTTAAAGAAATTATGGTGCCCAATGGGAATGGAGGCCAAGAAGATACACACATGCCCAAATGATTGTGTATTATTTCAAAAGGACTATGTGGATTTGAAAGATTGTCCCAAATGTGGTGTGTCAAGGTATAAATTGACAACTTCGGGGGAGTCAAAACTGGTTCTCCTGTCAAGGTGATGTGGTATCTACCTATAATACCACGATTTCAACGCTTATTTGCCAAACTGATAGATGCGAAGAATTTGAGGTGGCATGCAGATGTTAAGAAAAATAATGATGAGATCCTACGAAATGCGTCTGATTTCCCACAGTGGAAGAAGATTGATTTATTGTACCCTAAATTTGGTGAAGAAGTCAGGAATCTAAGACTTGGGCTTTGTACAGATGGGATGAATCTGTATGGGACATTGAGTAGCCAACATAGCACTTGGCCAGATATGCTTGTTATATACAATCTTCCTCCCTGGTTGTGTATGAAAAATAAGTACGTTATGTTGTCGTTGTTGATATCGGGCCCTAAACAACCAGGAAATGATATCTACGTTTATCTTGAACCTCTGATTGATGACTTGAAGAAACTCTTGGGTAAAGATGTGATGACCTATGATGCTTCACGAAGAGAGACATTTTGTTTGCACGCTATGTTGTTTTGCACTATGAATGACTTTCCAGCATATGGGAATTTGTCTGGATATAGTGTCAACGGATCTAAAGCGTGTCCTATATGTGAAGAGAACACTGATTCAATATTACTAAAACACAGCGGCAAGAATGTATATCTTGTTCATTGAAGTTTTCTTCCAAAATTCCATCTGTATCATAGGTTGTTCAAAACATTCAATGGACAGAATGAGGAACGGAGTGCACATAAACCTATACCAGGGGAGGATGTTTATGAAAGAGTAAAAGACTTTGCCAATGAATTTTGTAAGAGATCACAATGTACGATGGCCACACGGAGTGACAAATCTTTATTCAAGAAGAAGTCAATATTTTGGGATCTTCCTTATTGGAGTTCTTTGGCAGTCAGGCATTGTATCAATGTCATGCACGTTGAGAAAAATGTCTATGATAGCGTCATTGGTACTCTGTTGAATATACCAGGTAAGACTAAATATGGGATAAAATCCAAAATAGACCTACATGAAATGGGAATAAGGACAAAATTAATAGAAGTAGTTAGTAGTGATCAGAGAACATACTTACCACCCACTTGTTACACGTTGTCGAGAAAGGAGAAGATAGCTTTTTGTGAATGCTTGGTAAATGCTAAGGTGCCACAGGGTTACTCATCCAACATCTGTACATTGGTATCAATGAAAGATCTGAAGTTGATAGGTCTTAAATGTCATGATTGTCACACTCTAATGCAAAAAATATTTCTCGTGGCAATTTGATCTATGTTGCCAAAGTATGTAAGGTTTGCAATCACCAGACTTTGTTTCTTTTTCAATAGACTATGCAGCAAAGTTATTGACCTTGATACTCTCAATAAATTGCAAAGAGAAGTGATTGCTACCCTATGTCATCTGTATGATCTAGAGAAGGAGGTGTGGCATCAAGAATTATTGATCTTAAGTATGCTCTACACCCTTATGAGACCAGTTTTTTGGCTTTGATGGAAGAGATGACAAATTTTCGATCTTCTCACTTCCTACCCTTGATGCATAGTCTCTCTCCATTAGGATGCAACAAGCTAACTTTCTTTTCCATGATAGAATAAGGATGGATCATTCTTCTTCAACCAATCCATGCCCAAGATAACATCAAAGGTAGACATGTTGAGTAGGATAAAACCTACAGGAAACATCTTTCCAGATATACAAAGGTCCAAGGTAGGGAGTTTAAGGTAAGAAGATCATATCCTACCACTAGGTGTTTCTACATCTAACACATGGTCTATGTATTAAAATTCTAACTCTAACATGGAAGCAAGCTGAAAAGAAATGAAGTATTTGAAGAGTCGGGATCGAAAAGTGCCTTGATAGGATGCATATTGATATGTCAGGTACCTTCTACGACTTCATTATCTTTGCCCGCTTCTTCAACATTGAGAGAAAACACCCTTCCATTCCGCCTTTCCACAGGCATTTGCCACTGGTTCTGGTTATGTTGTTCCATGGAGGCAGATTCTATCGAGGTTGTTGCGACTGCTGGCCCAGTTGTTGGGTTAGAGCATGTCCTCGCTGAAAATAGGGACAAAAGGGTTGAATATGCCCAACCTGGCTGCATTCATGGCAGTTAGGGGGAGGCCGGTCATCTCTACAAGTTGGGTCATTATTGGCAGGACATCTCCCAGATAGATGGCGGTGGGAGCATCGATTGCACCTCTTGCATCCATAATTGTCATAGGGATTCTTCCTATTGTTGTTGTTGTTGTTCCCCAGAGATTGGAATCATGGATAGGACTCAATTGCCAAAGCCTTGTCCACCATTTGTTGGAAGGTGAGGGGGAGTTGTGGAATAAGGTTTTGGCCCACTTGGTAGTTTAGACCCTCCAGTAAAAGGGTCGATCTTCTCTCATCTCCGAGGTTCGTGGCATAGCATTCTAGGAGGAGGAAATGGTGAACGTAATCAGCCACGCTCATGCCACCCTACGTGAGGCTGTAGAACTCAACCTCCTTCTTCCTCAGAAAGGCGAGGCAAATATACTTCTCATGGAATAGCTTCAAAAATTGGTCCCAGGTCATGGTGGAGGTGTCTGTGGTATGGGCGATGCCATTCCACCAAACTCGGGTCGGTCCATCCAGCATGTAGGTAGAGAACTAGACTTTCTGGTGAGTAGGGCATGCCATGCCCTCGAAAGTCTGATCAAGAGACAACACCCAATCGTCGGTTTTTTCCACCATATTAGGCTCACTTTCACCCGTGAAGCAAGGTGACTTCATTTTGATGAAGTCAGTGATACTTAACTCTTTGGGCTTTTTGTTGTTTGCAACAATAGTGGTGAGTTGCCCCACCAGGGTAGTAGAGAGAAGTTGGTGGAGCACTGTCAACTCTTATTCAGGCGTGAAGGCAGGGGTGCTAGGTGTTGCGGGGTTCATCACATCGTGCCCTTGTGGTGTCATTGGGGTATCCAAACTACTGGACTCATTTTGGATAGACTCCTTGGAGTTGTTCATGTTGTTCATGTTGTCAAACATGTCACCCCTCCTAAAAGTCAAGGTTATCATGCTAGGCACCCAGGAGTATATTGACATAGATGAGAAAAGAATGTTTAGGGCTACTATTGCCTAAAAGCATGTTATTTTGGAAAATCCGTATCAACTTATGCCAGGCAGGTATCATATGGATTCAGGAGTCCTCGTAAACCAAGCTAGTGGTGCGGAGGAAAATATTGTCAGCCCCCAAAATTGTGATCCTTTCTAGACACCTTTGCTTCAACTTCGTGCCCTAATAGTTGCATAAAGACTCTGATACCATGTTGTAAAGAGGCAAGATCACCTCCTTACTAAAATTTAAAAGAAGTACAAAACATCCATCTTTCTAGAAAGATAAAAAATATTGAGGGATGCATCTATAATATTCCAAGTAAATAAGCATGCACCAGATACATATAGAATGTCAATATAAGTGGAAAAACAACTAAATATAGTTATTACATGGCTTTCATTATAGTTCACTACAAAAGTTTTTTAGAAGAAAAATATAAGAAAACTAGGGATCTAGCTTTAGCAACCTAGAAATTCTTCAAAAGAAAACTTGAGATCTACTCCTGGTGTCAATTTCCTTGGACTTGGTCTTCACCTTGCTCAACACCTAGGTGGTTGGGAAAAACACCCAGCAAAAGGGAAAGAAAAACAAAGTATGTGTAAACAAATATGAATAGATATCAAGGTAATGAAAACATGTAAATAAAGGCTAGTTTTCATCATAAGATGAAGATTTTAAAAGTATGAGGCTATTTTTAAATAGATGTTTTCCATAAACAAAATATAATAAAAGGTTGCATGCATGATAACTATGACTACCTTAACTAAGTAGGGTTGAGGTACCTACCGGACCTCAACCTATAGGTGAGGGGAGAGTTAATGCATTCCCAATCACCTACACATATTTTTATGGGGGAGAATAAGACATCCCCCAGGAAGAATTAATAAATGCCATATCTACATGTGTTTGTACATAAGTACCACTAAAATAGCTAAATAGTCCAAAAAATCAACATGATAGAAGAGAAATCATAGCAAGTAAAAGCATCATATTAATTAGAACATGCCAGTGGGGTACAAGACCCAAACAAAAGAGAAACAATATTGATTTAAAGGCATATGTAACAAAGGATTCCAGATAGACGATTTAGGGTTCATTTAAGCCTCATTAGGGAAATATAGGGTTTGGTTGCAATTATCCCAACATAGGGTGTAAGTAATGCACATACCTATCTTACTAATATCAATTACTAACTTTCATCACTTTAATTGAGTCCAAGTTCCACTTTGCCAATTTTCAATGTATTAACATGTATTAGAGTACATAAGCACATTAATGTATAGAAATCCTAATTTCAGAACTTTTTATCCAAACTCAGATTTAGATTGTGAAAATATCACCAATGAACTTATTAGGTTCTCCTGATCAAGAAAACATATTTTTATGTTATGAAATTATGGTGGTTAAGATGTACCTTTTATGGTTTTTATGCATTAAATTCATTTTACAAAAATCACCCTTCGTCAAACCCTGAAATCAGACCTTGAAAATTTTTTTCTAGATAGAGATTAATTATCTAATTCCAAAACATATTTATTTGTCAAATTTGGATAAGCGGATTAAAAGATATGAATTTTTCAATTTGAACCAACCAGGAAATGACAAGTCAGAAATCTTCGAGAGAGAGGAAGAGTGAGAGTGAGGCAGAAAACACCATTTGACCCAAGATCAGGATTGGAGTTGCATAGGTAACCCAGATAGAGCTTCTAAAGAAGGTAAAATAGCAAGAAACCAAAACCCGAGAAGAACATGGTAAATAGAGATGGAGATCATCGATTTTAAACATAGAAGCATGCGTTTTAAGCATGTAGTAAGAAATATATGAGAAGGAGTTATAAAACTCACCTCTAGGGAAGATGGATATGTTCAATCAGACATATTACTGAGCTAAAGAGGTTGGTTTCTCCAAAAAAGCTCCTATCTCGAGCAAGAAGTACCTTCTCCACTTTAGAGGTGAAAAACCCTAGCAAAAGAACATGGAGATGAGGTGTTTAAGTCTCTAGGTGGGGTTTCACCATGGAAGGCCATGGTTTTGGCCTGTAAGAAGGTGGGAGGAATACTAACAACATGAAAAAGAGCAAGGAAAGGAAGAAATTTACTATTTTTGGTCGAAATCACCAAGAAGGAGCTTTAGAAACCCTAAATAGAGTAAATTTGGAACCCTAGGAGCCTTCTTCACCAAGGTAAGCATTCTCTTTTTTTTTTGGTGACCGATAGAACCCACCCTGGGAGAGCCCAACATGGTAAACTCTCGAGGCATGAGAGGGTGTGGTCCAGTCACCCCCTCCCGCACCTAATCAGTGTGGATTTCCATTCGCAAAGTGCCTTCGGTGAGGTTCAAACATGGGTCCTTCATTGGGACTTACCGAGCTCTTACCACCCGGGCTACTATGGCCGGACAAGGTAAGCATTCTCTTTTACCTTGGGACAACATCTTCATGGCCAAACATAGTAGGAATGTTGTTATAATCTGGGGGAAAGATAAGAAGAGCAAGAGTTTTCAAATTGGGATTTGGGAAGGGGTAGACATGGCTTTATAAAGAAGGGGGCAAGCTTGAGGTGTCTATGGGACTTTCCATGTGTCCCTAGCCTAGGGCTTCATGGCCATGCAAGAGGAAAACTCACAGAGACTTATTGTATGTCTAATTTCAGTCCTAAAATCCCATGGAGACTTCTAGGACATCGCCACCATCCTTCAAACAAACAAATAACCCCATTGGTTGATAGCTTTTAAAGATAAGCTCATTTATAAATAGGGTAATCCCTATAATGCCCTTGGAGAGAAACACCTTCAAACTAAGGTGAAAATAGGTGCCCCATGGTTCAAAATCTCTAGAATGGTAAGGGAATATCTAAGGATTATAATGCATATGATAATTTGCAAATAAAATCTACCAATTGGGTAAATTGCAAAAAAGTCCAAAATGTTCCTAAAATTGCATAACTTGCACAAACAACATCCAATCTAAACCAAATTTGAAACTTAGGCTCAGTTTATGATTTCAAAACACATAAAAGGTTATATTAAGGTTTAGAAAACCTAATAAGGTCCTTATATAGACTTTCACTTAGGTATTTGTGCATAAACCATTTTATTGGTGCAAATAATGAATAAATGTTCACCAAACCACTATAAATTCCACTAATTAAAAATGAACGACATAAAGAATAGAAATGAAAGGGAAACTTGGGAAAAAGGGTTATATGGATATTACATCTAATATTAAGTATGTTACAAGTGTCAATACCCCAAGATGAGAATGGCAAGGCATGTTCATGTTATAAAGTTGGTTTTTAGGTGAATAGATGTAGTATCATGGATTTGGTAGACTTGGAAATTACATACAACTGGTGGTAGTTTGTTTCCACGGTATTCTAGTAGTTACCTAAGAGATGTATCTTCTTACACATCATGACTACATTCATGTTTGTGCCGCATCACCCTACATGGACCTCCTTCATTAGAGCTTTCGCCTATGTCTTGTCGAGGCATCAAAGAAGAGTCTGATTGTAAGATCTATAATATATTTGTTCTTACCATAGAACATATTGTGTGGCTTATCATTTGAGTTTGATTTTATCTCTCCAAGAGAGGTTCTTAGGGATGACTTGGTCCAACAGGTACATCTTGATGTCGTGAAACCAAGTCCATTGTTCTTCACTGGGCCCATTGCCAATGAACATGTCGTAAGTTGGTTGAGTAAGTGCCTAAGCTTCGAGAGATAAGGTTTGGCCTTCTTATATATTGAGCCATGAAGAGAGGGTGTCTAGAGCATTAGTAAAGACTTTTTTCTCTATTCTGATGGAGTGGAAAGAGACATGCTCGAAGCCTCAAGCTAGGAGACACATTTGCTCTTGGTATGGTACCAAGTTCTGATGGTGTGTTCTCTAATTATTCTGGACTTAAGAGATAACTTGGAGGGAGTCACTATAGACTTGTAAATATTGTGTCCCTTGTTGTCTGACAATCTAGAGACCCAGGATTCAGGCTTCATTTTGTACATGTTGTTTGTCGTGTTGAATTTTAGTTGTATTTCTACCGGTAGATGATCTCCATGGGGGTTTTGTAGGACCACACATATTCTGGATCCAATTTTTGGTTTATGGCCCCATCAAAAAAGATTTTCCATGTGTCATCATCCATAGGGATCCCAATATCTGGTGGGTTGATCATCCCTCTATATTCATTTAGGAACCCGTATTCATGAGTAGCTTCTTCTGGTAGCTGGGAAACTGCTAATTGATCAGTGAGGGCTAATTATTTGACCGCCTTCATAGGGAGATAGGTAACATCAAATTATGATATAAAACCTGCCGTATAGCGCATCATATGATTAGAGTTGGGTGATCATATAAATAAAATAATGTATCATGATCGGTAATTTGTTGTAGAGGATACATCACAAGATGGTGGTGCAGCTTCCTGATTGTGTGTATGAGAGCCAAATAATATTTTGAAATTATAGTGTAGTGATCCTTCATGTCGTTGAACTTCTTGGACAAGTAGTAGATAGTGTATTTGTCATCAGTCACATCTTGACTTGAGACTCCACCTTTGATGTCTCACAGACAGATCGACATAGGATGAGAGAAAACCAAGGCACAACTGACCTTAGTACTAAACAATTGGCAAGGTAATCTTTGAGCTTCTAGAGCACAACCTCACATTACTCATTCCATTAGAGTTAGATTTCTTCTTTAATGGCTTAAAGATTGGCTATAGGTGTGATGCATTGGAGATTCCCAAGTAGGTCTTATGTCTCCTTCGTAGCTCTGGGCCAAGGCATTTCTAAGATGGCCCATGCTTTCCCAAGATCTACTTCAATCCCTATCTGGATGATGATGTATTCTAGTAGGTTACAAGATGTAACCTTAGAGGTGAATTTGGTGGGATTCAGGTGTAGGGAGAATTGTCATAGTCATTGAAATTGTTTCTCAAGGTTGATGAGATGGTTCTCATTACTTTTAGATTAGTGATCATGCCATCCACTTTGACCTCCACCACTTTATGCATCATGTCATGAAAGAGGGAAACCATTGCCCACTGACATGTAGCTCTAGCATTCTTTAGACCAAAAGGCATGACTCGATAGTAGACCACTCCCCATTCCATGATGAAGGTAATATTTTATTTGTCTTCCTATTCCATATTGATGATTATAGTTGGCAAACTCATCTATGAAATTAGGTAGTGCATGACCAGCTGTGTTGCCAATGAATACCTCTATGTGTTGAAGTGGGAATTCATCTTTTGGTGATGCCTTATTGAGGTTGTGGTAGTCCACACCCATCCATGCTTTTCCATCTTTATTTGGAACTAGTACAATGTTGGCGAGCCATGCAGGATAGTTGACCGGCTCTAGGAAACAAGCATTGTATTGGTTTTGAAGTTCCTCCATAATATTGAGGGTCCATTCTGGCCACAGTCATCTAGCCTTTTGTTTGATGGGGTGAACACTAGGGATGATGGGTGCCCGATGGAAAGTAATTACTCCATCCAACCAAGGCATGTCGATGTAGCTCTAGTAAAACACATTGATGTAACTCTAGGAAAACACGTCGATGTAGGGTGTAGAGGCTCTATTAGTTGTTTTTGATGATTTAAGGTAGACGCGCCCCAACATAGACTTCATGTGGCTCGGTGTCTGAGCTGAAGTTGATTGTCTTTATCTCTCTTCAATTGAAAAGGTTGTGCCCATTAATCATATATTCTGGGATAGGGACGTCATCGAATTTGGTACCTTCTGCATTGTAGATCTATAGAAACTATATGACGTACCTAGAAAACTCCTAGATAGCATGTACATCTTCAGAATGTATTGAATTTTCTTAATTTTGTAATATTTTGGGTTGCATATTTTGCAAATTTTTAGATTTTGCGGTAATGATTGGGACGTGTCAGAGTGTGGAAAAATAGCCACTCTAGGATCTCTACATCACCAGGTTGTTGTTCCTCTAATGAACCTTTTCTAGATTAGATGGGAGACCTAGCCCATAGGAAATTGAGGTCATCAACACACAATATCTGAAACTCTTCTCCTTTTTTGATAGGATGTATGAGAGTGTGTGGGTCTTCCACGGCCTTGTAATCAAAATGGCATTGACACCCCATCTTTCGATCACAAAGTAGGCATTGTCATAGCTATCCCATTTGATGCCATAGTACTCTTTTGTGACTTCAATGTATGTAGTCTTAGTGTCATCTTGGATGGGCCAACCGGGGAAGATCCATAGAGGATTCTAGTCGTCTACTTTAGGTAGTGTTTCCACCCTTTCTCGTACTGGGTCAATGATCTTCATTTATCCAAAATAGTCATATTGATGACGTACCAATATCACAATGCTCACGACATGTCTTACTGACAATGAGAGTTAGCATCCTGCAGTGGCATCCTCATTTGGAGGGATGACATTGTTCTCATACGATTGGTTGTTCTGGGTAGTCTGAACACCCTGGTCTTCATCATTGATGAGGGCAATCTGCCAATGTTGTCGGCGATCCTAGGATAGTCCTCCTAGTTGTTGTCATCAACCTCTTGACAAAGTAAGGAAATGTCACATGAATGATTGCCTTGGTTGTATCCAACTAGTCTTTAGTGATTGCCACAGTAAAAGGAAAATATGGGTGGGAATAATTACACTCGGGGATGAGATCCCACCAATATAGTACCATGAATTTATGCCCTTATTCTATTTGAAGTCACCTCACTTTTCAGATTAGATGTTGAGTCATTGGTTGGTTGATAAGGTAACCTATTTGGGTTAAGTCCCTCATAGTGGGCCTCAATGCTATGAGCTTCGAATATGGCATCTACCTGGTGATTTGAGGTTAGTGTAGGATGGGACATATAACCCAAGGCCCATCCCTTTTTGTTTGGGAAGGACCAAGATAATCTCTACGTGTCAGTATCATTGGATGCCCAATCCTCTGTCTGGATGGATATTCATCTCCTGTAGTCGTTGTGCAAATAGTACATGATCGTAGGGAAGATGATGTATCCTCTTGTGAGGGGTCGCCCATCTGATGTTGGATTTGTGAAGAATCTTAAGTAGGAGACCCTCTTCTTTGATGCATGCTATGGTACGAGGATCATTTGCATGAACTGTGATGATGACAATGCCTATCTGATACTTTAACTTCTAATGTATAGATGAGGGAACTACCCAGTTTGATGAATGCCTAGCTTCCCAAGGAGGAGGTTGAAGTATGAACTCAACTCCATGAAGAAGAATGGGATGGTGAATGTTTAGGGTCTGATTTGTATCTCAATATTGATCTCTCCCAGAGCGACCTTGACTGCCCCATCAAAGGAGGTGGCTTTCTATGTTGTTAATTGGTGGCCAGAAGGATCCTTCCCTATAAGACCACTGACATGTGTTTTTGGTTAACCCTATTTGTTTTGTCTTAATGTTCTACTTAGTGCCTTTCTCTAATCCTTTGAGATGATCTTAGAGCATGTGGAGAGCTTAAGCCTCCAGTTTGAGATTGTTTGGATGTTGTTTGTGCTTTCTGTGCTAGTTTTGGTGCAAATTGAAAATTAACCATTAAAAGGGGTATTTTTGTAATTTTCCACCTCTAGAGTGTTCCTTCTCTCTCTTTTCTTCATGAGGGAGGTTGTGTTGCTTTGGGGTGCCTTTCTGGAACCTTAGTTGAGTGGTATAACCCTTAGTGATCATTAGGGTTTTCTAGGGTTTGGTGTGCCTTGCCCATGTGACCCTTGTTTATTTGTTTTGACCTAGGTCATGACCTAGGGGCTGGTTGGAGGGTGTCATGGTTGAGACACCTCTCCTAGGCCATGACTGAGATGTCTGTGGATGTCTTGGGTCAAGTTGGGTGCTCTTGTATAGAGTGTCTCAACATAGGTTTGTGGTGACCTTGTGTCGTGACCTAGTGGACCTTGGTGGTGTGTCGTGACCATGGGTGGTTTGCATGGTGTGTTGTGGTCACTACATGAGGGTTGGGTGACCTAGGTGGTCAAGATCCAACCTAGAGTGTATCACCATCTCATACATGTGGGCTTTATGTGGTTGGATGTTAGTTTCTTAAGTGGACAAGTGTCCCTTTGGGGTCTTCTTTTGTTGACACCTAATCCCTTGCCCTACCTCCCTTCTCCTTTTCTATACAAACTCTCTTATTTCCATGCCAGTGATATTTTTCAGCCATCCTCTTTCTCCTTCCTTGCCTGGATGATCTTGAAGCTTGGTCGAGAAAGAAGGATATGTTCTTGGTGCTTTGGAGGTGGTTCAACCCTTGCATGTGGTGTTTATGGTGATCCTTGGTCATCTTCAACCTTGATTAGTGTTTATCTTCCTTATTAATATTTTGTTTAGATCTTGTACCCCATCTTCTTCCTTTTTCTAAGCCCTAGGCCATGTTTTGATATGTTGGTCGTTCTTGAGAGTAAGCTCCTCATCACAAGGGTAATAGGTCATGTTTTGACAAGGTGACACCCAAGTGAGAGGGCGTTTCTTCTCTCTTTTCCCCATTCTTTCTTTTGGTTCGGCCCTAAACTTCTTGCCCTCTTTCTTGAGCTATCCTTTGACCTTGGTGTTTCCTCTTTTTTGAGGTTATCTTGTAGCCAAAAGTGGAGCTTTTGGTGGATCTTGATCTTCCTTGGTGATCGTGTTCTTGGAGCTTTCCATCCTTGGAGTTAATCTTCTTTAAGGAGGGTTATATAACTCTTAACCTCCTCTATTATTGCACTCTTTATGCTTGAATGTTAGTATTTTCTCTCGCTAAATGCTTCCTTAACATAATAGTAGATGGTGATAGACCTTAGAACTTGGATGATGTTGAGATCGTGCTTTCCTTGGATGTAATCTGAAACCCTAATTTCTTTGTACCCAATTGTTGGTGTTTGTTGTACATGGTTGTTGTCCTTCCTTTCTTGAACTTGGCTAGGTTGTATGCATGATGATCGAGTGTTTTATTGTTCTATTTTATTGTTCTATGTAGTTATGGTTTGGTTTTATGGTGATGATCTTAGTTTCTCTCCCTTGTTTATGTTGCTTTTCATGGTGGTTTCATGAAGCTCATTTTAGGGTTTGCTAACTGTTTTGCATGAGGTTTTTCCTCTATGACGATGATGGGTTTCCCTTATTGTGTCATTTGTTTTAGCCATGGGTTGATCTCTATTTTGACCTTGGTTTGATATTGGTTCTTGGTCTTGTTTGTGGCTTGACCCTTGGTGGTTACCATGCCTTGTTTTTTCTTAGGTTGTGACATCTCTTTGGCTTGAGATTTTGGGTCATGATGACTGACCTTGTGGAGGTCCCAACATCCTTCTCCTTAATGGTCGTGACACCTACTCCCTTGAGGGTCAAAACACATCTTGGTTTGGTCGATATGTTTCCCTTTTCCCTTGGTTGGTCGTGACATGGCTTGGTCTTGAGTTATGCCTTTGCCGTGGGTCGAGATGATCCTTGTTCATAGGGAGAGACATGCTTCCTCGGGTGGGTGAAACCCTAACTCTAGCTAGATGTGACTTGGTTTGTTGTGGGTTGAGACATGGTACACCCTTGGTGTGTCGCAGTCATGATATGGAATAGATTGACTGTGGTCATAACACCATGGGTGATGGTGGTCGTGACATGTGCTTGGTGGTGGCCGCGACCCATGCAAGGTGGTGGTCGCAACACGTGATTGATGGTTGGTTGAGTCACATGTTTGAACCCTTAATCAATGCATTGGTATAAATAATGTTTGAGCCACGTGTAGTGATATGTGTATAGTTGCTTGCTTAACCTTAATCATGCTTCTTAACCCTAAGTATTCCAATAAGTGGGAGATGTTATATCTAGGGTTTAGTACTTGTATGTATCTACAAAACCCTGATTAGTAAAGTTTGGAACCCTACCTATAATATTGAATTATGTGTTTGATTTCTCTCTCTTGAGATGTTCATCATATAGAATGTTTCTCTCTCTTGTTTGTAATCCCTAACCTTGTAGGTGATATGTATGCCATGGCTTGTGTACACTATCATGATTATCATGTGATATAGGGGTGTGCTTATGCACACTAATGAGACAATAATGTGATGACGAACATGTAGGGCTTAATATGATAGGTCCTATGACCTGGTGATGGTTTCATACGTATTGAAAGACAATATCCTCAAGTGATGTCATTAAGGGACTGCGATCTCATGATATGTGACATTGATGATTGCCTCAAGTACTATGTGGTGGTTGTGTGACAATTTCATACCCTGTACATTTTATACCTTTTGAAGTTGCAACACACCCTTAATCATGTAGAGTTTGTTTTAGCCATATACAGTGTAACTTGATTGATGCTAAAAGTCACCAAATTGGCTAACTAATCAAGTGAAACATGATCATGTAGTTTGCCCTATGCCATAGATCCAATTCTAGTGTCATCTTTATTTTTTGGATTGGTGAAACAAGTTTAACTCAGAGCGCATATTTTTGAATATGCGGGGGTGCAAGTCGAGTATCTGCTTGCGTCTACAATTATAGGTTGTGTGAGATAGCCATGCGTGAGCCGATCTACTTGTGATATGGATGGCCATGCGTGAGCCACTCCTCCTTTTAAGAACGTCCATGTGTGAGCCTATTCTTCTAGTATCGTTACATTTACCAAGGTGGTCTATGTGTTTTATATGGACGACCATGCGTGAGCCGATCCTTTTGTGACCATATGTCACACTTTTACAATTGACCGGAATGTCTCTGCAGTGTTCTCTTCTACTGACCAAGAGGTGTTGGAGAGGTCATGGATTCCTGCTCTTCCATGGACCTTGTATGGCACTATCGGTTGCCCTTCACAGGGAATGGTTGGATTTTGGTGGTATGACTTAAGTCCTAGGGGCATAATAAAATACATAATACATCCATGTAGTATATGTGATTAGGGTGACATAAGACTCACATTGCTTGAGCCTTTGCCTTAACTTTGTACAGAATTCTTGAATTATAATGCGGTAAGAGGAATCAAGTGTTATACATGTTCTTCATATTCCTTTTTAGAATATAACTTGATCTACAATTCAGTGGTCATTGTATATTCTTGTTTAATCTACTTCATCTATTGAGTATATATCATTTAGCTAAATCTTCTCAATCTACTTAGTATGTTATTTTTCTTCCTCAGCTTATGTGTTCTTTAATAGCATTGGTGGAGAGTTATATCTCTTGCTTGGATGTTTGGTATCACCCTTTGGATTTTCACATCTTTTAGGTGACCATACACGAAGAGGTAGAGATCGTGTAGCTGAGGAAGAGCAGTAGCTGATAAGGTTGGATGTGCTACTAGACTTTTGGTGTTAGAGTTCTAGAATCGTCCCTATACACTCAGGTCCTTGGGGTATCTTTGAAACATTTTGTAGTTATGTGACTGAAATGAGGTTTTGGCATGTCTTCCATGGTTTTTTAGTTATAACAAATGTACATATATATATGTGGAACCAATATCTTATGTAACAGGTTGATGATAGGAACGTTGACCAACAGTGATGTAAGAACTATGTGATATGTTATGCACTGCATGTGGCAGACTTTATGGACTCATATGTAATAATTGTATTGGCTGATGGTGTTTTAATATAATCAGTTTTAATTACCTCTATTTTCTTATAATCTGCTTGCTTAGTGTTAGTTATGTATTTGGTTTTGAGTAATATCACATTGTGGTACATCAGGCATCATAGTTGGGTTGGTATCAGAGCTTTAGGTTCGTTGGTTCTACAGGGAGCTAGGACTAGGGTTTGTGTCTATTCCAGTGTCCTCCAGTCTGTCTTATAGTGACTTCTTCTTATGTAAAAGAAGAATAAGAAGAATAGAATAATGGCTGGATAACACGAAGAACACGCTATAGAGAGTAGTGTTGTTGCACCTGGTGGTGGTGTGAGGGCTCAGGAAAGAGAACATCAAGTGCCTGATGAGCCCCAGTTTAACTTGACTGTGATAGAGAACCCTACCTCCCAATATCTATTTGGCAGTTTATGGCAACGATGACACACATGGCAAATAGACTGCCTGCCTCTCAGCCTAGGGCAATTGTCCCAATGTCGAATCTCCAGGAGTGGGGAAGACCTTTGAAAGGTTGATACCTGTTGGTTTTGTGGAGTATGATGGTACAGTTGATTCAGTAGATGCTGATCTTTGGCTGATGGAGTGTGAAAAGGCTTCCAAGATCTGTAATATCCCTGAGGCTAATAAGTTGAAGCACGTAGTGCATATCCTGAAGGTGAGTGTTGGCTATTGGTGTACCATTGAAGAGGAGAAACGGACAGGTGTTAATATTAGTTGAAGGGACTTCAGGAAAGAGTTTTTTAGTAGGTACTTCCCATGAACCTATCTGGATGAGAATATCAGTCAATTTGAGCAGATCTAGTAGGGATCCATGTTGATCAATGTGTACAAAGCAAATTTTATGGAGTTGTTGAGGTTCTGTCCTCACATGGCATCGATAGATGAGGAAAGGATCATATGCTTTGATAAGGGTTTGAACGGTGAGCTGACGACGATAGTGAAAGCATTCAATAATTGTGGGAGGTTTGCAATGTTTGTGGAGTCTATCAAGATGATTGAATGGTCTGTGGTTGAGAAGCAGGAGAGGAGTGTTAAGAAGAGGTCAGCTCAGTCTCAAGGGAATTCGTCAGGAGGCTTTAAGAAGCCTAGGTTTTTTCTACACCACCAGCACATCAGAGGTCCAATGCACATACACAGTGGTCCCCCAGTAAGGGTAGATGACCTAGTCTTACACTAGTAGGATCTCAGAGTGTAGTATCGGCATTGGTGACGGGGCCGTCCAGACCATGGTATGAGAGAAGGACGTGCTACAAGTGCAGACATGTAGGACATATGAAGCTATTCTGCCCTACAAAGGATGAAGAAGTTACCCAACAATTAAGTTAGAGCAAGCAGGGCTTGCAGAGATAGCAGTTCAATGGTAGTGGAAAGGGACGTGGACAAGCATCTCAAATTGGTCCTTCAAGATAGGCCAACATAGGAAGAGGGAGACAACAAGTGATGGCTAGATTCTATGCTATGAATCATCTTGAAGGAGTGGTCAACCCACAAGTAGTGACATGTCAGATGGAGTTATTTCATTCTGATATGTCTTCTTCTTGCTTTATATCTATTTGGGTTGACCTGGGTGCAACACACTCTTTTGTCACTCAAGAAGTGATTGATCCTTGTTCTTTTCCTATTAGTCATAGTCAGGATAGTCTTCTTTTAGAAACCTTGTTATTTGGTCTTGTGGAGTTGTAGGAGGTGTGTCCTTCCTATGTCCTTTCTTTCTCAAGACATATCATTCAAGTGGATCTCTTACCACTCGACATGCATGGATTCAATGTGATCCTTGGAATAGATACTTTGGACAAGTATTAGGTAGTCTTGGACTATAGTTCC
Organism: Alisma plantago-aquatica; assembly: GCA_963693085.1. Lineage (NCBI taxonomy): Eukaryota > Viridiplantae > Streptophyta > Magnoliopsida > Alismatales > Alismataceae > Alisma > Alisma plantago-aquatica. The sequence continues at coordinate 1,733,386,620 of OY856409.1, read as the reverse complement.
AAGATAGTGACATTTGTAGATGGTGGCATGTCATGGATCTTCCAAGGTGATAGGAAGATTCTCCCTACCTTATTGGTGTTTGTGATGGTGGCTGAGAAGTTGATGAGATATGGTTGTGATGCATTCTTAGCACATGCGGTGGATACCAAGGTGAGGAGTCTGAGTATCCAGGAGGTGCTAGTTGTCAGAAAGTTTGAGGATGTGTTCCTAGACAAGTTCCTGGGTGTTTCCCATGTCAGAGAGATTGATTTTGAGATCAATCTACTCTTGGGCATGCAACCGATATCACAGACACCGCATAGGATGGCGCTAGTAGAGATGGTGGAGTTGAAGAATGAGTTGCAAGCGCTACTTGAGAAGGGTTTCATCAGACTGAGTACGTCATTGTGGGGGTGTTCCTATGTTGTTCATGAAGAAGAAAGATAGATCCATGAGGCTATGTATAGACTACAGTAGTTGAATGAGGTGACGATAAAGAATAAGTATCCCTTATCATGGATATATGACTTTTTTGATGAGTTAAGAGGTGTTGCAATCTTCTCCAAGATAGACCTAAGGTTGGGGTATCACCAGTTGTGGATCAAGGCAGATGACATACCTAAGTTGGCTTTTAGGACTAGGTATGGTCATTACGAGTTTGTGGTTATGCCATTTGGGATACTAACCAATGCACGAACAATGTTCATGGACTTGATGAACATAGTGTTTCATCTGTTTCTCAATTAATTTGTGGTGATCCTCATAGATGACATCCTAATATATAGTCAAGACAACCAACAACACAAAGAATGACTCCGTTAGACATTGACAATGTTGAGGCAACATCAGTTATATGCTAAGTTTAGCAAGTGTGAGTTTTGGTTGAAGGAGGTAGCTTTTCTAGGGCATGTTATCTCTAATGAGGGTGTTTGTATGGATGCCAAGAAGGTTGAGTATATGATAGAATGGGAACAACCAAAGACACTGACAGAAGTGTGTAGTTTTCTGGGGTTGGTAGGCTACTATCGAAGGTTCATTGAGAACTTCAGCTCTGTGGCATTGGCCCTAACTAAGAGGATGAGGAAGGATGTACCTTTTATCTAGGATGACAGATGTCCACGTGCCTTTCAATTGTTGAAGGAGAAGTTGGTGAGTGCACCATTGCTAATACTTACTGAAAAAGGGAAAGTTTACATAGTTCTTTGTGATGCATCGGAATGCTTTAGGGTGTGTGCTGATGAAGGATAAGAATGTGATATCTTTTGGATCACGACATTTGAAGAATCATGAGGAGAACTATCCTACCCATGATCTGGAGTTGGCCACAATGTTTCATGCTTTGAAGACCTAGAGACACTATCTGTATGGTGAGAAGTGGAATATCTTCATAGATCACAAGAACTTGAAGTATATCTTTTTGTAATAGGAGTTAAACATACGGAAAATGCACTGGATGGAGTTAATCAAGGACTATGATTGCACAATTGATTACCACCCAGGAAAGGTGAATCTAGTGGTTAAAGCGCTAAGTTGAAAGACTTGTTTAACATCATTAGTGGGAAGTGTACAGTTGAACTCCTTGGTATGTCATAAGAGAGACACGTTGGTCTCCTTGTGTCATATGAACTTGAAGCTAGAGGTGTCCATGCTAGTAGGGTTGTTGGCATAGTTGCAGATGAAGCCCATGTTGAGACAACAGATCAAAGAGGCACAATAGACTGATATTGTGATACAATAGATACGATCAGAGTTTGGCAGTGAGAAGCGTGATAGCTTCCACGAGGTAGATGAGGGGATTGTTTGTTACCATGGTAGAGTTGCGGTTCCTCATGTTGACAGTTTGAGATAGATGGTTCTAGAAAAGTCTCACTCTTTGATGTATGCTATGCACTGAGGTAGCACCAAGATGTACTATAATCTTAAAGATTTGTACTGTTGTCCTGGCTTGAAGTAGGATGTAGATGAGTTTGTAGTCAAGTGTGTAGTATGTCAACAAGTTAAGGAATAGAATCATAAGCATGTAGGGATGTTGCAACCATTACTCATACCACAGTGGAAGTGGGATCATGTCACATGGACTTTGTGGTTGGTCTACCTAGGACAGCCAAAGGATATGATTCCATTTTGGTGATAGTTGACCATTTGACACTTTCAACACACTTCTTATCTGTGAAGATGACGTTTTCAGCAGAGAAGCTCTCCCAGATCTATATGGATGAGATAGTGCATTCGCACAATGTCCCAACTATCATTGTGTCAGATAGAGGTCCTCAGTTCATAAGTCACTTTTGGGAGCACTTGTACATAGCCTTGAAAATGTAGTTTAGATTTAGCATTGCTTTCCACCCATAGATAGATGGTCAGTTTGAGAGGACCATATAGACCTTAGAGGACCTGTTGAGGGCTTATGTCTTGTAGTTTTTGGGGAGTTGGGACATACACCTCATTCTGATGGAGTTTTCCTATAATAATAATTATCAGAGGAGCATTGACATGGCACCGTATGAGGTGTTGTATGGGAGACATTTTGGGTCTTTATTGTGTTGGTATGAGACATGTGAATATTAGCTTCTTGGTCCTGAGCTGGTGCAGTAGACAACAGAGAGGATCAAAGTGATTCAACAATAGTTAAAAGCAGCCCAGGACAGACAAAATTCATGTGATGATAACCATTGGAGACCCTTGGAGTTTCAAGTGTGGGACATGGTGTATCTCAAAGTCTCTCCTTGGAAGGGTGTTTTGAGGTTTGGGAAGAAGGGTAAGCCAGCTCCACGGTATATGGGATTTATCCTGTGGTGGCACGTGTTGGGATGGTGGTGTTTCTACCTGAGTTGCACATATTTCATCTAGTGTTCCATGTGTTTATGTTAAGGAAGTGCCACCCTAATATCAAGTTGGTTTTGTAGCCATTGGAGGTTGAGCTTGATGAGGTCATGTCCTATGTAGAAGGGCTCGTGTTGATCCTTGACAGGAGGGTGAAGAAGTTGAAGAAGAAGGAGATAATTCTTGTGAAAGTTATGTGGCATCACTGCAGCATTAAGGAAGCCATGTGGGAGTTTGAGGAAGATATGTGGAAGAAGTAGTCATCTCTTTTCTCTTAGGATTTCGTGGGCGAAATCCTTGTTAGGGGTTTATGGCTTGTAAGACTCCTGACATGTGTTTTGGGTTAAATCTATTTTATTTATCTTTCTTTTGTTCTTAGAACCTTTCTCTAATCCTTTGAGATGATCTTAGAGCATGTGAAGAGCTTAAGCCTCCAGTTTGAGCTTGTTTGGATGTTGTTTGTTCTTTCTTTGCTAGTTTTGGTGCAAATTGCAAATTACCAACTGGAAGGGGTATTCTTGTAATTTTCCACCTATACAGTGTTCCTTCTCTCTCTTGGCTTCATGAGGGAGGTTTTGGTTCTTTAGGGAACCTTGTTGGACCCTTAGTTGAGTGGTATCACCCTTAGTGGTGATTAGGGTTTTCTAGGGTTTGGTGTGCCTTGCCCATGTGACCCTTATTGGTTTGTTTTCACCTAGGTCAAGACCTAAGGCCTGGTTGGAGAGTGTCATGGTTGATACACCTCCCCTAAGTATGGTTTTCATGAATGATATGGTCTTGGATGTCTTGGGTTGAGATGGGTTCTCTTGTGTGGAGTGTCTCGACCTTAGTTTGTGGTGACCTTGTGTCGTGACCCGATAGTCCTTGGTGGTGTGTCGCGACCATGGGTGGTTTCCTTGGTGTGGTGCAGTCATGATATGAGGGTTGGGTGGCCTAGGTGGTCAAGATCCAACCTATATTTTAGCACCATCTCTTGCATGTGGGCTTTATCTAGTTTCGTGTTAGTTTCTGGAGTGGACAAGTTTCCCTTTGGGGCCTTCTTTTGTTGACACCTCATCCCTTTCCCTACCTCTCTCCTCCTTTTTTATATAAACCCTCTACTCTTTATCCAAGTCATTTTTTTTCTACCATACTCTTTCTCCTTCCTTACTCGGTCGATCTTGGATCTTGTTGGATCAAGAAGGAACTATTCTTGGTGCTATTGAGGTGGTTCAACCCTTGCATGTTGTGTTTGTGGTGATACTTGGTCATATTCAACCTTGGTAAGTGTTTATCTTCCTTGTTAATGTTTTCTTTGGATCTTCTACCCCATCTTCTTCCTTTTTCTCGGCCCTAGACCATGTGTTGACATGGTGGTCGTTCTTGAGAGTAAGCTCCTCAACATAAGGGTAATAGGCCATGTTTTGACAAGGCGACACCCAAGTGAGATGGAGTTTCTTCTCTCTTTTCCTCATTCTTTCTTTTGGTTCAGCCCTAAACTTTTTTCCCTATTTATTGAGCTATCCTTTAACCTTGGTGTTTCCTCTTTGTTAAGGTGATCTTGTATCCAAAAGTGGAGTTGTTGGTGGACCTTGATCTTCCTTAGTGATCATGTACTTGGAGCTTGCCTTCCTTGGAGTTAATATTCTTTAAGGTGGGTTATGCAAATCTTAACCTCCTCCATTATTGCACTCTTTATGCTTTCATGTTACTATTTTATCTATCTAAATGTTTCCTTAACATACTAGCAGATGGTGGCTAGCCTTAGAACTTGGATGATGTTGATATCATGCTTTCCTTGGATGTAATCTGAAACCCTAATTTCTGTGTACCTGATTTTTGGTGTTTGTTGTGCATGGGGGATTTCCTTCCATTCTTGACCTTGGCTGAGTTGTATGAATGATTATTGAGTGTTTTAGTGTTCTATGTAGATTTAGTTTGATTTTGATGTTGACTATATTGGTTTCTCTCCCTTGTTGAGGTTGCTTTTCATGATGGTTTCATGAAGCTTGGTTGTAGGGTTTGATGACCATTTTGCATGAGGTTTTTCCTCTATGGTGACGATGGGTTTCCGTCATTGTGTCACTTGCTTTAGCCATGGGTTTATCTTTGTTTTAAAATTGGTTTGATCTTGGTTCTTAGACTTGGTGGTGGCTTGACTTTGGTGGTCACCATGCCTTGTTTTGTCTTGGGTTCCAACATCTCTTTGGCTTAAAGTTTTGGGTCATGATGACTGACCTTGTGGAGGTCGCGAATCCTTCTCCTTGATGGTCACAACACCTACTCCCTTGAAGGTCGAAACACACCTTGGTTTGGTCACGATGTTTCCCTTTTCCCTTGGTTGGTCGCAACATGGTGTGGTCTTGAGTTATGTCTTTGTTACGAGTTGAAATGATCCTTGTTCATAGGTCGCGACATGCTTCCTCGAGTGGGTGAAACCCTAACTCTAGCTATACATGACTTGGTTGCTTGTGGGTCGATACATGGTACACCCTTTGTGTGTCGTGGTCATGACATGGAATAGATTGTCCACGGTCGTAACACCATGGGTGATGGTGGTCACAACATGTACATGGTGGTGGCCGCGACCCATGCAAGGTGGTGATTGCGACATTTGCATGGTGGTGGCTACAACCCATGCAAGGTGGTGGTCACGACATGTGGTTTATGGTTGATTTAGTCACATGTTTGAACCCTTAATCAATGCAATGGTTTAAATAATGTTTGAGTCACGTGTAGTGCTATGTGTATATCTGCTTGCTTAACCTTAACCATGCTTCTTAACCCTTAGTATTCCAAGAATGTGGGAGATGCTATATATAGGGTTTAGTACTTTTATGTACCTACAAAACCCTAATGGGCTAAAGTTTGGAGCCCTAACCCTAATGTTGAATTATGTGTTTTCTTTCTCTCTCATGAGATGTTCATCATGTAGAATGTTTTCTCTCTCTTGTTTAAAGCCCTAACCTTGTAGGTGATATGGATGCCATGGCTTGTGTATGCTATGGTGATGATTATGTGATACAGGGGAGTGCTTATGCACATTAACGATACAATAATGTGATGATGAACATGCATGGCTTAATATGATAGGTCCTATGACCTGGCGATGGTTTCATGCCTATTTATAGGTGATATCCTCAAGTGATGTGATTAAGGGACTCAGATCCCATGATATGTGACATTGATTATTGCCTTTTGCCAAAGCTTTGAGTACTATGTGGTGGTTGTGTGACAAGTTCACACCCTGTACATTTTATACCTTATGAAGTTGCAACACACCCTTAATCATGTAGAGTTTGTTTTAGCTATATACGTTGTAACTTGATTGATGCTAAAAGTCACCCAATTGGCTAACTAATCAAGTGAAACCTAATCATGTAGTTTGCCCTGTTCCATAGATCCAATTCTAGTGTCAACTTTATTTTATAGATTGGTGAAATGAGTTTAACTCAGGGCACATATATTTGAATATGCGGGGGTGCAGGTCGAGTATCTTCTTGCGTCCACAATTACAAGTTGTGTGAGATGGCCATGTGTGTGTCGATATCCTTGTGATATGGATGGCCATGTGTGAGCCACTCCTTCTAAGAATGACCATGCACGAGCCTATTCTTCTAGTGTTGTTACCTGTACCAAGGTGGGCTAGGTGTTTTATATGGATGGCCATGCATGAGTTGATCATTTTCTGACCATATGTCACTCTTTTGTAGTTGACTGCAATGTCTCTGTGGTGTTCTCTTGTGCTGACCAAGAGGTGTTGGAGAGGTCATGGATTACGGATCTCCATGGACCTTGTATGGAATCGTTGGTTCCTTTCTCAGGGGACAGTTGGATTTGGGTAGTACGACTCAAATCCTCAGGGCATAATAAAAGATGTAATATTGTCATGTAGTATATTTGATTATGGAGACATATGCCTCACATTGGTTGAGCCTTTACCTTACCTTTGTATTGAATTCTTGAATTATAACGTGGTAAGAGGAATCAACTGTTATACATGTTCTTCATATTCCTTTTTAGAATATAACTTGATCTACTACTCAGTGGTAGTTGTCTAGTCTTGTTTAATCTATTTCATATGTTGAGTATATATCATTTAGCTAAATCTACTCAATCCGCTTAGTATGTTGTTTTACCTGCTAGCTTATTTGTGCTTTCATAGCTTTGGTGGCGAGTTATATCTCTCACTAGAACGTTTGTTCTCACACAATGGGTTTCCACATCTTTTAGGTGACCGTGTACAAAGAGGTAGAGGTCGTGCAATTGTGGAAGAGTAATAGCAAGAGAAGTAGCTGATAAGGTTGGATGTGCTTCTCATCTTTTGGTGTTAGAGTTTTAGAGGCGTCCCTATACACTCAAGTCCTTGGGGTGTCTTTGAGAAATTTTGTGGTTATGTGACCAAAATGAGGTTTTGGCCTATGTGGCATGGTTGTTTAGTTATGGCAGATGTACATGTATATATATATGTGAAACCAGTATCTTATGTAACAAGTTGATGACAAGAACGTTGACCTACAGTGATGTAAGCACTATGTGATATGTTATGTGTAGCATATTGCAGACTTTATGGACTCGTCTATAATAAATTTCTAGCTGATGGTGTTTTAATATAATCAGTTTCAATTACTTATGCTTTTTGGTAATCCGCTTGCTTAGTGTTAGTTCCACATTTGGTTTTGAGTGATCTTGCGTTGTGGTTCATCTGTGTGTCACATTCCCCATGCTAAGTAGTGTCTTTAAAGGATACACGTTGAGGCATGCACCATTTTCAATGAAGCATGAGGGTATCCCAAGACCTTTGTATATTTCATAGATCAATAAGAGCCATTGTGATTTCCACATGTTGGAATCTCATCGTTGGAGAACAATACCAGGTGTGGGGTTGTGATCAATTCGGTGGTATCTGTAAGAGATTTTGGTCATATGTCTTTGGAGAATTAGGATCCTTATAACTCTTTCATGATTGCATGCCTTTGTGTGGGGAGTTCTGCATCACTTCTACCAATGATACTTCCACTTCTAGTTCACTGAGGAACTGAATTGTGTATGAGTCTTTAACATATATCTCCTTACAAAGCTTAGACGTTGGAGGTACCTACTTGGTATGAAGGGATTGAATGGATACCTTGTCTTCCCCCTCTTCTATAATGCTGTTAGGGACTCCTATGCAAGTATTCACCTTCTCTTTTCCCATGTCGATGGGTAGTGGTACCTCTGCAGAGGCAACACATTGATCTTCCTTTGTTGTAATAGGTGAAGTCATTATGGCTAAATCATAATAGCATGCTGAGAATTTGGAGGGATTGTTTCCTTTGGGACCCAAACTTTCTACTAGCATTTGGATCACAGTAGGTACATTGATTGGTTGTACCATCTGCACCTAGTGAATCCATATTATGATGACTAGATGTACTTTCTTCCCCTGGAAGGCAAATTATTTGCTAGTCTGCTTCTTCAGGTTAATCAGGATCACTGGCTTCTATTACCACACTAAGGCAATGATATGAGTACTTTGGGACCAATTGTTGACTACTTGCTATAATATAAGAATGAGTCTATAGTGAGACTCCTCTAGCAATGAGATCATAGCCACTGTGTTGGAGGAGTGAAGATGTATCTTATGAAGTGACTTCGTGGACCTCCCCATCATCTATGAGCACTTCCAAAGCGTGTTTGATTGTGATGGAGGAATCTATCTTGTGACCCTTTGTTTTGTGATAGTTAAAAAAGGTGTCAGTGTTGCAGTTTTTTGATCAGAAATTTGGTAGATCCCTTATGATTGGAAACTTGAGTAGATGCTTGATATTTAGTAGGATAATGGTGAGAGAAGCTCCCAAGAATGTGAACTTCCTCTTTGGTTTGGAAGGATCCTTGGCATATGGAGTGTTAGTTGTTGGATCAACATGAGATGTTAGACTACTCACTGTCAGAGGAGTGCTTATGGTTGTCTACTACTTTGCTGGCTTGAAAGGCAGTGGTGCATACCCATAGTAGTTGTTTGGAAGCCACACATACTATGGGGGCATTCAATGAGGTTGTCAATTGGATGTCATCATGTGAGCCTATGTGGTTGAGGTGTCGGGGCATGAGTAGTGTATACCATTGAAGTTTGTGCTGATGAGACATGTATAGTTGGTAGTTTTCACTTTCCCCATCCCAATGTAGATGAGTAATGCTCCCACCATAGCATCTAAATTATTTGCCTTTTCTCACTTGGACTTATTATTAGTCATGGAGGAGGTGGACAATGCTTGGAAGGTGAGTCCTATATTTTGATAGACCCATCTCTTGATGGAATTCTCAATTTGTACACCTGCTTGTATGAGTTATGGGATGGTAATATAACTTTGTAAGGATAAAAGGGTTGTGACAGATAGTGTTGTGTCTTGAATCACCATGTTTAAAGACTCCTTATCTACAAGCTTGAATTCTAGATGAGAGGAAAGCTCCCTCCATCGTCTGAAGAACTCCTTGAAGCTTCCGTCCATCTTTTCTATAGTGATTCCAAGTCTTCCTTGGTCAAGACTTAGTCTACATTCCATGCATATTGATTAATAAACTTTTCCACCATCTTGGACATGTTGTGATGGTGTTCATGTCCTACTTGTTGTACCACACCAATCCGGGACCAGTCAAAGTTTGTGTGAAACAGTGTATCTGTACATTGTCATCATTCTGGACTTCTGCCATATTTAAGCAATATTACTTGACGTGGGCCATCAAATCCCCCTCTCTCGAGTACCCATGGAATGTTGGCATACTGATGTTGTCCGACAGCTTCATGTCTAGAATGTGGTAGAGTAACAGAATGTCTTCCCACTATCCTCTTTCCCTTCCAGTGATTTGATCTTTTACATGATCTCAAGCAATAGGGGATGCACGACAGTGGGTTACTATGTAATAGCTTCTTGATGTGCAACCACCAAGGGTATAATGGTTAGTTTAATTATCATTGGTGGCATAGTATATAAAGGTGGCGGGCATCCAAACCCTTCCCCTATGTACGAGTGTACTAGGAGTGGGGTGGTGGATACATGGAGTGCAAGTTGGGAACTGACCCTCAGTCATTCAGATATTGCATTTGAACCTTAGCACCAGTCTTGTCCTACTCGACCATTTGAGGCTTTTCTTATGTCCTTGTAGCTTTATTTTATTTCTTCTTTCCTTTACATTCTTCTTCAAGACTTAATAAGGTTGTTGCTTCTTCCTGAGGTATTGGGACTGACCCAATATTCATGAATGACAGACTCTTATAGGGCCATGGGTGGAATGCTTCTGGCTAAGGTGGGTGGGAACCCCACATGTTGTATAAGAAGAATGGCATGGATAACCCGGCGGGCATAGCTGCTTGTTTGGAAAACCCCATGTATGCCACCCTCTTGTATACACAGATCTTGGTGGTGGTGAAAAAGCCATATTGGAGGGTTGCTCGAATGGATATCCTTCTTGAGTGGTACATCTATAGGCAAGGTGGCGGCTTCCTTGCATTTCTCCACCTCTTCTAGCTTGTATTTCTTATTGTGGAAGGCCTCCCCTTGGGTTACCATTGGACTGACGATCCATATTGCTTTTCCCGACCATCTAGATTGATTGTTGGAAAAATTGGGTGAGGTACAAAGCTCTTGTTGTTCCTGTGATGTCTTAAAATTATCACTAGAAAAATTCAAAAGTAGGGTGTACTATTATGAGAAAATAATATATGCCTTGGGATGAGTCCCCCTGTACACATTATGTCAGATAAGAAATTAAGGTTTCCTCCCTGGCGAGGGATGAATATGCAAGGGATGCCCCTAGATATCTTGTGATCTTCTCATAAGGAAAAGCACCTGTAATTCTTTCTTGTTATATATGTTTTTGGTCGTTGTTTCCGCCCCTAGCTTGGGATATATGAGGAACCTATCCATTTTGTACGAGTAATGCTTGTAATTGCCATGGAAGAAAGGAAAAGATGGTGAATGCTTTGTTCCTTGGGGAAATTATCCAAAAGAATCATTCAAAGTAGGATGGAAAGTGGGATTTTGAGTGGTTGATCAATATTAAGGTGATCTTTAATGAGCTAGTGACTATGCTTAATCAACTACTTTTCTTCCCCATGGCTTCCTCATCTAGAGGGATTACCAAATTGAAACCCTTGGAAACATCTGTGACACCCTAATTTGCTCCTACTTAGAGGGCTTTCGTTGGGGAGTTATTGTGGGGAGTAATTGGCAATAAGGGATCCTTGACTTGACCTCTCCTTGTCATGGTGTTTAGCGAATGGTTACAGTCTAGTTTTAGGTCATAGTCCAGGACCTTATTAAGAAAGATGAAGCATATGACTGGGCCAATTTTAGGCCATGTCCCAGGACCCATAAAGAATTTGAAAGTTGAAGTGGGATTAGTATAATGTCATAATACAAGACCACCTTTGGGGAAGACCTGACATTGGAAAACAATGTCTTACATGACATGAAGGAGCTCCCCTATTCACCCAAGTTTTGGGGACACACTCCCTTTTTGAGTTTATTAATCTTGGGAAAAGAATGTTTGAAATTGAGATTGTTATTCTTTATTAAATATTGTTTCAGCTGTTAATCTTTGAAAAAAATTGTTTGAAATTGAGATTGTTAATGTTTGTTAAAGCTTGTTTCAGTTGTTAGTCTTTGAAAAAGATTGCTTGAAATTGAGATTATTAATCTTTGTTAGAGATTGTGTTGAGTTGTTAATCTTTGAAAAAGAATATCTGAAATTGAGATTATTAATCTTTCTCAAAAATTGTTTGAATTTTTAATATTTAAAAAAGATTGTTTGAATTTGAGATTTTTAATCTTTATTAAAGATTGTTTGAGTTGTTATTTTTGAAAAAGATTGTTTGCAATTTAGATTGTCAATATTTGTTAAAGACTTTTTTTAATTTTTTTATCTTTGACAAATATTGTTCAAATCGAGATTGTTAATATCTGCTAAAGTTTGTTTTGAAATTGTTAATCTATGAAAAAAGATTGTTTGAAATCTACACAAGAAAAGGGTTAGCAACAATCTCAATAATATTTTTGGGGGAAGACAGGACATATTCACATGAAGCCAAAATACCCCCTTCTTTCTCCCATGAGTTTATATCCATGTTGTGACCTCACTCAAGCATGACCTATATAGGAGAAGTGGATCTTTATATTCTCTATGGATAGATGGCCCTCGTCGAGGGGTATTGTAGGTTCAACAGATAAGGGTATTGCACCCTAAACACCTTGTGACTTGGATGGTCGTAATTATTCATGAGTTCTAGGAGAGTGAGATGGTGTCAAGGCCTTTGGACGTCCATCTTAACATTGAACCACTACCTTTACTGGCATATTACATCACTTTTAGGGATCCAATGTGATGTTGGCACCCGTTCCATGAAATTGGGTTTGTAGGAGTGTGATGTGCATGTGATGGGTTTTAGAAATTTTGGAAGCAAACCCATAATTCATGATAGTCACAGATATGTAGATAAAGAAATAACAACATCATAGTTTGAAGAAATATCAGATTTTGTTTCCAACCTACACATGCTATTCATCCTTTATGTTTTTTTTTAAATGAGGTAAACGAATCCCAAACCCTAGACAAGAAGCGTGACCAAAACACTAATCAGCAATGATCAAAGAGGTCCAAAATGGTAAAACATGATTAGGATTAGGACATCCAAAAAAGAAAAAAAACAAGGGGTCCATGGATGGTGGATAATCTCATTCTGGAAGCCAGATTGGGCAGATCTGGGTGATCTGCCCCCTGTTCCCAGCCGAAGCAAATGACAAAAAATGAACAATCCTGAAGATGCTCAACCCTTGAACTAGTATAGTGGGAGTTTGACTCATATCGACTTGAATTTACTCCCCAACTAAGTCTCCAGTATATCACACCCTATGGAAGCTCTTGCTTCCCCCTTCTTCTCCTTTGATAGAAGCAAAGAGAAGTGCTTTCACGTTATGTTATAGAGAGGGGAATCGGGGGAGAAGATCAAAATTTGATGCAATCATTTTCAAAACAAAGCGAGTCTCTGAGCCCAAAAGGATATGAAAAATAGAGATATAAGGGGTATAAAGCTCTACTCTTTTTGGTAGTGAAACGTTACATAAAAAAGTGTCAGAACATCCACCACGTTTTGTACAAAAAGTAAGGAAAAAAGGTGGATCTTGGAAGCCATAGTGTATTCAGAGCAATTATCCATGCTAGATAAAATATATGAATAAAACCAAAACTAGTTATTTGCATCTGACGATCTAGTTACAAGCAAGGAAGGATTGACACCCCCATCTTGCCTAGTAAACCGGCGTCAAGATATTGTCGAGTTGTGAGGAAATTGAGAGATTCAAGATGGTTAAATTAAAGAAAACATGAAAATAAGATAGAAAAGTGATTTTTATTATGGCAAGCTTTCGGGGCTGAAGATGTTTGTGGCCTTCCTGTCCTTGTCTCAAAAGTCCTACTTTTTAGTTGTTGTTGTAGTCCTAATCACCTCAATACCTCCCACAGAGGAGATTAGTAATTGATGACTAGGATCGATGTGTAGAATGTTAGAACATGGCTAGCAGATGTATGCTTAGAGAACTAGATATGATTGTTCAAATTTAGTAAAAATAGGAACTATAAGAGTGACATGGAAATTATAGAAAATAACAGATCGGATATTAAGAACACTTTATGAGTAGTAAGCAATTTATGATTCTTGACAGAGATTACTAGAGAGGGTCCAGCCCAATGGGGACCTAACAACTAAAAGAGATAATATGGGGTCTTAAATCGGTAGTGTTTTGAAAAGATAAACATCATATAAGTCATGTGGATGTTCCCTTATGCCTAGGTTTCAATTAGTTCAGTCTTAGATTGGAGGATTCAAACATGCATGCAAATAATCATCACAATCCAAGTATCATCGTTATTCTCTTGTTATAGGTGAACCATCCACAATAAAAGTGATACAAGATAAATGATATCTATAATTTAGAATTAGTGGAAGCATAATATATAGGTTATCATCATGATCTAACTGCACAAGATCAAAATTAGTCATGTAAGACCCATTTCATGAAATAGTGTCATATATTACCAAGTCAAGGAACATAAGGAGCATAAGATAGATCAAGAAGGCATTAAGTTCTTAATGTATGTTAAATATACTGATTTGAAGTCTTAAGATACATGTTGTTAGCATTAGAGAATGCTCTAGCAAGGTTAGATCCCAACAATCAACATATGCATCAGATTATATCACTTTTTCATAAGTATTTCACATGTAGTCAAAAGTACATATGAGAGTAATTGTTGGCATTTCGTGTCACAAGACATTATGGACTGATTTGAGGGTCATCATAGAGGTTTGAACATTTTAGTATCACTTTTTCATAAGGACTTAAAGGTCTAATAATAAAGTACATAACTATCACACTTTAGGGAATATTAGGGTACAAAAGTAAGTGTTTGATGCCATAAGAGTTACATCATGGAAAAAGGCATAAGGTCTTAGTAGACCAGTCACAAAACAACACAAGGGTTACTGATATCAAAATGGAAAGATAGCTAAATGATTAACAGAAACAAAGGTCAAGTCTTGATTAGGCATTATAATCAATTACATAAAACAACTACTTCTAAGTCAAGATATTCATTATACGTAAATAAAGATTATCCAAGGCATTAATCAATTCCAAAGAGAGTCAAAGTTATTGAAAAGGATAAAAGAGTATTTGATCAAATAAAGGGAATCATATTAGGGAATGAAGATTGTTAGATATGGATAGAAGTATCACTTTTAGGCAGATCAGAGTATCTATGAGTAGACTCAAGATGTATAACCATTATTAGTGGAAAGGGCTCAATTTTTTTGATCAAATAGTATATAAGAAGTCCCAAATTGGATAAGGGAGAAATTTTTAAAGGTTTATTCTAAGTTTATCGTATTAGGATGATTATGGAGCATCTGATTCTGATTTTAGGGCAAGAAAGGGGTGCAGAGATCTTGGGCTGTTAGGTGGTTGGTCACTATTACACGAGTTGAGCCTGTGGATGGAGGCCCTATAGCCTAGCTTGGCTTGGCCTTTCTATAAGACACATGTCATCATGCAACATTGTGAGTTGCTCAACAAGTGGTTGTCTATGACCTATGGTTGCCACCCACTGATCTCCATTGTGGAGAGGACCTGCTCAAGGCGCTACCCTAGCTATGGGGAAGGGCTTGATGGTGAGGATATCCATGGAGAAACATGGCTTGAAATGACCCAAAATGTTGTTGTTCATCCTCAACGAGTATTCAAAGACCCAAAAGAGGCCTAAAGATTGGTTGATTGACCATGTGCAAGAAATGCCCAAACCAAGCAAAGTGACTTATGCCATGGGGGTTGAAGCTTGAAATAGATGATGAAGGAAGGCTCCATGACTAGAAAGAGAATGAAAATAGAGGCAAATGAATTGGAAGGAAGAAAGAAGGAGAGTGGATTCTTTGATTTGGAAAAAGGGGTGTGAAATGGCATGATTTGGTGGAGCTTGGTGTGGTTGGGTGGTGACAGCACCACTAACATTGGATTGTCGTACGAAGGTAGGAGACAAAATTTTGGCCATTAGATGCATGGAGGTGATCCATGGGCCAAGATCGAAGGGACAAAACTGATCTAACAAGGAATGAGGGTGATTGGATATAGGGGGAAGACATGAATGGCTGAAATGGGTAAGGGGAACCCCATTAATTGGTCCATACTCTCCCAAAGTTTTTGGCCTATATAGGGTTAAATCCAAAAAAATGTTAAAATCAAGGTTAAAACCAAGTGATTTTAAAATAGGCATCTTTCTCTCATATAAGCAAATAATTGAGAGAAATTTGGTGTGTTTGAAATTTGAGAGTGTCCTCTACCCAATGAGAACAAGATCATGGTAGAGTGAAACACCTAAATGAGATAAAAAGAAGATGAGATATGATGAGGTATAATATAGATTCAAACTTGGTTGTATTTCAAATTAAGTGTCACTACTTGTCATGTAAACTAAAGATAAGACAAAAGAATCTAAGCATATGAAATCATGAAATTATGGCAAGAGTTAGGAACTAGTGAAAAAATATGAAGTGAGTAGAACATATATGAGAAGAGAGAAAAGTTCATGTATTCACATCCTCCCCACCTTAAAAGGATTTTCTTCCCAAAATTAGCACAATTGTTTAATTGAGATTGGGACTATCACATTCACAATCATCTTGGTATTCCTCCAATAGAAATACTATATTAGAATCAAGGTCAAAGCATAGTCATATTGATTGATCACCAATTTGGTGGGATTATCCTATAGATCACAAATTTGGAGAGATCATATTTTAGGTCAAATGAATAGAGATCTTTGAATCAAGAGTAAGGCATGAATTCATTCCCAACATTTAGGGTTCTAGATTCTACATTGTCCTAGGTGGGGTTATACATCCATGATAAATATTTCATATTTCATCATTTCAAGACAAACATCATACTTTAATACAATGGTTTTGTGCTCAAATCGATGTAAGGTCCCATATTAGACCACATGAGAGTTAAATCCTAATTCATAAGTCGAGATAATTAATATAGTCATCATTTTAAAAAAAATCAGATTTGGGGACATGACAGTCATCAATCATAGATCCAAGATGATCTAAAGATCCTAATAGGGTGATCATTGGAGTTGGAGCAATATCAAGGTCAACAATCATAAGTCAAGATTTCATAAATCAATATAAAGAGTCAAAATCTGGACATCAAATTCATAGATCCAAACATTTTGAAGATAGGATTTAGATTCTTATTTAGATCTAAAAGGTGATCATTCATCCATATACAACACTCAAGCAACAATTGAGCAACAATCGAACAATATTTTATGATATCAATACCAATTCCATTGTCATGGTATTTGATATTTATGAATGATCTAGACCAGGGTCATTCTAGGAACTTAACCATAAGTATTTGTCAAGATCACCACATTTCAAGATCATTACAAGTCGAGATTAAAGATTGAGTGTCAAAGTCATAGACCTAGCCTATTATATTCTCCGATCAATAACTCAAAATAGGCTAGAGGGGGTTACCTCTCTAAACTCTAAATAATCAATATGATGAGAATTTAGAAGTAGTCATAATAGGGATCTGAATTAGGTTCAGGGATTCAAATACCACCCTAGTCTAGCACCTTAGTTCATATTAGTCATGAAACATTGATCATAAAAAGTAAAGGAGACTATCAATTATCAAATCATATTTCATAAGGGCATGAGATCATATATCAATATCATCATAGGGGAGCCATGCTTCAATATTTTGCAAACTTGGGGTCATAATATTGTTACCTACATTTCATAGATCAAGGAAATAGAGTATAGTTAGAAATATAGTAGTCAAAGTAGGGCACTTCAAGAGTTAGCACATTATAGGGTATGGTCAAGGCTTTGTATCATTCACATCATTAAAAATTTAGACTTATAAATAGGAATAGTATACAACAAGGGATTTTCCTCTTGTAACAAGTATTCCCATCTTGATCTAGGGTTCTAAAGACATAGTCATATCAATGGACATGGCACGATACATTTCAATAGGGAAATATTTGCTTAATCATGTTTGAGGTTTGGTCAAAAATAGGGGACACATAGGTATAATAAATAAGTACTTCATCACCCATGAGGTGTAAAGCATGAGTTCCACCTTATACCACAAAATCACAGATTTACCTCCAAAATTGAAGTCTCACATGCTAGATTAGGCAACATTGAGTTTGCATTATCTGAGCTATTGCATATGAGGCATCACCTTCAAGATTACTTTCATACATCATTAAGGGTTTTCAATTTAAGATCAGATAATGGCATTATCATCTTAATCAACTTTCATGAATTCAAATAAACTTTAGCTGTCCCATGCATAAGCTACCCAAAATAAAAATTATGCTTATGATTCATGGTCATGAGAGAAGAATTACAGGAGGGGATGAGAAGACTAACCAATTGTCATCTACATGTGTGGCTCGGGTGGTCCTTAAAGAAGAGGTGAGATGATATAAGACTCTCTAGGATTTAGGGGAAGAAACATGATCCAAAATTTGATCCACTTTGGGTAGGTAGGTGTGTGGTGGAACCTCAACCACTGCTTAGTCATATAGAAGGTGATTACTAGCCAGAACCTCCATGCTTATCATTTCACCATTATGGATTTCAGATCTCCCCAGGTTCATATGATGTTTTATTCCTTAAACATATATAGAGGCCCATGTGTATGGATCTGATGTCATTTGTCATGGAAATATTTCTTATCCTCATCCTACCCCCAATGACCACATCAGTAGGGTTTGGGCATCTATTTATAGAATGACAAAAATATTCCACATAGGAATTATATATGTAAAATCCATAATAACAAGATATAACAAAATACATAAAGAAGATATAGACATATACCTAGATCCATTTCAAAGATATCTTATTGGTGTTTCATTTTAGATCTAGAGTCTTGAGTGTAGTAGATCTTCACTTTTCAACTAAATATTTGATAAACAAAATATATTAATGATAAAGCATTCAGTACTCTATGAAAATACATGTAAGAATAGTTTTAGAGTATAATAAAAGGTTCTTGTCTAGAAACATTATAATAAGCAACAAGATGAAACAAAGCAAGAAAGTGTACTGACATTCTTTTATAGAAAGCATATTCTAAGGTATATTGTCATTGGGCCTTGACTAACTCCCAAAGGAAGGGTTTGTGAGGGGAATATGAGGCTCAATGCCAAAACATCATCCTATTTCAATGTGAGGGACTTCATGACCAAAGTGAATGAGCTAGCCCTATTTTATTCGTGCCTTGTGCCCTTACCTCGAGAATTCAAGTAGGTAGATAAGGTTATATAATGGATTTCTGTATATTATTTTCATGGTTTTTCAACATAGTATATCACAAAAAATAATATATACAAAAACAATAGCTTAAATAATTAACAAACTGGCCAAGTATTCATACAAGCATACATACAAACTAGACAATATCATAGCAAGGTCAACAGATTTAGCATACCTTAAGAGTAACTGGACAATTATGATTCTTGACTGAGATTACTAAAGAGGGTCCAACCCAAAGAGGACCTAAGAAGTAAAGGACATAATATGGGGTCTTATATCTGTAGGATTTTGATATGATAAATATCATATAAGTCAAGTGGATGTTCCCTTAGGCCAAGATTTCAATTAGTTCAGTCTTATATCCAAGGTTCCAAACATGCATGCAAATAATCATCACAATTCAGGTATCATAATAATGCCCTAGGTATATGTGAACCATGCACATTAAGAGTGATATAAGATAAACACAACTGTTATAAAAAAAAAAGATAAACACAATCTCTTATTTATAAGTAGTGAAATCACAAGGTTTAGGTTATCATCAAGATCTAATCTTGCAAGATCAAAACTAGTCACATAAGATCCATTTCATGCAATAGTTCATATATTTCCAAGTCACAGATCATTCAGACCATAAGATTGATCAAGTTGCTATTAAGAGCCACAAATATGGTAAATCTAGTGAGTTTAAGTCTTACGATACATGTTGTAACATTAGGGCATGTTATAGTAAGGTTAGAGCCCAACGATCAACATATGCACTAGAGTATGTTAATTGTCATAAGTATGCACATGTATTTGAAAGTACATATGAGAGATATGTATGACATGTCATGTCAAAAGAAATTATAAGGAATAATTTGAGGGTAATTATAGAAGTTTGAACATTCTAGGATCACTTTTGCATAAGGATTTAAATATGTGATCATAAAGGACTTAATCATCGTAGTTTAAGGCATATTAGGGTACAAAAGTGAGTCTCTAAGGCTACAAGAGTTAAATCATGGAAAAATACATATGATATTAGTATATCATGTCACAAAACAATAGAAGGATTACTAATTTTAAAGTGGAAAGATAATTTACTCATTTAATGGAAACAAAGTTCAAGTTTTCATTAGGCATTATCAATAGTTAACATAAAAGAGACACTTCTAATTCAAGATATTCGTTATAGGTACATTAAGATGATCTAAGGAATTTAATCAAGTCCAAAGAGAGTCAAAGTTATTGATCTATAGGCTAAAACTGTATTTGATCATTAATAAATCAAGAGAAGCATATTAGGGTGTGAAGGTCATTAAGTATGTATAAAAGTATAATTGTTAGGTAGAACATAGGAAATACAAGTAGATTTAGGTTTTATAACCATTTTTAAAGGATAAGACTTGATTTTTTGACCAAAATAGTATATAAGAAGTCACTAAATGGATAAGGGGGGAAATTTGAAAGGTTTTTACAAAGTTTACCTTATTAGGATGATTCTAGGTCATCCAATCCTGATATGAGGGCTAGAAAAGGGGAAGATATCTCAGGGTGTTGAGTGTTAGGCTGCCAATATACAATCTGGGCCCACGAACGGAGGCCCTATGGTGTGGCTTGGATGTGTGTTTCTCCAAGCCGACTGTGGTCACATTTTTCTCACACTTTCTCCATGAGAAGCTGCCCGTGACTTGTGGTTGCCATCCGCGGGTCTTTACCGTGGCAAGGATCTGTGTGGGGTGCCTCTATAGTAGTGGGGAAGGGCTCAATGGCACGACTATCCATGGGGAAGTAAGGTTAGAAATGGCCTGAAATGTTGTTGTTCAGCCTAGGTGAGGATGGGAAGACCTGAAGGAGACCTCAAGATCGGTTGATTGATCATGTGCTAGAAATGCCCAATTCAAGCAAGTTGTCTATTGCCATGGCGGGCTTGAAGAAGATGATGAAGGGGAGCTCCAGGGCTGGAAAGAGAGTGAAAATAGAGGCAAATTTATAGGAAGGAGGATAATGTCTGCTTTGATTTGAAAAAAGAGGTGTGAAGGGGAGTAATTGGGTGGAGCTTGGGGTGGTTGGGTGGTGGAAGCTCCACTGACACTGGACTACCTTGCAGAGGTAGGAGACAGCGTTTCAGCCATGGATTCATGGGGGTGAACTGTGGGCCAAGATCAAAGTGCCAAAATTGATCCAACAAGGCATGAACATGATTAGCTAGAGAAGGAGACATGGATGGCTAAAATGGTTAAGGGACACCTCCTGAATTGGGCAACACACTCCTAAAGATTTGGGCCAATATAGAGTTAAATCCAAAAAAGGCTAAAATCAAGGTTAAAACCAAGTGATTTTTAAATATACATATTTCTCTCATACAAGCTCAGAATTGAGTAAGATTTGATACATTGGAGATGTGCGAGTGTCATCTACCCAATGAGAATAAAATCAGGGTATATATATATATATATATATATATATATGTGTGTGTGTGTGTGTGTGTGTGTGTGTGTATAAATCAATATACATAAGCCGTTTCTTTAATACTCATGTGGGTAGCCTGGATTTCTCTACTCGACAGTAAAAAAAAGTATCTGTTCTGACCAAAAAAGTAATTCTCCTATAAAAAAAAGTAACTATGTTGATAAAAAAGTAATTATACGACTAAAAAAGTATTCCCGTACAAAATACACAGCAGATATATATATATGTAACTGTGTTTTGAAATCTGATGTTACAAATGTAACTATCTATGCATGAAACTCAACAGTTTACAAGGTAAAGTAACCCTCTATATGTCAAAAGTAACCAACTTGGAAAAAAGTAACCGAAATGGGGGGTGGGTAGCTACCCACGCAGATATTAAAGATGGATTCATATATATATATATATATATATATATATATATATATATATATATATATATATATATATATATATATATATATATATATATATATGGGTTAGGAAGTGTGTACCGACTAGTACATGTAAGTTATGTGTAACACCTATTAATATGGGATATGTAGAATTGGTTAAATGAATCTAACCATATGGATTGAATCAATATTGTTTAGATTAGATGTGTTTAAAAAATCACAACCACTTCTTTCATGTATCATGATATATAGCAACATATCATTCAACGGTTTTTACAATTTCTGCAACTTACTGTTGATTACACAATATATATATATTTTTTCATTAGATGATCTTGAGATGTCGAATTGAAATGATGTTTGATGCAAATGTTATCTAAGGGGTATACATCACATCCGTAAGGTTAGATTGTTATGTTGAGTTATTCAGCCATCATAATTAAAAATGGGTACATATGAGATGCATGTACTCAGATACACAATTCTTTTAGACACACACACACACATATATATGTATATATACATGTATATATACATGTATATATATATATATATATATATATATATATATATAGAGAGAGAGAGAGAGAGAGAGAGGTTAGGAGGTGTACCGGACGATACATGTAACATATGTGTACTGGCCATTAAAATGTAATATGTGGAATTTGTTAAATAAATCTAATGATGTGGATTAAATCAATATTTCTTAGATTATATGTGTTTAAATAATCACAAGCATGTCTCACATGTATGATGAGATATAGTAATATATCATTTCAGAGTTTCTGTAATTTCTATAACTTATCGTTGATTGAAAAATATACATCTTCTTTCATTTTATGATCTAGGAATATTAGATTGAGATGATTTTGATACACATATTATCAAATGGGCATACATCACATCCATAAGGATAGATTTTTCTATAAAGTTGTGCAACCATCATAAATAAAGATGGGTACATATAAGGTATATGTACTCACATACACAATTATTTTAGCCATATATATATATATATATATATATATATATATATATATATATATATATATATATATATATATATATATATATATATATATAGAGAGAGAGAGAGAGAGAGAGAGAGAGAGAGATAGATAGAGAGAGAGAGTCAGGCTAGAATACACTCCAGTGTACAGATCACACAAATACACTCAAGTGTGTTTGCATATCAAGACTATTTTTTGTACAAAATGTAAACCATTGATCTTCAGTGTCATACTATATTAGGCTACATACAAATTTTGAGCCATTTGGATGAGTGTAAGTCACTCATCCGAAGGAAACAAAACTGACGTGCAAAACTAATTTGAAATGCATAATTTTTGCGGTCTTTTTAACGTTACCTATAAATGTCCAAATGTGCTCAAATTTTTCTATATGAGCTATTCACAAGATGTTTAAAAATATCAATGGATTAGATTTTTGAAAAAAATATCGTGTCATGAAAAACTAGTTGAGTGTATTCTAGCATCTCTCTCTCTCTCTCTCTCACTCTCTCTCTCTCTCTCTCTCTCTCTATATATATATATATATATATATATATATATATATGAGATCAAAAGGGGATGACAAATGTTGACGTATAATATAGGTGCGAACTTAGTTTCATATCCAATTGAGTATCATTACTCATCATGTGAACTAAAGATAAGCCCAAAAAGAATCAAAGTATATCAAATGATAAAATTATAGTAAGAGTGAGGAACTAATGCAAAAATACAAAATAGGTAGCACATGTATGAGGGAAGAGAAAAGTCCAGATTATCACACAAATTATCAAAAGACATTCATGAATTGAACTTGTACCAATGGTATTTAGAGTTGGCCCTTTGTCCAATGCACCAATCCTAAATTGGCAACTTGGTAGTCTCAATATGATCATTAAAACAATGATAGTTATGAGGTATTATTATGTTGGATAAACTTTTTGCACCATGTAGATTGTTTAGCATCATTTGTGTGTATTTCTTTCTTCAAAATACCATGATCTTGTAATAAATATAGCAAATACATAGTTGTGTTTAGAAAAATAATAGAATCTCTCAAAAGTCATTAATGAATTGTAGATAATATTGGATGAAACCTTGGACTATATTGTGACACAACATTTTTAAATAAGGATTCAAGTATAATACAATCGACATATGTGATTGCTTAAGTTCCTTATTGTAGAATATAAGTAACTGTATTGAAAGAATGAAGAGAAGGACAAAGTTCATGAAACCCTCTGATTTTGACGGAACTCAAAATCTATATATAAAAAAACCATTCTATCAGTATCCATTCCCTAGTTCTATTCGCATGGTTCATCATATAATTTTTGTCAAGCATTTAAAAAAAATGATATCGTCCTTATATTCAACATAAAATATAAAAGTACACATAAAATTTACTTACAAATTCATTTGGATCTAATAATAGCTGGAGTGCGTTCCTTCCTTCATTTGATGAAGTGATGGCAATCGATCTATCGGTGATGGACAATCACACAAAACAAGTCAATTGTTGTGAACCGCTTTACCAAATGAGTGGTTACCAACTGTTTTCATTTGTATTATCTTTTCTATATCGTGTTACAATCTTTATATGTTGTTAATTTCTCATTGTGAAAAATTGCTACGATGACGACAGTAATGACTAATCACTTTTGCAAACGATATAAAAAAAAGACCGTACCTCCTTCTAGAAAATAAAATAATATATAAGAAAACCCTTTTGGTTGTGTCCCACCTAATTTTGCTAACAATTCTGCTTTGACCTAAATTTCTCGGGTTTGTGACTGGGAGCTAGCATGTAGGTTTTAAATCAATGGTTATGTGTATTTAAGATTGTCATTAAATGACTGCGGTTTTTGTCATATGGTGCACGCGACACGCGCACTGGATTCGCGCTAGGTGCCGTTGACATATCCTCAAAATAATAAGAACATGAGTGTGTCATATATGAGTAAGAAACGTACGCACAAGACGTGTAAATAATGTGAATGTATTTCTTGGAGAAGAAGAAAGCAGCATTTAATAGACCTAATAGCAATCAAAACAAACAACTCAACAAGCCAAAGGCCCTACGCCAGAGGCCGCACAGCTCTCCGCCCGCCACACAAAAACGACCGTCCACGCCAGTGCTGTCGCTGACGTACTGATGATGGGTCCCATGAGGCGGCTGTGATGGCCGGTCCCAGATTCTGTCTATCCTATCGGAGCTTAGCAATTCCGGCTCGCCTCACAACACGCTGACTCAGATCCTCCTCATCTGGTCTCCTCTCACAGGTGAGGTGAGCCGTGGAGGCCGGAACACCTTCCCCGAACCAGGCCAAAGCATCAAACCGTCATCTCGACCGGCTGAGCTGGGGTTAGTAGCATCTCCACTGCTCGTAACTCCACCTCACGTTTCTTATATAAGCTCCGATCCGGAGTTCGCTTCCACTCTCCCACACCTTGCCCACCTACCTGCAAAACAACAAGTTGAGCATCAACTGCTTTTCCTCCTCTTCCTCTCTCCCAGATCGCCATTCCTAGCAAGCAACTTTTCGGCAACAAATCACCAGCTAGGCAGCTACTTCTCCTTAGCTTAGAAACGCCGGCAACCATGTCAAAGGGTGCTGTCCTCTGCCGTCCGCCGCAGCCCGTCACCATGACCAGGGACCCTTCACTCTCCATGGCTCCTCCTCCAGCACCACAAACCCTATCCTCCAAGACCCACGTCGTCGACATCTGGCCCGACGCAACCTCCGTTGCAACATCTTCCCCACGCAGCCGTCGTAGCTGGGACAAGCAGCAGCAGCAGCAGGAGTCCGGCCCTCACTTCCTCCAGTCCTGCGCCACTTGCCGCCGGCGGCTCAGCCGCGACAGGGACATCTACATCTACCGCGGGGAGATCGGATTCTGCAGCCCCGAATGCAGGGAGAGGCGCATCAGGATGGACGATGATTAAACAACAGACAAGCGTTGTTGTTCATAGCAGCTGCAAGATCAGTAGAGGGATTCCAGGCAACCATGCGGGGTGGGGATAAATCCCCTCGGTTCCCGTAGATGATATATGTTTCTTGAGGATGTGATTTTACCTTTTTCTGTTTTTTTTTGCCCACTCGGACCAAGGCAAGAAAGAAGTTACTTGTCAAGTCCTGATTGCTTCTCAGTCCCTGTTCTCAGCTCCCCACACCCCCCCCCCCCTTCTGGTTGGATCCGAAGGACCAACCCGCCATTCCCAGTCTCAATCTTCACTAGTTATGAGAAAATTGTATATGCGATCTGTTCTCATCTTCCTGCATTGATGCCATCATCATCAGCAGCGATAACGTTTCTCACAAGTCATGTACGTACTGGTTCCGTTGTTATCAGTAAGTCTCATCAGAGAGACGGCATGAATCAGAATCTCCATCATCTGTGCAATAAAATACACCCCGCCAACTCTCTCAATGATTTGGTCAAGAAAAATAAAATAAAAAAAATTAGAATAATGTTATGGAAAGGCAAACCCAAACACACATTAAGAGGAATTTTGGCATTTAAAGTGTTAGAGAACAAAGTAGAGGAAGGAAGCAACTTGCTCCTCTACTTTGTTCTCTAACAGGTTAAATGATAAAATTCGTTCCAATGTGTGTCTCGGAAATGACTTTGTATAGCCGATCCCAAAAAATTAAACTACTCTTCGGTTGATTGGATTGGACTTGGATTCCACACCCAGGCTTTGCTGGCGCTGTCGGGGGTGAAGGCCCTCACAGATCTTCCCTCACATGCCGCCAAGTTGCTAAAACGCACAAAGGGTCCCTCTAGTGTGGGGGAGACGTGCGGGAGATTCAAATGTCAAGTAATTTGAAAAGTACAATAAAAGTTACCTTTTTAGTTTATATATATGTTGCCTCGTCATTCCAAATTAGTTTACAAGGCTTTCCCATCATATATAAACGCCAAAGAAAACACAAAGGAAAGAATATAAAACTTGTTACGGACCAGATTCCTCTTGGAAGGCAGCATTTAACAACTGCCTAAGTCGATAAAATGTGCTGCTAGTTGTAGCGTAGGTTGTGAATTCAAGCTCTATTGGAGCACTCAGAGGAAGGAGTTATATAGCAACAAGTAAAATATTATTTACCAAAGGATCGGGGTTTTAGAATCTAGATTGAGTCAACATGCTTTATGGGAAACGTGAAGTCTGGATTGAGATATAATGTTGTTTGCTAATACAATTGCACTCAATCTGATCCTGGTCAGAGTATTGTGTCATATCAACATTAGAACAAAGAAGCAAATCCAAGCCAGACTATAAAATCACGAAAACATAGGATTTGATAACCTAAGTTGAATCCCAAATGGCTGACTAAAAGGTGGATTAACGAACTCCACTAGTCAAGTTTCAACCCTATTTTTCAATCTGGGTTGACAAATGCCCAGAGCATTAATGCCATACTCAATCACTGGAAGATAGATTCAAATATAGTTTTGATGTGACTTAAGAACATTTCGATTTGCCTAGGTTAGCGATTGCATAAGCTCCAACGGAAAATAGTCCTTGGGACATTTATTTCTTGAGCTTTATTTAGAAATTCCATCTTTTGTGTCTTCTATTTGAAGGGGCATGATGACTATAGTTTTGGTTACACGTTAGCCACATTGCTATAATAGTAATTACCCGTAGGAAGAGAGATGAGAGGATAGAGTGAGAAATTATCTATTTTGTAATGGTTGAGAGTAAAATTCTACTAGCTGAACCGATATTTCACATTCTATGGACAAACATTTTAGGTCGTAGTCATCTATAAGAGGGGCATCTAAGAGATTAATATATTCAATTTCTTGTTTAGAGATGCATGTCATTTTTTAGTGAAAATGTTTGATTAGTAGTTGGTCTCCTAGTCACTTGAGTAGAGAGCGAGAGGAGAAAAAAATTGAACTTTCTTCATAAACCCTTTTTTTTAAGAAAGTTGTGATAAATTTAATGGTGAATTTATTTCTAAACAAAATTAGTTTCATTTATAGGAGACTGACACTATTTATTTTCTATTGTATTTTAGACTAGATTATTTCTATTTGCTCAACGGTGCATGAAAGAAACCTTTTTTCACTAAACGTAATTGGATTATATAATAAAGAAGGAAAAAAATGTTATCATCTATTCACCATGAAAATAGTTATGTTATCTTAATCTCCCCCTACCGCTCTGGTACTTCGATCCTTACTGTGTGGTTGAGGTTGTCATGCATATTGGTATTGGATCATGGATATTGAGATTAGAGTCACTAAAAGACCTCTAGGGAGAGGATACGTACCTCTTTAATATGTTGGTACATAGTAGTAGTAGTGTATCTATCTATTATAGTGTGAAAATGATAGGAAGAGGTAAATATAAACATGTAGATAGTAACTTTGTTCATGTCAAGCCCGCCTGGTGCCCAGATGGTAGAGAATAAGAAAATAGATACAACCAAGGGTCTTTTGTTATAATTTAGAGAGAAGATGAAGTCGAATACTAAAATTTATAGTTGATCACTTTCTACAACCAAGGAATTGATATCGTCAAACAAGCTATGAAAAAATACCGATTACAAAGTTTGATGGTTCCTTAGGCCCAAAAAAGGTTGTTTAGTGGCTAAGGAAGTTGAAATTGGTGTTTGGGATGATGGAGATAGATGAGGCAAAATGAATCAATCAAGTGGTTTGTCTTGTGAGTGGTGAAGATCTAGTGGAAAAATAGGGAGTCTAGGTGTAGAGGTGGAGTTATGACATGGATGGACTTCATAAATGAACTCTGCGTAATGTAAATACCTTCTACCTATTTGAGAAATAAGTTACAAGATGAAAAATATAAATAGGATGTCATAATGGTTAGGGAGTAGGAAGTTCTCTACATAGTGAAGGTGAAGTTTTGTCAACATTCAATGACCAATAAGATAGAGGAGTGTGATAGTTCATGGATTACATAAAGCATGTGATTAGACAATACCTTTCTATGTTTTAACAAAGATATTGGTGCAACATTGATAAGTTAATCAAAGAAACATGAAGGATTTAGGAGTCTCTATGTGATTCTAGGAGTTTGCAAACTATGATGCCCACACCACACAAGTGAGATTACCCAAAACTCAACCGCAGAAGAAAGATTAAACAAATAGATTATTGGAAAATACTGAAAATTTAAAATCGATTTCATTAAACGCTAAAGCAGCAAGAACCTTTACAAATTCTAGGGAGTGTGTTGGTGATTTCACAAAGAGGTGTATTTAGAGGTGTAAGTGGGTTTACCAGGTATGTCCAATGGAAGTTTGGGGTTCTTTGGGGGCATGTGTGGCCCTAGTACTGATGGATCATCTTTGGATAGAAGCAGTTGCAACCCTAGTAGGTGGACTTGTTTACCTAGGTAGACACAAAAATGATCATCATAATTGGTTTTCACAATGAGTAACCATACAGTGGGGGTTCCTCAATGCATCTATTGGGGTAGGTTCTAGTAGGTACAGTGCTAAGGAGTAGAGTTCTAAGGCTTCACTGATTATGGATAGGCCAAACACTCCAAAAAAGAATGACTATAATCTACAAAAATCACCAATGTAGAGTCAACAGTCTTAGTATTAATGGTAACAAAAAAAACTTTCAACAAAGGGCATAGATTTTTGGTAGCTTCCAATACTTTAGGAGAAGAACCTACATAAGTATATAGCATGGACATCATGACAAACTGAGCACCAAAGACATCCTATTCCTTGAAACCTCATTGGATAGTTGCTTCATGAGTGATAAGATTTCATAAGTATATTGATAGCAATTTTTTAAATTTTGTCTTGATTGGTGAAGGAGAATACATTCTTTAATTTAGTTCTCTTTAGTTGATCGTCTAAATCTATTCTTTACCATCTAACTTGGATATTTGATGGGAATATTTTTTAATTAATCCATGACGCCTGATGAGGTTTATCTCATCCCTCGAATGGGATTTATTAGGTATACTATCATGGTTGTTATTTCTTCTTTATAAATGAATTCCTTTGATACAATAATGAGCATGGATTGTTTAGATATGTATCTTCTTCAGATGGTTTGTTGTAGGAAATAACTTATCTTTTTACTTGGAATATTTTCCTATGTGTTCAGTAGAGACGTAATACTTCTAGAGATGAGTTTGGTGCCAACTATACTAGATGAAAAGATGGTGTGGATGTATGTTTGTCCTTCCTAGCATACCCTTGCCAAGAAACTAAACTTATTAGATGTTCTAATTATTGCTAACATTCTAATGTTTTTGAGATGATCTCCCATATGTTCCTCAAGATTAGGAGATTGAATTTTTGACTACGTTGTTGTTAGGTATCAAATGCATAACACTAATCATCATAGTGTATGGCATTAGTTGAGTTGAAAACTCAACTTTAAGAGATTTTTTATAAAGGCATCATCAAATTTAGTTGGCCTACTTTGGATCAACTATACTTTTTGAGAGGATAACGAGAATGAAGCTATGCAGTTATGCTTTAATTATAAGAAACAAAATTTACCTACTACCTTAGTTGTATACCAATCAATGGAAAATATGAACACTTGGTCTAGCACGTTGCCTCATTCTTATTAATGAAACACTCACACCCAAGGTCACATACTACCTTATATGTTTACTAATATGATCCAAGGTCATCCAAAAAATTCACATCATGCGTATAAGTTTTCTACGGAAAGATACAACAGGCACAAGAAAAGAAACATAATTAATTGGGGAAAGATATGAAAACTAAAACAACAAGAGGGATAAGGCATTATCAACATCAAACTTCATGCATGATGCGTCAAACAAAAATCATGATGACTCTATGCAGTGATAGAATTAAAATATGGGAATTACATATCATCAAAACATATTAAAAAAAAACCAATGGCAAGCCATTATGAAGAGAATTACATCACCTTTATAGAAATACATGCTTGACACAATATACATCATATGGAATAATGTAATAGTACCACCACACTCATTTAAGAACACCAACTTTTGCTATGACATATGGCTATACATACATAACACTATCAATATGAAACTCAACATACATATACCCAGGCTCACATTACACAAATTGTGCACAAATCCTAGTCAACTCTAATAGATAAAATCACATCAAGATATCCATATATGATTCCTTCAACATCGTAGCCATAGATCACATCAATCATACTTTATAAACCTTTATAGGAATTTTTTTCTAAGGAAATGGGGAAAATATACACACCAAGAATCATATACTATCATTTTTTGGTAACCCAAGAGACTCATAAGGCTTGCGTTGAGCCCAACCTGGGGAGCTAAGCCCCATCCCGTAAGTAGCATACCCCATTAAGTCACGTAGAGGCTAATTGTGCTACGGGAGAAATAATTCTGAACAGCACCACCAGGGAGATTCTAACCTGAGACCCTTCATGAGGGGCCCCGTGCTGGGACCACCTGAGCTACTACTCACTGGAAATTATATACTATCATTTTAGTCTCCCATGTATCAAAACTTTATTTGATAACATATGAAAGATCCTATGTGATCTTCATATGGATTTTATGACACAATGAATTACTCACTAGTAAAAGTTGGAATGAAATAGGATTCTATATACCCACTATATGTCATTTATGTTACACCACATAGTAAGACACAAAATACATATTCTTCAAGTATACATTGAGTATGAATATATGAAATGCTTATGTGAAAATTCCCCAATATATGCATTGTACAAAAATGAACACTATCAACTACATTACCAAGGCTATACTAGACTAACTCAAATATCACCAAACCTAACATCCTAGCCATTTCAATATATTGGTATATCTAGATATAATGCAATAACAGATTGTTTGATTACAAGCATAAAACTATCAATCTTATCAAATTGGATTTGATTAGTTTACTTTGCATATAGCTGATGCATAAATCTGAGCTACCATAAGGAACACATGGATACTCAAATGATGCAATTCATGGATACAAAATTTTGCCACATATTATAATCAATGGAGCAAATACTTGAACAAAAACATATGGATTGTTGAAAATAGTCCTAAGTCATTAAAGAAAATTACCACCATTATCCTTTTATTTGTAACAACTTTTTTCGAGAGGCTTGTTATGGGATGCCTCCCCAAAAACTTTCTAAGTGTTAGTATCTATCTAATGGCTTATTGTACCTCTAGAAACCATATTGGTAGGTACTTAAGTAATCTGATTTATAGAGGTGATCTTGTATGCTCTTTTATTTATGAGTGCATAAACAATTCTTCAAAACAAAGAAAGCCACTAAGAGACTAATAGAGAGGGGTGGGGAAATGAGTAGGGAGTGAGGGAAAGGAGGTCTAATAAATGGTATTGAAAACTAGTGGAAAGTGAGAAACACTGCACTTATACCTAAGCATCATCACACACATTTACATAATGGGCAAGTTTCCTCCATCACATGATCTAGACCCAAAAAACAAACTTGAGATATTCCTCCTTTGTTCCTTGCACCTATCATCTCCTTTGGATCCTCCTTTGTGAGTTCTAGAAGGTAAGTTGTTGTAGTACAGTGACGCCCTCCTGGTTGAGTGGGTTTGTGGCAAAAGGGGGTGGCGAGCCGAGATGGGGATGTTTATGATCGACAGAGGGGAAGGTTTCTGAAATGACCACCACCAAACTGATAGCCAAATCATTACTAATTATGTAGAATAATCATAAGTAGCAGATTAACAAAAGTCACTAAAAATTAAAACCATTTTGCAAAGAGATCCATTTCTAGGAAAACTCTTTAAGGAAGAACTAAAACCTTATATACATCATTGTTCACATTGTAGATACACTGTACCATCTCTTCTTGAGAATAACATATAACAGTTTCTTTGTCAAAATATATACTGAAGCAACATAAAACGTCAAGGTATACTAGCCAAAACATTAGATTGTTCATAAAACCATCACGTACTAAATCCGAGGACCTGAGACTACAGAGACAACACATAGGACTTCTATCTACAAGACATGATAGACAATACACTCAACCTGAGCTGTCACTATTGTCCCTGCTGCTGATGTTTTCCCTCTACAGTACGGTCCCAACCCCCCTCGTGCACGTCCACCTAAAAAAATGTGGATCCCACAGGGTGAGACAATTGTCCCAGCGAGAGATATAAATCTCCGCCAACAATGTTATTATCATAGTTAAATAGTATTAAACTAAGCAGAGGATAAGCAATTTAGAATATTCTCATCTCTTAAAGCATTGAAACTATCTATGACATAGCAGTAAATCATCTATTCACTTTATAAGGAATATGAAGAACATGTATATCATTTACCCATCATACTATACCAACATCTCAAGCTTATCCAATGATGCTCATTATCATGGTATGTCATCCATAAATCATTCCAATTTCTATTTATTAGCCTCAGCCAGTCTACTAGCCAGGTGTTGGAGTACCATTCATGTAAATATACATCATCATATTCTGTCCAGGTATTGGACTATGCCAATCATGTGCAACTATTCCAGGTATTGGACTATGCCAATCCTATGCAACTATTCCAAGTATTGGACTATGCCAATCATGTGCAACTATTACATGTATTGGACTATGCCGATCCTATGTAATTATTCCAGATATTTGGTTATGACCAATCCTATGACATTATTCCAGGTATTGGATTCTGCCAATCATGTGAGTGTTGCATTCATCCATTGGGTTATCCCAATCCTGTAGTTTTATTCCAGGTAGTGGATTATGCCAATTTAGTGAGTGTTGCATCCAGGCATCGGATTATCCCAATCCTATAGTTTTATTCTAGGTATTGGATTATGCCAATCCAGTGGGTGTTGCATCCAGGCATCGGGTTATCCCAATCCTATAGTTTTATTCCAGGTATTGGACTATGTCGATCCTATGAGTGTTGCATCCAGGCATCGACTTATCCCAATCCTGTAGTTTTATTCCAGGTATTGGACTATGCCAATCATGTGAGTGTTGCATCTAGGCATCGGGTTATCCCAATCCTATAGTTTTATTCTAGGTATTGGATTATGTCAATCCTGTGAGTGTTGCATCCAGGCATTGGGTTATCCCAATCGTGTATTTTTATTCCAGGTATTGGATTATGCCAATCTTGTGGGTGTTGCATCCAGGCATCGGGTTATCCCAATCTTGTAGTTTTATTCCAGGTATTGGACTATGCCAATCCTGTGAGTGTTGCATATAGGCATTGGGTTATCCCAATCATGTAGTTTTATTCTAGGTATTGAATTATGTCAATCATGTGAGTGTTGCATCCAGGCATTGGGTTATCCCAATCCTATAGTTTTATTCTAGGTATTGGATTATGCCAATCATGTGAGTGTTGCATCTAGGCATTGGGTTATCCCAATCCTGTAGTTTTATTCTAGGTATTGGATTATGCCAATCCTGTGAGTGTTGCATCCAGACATTGGGTTATCTCAATCCTATAGTTTTAGTCCATGTATTTGATTATGCCAATCCTATGAGTGTTTCATCCAGGCATTATGTTATCCTAATCCTGTAGTTTTATTCCAGGTATTGGACTATGCCAATCCTATGAGTGTTGCATCTAGGCATCAGGTTATCCCAATCCTATAGTTTTATTTCAAATATTGGATTATGCCAATTTTGTGAGTGTTGCATCCAGGCATTGGGTTATCCCAATCCTGTAGTTTTATTCCAAGTGTTGGACTATGCCAATCCTGTGAGTGTTGCATCCAGGCATCGAGTTATCCCAATCTTGTAGTTTTATTCCAGGTATTGGCATCATGTGAGTGTTGCATCCAGGCATCAGGTTATCCCAATCCTATAGTTTTATTCCAGGTATTGGATTATGCCAATCCTGTGAGTGTTGCATCTAGGCATCAGGTTATCCCAATCCTATGGTTTTATTCCAGGTATTAGATTATGCCAATCCTATGAGTATTGCATCCTGGCATCGGGTTATGCCAATCCTATAGTTTCATTCCATGTATTGGACTATGCCAATCCTATGAGTGTTACATCCAGGCATCGGGTTATCCCAATCTTGTAGTTTTATTCCAGGTATTGGATTATGCCAATCCTGTGAGTGTTGCATCCAGGAATCGGGTTATCCCAATCCTATAGTTTTATTCTAGCTATTGGATTATGCCAATCTTGTGAGTGTTGCATCCAAGAATCATGTTAGAGGTGTTGCAACCCAATATCAGTTTGCACCATGATGATGTCATCATCATCAACCTCTAGATTCTTGTTCTTACTGTTCGTGTTCATGGAAAATAGTCCTAGGTTACTACTAGAGCTCACCGATTCACCAATTATGCAAGAAATTCTAATTGAAAGTAAATCATTTAACTAAGGCAAGATTGATGGAAAATAATAACATAATTGAGTTCAAGTTATATAACACACCTCAAGAGCAACTTCAAAGATCCAAGCTCCAAAGCTTCACGTTCCCAAGGTTGGACGTGAGCTTCTCAAAGGTCCAAGACTTGATCTCCTCAGCCCTATGCATGATACCTCACCACTTGTGGCTGATATCCATCACTTATGGCCGATATCCCTCACTTGGCCGATATCATTTTGCAATGGGTGATATCCCTTTGCTATGGGTGATACCAAGGCCATATGCATGATATTCCTTCACCGTTGCCTAATATCTAGACTTTATGCATGATATCTAAGAAGAAGGGGGTGATAGATTTCGAAAAATTCCACTTATGGGTGAAAGGAATGTTATATATACTTGAGGTTCATGAAAGAGTGTGTATATGAGGTGTCACCATTTTAAGCTACTAGGTGCCACATGTCCATGCATGGTTTACACATGTACTTGCATGCAATCATATTTATCTTGACATGTAAAACACCAAAGGATAATCTAGAGATCATATTTCATCCATTAGTTATCTATTGCTTGATAAGATATCTCATCTTTATCTCATAAATTAAGCAAACCAATACAACTTTTAGCAAGGAGCTTCTAACTTGACATGGATCACCTCCTTGAGGTGATTTGATCGTCATGGACAAGGCCAAGAGTTCACAAACCGATATGGGATCCCCTCTATGGCTCCTTGGCCGATAGGCACTCCCATATGGACTCTACAACTCGATACAAGCTCAGTTTAGGGTTTCACATACAACACTTTCTTGGTCTTTTCATCACCAAGAGTATCATATTCAAATATGATTCAAACATGGTTTCTCCTTATTTATCTCTCCTCTAAATGATACTAGGAGGGAGTAGGGACACTCTAGAGGTGGTAATTTGCATATCAACCCTATACTTTGGGTAAATTACAACTTGCACCAAAATTGGTACACAAGTCACTAGCATTATTCAAACAAGTTCAAACTTGGCATTTAGGCTTTCCACAAGCCACCACCTTGCATCATTCTATCTATAATGATTCTAAAAAACATGAGGCATTTTCAACATATGACATATTGCACTATAACCCCTTATCTTGGGTAAATTGCATTTAGGTCCAAAATAAAGGAACATTACTTAGATATTATTCAAACAGGACCAAATTTGAAACATAAGTTTGTTACCTGATAACAAAACACTTTATAGGGTTGTATTAAAGTTCTAAGCAACTTATTTAGGTTAAAAAAAGAAGGTTTTCCCTAAACCCAGGTCAGGGTCATTATAGTTTCTATGTTTGAAGGAGGTAAGAAAATGCCTTTAGGAAGGGTTGGGGAAGGAAGAGAAGAGGTGGAGAAGAAAATCTATAGGAGGAACAAAACATGATTTATTGAGGAAGAGAAAGTGTCACAAATGCAAATCAATGATAACAAAGAAAATAGAGATATAAGAAAGTGGAATATCATGATGCATTACTTGAGGACACCCCATGGTTGAGATTTCATGCCAAAAAAGGCCATATGGATGAACAAACATTAAGGTACACGAGGGAAGATGTGACATGAGTTCCTAATTCTAAACATATTAAGAATTTCATTAATAAAGCAACACATTTTATAAGTAGTGCATAGCTTCATAGTTGTGTAACTAGATGGGTTTTAGGGCTTTGAGCAAGGATGAGTGGAGGGTTCATCCAGAGATAGGACTTGGGCATAAGTTACAATTTGAATAGATATTTGTCCCTGACTATATGAACATGACCTATTTTTAGTTGTATTGAGTTGCAAGTTACATGTAGGGACTGTAGGGTGACCCTCCTGTGTAAGATAAGTCCTTGCATATCACTCGCTTGTATAAGCTCTTGATGTTGATTGGTTACAAGTTTAATCTTGGATTTTTTTTTGAAATGATAATATTTAAAGCATGTTTGGTAGGGTGTAGTCAAAGTGAAAAGTGTGTTTTAGGATGTAATAGGTCAATAAGTTACTTACTTGGGTGTAATAAAAACTCTTTATTAAATTTCTTATGTTTGGTTTGATCAAAGTAGGTGTAGTGAAAACCATTGTACTTTATCTCTATTTGGTAGGATGTAGATTGATGATAAAGTGTAATTTTGACATAAATTTTTGCATTACAAACTCACACAACTGCAACCAACTACATCTAACTAAACTATCCCTAAAATTATAAATAAATATTCATCATTGTGACTATTTTGTTCCTAACATGGTCATATATGTTAGTAATCACAACAATTTTGTATAGTTGATAAGTGCATATTCATCCTACTTTTAGTTGCATTTACAGTCTAGTTTTGCATTCATTTCCATCATTCAATCTTGGAACTAGCTTGCATTTTGTTTTCTTCATTTTATGTTAATTTATAGGATTTTGTTCCATATATATTGTTTCCATGACATGTTTGAGCTTTATTGCATGGTAGGAGTGTAGAAGGCGGGCAGTTCTACTAGTCAACTAGCGGGCACAAGAAACTATTGAATAAATGGACCATACTTTTGATTATTTGTTCCTACATCAATTGTGAAGCCATTGATTTACATTAAACCTACCAATCCATCGGTCTTCATTGACCTACCAAGCCATCTATTGTCATTCCTTTGATAGAAGTTGTAGCGATGCAAGCCAACAACTACTTGGTAGGATTACATCTACCAAATCATAAAGTTACATCACCCAATCCTTCCTTCAGCTGACAATCAAAGGAAGCCCGACATTTGCCTTATGATGGTAGTTTTGAATCCCCTGTACTGATGGCTGCCTGATGCTTATTTTTGATGGTTTCTTTGTACATTCTTCTAGTGGTTTATCAACATCACCTTCAGAAGGGATGTCAGTTGATGGTTCTTATACACTCATCTACCAATGGTCGGTCAGACTTTATCTTCCAACAACTAACCTACATTCATCAACCGATGGATTTCCCACTCAATATTTTGATGGTTGTGTTGCGACACATTCTGATGGTTCACCTGACCATTCGTCTACTAATGGTTTTATTGGACACCACTAGATCCCTCGTTTACTAAAAGAGTTACTACATATCCTGAACCCTTTGTCTTCCTCATGCCTCCACTGTCTTTTCACCTCCATAGATGCCAAGACTTCACTCCATGGCGGCTAGTGTTGGTATATATGCCCAGATAGCCAATCATATGATGATTGAAATAGGGCATCATATACTTGATTTGACAATAATAAAGGTAATTTTTTCTATTATGTTTGTCTCAATCATGAGATGATGACAAAAACATAGTATATGTCTAAAGAATGATGTTACTCGATGACATATGTCTTCAGGTTGAGGACTTGAACAATGAGATCATATGTATGATAAGTGTACATACATTCTTGTTATGTCCCTAGTCAGATATTATTGTGCAAGCAAAATAGACAATAGTAATACATATGAGTAGAGCGTGTGTTGGTTGATGACAAGATCTCATTAGTCATGATATGTGATATCAAACTAAACACATAGATACATGTTACAGAATAGTCTATCAGACAAACCCACCTTGAGAGTGATACATGGAGACTAAGGAATGGTAATCAAAACTAGCTCTCATAGTAATAGTGATGATTGTGGTTCTTAGACCTAAAATCACTACACTCATCACATGTCATTCAATGTATTTTGACATCATTCAATGTGACCTTGAATAAGAGTTTTCATAAAGGTGATGTTCATATGCATTGTGACACATGGGGATTGAGTGTGAGTGAAGTAGATGGGATTTGTACCTCCTATAGGAGATTGATTGTTACACCCCGATCTCACAATTTCCTCAAATCATGAGATTAGGGCGTAAGAAATGATTTATAATTAACACAAAGATCACTCTTAACTTTTTCTTTTTTTTTTTCTTTAAAAAATCCTATTTCATCGCATTGAACCACATAACATCTTAACAAGGAATCTGAACATTTCTTTTACTAATCAAACTTTAATAGAAAAGATACATATATAAACATTCATGATGTCTTTCACAACTTGTGCACATAAACCTTGTTAATTAGCATACATATCAAAGAGGAACAACATTACACATTGTATTTACAACTCTCTCTCTTATCTCTTACTGAGGATCTAGAGTGACAAGGATCGACTGACTCAACTAATCTCATACTTGACTCTTGTGGCAGATCTACACTGAAGCTCTGATCATCTTCAAGTCCACGCGGTTAACCCTAAAATGTTTGAGTAGAGGGGTGAGCCTACTCGCTCAGTGAATGAATACTTCATGGAAACAGACTAATGCACTAATGTGATCAAAGATATAATTTGATTAAACAATATGAAATTTATCAACAATAAATACTACACTGAGCAGTTCTAAAACAATATAACTGAGATAGCACATT
This sequence comes from Alisma plantago-aquatica, assembly GCA_963693085.1. Classification (NCBI taxonomy): domain Eukaryota; kingdom Viridiplantae; phylum Streptophyta; class Magnoliopsida; order Alismatales; family Alismataceae; genus Alisma; species Alisma plantago-aquatica. The sequence goes on along the minus strand of OY856409.1, from coordinate 1,733,347,358 downwards.
TCTAAGCATCATCAGACATTTCAAGTAGAAAGCAGTTATATAAATTTACTGTGATCCTATATGATTTCTCATTCATTTTATTATTATGCCCTAAATATATGCAGTGTACTCTGCATATAAGGATCCGCAACAAGTTCATGCTACGGCCCCACCGTACAAGACTCAGCGACACACCCGGGGGATGCTGAGTCTGACTCCAGCCCTGTTCTGCCACAGGACCACAGGCTCTCCGGCCTCAATGCACTACTCTGAGTGCTCTCTCTCGACCCCTCCTTCAACCTGAGCACACAGGCGGAGTGTCACAGGGTTACCTTCGCGACTCCGCACGAATGGTGTTAGATAACCAAGTATTCTGGTGAAACCGCAGTGCCATTGTGACACAAGCACAATTGTTGTTAGACACTGCCCTTTTTCTCTTTCCTCGTTTGTCCGCGACACACGCACGGATGATGTTGCAACACGAGTTTCACCCCTAAATCGCAGACACATGTTAGGGGTTCTACGGTGTTAGGGCATCTAAGTCTATACTTGATTAACAATCAACAATTTAACAGAAATATCACATAGCAACGTCAAAACTCATGTATTCAACACATATCATATCTCAGTAACATCCCTTTCTAGGGCATGTCATATCTCATCACCTGCAATCTACGAGATATATATATTGAAATATAAGAAGCCCTGCAGTATGTATATATCATTTCAGAGAGAACAAGCATATAAAGTTAAGTGCACTAGAAACATACAATTCAACAGTTAAGCATCACCACATCTCAACCTTTCATATTACCATAGCATGATTCATTGAACACCCTATCCTTAGGGTTCCATTTACCATATTCATTCATCACATGCCAACACCCTACTCTTAGGGTTGCATTTGCCTCATTCACCTTTTCATTTACCTCATTCACTTAACACATAGCTCTTATAAGGATTTCATAAGATATAACCATTCCCTAAATAAAGATTGTATCCAACAAATCGTATGCAATCAATACAGACATGAAACCATGGAAATTTAACTAAATTTAGGGTTTCATATCATTCACTGAACTATCATGTATCAAGAACAGAATTCAATTAAAATGACCCATGTGGTACATCCTAACCACATATAGGATTGCTAGTCCTTTCCTATCAGGTTGAAACTCTAGCGATATCTCAATTAGGTCAAACCCTAATTACATCAATTGATATAAATCTAAAAGCATCCTCACTAGGAGGTGTTGTATACGTATCTGATATGAATTTACCATTTAGGAGTCATTCAAACAGAGAAGGAATTCATATCATATCAATTTTCAATAACTTAAATCAAATAGACATTTCAGGATTTAGAATTCGCATGCTAAACATTTGGGGATTTGGTTGTTATAATCAAATTCGTCCATTAGAATGTTTGAAGGAAGAACCCACTCACCCTAAGGTGTGAAAACACCTTAAACCTGCAGCCCCACTCAGGGAAATCTCGAATTCCCATCAAAACCCTAGCAAATCTCCCAATTCCTCTTTCATTCAACTCGGAAACCTAGAAAAAGAGGGATTATGAAGAAAGGGTGAGAAAAGAGGGAATTTCGACATCCTCTTGGATCAAATCAGAGCATGGACGGAATCTTGACATAAGAGAGAAGATCCACCATAAAAGTATATGCAAGGAATCCGAACTTACTTGATTTCACCCTTCTTGGAATCGCAAAACCCTAATTCAGCAATTCCCCCACTTTCTTCACTCAAGCCCTAATTCTCCCTCTCTCTCTAGGAGCTCGTTTCTCTGGAATGGATGACGAGAAATGAGAGCTGCTTGAGTGTGTGGTCGTCCATATAAGTCAATTGAGCTGCTTGGGTCAATTGCAAATTGACCCAACACTCAACTTTAACTATATTAGCTGAATATTCAGTTATACAAAAGTTACTGTAATTCGCTTATTTCAGAGATCAAACATTCTCCAAAAATTATGGGAATTTAGCACGTTGTTTATAGTTGATCTATAGATCTTCTGTTAAAATTTGGGATCATTTGGAGTTACCAATAATTAATTAAAAATCGAACAGTGCACTGCTATATTGCAGTCAGCAATATATTCGGCCGAGTTTGTCCTGCACAAACTCGACCGACACCCTTACTGTAGGGATTCAAAAGTCATCCAAAAATTATGCCAATTTAACAGAGTGTCTAAAATTGTATTTATCAAATACTGTTAAAATTTGAGATCAATTGGATATACCAATAAAAAGATAAAATTCAATTACCACACTGCTGTAAATTCTGAAATTGTGATCGGTCGAGTTTGAAACTCGGCCGACAAACAGGTCAGGGCATTTTTCAAAAATTCTGATATTTTCCAATATTGTTCACATTTTATATATCTAAATCATATCCAAATTTGAAGCAAATCAGAGTTACACATAAAATACTAAAAATCATTTAGTGAGACATTCCACTTTTCAAATTCTGTATTCAAGCATCATCAAAACCCTAATTTTGGGCCGATTAGGGTTTATGCTTCTCAAACCCTAATTCTCAGGACAAAAGAACATTTAGACTTCTTATCATAGTTAAAACATCCTAATCGTGTTATCGTCATTAATTAGATCTCAAGAATGATTATTCCAATTAACCTTTGCAATTGTCTAGGTAAACCCTAGTTTACCAATTAAGCTCAGATGGGGTCGTAACAACTCTCCCCCCCTTAGAATGTTTCGTCCTCGAAACATAAACCTACAAGAAAAAATACATCCAAGGTTATTCTAAGCTTCTAAAGCCTTCCATGTCCTTATATTCTTGTATTTCATACTTGAATGTAGTTTTCAACATTAGATCTTTTAATTCTTTACTAAATCACAACATATTTCAAATAGTTCTCAATGATATCAAGCAAATTCTTTATGCCACAAACAAACATAGAATGCAAAGATAAACCGCCACGCTTTCGCTGCGCAACTCTGATTCTCTGATACAACTATCTCAATTTATACTGTTCAGAGAATTCTATTGGTATGTATCACCTTTAAGTGACAAAGCAAGTTCACCATGTTGTTTAAAACTTTAATAACATGCTACTCAAATAGCAAAACAATCTTGAATTAAAAGGCTAAATTCAACAATAGATTGCACAATACTACTCTTGGCATCCCCATTGGGTCATGGATGCGTGGGGTGAAGCATTACCACCTCATTCCATACTATCATGTTTCGATCCTGGGACATGTGGGTTATGGGCCCACACACAATTCAAGGTGTAACCATCGTATTATATCATTTTAGGGTTTCAACAACAGTAATAAGGTAATCCACAATTGTATCAGTCATTCAAGCATTAATCATACTCAATTACCATCACTCAGTTATATTAGAGCTAGGTAAAGCAAGCTACACCTCATTAGGGTTACTTGTCCAAACAATCTAATTATCATCCCTTTCTGTTAAAATGAGTGAATAAGTATGACTACCTTGTTCAGGGTATCTCTCCATGTGTTCTGACATAACCCAAACCGTATTACCAGATGACCCTACCAAGGTAGTTATTCACCATGTATGATTTATTTTCTCTTATCCTTTCATTTCCATTTTGCTCTCATTAAGAATATATAAAAGAGAAGATGATTTGAAGACTTGGAATACTTGTATTCAAACATCCCCTAATACATTCTCATATGTAGATTTACTTAATTATCAACAGAGATATTTGATTAATTAGCACTTGCTTGAATCTCACAACCTCTTTATTTTATAACTGCTCCATCATATTTCAAACCCTTTCTTACATTTCATAGTCATTTTCCCCTATACTACTCTTTAACCTGTCATCTTTAATTCTAATTTAATAGTCCTTCTATTAGTTTTTACTCATGTTGAATACATTACATATTCTTCATTTTTTACATCAAGTGGATCATGCATGGGTCAAACATAGTTTCTCTTTCAATCGAGTTTTTTTTTCCTGAAAACAGTCTACCTTTGTATGACTTATTCATTTGTTAAACTACACCTATGTTCTTTGCTTAGAAACTAGTTTGTTGTTCTAGTCTTATGAATTACATATTCATACGATTCTCTTTACCTTTACTCCTTTAAAGACTCTTTACTTCTATGGACCTATTGAATGCTCAACCCTATTCTTCTACTTAGCATTTGCTTTAGGGTTCATAAAAGCATTATACTCTATTCTATGATTCATTCTTCATGATTGATTCTTGTTATCTTGAACCATACATACATACATTTCACATATCTCTTCTATATTTCACATGTATAGTTCATGTAATATTAATCAATAAACTGATTATGAACTTCTTATCATGTTCTATTATTCCCAATTATGGGTTTCACATATGAGACCCCAAAATTGAACCTCAGATATCAGTTTCAACTAATTCTTAGTTATTCTGATCTTACCCATATGTTTCAACGTCTTGCTGTATGTACATTCTTACTCTGATGTGGGTCTAATTATTCCAATTCTATTCTTATTATGCTATTGATAGGATTCATTAGATCCTAATAACGCATCCTGCCAACCGGACCAGGCCAAACCTGAAGTCCTGAAGCCAAGAACTACAAGAATTACATTCTTCCTGAACTGCCACTCACAGCTCAGAAACTCGGCCGATTGGTCAGAAACTCGGCCGATTGCTTCACAACTCGGCCGATCCGCTTGGAACTCGGCCGATCAACTAGCTGATTGATTTCCTGAAAAAGGAAACTCGGCCGAATTACACACAACTCGGCCGATCAGTTTGCTGTTCAATTTCCTATTAAGGAAACTCGGCCGATCCACATATAACTCGGCCGAATTGCATACAGACTAAAAACCTAAACAGACGTACTGATGTCAATTTCACTCGAATTAGCGGGAAAAACTATAGAAACAAAAGCTCATTTCAAGATGATTTCTAATCTACATGTTATAAAGAATGAAATCAATAAATGCAACAACTGCATAGTGTGCAACAACTATTAAAGATCCACATTTCAAAGTATTGAATATTTCAATTCAAACATATAAGAGCATTTCTATACATTTCCAACAAAAACAACATTATGAAATGTAAGTTCTATCTCCTTTTACATTTATGCTCTTAATTCTAGTTTCTTTTCTCGTTTTCTAACCCTAACATTTCTAGGGTTCATCTCTAGCCCATTCTTCCACTGTATACCTGGCCAGGGTATACGTGAGAGAATAGACAGAGTAGCTTGTACTGGTTGATCCAAGTACTCAGATATCGGGCCAGGATATCCAAATACTCAAATCCCCAAAGCTAAGATCAGACATCTCCTATCTGCCACACTTAGAACTCTAACTTACTAACTTAATGGTCCTTGACAACTCACCCTAAGCTCTGATACCAAGCTGTTACACCCCGATCTCACAATTTCCTCAAATCATGAGATTAGGGCGTAAGAAATGATTTATAATTAACACAAAGATCACTCTTAACTTTTTCTTTTTTTTTTTCTTTAAAAACTCCTATTTCATCGCATTGAACCACATAACATCTTAACAAGGAATCTGAACATTTCTTTTACTAATCAAACTTTAATAGAAAAGATACATATATAAACATTCATGATGTCTTTCACAACTTGTGCACATAAACCTTGTTAATTAGCATACATATCAAAGAGGAACAACATTACACATTGTATTTACAACTCTCTCTCTTATCTCTTACTGAGGATCTAGAGTGACAAGGACCGACTGACTCAACTAATCTCATACTTGACTCTTGTGGCAGATCTACACTGAAGCTCTGATCATCTTCAAGTCCACGCGGTTAACCCTAAAATGTTTGAGTAGAGGGGTGAGCCTACTCGCTCAGTGAATGAATACTTCATGGAAACAGACTAATGCACTAATGTGATCAAAGATATAATTTGATTAAACAATATGAAATTTATCAACAATAAATACTACACTGAGCAGTTCTAAAACAATATAACTGAGATAGCACATTTCTAAGCATCATCAGACATTTCAAGTAGAAAGCAGTTATATAAATTTACTGTGATCCTATATGATTTCTCATTCATTTTATTATTATGCCCTAAATATATGCAGTGTACTCTGCATATAAGGATCCGCAACAAGTTCATGCTACGGCCCCACCGTACAAGACTCAGCGACACACCCGGGGGATGCTGAGTCTGACTCCAGCCCTGTTCTGCCACAGGACCACAGGCTCTCCGGCCTCAATGCACTACTCTGAGTGCTCTCTCTCGACCCCTCCTTCAACCTGAGCACACAGGCAGAGTGTCACAGGGTTACCTTCGTGACTCCGCACGAATGGTGTTAGATAACCAAGTATTCTGGTGAAACCGCAGTGCCATTGTGACACAAGCACAATTGTTGTTAGACACTGCCCTTTTTCTCTTTCCTCGTTTGTCCGCGACACACGCACGGATGATGTTGCAACACGAGTTTCACCCCTAAATCGCAGACACATGTTAGGGGTTCTACGGTGTTAGGGCATCTAAGTCTATACTTGATTAACAATCAACAATTTAACAGAAATATCACATAGCAACGTCAAAACTCATGTATTCAACACATATCATATCTCAGTAACATCCCTTTCTAGGGCATGTCATATCTCATCACCTGCAATCTACGAGATATATATATTGAAATATAAGAAGCCCTGCAGTATGTATATATCATTTCAGAGAGAACAAGCATATAAAGTTAAGTGCACTAGAAACATACAATTCAACAGTTAAGCATCACCACATCTCAACCTTTCATATTACCATAGCATGATTCATTGAACACCCTATCCTTAGGGTTCCATTTACCATATTCATTCATCACATGCCAACACCCTACTCTTAGGGTTGCATTTGCCTCATTCACCTTTTCATTTACCTCATTCACTTAACACATAGCTCTTATAAGGATTTCATAAGATATAACCATTCCCTAAATAAAGATTGTATCCAACAAATCGTATGCAATCAATACAGACATGAAACCATGGAAATTTAACTAAATTTAGGGTTTCATATCATTCACTGAACTATCATGTATCAAGAACAGAATTCAATTAAAATGACCCATGTGGTACATCCTAACCACATATAGGATTGCTAGTCCTTTCCTATCAGGTTGAAACTCTAGCGATATCTCAATTAGGTCAAACCCTAATTACATCAATTGATATAAATCTAAAAGCATCCTCACTAGGAGGTGTTGTATACGTATCTGATATGAATTTACCATTTAGGAGTCATTCAAACAGAGAAGGAATTCATATCATATCAATTTTCAATAACTTAAATCAAATAGACATTTCAGGATTTAGAATTCGCATGCTAAACATTTGGGGATTTGGTTGTTATAATCAAATTCGTCCATTAGAATGTTTGAAGGAAGAACCCACTCACCCTAAGGTGTGAAAACACCTTAAACCTGCAGCCCCACTCAGGGAAATCTCGAATTCCCATCAAAACCCTAGCAAATCTCCCAATTCCTCTTTCATTCAACTCGGAAACCTAGAAAAAGAGGGATTATGAAGAAAGGGTGAGAAAAGAGGGAATTTCGACATCCTCTTGGATCAAATCAGAGCATGGACGGAATCTTGACATAAGAGAGAAGATCCACCATAAAAGTATATGCAAGGAATCCGAACTTACTTGATTTCACCCTTCTTGGAATCGCAAAACCCTAATTCAGCAATTCCCCCACTTTCTTCACTCAAGCCCTAATTCTCCCTCTCTCTCTAGGAGCTCGTTTCTCTGGAATGGATGACGAGAAATGAGAGCTGCTTGAGTGTGTGGTCGTCCATATAAGTCAATTGAGCTGCTTGGGTCAATTGCAAATTGACCCAACACTCAACTTTAACTATATTAGCTGAATATTCAGTTATACAAAAGTTACTGTAATTCGCTTATTTCAGAGATCAAACATTCTCCAAAAATTATGGGAATTTAGCACGTTGTTTATAGTTGATCTATAGATCTTCTGTTAAAATTTGGGATCATTTGGAGTTACCAATAATTAATTAAAAATCGAACAGTGCACTGCTATATTGCAGTCAGCAATATATTCGGCCGAGTTTGTCCTGCACAAACTCGACCGACACCCTTACTGTAGGGATTCAAAAGTCATCCAAAAATTATGCCAATTTAACAGAGTGTCTAAAATTGTATTTATCAAATACTGTTAAAATTTGAGATCAATTGGATATACCAATAAAAAGATAAAATTCAATTACCACACTGCTGTAAATTCTGAAATTGTGATCGGTCGAGTTTGAAACTCGGCCGACAAACAGGTCAGGGCATTTTTCAAAAATTCTGATATTTTCCAATATTGTTCACATTTTATATATCTAAATCATATCCAAATTTGAAGCAAATCAGAGTTACACATAAAATACTAAAAATCATTTAGTGAGACATTCCACTTTTCAAATTCTGTATTCAAGCATCATCAAAACCCTAATTTTGGGCCGATTAGGGTTTATGCTTCTCAAACCCTAATTCTCAGGACAAAAGAACATTTAGACTTCTTATCATAGTTAAAACATCCTAATCGTGTTATCGTCATTAATTAGATCTCAAGAATGATTATTCCAATTAACCTTTGCAATTGTCTAGGTAAACCCTAGTTTACCAATTAAGCTCAGATGGGGTCGTAACATTGATATCCAAGCCACTTTATAAGAAAGATTGAGAAATGTATGGCCATACTTATGTGACTCAATAAATGATATGTGAACTCACATGAATCTCAAACAACCTGCTCTAGTTCAAGGAACATGGATTGAATGTTGACAGGATTAAGATTCCATGCCGCATATTCAATCTACATATCAAAGACAAAGAAACTATACGGTCATAGTAACACTAATCACAAATTGTAGGTTGAAGTTGTTCTTCGACTTTCTAATCATTTAGTTATCAATGATGTGTTTCTATGCACTGTTCATTTCTTATGATGTCATAAGTTGCTTATGGACATTCACTACCAAAGTAATTTGGGACCTATAGGGTCATACACATAGGATGCACTTGGAATAGGAGTTTACTGATGAATATGGATTAACTTGAGTACTAAAGTCTTTAACCGTTCAAATTAAACTGTAAGGAAATATGGGCATAGAGTATAGCTGTGGAAATAAAAAAATTAGCGATCTGTATTCCCATAACAGCAAGATCGCATCAACTACTATGAAATAGGATGAATGGTTTTAGAGAGTTATACCTGGAGTAAGTCTAGTGACAAAACTTTCTTCTTTCCAATTGTTGACAAGTTGTTCTTAGATGGTGGTTGTGCAACTCCTGGTCTTCACCGCAAATAGCTAGCTATCTACGCAACCTATGCACTGTCACTAGTGGTCTCGCCACATACTATAGGTTAACTTTTCTTTTCGAGCAGTAACCAAAGGACTCCTGCCTCTAGAGTAGTCCACACGGACCAACTAGAACTCTTTTCATTCACTAAGAATAGATAGGAAGGAGTTGTCCCTCCCGTTGGTGTACTAGTCACCAACCTGCTCTCCCACAATGACAACTTCCCAGTTGTTCTCTCCTATTGGACATCCCTCCCTATCAGGTAGGACTTTCCTGGGCTCTCTTGGTTACCACAACTAGAGAGGAAAATAGTTGTTAGAGGAACTAATTCTCAGTTGTTTGTGTTGTGTCTTCGGAATCCCCCATTACCCATCCTTTTATAGGCGAGGTTAGGGTCAGGGTTCCCAGTCTTCACAAGATTGTGTGGAAAGGACCAAAAGAACTTGAAATTTTGTAACCTGTAAGATTCCAAATGATTGTCTAGTGTGCGATACGGTTGTCTCGCATTGCCAAATGGTTGTTTGGCAGTTTTCCAATCATATATGAATTTAGAAATTTTTTATTCCAATTAATATCACATATTAATTCCTTATACCCCAAGTAAAGTACAATAAAAAATACCCGTGAAACATCCCAAACCTTCGTTAAACCCAACTAACTATCTCATCTAGGTGAGACTCTCATCACGCTCACCCATATGCCCTCCTGGTGAGTCGAGATGAGTCGATCAGTTCAATCATATTGAACCAGTCAGTTCAAGGGTAGAACTTAAACAATTCAAACTTTGATTACCCTAACCATCCAAAAACCCATATCAACACTTGAGATGCCCGTATGGCATGCCCAAATGCCTACCTCACATAGTGATATGGTCATTTGGCATACCAGATGGCAAATCAGTCAATCTTTTGGATGAATTGAATACCTAAACACTTTAGTAATCAATCCAATTTCCATTCAAGATCAAACGTCTCTTCTAGATGAATTCCTATGTGTGTGACCCTATAGATCCCATGTCACATTGACAGTGAATGTCCATAATTGGCTTATGAAATCACAAGAAGAGAGTGGTACCTAGTCACACATCAGTGCTATCCAAGTGAATGGAAAGTTGGAGAACAACTTCAACCTACAATCTGTGCAAGGTGTTGTAGTGATTGTATAATTCCTTTATCACTGGTATCTAGGATAAACTCAAGGCATGGATGGTCACCCTATCAACATTCAATCAATGTTCCTTGAACCAAGAGTAGACTGTCTGAGATAATGTGACCTCAATATCATATATTGATTCAAATATGCATGTACATGCATTTCTCAGTCTCGCTTATTAAGTAGCCATGATATCATACTCCATTAGGAGGGATAAATCCCATATCTATCACTCACATTCTATGCCAATGTGTCAAAGTCGCCCAATCATCACCGTTATAACAACCCATGTTTCATGACTGCATTTGATGATGTCAAAGCATGCTCAACAACATGTGAAGAGTGTAGTGATTTCAGGTCTAAGAATCACAATCACAACCTTCGCTACTATGACATACCATATGATGGTTTTCATGTGTCACTCTCAAGGTGGGTCTGTCTGATACACTATTCTCTAACATGTATCTGTGTGCTTGGCTTGATATCTCCATATCATGACTAATGAGATTTAGTCATCAACAAACTCACACTCTGATCTTATGTGTTATTATTTTCTATCAACCTTCCACAATAACAACCTATATGGGACATAATGAGAATATGTATATGTACTCTTAGCATCCCTATGATCTCATCCACAAGGGTAGTAACTTGAGCACATATTTCATTGAGTAGTGTGATTCTCTAGACATTCATAGTGTTTCCTAATCATCTCATAACTGAATGAAATAGAATGAATTGGAAGCTTGCCTTTATAAGTATTAATCAAATCCTTTAAGGTATATGCCATGTCTATCATCATATGATTTTCTCTACAGGCATACCTTACCAATAGACTCCCACTTGCACTTAAATCCAATCACCAACATATCTCATCCTTAGCGACTCAAACATGTCCAACATGCTTCTTCTATGCTAGTGCTAATTTAGCGGGTTGGTAACACATTTTTTACAGTTAGTATATTGCATGTTTCCTTATCTCTTTGCTCTGAGATGAAACTACCATAATAGGGTATCTTGATATTCCTTGGCTAACAATTAGCTTCATTGTTGTCATAGTATTTTACTGAGTCATCAATGGTTGGAACATCTATAAGTTCATCATATGAACCTTTAGATCCATATAGTATCACTCTGTGTTCATAACACAAGTATGCTCTACTTCTATTATAGAATATAATTAATGTCTATTAGTTCGAAACTCTTCCAACTAATCAACACTTTTCTTTTAAATCAAAACATATTTTAATTTGCAATCACTTTTGTCATTATGGAAGCTTGCATCGATGTAACTCATTACAACCAACTCTTCCTTTTATTGCTATCCTTATTGACTAGCAATTTATCCATAAGTACTTCATAAGTACTAATGGATTTCATTAATGAAATTCCAATAACCCTTATTGGAATTTACCATCATCATGTCATGTGCAGTAAGATTCTGGGATAAGCATGTTAATAACTTATATGATAGATCAACCATTGTACTATCCTATGGAATCTTAATCATGCTATTTCCATTCTTCACAAGAATTGGATCATAAGGTCCATGAGAGACTAATTCAAATTCTCTCTCACTAAATCCTTCACCTACTAAACTCTTTCAACACATTGCTATTTTATGTGCTTAAACTTCCATTGTGAAACAGTCAAGAACTATTTCATAGGTCATGGTCCTTATCTCATAAGATGTTTCACCTTATCCTTCATTGTTGAAGGTGTTGTTCATGCCAAATTTCATTTCACAATATGGAGGTGTCATTCCCCATCATATGTAAAATATACATATATTCTCCTACTAAATCTTTTGTATTCACAAATTTCATCTTGATTCAAGTCAAACTCTGAATCCCATTTCTAAGTTGCTTGTTTCAATCCCAGATTGAAATTTGTATTTTATAGACTTTATTTGCATCCCTTGAATTTATAAAACCTTTTAGGTTGTGTCACGTACACATCCTTTGATGTATTCCCTTAAGGAATCTAGTTTTAATCTTCATATGCCAAATCTCTTGATCTGTTTGAACTACAACAACAAACTTGACAATTGGTAATAAAATTTCTATCATGTTCAACAACTTGAACTAATTTAAAAACCTATTAAACCAACTTGTCACTATATATTATCCATGTAGGTCTTTACTAAAAGACCCTATTGCACCCTTTAGGTGTCACCGCTTTAGGTGGTGCTATCAAGGTCCTACCTTGTTAGCTTACATGGATCCCATAATACTCAGAAATAGCTTCTGGTTGACTAGTTGGCTCATCTATTATGACCAACACATCTGAATCATTGGGTTCACAATCCTCCAATATTAGATGTATTCTACTAGAATTATTTATCCTATGTTATATGATAAACTTGAGATTCCACAACATCTTGTTATTCTCTTAGTTGTCATTGTACCTCTTTGTTGATCACAAACATTTTGAGCTTTACTATTACTCCCACTGACTCTTTAGGAATTCAGTTATCCTATTAAAAAAACACTTCTATTATAGGATTGGGATTAACTATATTATTCAAAAAGTTATGGTTTGTGGATAAACCTTCTTCAAGAAACTACTTTCTCAATGTAGGTTTCAATCTTTTAGACATATTGGGACATTCCCAAATCATTTCATATATGATGTCTTATAAACCATTCAGACAATACATCATTAAGTGATAGATTTATATTTATGAGGATATAAGAAGATTAGATTAATTGATAATTATATCATGACTCATCATGGTATAATTCCTTCATTCTGACACATCATCATGCTCAATTTGACTTGTGATATTTTATCACATTTCTTTCCTAGAAGGTTCTCAAGATATTGACACAAAGTATTTCAACATTTGATCTCATCAAATTTTCTTGATACTTTCATCAAAACCATACTTCATTTATAATCTCCTTGAACACTTCAAGAGATTTGTGTTTCTACTTTACTGAGTACATGTCATCATATTACCAGTAAATGAAATGAAGTAAGAGTAATTATCTATAGCATTCATTCCATAAGATCTCCATGCATCACATGCATGAGGTCTGATGGAAGACTTATCATCCCAATACATCTAGTAAAGGATGTTATGTCACGTTATGTACAATCAAGATTTGCATATTTCCTTAGGTTCAATAACCAAGGGAATTTAGATCAATATGTATTCTAGGTATGGAATTCTCATATTCGCACAAGATGACTATGCTAATGATAGTCTTGAGTTATGAATTATAATTGTTTGGTATAAACATTGTAAGCATTCATCTTTGGATCGTTTTTCATAAATATCACAAGATGTTTTCAATCTAATGCCATACAAGATCATATCCTTTTGAAATATTACTAATAATTATATATTGATAGTCATCCTTGTCCATACAAGATGCATAAAGAAAGTGTTTGTATTCTAATGGCATAATGAAATAGCAGTTCCAGTAACTCTATTACATGCCCATTGGAATAAGATAAATTTAAATGTAGACTTCGGCTTCTGCAACACTTGCTCTGCCTTATCGATCTTTGTCCTTTTATGAGGGCTTTTACTTCTTGTCAGATCCTGCACATCATTATATCATATCTTTGTTTGGTATCACATACCAAAATTAAGAAGTAATTAAATTTATCTTATAAAATTTATACCTGAAGTGGAGGCCTCAGTGCCTTCCTTCTTCTTCCTTAAATCCTATAACCAGAGTGGGAATTTTCTTTTCCAATGTCGAGGCTGGTGACAATGGTGACAATCGCCTCTTACTTTCTTTACACCTCCCGTTGCCTTGAGATATGAAGACTCGGGCTTCTGGCTAGCTTTAGAACTCTTTTTAGCTTTGCTTTTCCTTTAGACTTCCCCTTTGTCTTGTTGATCATCATGATGAACTTGGGCTTGTCTTTCTTCATTTGTGTCTCAACTGTTCTCAATATGCCCAACAAATATGTCAATGATTTTGTCAAAGTCGTTCATGTTGTAGTTCGTGACAAACTGACTATATGAATATGGTAGAGACTATAGAATCACATCAGTGGCCAACTCTCAACTGAAGGGGAATCCCAGTCTAGCTAGGTTATCCACATACCCAATGAGCTTGAGCACATGAGGACCTAATGGGTCTCCTTCTTCCATGTTACATTTGAACAGTGCCTTAGAGACATTATATCTCTCCTATCTTGCCTAATCTTGGAACATGTTCTTGAGATGTGTGACCATCTCAATCACATCCATGTTCTCATGCTGCCTCTACAACTCATAGTTCATGGAGCATAGCATTAGAAATTTGACATCCATGACATCTTCAATACGCTTCTTGTAAGCATCCTTGTTAGGATTTTGTGCATTTTTAGGTGGTTTCTCTGGTTCTGTCATTTCCAGAACATAGAGCTTTCACTCCTGTGTGAGAACAAGTCTTAGTGTCTTGAACTAGTCATGGAAGTTGTTCCCAATCAGTTTGTCCTTCTCAAGAACTAATCACAAAGAAAAGTGATTGTTGTTCATTTCCATTTGATTCTACAAAAGAATTTGCAATTTTGTCAAAAACTCATTTTTGATTTGATTTGATTAAATTTTGGGTGATAAGAATTAGGTATATAACTCATTGTCATTCTCATTATTTTGTTCAAACTGAGAACCCTCAAGTATCAATTTGGAAAGATGCAAGGAACAATTTTCTAATGAGACAAGATCCAAAGTGATTCAATTATTACTTGGATTACACCAACATCCATAATTAACCATTAAGGTAGGCAATCATGCAAAATGCAGCATATG
Source organism: Alisma plantago-aquatica (assembly GCA_963693085.1). NCBI lineage: Eukaryota > Viridiplantae > Streptophyta > Magnoliopsida > Alismatales > Alismataceae > Alisma > Alisma plantago-aquatica. Next base: position 1,733,332,155 of record OY856409.1, on the reverse strand, counting down.
CAACACTTGGATAGATGATATGCACAACTCCTTACAATAATCATCTACATGCTTCTGGGCTTAGACTCTCTAAGAATCACTAGTTAAGCCTGATCGAATAGATAATACGATAATAATGCACCCCATTTTAGCAGAATCTACATTACTACCATCACACTTCCATGAGGCAGATGACGCACTACACTTTAGCGTAACCTATGCTTAGTCAAACAAGATTTTTATGTGTATTTCTATTGTAAAGCATATTCGATTAATATGTTTGATTGAGGGATTCCATATATATCATATATATACATATACTATATCCAATCACCACATATATAGTACGTATCATATACATCCTATATCCCACAATGTAAACATGCAATATAAAATAAGAAGTGATGGTTATGGCCATGTCTACTTGTAATTCCTTGGAGCCACAAGGTATTACTACCACCTAGGTAATCATCACATCACATGTATGAACCTGTTGTTGGTGTAGACCTATGCTTGCCAATCGGGGTAGATTGGTTCAACCCTTGAGCTGATCGTCTAACCTCTTTGCCGATTGGTTAGTCCTCCTATCGAACTGATGTTTGGGTTCCTTCCAAACGGTCAATTGGGCCTACTACGATGGTCATCTGGCCTCCTATCCAACCAATATTTGGACTCATTCCAAATGTTCATTTGGTCCTACCAGGAAGTTTCCTAGTTCCATCATCCTATCCTCCATGGTTCTCCGGACAGTTGGCTCATCACACGAACTGTTCGTCTCAATCAATGATGATCTTTATCCTTGTCCTTGCAAGAAAGAAAATTATCCTATTGCTACTTTATCACATTGAATAAGAGAAACCTTGAGTTACATTCGAGGGGAGCAAAGGTAAAAAATAATTAACTTTACATAGGGAAGAGGGAGGTAATGGCTTGGTACATAGATTGAGATAAATAAGAACCAAACCATCCAACCATACACATAAATAGGGTATTGTCCATAACTACTCTACACATCCACAATCAAAACCACTTTTAGGGCAACACGTGTAAATCACACACACAAACACACACAAACACACACACACACACACACACACACATATATATATATATATATATATATATATATATATATGTTTGGGATTATATGGTCTTTGATCGGATACACATATGAGAGCAGTTTAAATATTCACATTGTATGTAATAAATAAATGATAAAACCAAAAATCTGATCATAAACGATAATTCTAAAACATAATAAATCTTCGTGACTTTGATACCACTGTAGGGAAGTACGGGCACAAAGTATAATAGCATAATAAAAAATTATATCTATTTGTATTCCCATAACAACAAGACCGCCTCAACTACTATGAAATAGGAAGGATGGTTTTAGTGAGTTATACCAGGTCCTGGAGAAATTTCAATGAAGAAACTTACTTCTTTACAACTACTGACAAGTTGATCTTGGACAGTGACTGTGCTACTCATGGTCTTCACCACAAGTAGCTGTCTGTGCAACCTCTGCAATGTCACTAGTGGTCTCACCACATACTGTAGGTTGACTTTTCTCTCTGAGTAGCAGCCAAATGACTCCTGCCTCTAGAGTAGTCTACACTGACCAACTAGAAATCATGTCATTCACCAAGAATAGAGAGGAAGGAGTTGTCCCTCCCGTTGGTGTACTAGTCACCAACCTGCTCTTGCAAACAACAACTTCTCAGTTGTTCTCTCCCATAGGCTATCCCTCCCTATCGGGTAGGACTTTCCTGGGCTCTCTTGGTTACCACAACCAGAGAGGACAACAACTGTCAGATGAACTGATTCTCAGTTATCTGTATTGTGTCTTGGGAAGCCCCTAGTACACCTCCTTTTATAGGTAAGGTTAGGGTTAGGGCTCCCAGTCTATATGGGATTGTGAGGGAGTGGAAAGGATCGAAAGAACTTGAACTTTAACAACCTACAAGATGCCAAATGGTCATCTGGAACACCCATACATTCGTCTAGTGTGCAAGATGGTCGTCTCGCATTACCAAACACTCATTTGGCAGTTTCCCAATTGTATACAAATATGGCAATTTTTGATTTCAATGAATATCACATATTAATTCCTTATACCCCAAGTAAAGTAAAATAAAAACTATTCAGGAAACATCTCAAACCTTCTTTCAACCCAACCGAGCCATCTCACCTAGGCGAGGCACCCATTTCTGTCACCCAGATGCGTGTGTGGTGAGTCAAGATGAGTCGGTCGATTCAATAATATTGAACTGGTCAGATCAAGGGCAAAACATAGCCAATTCGAACTTTGAATACCCTAACCATCCAAACGGCTATCTCAAAACTTGAGATGCCCATATGGCATGCCCAAATGATCCTCTCACTCAGTGAGACGGTCATTTGGTAGACCAGTCAGCCAATTAGTCAATCTCTTGCATGAATTGAATACCTAAACACTTTGGTAATCAATCCAATTGTCATTCAAGATCAAAATCCTCTTCTAGATGAGTTCCTATGTGTGTGACCCTATAAGTCCCATGTCACGTTGGCGGTGAATGTCCATAATTGGCTTATGACATCACAAGCAAAGAGTGGTGCCTTGTCGCACATCAATGCTACCCAAGTGAATGGAAAGTTAGAGAACAACTTCAACCTACAATCCGTGTAAGGTATTATAGTGATTGTATCACTGATATCTAGGATGAACTCGAGGCATGGATGGTCACCCTGTGAACATTCAATCCATGTTCCTTGAACCAAGAGTAGATTGACTGAGATATGTGACCTCAATATCATATATTGATTCACATGTGCAAGCAAATTTGTTTTTCAATCTCTCTTATCAAGTGGTTAGGATATCATACTCCATTATGAGGGACAAATCACATATATATCACTCATAGTCTATCCCCATGTGTCAAAGTCACCAAATAATCACTGTTATAACAACCCATGTTTCAGGATCGTGTTTGATGATGTCAAAGTGTACCCAACAACATGTGAGGAGTGCGGTGATCTTAGGTCTAAGAATCACAATCACCACCTTCACTATGACAGCTAAGTATGACATACCATATGATGGTTTCCATTTGTCACTCTCAAGGTGGGTCTGTCCAATACGCTATTCTCTAACATGTATCTATACGCTTGGCTTGATATCACCATATCATGACTAATGAGATTTAGTCATCAACCAACTCACACTTGGATCTTATGTGCTATTGTTCGCTATCAAACTTCCACAATAACAACCGATTAGGGACATAATGAGAATATGTACATGTACTCTTAACATCCATATGATCTCATCCACAAGGGTAGTAACTTGAATACATATGTCATTGAGTAATATGATTCTCTAGACATTCATAGTGTTTCCTCATTATCTCATAACTAAATGAAACAGAATGAACTGGAAGCTTGCTTTTATAAGTATTAATAAAATCCTTTAAGGTAAATACCATGTCAATCATCATATGATTTTCTCTATGGGAATACCTAACCAACATAAACAACATTGGTTGTATAGTGGCTGAATTGGAATCTGAGTCGCTAGGTTCAGAAGTGAACCACATGGTTCAGATCATGACCTGCTCGGTTAAAAAATGAACCAACAATTTCAAAGTGTGAAGCGACCATTTTAGATGTGAAATCACCGTTTCAACGATCAGTATGACTGGATCAAGGATTCATGTTGATGTCATGTTGTGCATTAATCATATATTAAATATCAACACAATTGTAAATAGGAAACATAGTGAAATGACTGGTTCATGTGTGAACTGATCGTCTCATGTGAGAACCGACCGGTTCATGGTTCACAAGTTCCATATTATTCATGAATTCTATCTCTTCAACTCCCTCTTAGACTATAACTCTTAACCCTGAGCCTCCTATAAATAGAGGGGTAGTCGAGGCTTTCTAGAGACACAATAATAAGATTTGATAGTTATTGTCATCTCTAGTTGTGTATCTAGAGAGCCCGAGCAAGTCCTACTCGTAAAAGGGAGGGAAAACAAGAGAGAGGAAACATTGGAGAGGAAATCAACCCTAGAATGTTGATTTTTTAGGGGAAAACTACTTTCTATTGGCTCTAGTAGCATAACAGGAGTTCCTGGTGGTCCATGTGGACTACTACTAAGGTGAGGAGGCCTTTTTCATGGTGATCAACTAGAATGATGATGTCGATGTTGTCTAGGTGCAACTTGAAGAAAGGAGCATGCTGCAATAAGGGATCGTCATTGGACTTGTTCCAAGATTAGGTATATACCTTGCAACCTTCATTCCCAGTTTATATTGGTTGACACAATATATTTTCTAAGGGGAATAGAGTTGTAAAATTTTTGTTTCCACATTGTATCTAATGCCATATTTCCATATAGTAGTATCAGAAGCACGTCAATTTATGATGTTTTGGGATTTAATAGATATGATCATATTTTTGTTTTATCATTTATTTATTACATTCAATGTGAAAATTTAAATGATTAATGTGTTAAATACCACATACAATCCTTATATATATGATATGATATTATACAACTTACATGCATCACCCAAAAAGTTTGTTTTGATGGTGGATGATAGCTTGTTTATTTCCAATAACCCTAGATATTTGTACTTGGTTGGATGGTTTTTATTCTTATTTTATATGTCAATTTGCATATTGAGCCTCTCTCTCCTTTTTATATGTAAAATTATTAATTCTTTCCTTCCTATGCTCTCCTCAAATGTAACTCAGGGTTTCCTTATTACCATCTCATATGTTAAATAGGATTAGTATAGTTTTAATTCTTGTTATGGCAAAGAAGGAATTCAACACCATATGAACTGGCCATTTTAGAAGACAGATTGATTGAATGGAGGACCGAGGAGGCCAGATGACAGGAGGAGCCAAACTGATCGACTGGAGGGATCTGATATCACTTGGACCAGAGACTAGATGATTGACTTGATAGACCAATTGATAGACTAGGAGGCCAACTTATCGGTTCAAGAGTTGAACTGATGAACTCAGACTGATTCATACACATATCTTCATCAACAACAAGTTGCTACATATGATGTGGACCTTAGGCGGTACTAATTCCTTGTGGCTTCAAGGAAATGCAATAGTATTGCCATAACCATCACTAGTGTTTGATAATTGCATGCTTCATTTGTGGATATAGTATGTGTATGATACATATTAGTATGTGTTGATTGGATATGTAAATATATAGTTATATAAATGTTTAATCCTTCAATCAAATATTAATTCTTAGATGCTTTTCATGAGAAACTCACATGAAAAGCTTGATCGAATAAGTGTGAGCATGCTGAGTGGTGGGTTGTCCATCTCATGGAAGTGTGATGGTAGTTATGTGGGCCTATCAAGCAGGTGCATTACTATCATGTTGGTTTTTGGGTCAAACTTAACTAGGTGATCTTAATGAGATTAAGTACCTATAAGCATGAATATGGACTATGTCAAAGAGTTGTGCAGACCATCTATCCAAGAATTGCATGAGATGTGATTGGCAAAAGTTTCCTACCTTAATAATTGGTTACGGGCGATGGCGTTGGTTGGGTAATAATTCAATTGTTTTTGGTCTTGGCTCACTAGAAGATTTTATGTTGCAATCTTTTGAATTGATATGTGAGGGCTATCAATTTAAACAAAATAGTGGGAGCATAATTAATTAAAAGCATAATTAATATTGTCCAACATTATCAAATCAAAATGTTTTCACACAAATTGCAATATTTCTTTTATAGAATATAATGGCAAACACAAATACATTTTCTTTGTGATCAGTCATTGAGAGGGAGATGTTGAATGGGAACAACTTCCATGACTAGTTCTGGACGTTGAGAATCGTTCTCACTCAAGAGTGCAAGCTCTATATCCTAGAGACAACAGAGCCAAATGAACATGCTCCCACTGTGTCTAAGACTGAAAAGAATGCTTATTGGAAGCACTCTAATGATGTTGTGAATGTCAAGTACCTGATGTTGTGATGAATAAACTATGAGTTGCAAAGACAACATGAGAACATGAATGTTATTGAGATGGTAACACATCTTAAGAACATGTACCAAGATCAGGAAAGACAGTAGAAATATGAGGTCTCAAAGGCATTGTTCAAGTGCAATATGGCTAAAGGAGATCCAGTAGGTCCCCATACACTCTAGTTGATTGGATACGTGGAGAACCTTGCAAGATTGGGATTTACCTTAGGTGAAGAGTTGGCCACATATGTGATTCTACAGTCATTGTCATAATCATAAAGTTAGTTTGTCATGAACTACAACATGATTGATTTTGACAAGCCGTTGTCAGAACTACTTGGCATGTTGAGGATAGATGAAGCACATATGAATAAGAACAAACCCAAATCTATGATGGTCATCAATAGAAGCTAGTCAAAGGGAAAAGGCAAAGTCTTATACATTGAAAGATAAGGGAGGAGTAGATCAGGAAGGGAAGTGCCACCACTGTTACTAGCCTAGACACTGGAAAAGGAATCGTTCTCTTTACATAGAGTAACTCCAAAAGAAGAAGTAGATAGAGATCTCTACTTCAAGATCCAAGAATAGGTAAGCTAGAACTATGCGAAGCAAGGGTTGCCGCCACTTCAGTTAAAATCTGTCATTTAGTCTGATAGGTATGCAATAGAATTAGTGAACTGCTACTATGCACCTACCATTGATGAAAACATTGTTGGGTTTTGTGGAGAAAACATGCACAGAGGAAGAAACAAAAAAAATTCCATGCAACCTGAAACAAGATCTCGTCGACAACAACATATTTAGAAAGAGTGTTTGTGGGATATACCTTATCGTGGAGCAAGTCCGATGATGTCCTGTTGCACGATGGTGTGCAATGTTGTTGGTCTACACAAATGGGACTTCTCTCCCGTTCGCTGAGTGCATCGCAGGAAGATCTGACGATGCTCCTTTCGTGTGGTGATGTACGCCGCTCGTAGCACGTATGGATAGTCATTGATGCCCTCCGAACTCTGGCATCTCAACGTCTGTGTCTCTACTTCATCCATGCGGATGGACTGAAACTCCATGTCACGCTTCCTAAGCTGGTGGGAAGGAGTCATTTTTGTGCGGTGATGTGCTAGTGTCACATTTCTCTACTTTCTCTCCTTAGGACGGTGACGACTAGGGTTTACGTACATGAGCGTAAACTGAAAAACATCTCTCAATATGTTATATAGATATCGGTTGTTAAGCCCCTTTAAATAGGAGATAAAGGGAAGTAGGGTTTCCTAAACCTATCGGTAAATAGAAACACTGTGTTAATTAGAACACTTGTGGATTAATTAGAATATTATGGAATTAATTAATTAACCAAATAATTGCATTAATTGATTAATTAATATCCAACTCCATGCAATCACTAAGGATGGCTCTATGGGTATATATACCAATGGACTCCCACTTGCACTTAGAGCCAGTCACTCCAATACTATTCTAATCGATTACATAAACATTTTAGTAATCAATGTGATTCAGAGCAATTCCAATCAAATGCACAAATTATACTCCTATTCCAACACATCCTATGTGTGTGACCTGGTAGGCTCTAAATTACATTAGCAGTGATATCTATAATCATATTATGATTTTACATGCAATGATTGGTATCTAGCAAAACTTCATTGCCACCCAAGTAATTGGAGAAGTTGGAGAACAACTTAACCTATCATTCATGATTGGTGTTACAGTGATCGTATAGTTCCTTTGTCACTGATATATGGATTGAACTCGAGTCATGGAACTATTATCCTTTTCAACATTTAATCCATGTTCCTTGAACTAGAGCAGAATGTCTGAGATGTTTGTAATCTCAATATCACATATTGACTCACATCAACATGGCCATGCATTTCTCAGTCTTTCTTATCAAGTGGCCGGAATATCAAACTCCCATAGGAAGGACAAAATCCATCTATATCACTCACATTCATCCCCATGTGCCACAGTGCACCCAAGCACCATCTTTATAGCAATCCTTATTCAGGACCACGGTGGATGATGTCAGAGTACACCAAATGACATGTGATAAGTGTAGTGACTTCAGGTCTAAGAACCACAATCACCACCATCATTATGAGATGTGACTCTAACTACTAATCATGGTATTAATGTGTCACTCTCAAGGTGAGTCTGTCCGATACACTATTCCCTAACAAGTATCTATGTATTTGGTTTGATATCTCCATGTCATGGATAATGAGATTCTTCCATCAACCAACATACATTCTAAGCTTATGTGTTATTGATGTCTATGGATATTTCCATAATAACAACTGATTAGGGACAACATAAGAATACATATTCTTAGCATACATATGATCTCACTGTTCAGATCATTAACCCAAAGACATATGTCATTGAGTATATTATTCTATAGACATCTATAAGTTTTATGGTCATCTCACAATATAAAACACAAACATATAGATTGGAAACTTGCCTTTATTGCTATTGTAACACCCCTGACCTGGGTTATGAGCTAACCCTAGGTGTTTTGCCTAAATATGAAATTAGATGTTTGTAATTATCCTTTAGTATGTAATTAAAGCTCCTATGGGACATATGTTTCCATTTTTGTCCCCTATGAACAATGTTGTAGTATTGTTTTGCAAACAGGGACCTATGTGCAATTTACCCAATCAGAGGGGTTAACTTACAAATTACACATGTTTATATGTTCCTTTAATGTTGAGACAACATAAGAATGAATATGATGAAGTATAATGGATTTCCCAAGCCTGGGCATCAAGATGCAGCTTGTGGAATGATCCTTATGCTTAAAAACCCTAATTTTGGAGTAAAGTGCAATTTACCCAAATTATAGGGAGAAACTTGTAAAATACATCTTCTAGAACATCTAGTATGACTCTTAACATCATTTAGAGTAGAAATGATGAAAGGAGCACACCAATGAAGTAATCAGATAAAAGGAATGATCTTTGTAGTAGTTTCACCTAGTATGAGTATGAAGACCCTTCATATATGTATTCTAGTTGAAAGATGGCTTTGTTTACCCTTAGATCTTGAGTTTAGATGGGCTTTGAATAAGCTTTGATGTCTTAGACATGCCTTAGAAATAAGGAGGGACTTGGATGAGAATTCCATGTTCTAGAGGTCCTTAAGGTGGAAAATAGCCTAAGGTATATAAGCCTAGTTCCCTTGCAAACCAACAAAACGTATCTTTTCACCTCTTCACCTCTCATCTTTCTCAAAATGGCCAAGACAGAGCTCTGGACTTCAGGGAGACGACCAAGTAGTTCTAAGGTGAATACGAACCATCTTCTAGCTCAGATTCTTGGATGAATTCATCATATAAGGTTGGTTCTATGGTTAATTTACTTAGATTCTTTGTTCTAGCCGATCATCCCCATCTTTTCCTTGGAGAATCACCTCTGGACGAGTTGTGGAGCTCAAGACACCATTAGATTCTTGAATCTTGGAAGCTTGGAGCTCTAGGAACAATGTTTGAGGCGGGTTTTATAACTCTAAACTCCTTGCTTTATTATGCATATGCATGTTCTTGCAATTTAAGTTTAGTTCTTCTTTTACCTCCCTTCTTCCTTGCACTTTTGCAAGTAAAACGGTGGAGTAACTGACCTGAACAGAGGTTGAAGATGATGGGCGTGAATTCCTAGGCAGCTTTATCAACCGACCTTGGACCCTTTTGGTCCAAACTGTTGCAAATCGTTTAAGGTCAAACGGTCTCAAACCGTTTGATCTCAAACGATCTTGTAAGACCGTTTGGATCAAAACGGTCTCAAGACCGTTTGATAGGGTTGACCAAGGGAAGACCATTTGAGGGTCTGTTGGTAACATAATGAATTTCATTCCTATAAAGAATCATAATCTAATTCTTAACAAATTGAGAGTTGAAGGCACTTCAACACCCTAATCCTAATCGGGTTGAAATTGCTGTTTTCAAGTAAAGATCTTGTTGAGTTTTGGGTTGAAGGACCCAAACGGTCTCAAGACCATTTGGGGATTCATCCAAATGGTCTCAAGACCGTTTGGTGACAACCCAAGACCGTTTGAAAGTCTAGGGTTGAGCTAATTTGATGAATTGAGGGTCCAATTGCAATAAGTTGAAGAATTGATAAAATTGCTGATTTTAGACCTAATTAGGGTTCAACCCTTATCCAACCGACTTAGTTTTTGGTCAAACTTTGGGAAAACGGTCTCAAGACCGTTTGGAGGGTGTCCAAACGATCTCAAGACCATTTGGAGGGTGTCCAAACGATCTCAAGACCGTTTGGGCCAATTTTGAGCCCAATTGGAGGTCAATTGATGGGTTCAACCTCAAATTGACTCACATTGTTGAACATTGATGACCATCCGATTGGAAAATCTAATTGAGTTAGAATTAACCCTAATTGGTTTTCAATTGAGGGTCAATTTGATGTCCGATTGATTAAGGATAATCCTAGTTGACTCAATTTATAAGTGGTTGTCATGGACTTGACCAATTGAGGGCTTCAACATACATATCCATGACCAATTGCAACTTTTGAACCACTTTGGAGGTCCAAACGGTTTGAGCCCATTAAGACCGTTTGGATCCAAACGGTCTCTAGATCGTTTGAGGCCAAACGGTCTCAAGACCATTTGGGCTCAAATGATCTCAAGGTCGTTTGGACCAATCGATCTCAAGTCATTTTTGATCAAACAGTTTCAAACTACATAAGCTCAAACGCACCCAAACGGTCTTAAGACCGTTTGAGGGCAAATGACCTTGGGTGTCATGCGGTCTTGGAGTCAAACCTAGCAAACGGTCAACACATCCAAACGGTTTCAAACCGTTTGGATGTTGAATATGTGTAACTGATTGGAGACTTTCAAGGTTGTTTATACTTCATCATTTGAAGGTGTAATTGGTTCAATGGTGGTTTAACCTAAGCCCTAATGGTACCTTAGGACATTAAGGGACTAAGTGACTAATGAATTGACCCATGATGGTGATCAATGGTGTACTTTACCAAAATGCCCTTGAAGGGTTAAATCAAAGGATACCTTGTTTTAATCAAACCCTAATGACATGTTAGTGGTGACATGGCTTATGTTAGTCAATGAGGACTTAACCCAACCTAATCTAGTGTGGTGTAATCACCATCTACTAGTGAGAAGAGAGAGAAAGTACCTTTTATGGTTGAAATTCAAGTAAAGTACCTTTAATACATATGAATGTGCATGATTAGGGTATGATCCACCTATGTGAGATCATGGAAACCCTAATTATGATAATTGATGAATCTTAATTTTATCTAAGGGCTTTAATAATGATGTTTCTCATACATGATGATGTTATGAGTTCAATTCACCAAGGAGTGTATAGCAAACCCTAATTCTAGGGTAATAAAATATATTGTGAATAGTAAACCCTAATTTAGGGTGATCTGATAAATGTAGTAATTTAGGGTTATGCTTTTGAGTATGAAACCCTAATTACAAGTTGTAATATGAGGAATCTTTATGCTTTGTGAGCTAAGAGTTCAATAAATCTAATCCAGAGGAGATGTGATATGAATGATAACCCCTAAATTGGAAATGAAAATATGGAAATCCTAGTGGGATGAATAGTGAGCCTAGTTTATGACCTGGCAATTATGAAATCCTAGAGATGTCTACAAGGTAATGCATTTAAGTGAGGTATAGTTAAATCAATCTTACAAGATGAGTTATCCTACATCAACAATGTTTAAACCTCTGTACCTTTTAAAAAGATGTAAGAGGGAATTAGCTATGATAGGGGCACAATGAATTCATATACTTAATAAGTATAGAGTATGATATAAAGGAGAAATAGATTGATACTTAGAATTGATAATCTTTATGATGTTCGATAAATGTTGAAATTAAAGGTAGCTACTCATCATATCCTAGTATGCTTCCAAGGATGGTAGAATTGCATACTAGAGTTAGACTCATAATATGAACAGGAAATATTAAATAATGAAGGATGGGGTATGTTAACCTTAGTCCTGTGTTATGCTTTTAGGTATGAAACTCTGTGAACATATTACAAATATGATGCCTTATAAGATAAAGGGATTTCAATAACCTTAATTAAATAGGGTAAAATCCTATTTCCAAGATATGCTTTTAAGCATGAATCTTCATGATTGAAGTATGAGATGAGGAATCAAGATTCCTAATCATAAGCAAAGGAAATGAATAACCCTAATTGATGAGATTCAGGGAACCTAACTCTTGTAAGAGTAGACAGGTACAATTTCTTTGAAATCAATTGTTTACTGTTATCAGTTAAATTAACCAAGCAGGTTTTTATATGAGGATGATCATATCCAGGTAAGGATGATGATTTCATATTCATTGAAAGCATGTTATTAACTTTATGAATAGTGAAATACCCTATTACCTTGCAAGTGGAATCTTATGAGATTGTTAGGCTATGAGAGCCATGAGTATCATCAAGGTCATGCTTAACAGATGACTTGTGATGAGATGATTGAGAAATGATAATTGATGTGAGTTAGACTTGTTACATTTAAGTATTCTACTTTCATAGCTGCTATGCTAATGATTAATGTTTGAGAACATGTATGATGTTAAAAGAATACTAAAATGTACCTAACTAATCAAGTACAATCATACTATGTAGAGCCCTGATCATAGATCCATCATTGTCAGAGACCAAATGATGGTGAAACAGGTTTTCCCAAGGGAACTCCTGGATCACATACTTTTGAGTATGTGGGGGAAATGGATGCGTAAATCCTTACATCCTAGTGTAGGAATTGATGTAGATATATCACAATACATCAACCCTTCACTACAAATCCATACCAAGAGATGTACCACAAATCTCCCAAAGAAAACACAAATACCGCATCGATGAGAGATAAACAAGAAATCTTTCGATGATGAAGAGAGTACAGAATGCCACTGTAACTTTAAAATAGCGAAGGACCAGATTACCCTGGTAAGCTATAACAGCAGAGACACAAGATGTCCTGCAAACAATCCTCTTACTGACTGAGGAAGATGAGGTCATAAGAATCCGGCTCTTTTGATGACCTATGTATGATACCGATGCGACTTACTAGTGATCGGTTGGAGTATGAGCGGTATACCTCATCTCCGTAGGGCATAATAATGTTTGTAAAACATAATCAACCGCGTAGCATATCTACTTAGGTTGAACTACGAGGAACAATGTTTGGTGATACATTGATTACATTAATAATCTGTTCAGATATTTTGTATACATGTTCTTTATATGCTTTAAAGACATGACTGCTTAAGTAGAAGTTGCTTCACTTGTTATTAAACCTGCTGTTGCATAATTTAAGTTACCTTGTCTATGATATTTCTTAGTGTTATAATAAAGCTTCTAGTTGAGAGTTATAACTCTCACTGGGACAATTTATACATTGTCTCACTCTGTAGATTTCAACTTTTTAGGTGGTCGTCGAAGACGAAGGTTCCCGTTTAAGGATGAGCAACAACAGTTTCAGGGGCAATAGTGAATCTCAGGTGGAGATACTGTCTGCTGAGTCATGTAGTTAGATAGTCCTATGCCGTCTCTGTACTCTCAGGTCCTAGGAGTTAGTGGTTTGAGATTTTGATTTTGTCTCTTGAGATTTTTGAATCATGTTGTATATAACTACTCAAGAAGTGTTTTAACAGAGATGTAAATTGTTTACTTTGTTTCTTATAAAAGGAGTTTTATGATTTCAAGATCTTGTCTCAAAAAGTTTTAAATTTCCAGTAATTTTCATATTCCGCAACTAATCGAACGATTCGCTGAGTTTATATTGTGGGTTTGGAGATCGGAGCCCACATATATGATCAATGTAGTATTACAAATCATTTACATAGTATCTCATTACAATCATCAAATGATAGTCTCTATGGGCATACATACCAACAGATTCCCACTTGCACTTATACCCAATCACTCATAAATCTCAATCCAAGTGATCGAATAAGTTTGTCATGTTTCTATTGTGAAAGTGCTTTTGTGAGCGGGTCAGCCACATTGCGTTCTGTAGGTACTCTACAAATCTTCACATCTCCTCACGATACAATCTCCTGTATGAGATGGAACTGCCGTAAAATATGTTTGGAATGTTGGTGCGATCTTGGTTCTTTAGCCTGTGAAATTTCTCCATTGTTGTTGCAAAACAACTCAATTGCATCACTAGCGCTTGGAACCACTCCAAGTTCAGAAATGAACTTCTTGATCCACACAACTTCCTTTGCATCATTAGATGCGGCAAAGTAAAGAAGTGAAATCACTTCCTTACTAAACATTTGAACAATAAAACCTCCAGTCCAAACACACTCAGAAGGTATGTTGGAGTGGGTGTAAAATTTTCAAATCTTTATATAATGGTAACAAAAGACCAAAGTATAGCAGTGGAATAAAAACAAGACTACATTCAATTATAAAACAAAGGGTTACAAACTTACTTCAAAAGGATCCACGTAGAGGAAATCTAAACCACCTCAAGATTGTCTCCAAGCTTTAACTTCACAATCTAAGTCCAGGTCAACATGACAAGTCATCCAAGTCCTCCACCTAGGGTTGGAAGCATACCCCAGCAAAAGAGAAACAATAGGATACATCAACAAAGACTGGTGTGTGCATACTAGAAAGAAAATTGAGCAATTTATAAATGATAAGGGACATCAAAATAAAAGGCTTCCCATGAAAGAGATAAGTACTACCCAATCAGGCATAAAAGAATAAGATCATAACAAAAGGGATACTTGCCATAAAACAAAACAATAAAAATGTGTGCAAAAAAAACACGTAAATAGGTAGTAGGGCACACACCCCACAAATGTCATCAAACATGCATGCATGTGAGATAAACACAGACCTAGAACAATATAAACACAATTGGCGGCCAAGGCTTCACATCCTTGCAAACCTGATAGAGAATGACTCACTGCCAAACTCCCAAATATATATAAAATGGGTCAAGACACACATCTTGCCCTGGGTACGAGGTTCGTTTCCGTCCCAAAAAGAGAAGGAAATATCACATCTGCTATAAACAAAACCAATGCAATTTACTCTACTCTAGTGCTACTGAATCACATATCATGTTTAATGTAGAGGCAAGTAGAAAAGTATAGTCAAAATAAACAATGTTTCCAACACGCAATGGACAACTCAACATATAAATAACTCCACTTCAAAAGTGGGCACATATCATCAAGTAAACTTCCACATCACAATGGGCATATATTATCAAAAGTCCAACTTGTACCAAGGCATAAGAAATAGAATCAAGAGAATATCTATGATCACAAGATCAATAACAATTAAGATACTTCACATGAAGCATGATTTCAAGAGAACAAGATAATGTGTAGGTTAATGTCCATAGGACCAAAAGTAAGAAAAAAATAGGCTAATTGCTCAACAAGAATAATCGAGTAAGCAAACATACATAAGAGAGAAGAATTGCTCAATATGAATAGTCGGAGATGCAACATACCTCAACTTCAGAGACAAACGTTCGAAGACACTACTAGGTCCAAGCCTAGGCATCCAAAGAACCTATTAAGCATATATGTGGAATTAGGGTTAGGTTTCCATTAATTATTCAAAACCCTAAAAACACCTTTTTATTGTTATATGAATTAGATTTCCAAAACCATTCCATATTTTAGATTATATTTTTATGCGTCTAAAACATATTTTATTATATTTTTATGACTTATCAATATTTAGTTATGAATTATACAAGTTAATTCATTATTAATTGGATCCATAAAAAAAACACATGTTATTAAACATTAGATTTAGTCATCAAAACTTATACCATTAAAAAGAACTTCTTTTTCTGAATCCAACGAGTAGTTACTTGTATTTTTTTGGACATTCATATAATTAGTTATGGATTTTAGAATTTTAACCAATCAGAAAAACTCAAAAAGCCACGTTAGAAAGAGATTGCGAGAGAGGGGGCCCACACAGACTGGAACAGCCAATCAAAGCCGCCCATGTCAGTGGGCACTCAACCTGCACAGACAAACACTACGCGCAAGAAGATAAGAGGCAATCAAGTGAAAGGATTGATATGCCCCTATGCGAGAAACACAATGAAGGTAGGAAACAGAGAGGGTAAGATCAGGAAAACATCACAACCCATCATCTTCTTCGTGAGGACCCAGAGATCCAGAACTCCAGAGGCAAGAATCCATGGTTCCACAGAACCAAAACGAGCAACTTAGGTCTCCATTGGCTACGCAGGATCAAAACGCACTGGAGAACCCAAGAACGATCGAATACGGTGAAGGAATCGCAGAAGAACTCAACTGAAAGGATGGAGGATCATGAATCCAAAGCAACGAGTAAAATCATGAAAAGGGGAAAATCGGCTAGCTACCTGATCGTTGCAACTGATGCCAAGAAAAGCATCGCCGAGGCACAGAGAACACCACCTGAGACAAAACGAATCTTGTGAAGGCCTGACGACGAGAGTCGAGCAAGGCCAGGCTGAGGGGGCGGTGCTGAGTAGGGGAGGTCATGCCGGAAACAAAAGTAGCCAAAACAAAGTGTGTGAATTGTAGCTGGGACCTCGATAGAGGTCAGGGGACTGACCCTTAATGGTCTGATGGTCCAAGGCAAAGAGGAGATGAGATGAAGTCAGAAACAAGGGAGGAAACAAAGCATAAGGGCGACACCAACGGTTGTGGGGAAAGGGGGTGAAAAACCCTACTTTTATAGGGTCATCGGGTGCAGAGGAGAGAGAGGATGTTGAGGGTGAAGAAACCAAGAAGGAAAGTGAAGAGGGAAGAGAGGAATCAGAGAAGGAAACTAGGGAGAGAAACCCACCATAGCTGCATGCGAAATTGGAAAGGGGAAAGGAAGAAGAGAATCTAGTTGCCGCTGGATCCAAATCTAAGGGTCAGGATTGAACCCGAGAAAACTAAAATAGGAAAGCAAGTGTGACAAGGAAATCGAGAAATTATATTTGCATTTAAATAAGGTTTGATTAAGTTTCTTTCCAAAGCAAATTGAGGGCCCAAACATTATCCAATTAATATGAAATTTGACACATAGGCTAATTAAGGTGTGTAGATTTTGATTATAAAATTAGATTTTCCTTTTAACAACTTTTAATATGTCAAATAAATCAATTACTATTTTCTCTTTCCTCCTTCATTAATGGCATAGGGATTATCCAAATTTGATGAAACTTGAACTACAAGTTAACTTAAGTGTGTTGAATACGAATTTGCCTTTATTTCCAAGTTTTGGTGTCATGAACTTTATTTATTTATTAATTTACACGTTTTAGGCATTTTCTCTCTCTTAACTTACCATATTATTTCAAGGTTGTCCAAATTAAATGAAAATTGACATGTAAACTTGTTTTAATGTGTAGATTACGAATTTGAAGTTTATTCTTTATTTTGAGGCTTTCTTACATGGGTTATATCACTTGGTACACTAATGGCCCATTAACCATATTAAGCAACAAATTAAGTTATTCATCATCTTATTATCACCAAATAAATTATATGACATATTAGATTACATTATTCATGCATTTAATTATTAGGATCACTCTAACCTCAACTTTGTTTGGTCAAACTCAAAAGGTCAAACTTCCAGGGTAGGGTTCAAGATCTGGTATGTTACAACACTCCACCCCTTAAAAGGATTTCATTCTCAAAATCTATATATCAAACTTCAACGATCAACTACTCTCCACCCCTTAAAAAGGTTCAACATAACAAGTCAAACTAAACAATTTTTTAGAGCTACCCACATCTTTTAGTTGTGAAAGCTTTAGAGATTTATATGTTTTTTTCAGGTATCCAACTAAAAGTCACCAACTAGGGTTGAGCTTTAGGTCCTCGTGTCTCTAATCTATTAACCCTACATGAACATTGAAAGTCATAGGGTAGGTCAACTACATCATTATATCAAACCTAGTCACAAAACAAAGGTTTCTACTCGACTAGAGTTTCTCTTCATTGTGACTTAGTTCAAGAAAACATCTATAAATTTGAGAAAACTTCTGTACGTATAATAGTATAATGAAAATAATTTTTGTTAATGAAATACTTTGCGATGTAAAACCAACATGCGCACTAAAAATCAATACGAGAACCAAGTCACAATATTTCCATATGAATACTTCCTCATAACCTAATCTCAGCCTCAAACCAAACATTATTGCATAAGAAGATCATCATTGATCAAATCTAGGGTCACATCTCACTTAGAGGTAACTAACTAAGTCAAGGGTTCTATAGGGAGACAAAATTGAAATAGTCGATTCCGACTACCATGGGCTCTGATACCATGCTGTAAAGAAGTGAAATCACTTCCTTACTAAAAATTTGAACAATAAAACCTCTAGTCCAAACACACTCAGAAGGTATGTTGAGTGGGTGTAAAATTTTCAAATCTTTATATAATGGTAACAAAAGACCAAAGTATAGCAGCGGAATAAAAACATGACTATATTCAATTATAAAACAAAGGGTTACAAACTTACTTCATAAGGATCCATGTAGAGGAAATCTAAACCACCTCAAGATTGTCTCCAAGCTTTAACTTCACAATCTAAGTCCAGGTCAACATGACAAGTCATCCAAGTCCTCCACCTAGGGTTGGAAGATTACCCTAGCAAAAGAGAAACAATAGGATACATCAGCAAAGGCTGGTATGTGCATACTAGAAAGAAAATTGAGCAATTTATAAAGGATAAGGGACATCAAAATAAAAGGCTTCCCATGAAAGAGATAACTACTACCCAATCGGTTATAAAAGAATAAGATCATAACAAAAGGGATACTTGCCATAAAAAAAAACAATAAAAATTTGTGCAAAAAAAGCACGTAAATAGGTAGTAGGGCACACACCCCCCAAACGTCATCAAACCTGCATGCATGTGAGATAAACATAGACCTAGAACAATATAAACACAATTGGCGGCCAAGGCTTCACATCCTTGCAAACCTGATAGAGAATCACTCACCGCCAAACTCCCAAATATATATAAAATGGGTCAAGACACACATCTTGCCCTGGGTACGAGGTTCGTTGCCATCCCAAAAAGAGCAGGAAATATCACATCTGCTATAAACAAAACCAATGCAATTTACACTACTCTAGTGCTACTGAATCACATATCATGTTTAATGTAGAGGCAAGTAGAAAAGTATAGTCAAAATAAACAATGTTTCCATCACGCAATGGACAACTCAACATATAAACAAATCCACTTCAAAAGTGGGCATATATCATCAAGTAAACTTCCACATCACAATGGGCATATATTAACAAAAGTCTAACTTGTACCAAGGCCTAAGAAATAGAATCAAGAGAATATCTATGATCACAAGATCAATAACAATTAAGATACTTCACATGAAGCATGATTTCAAGAGAACAAGATAATGTGTAGGCTAATGTCCATAGGACCAAAAGTAAGACAAAAATAGGCTAATTGCTCAACAAGAATAATCGGGGATGCAAACATACATAAGAGAGAAGAATTTCTCAATATGAATAGTCGGAGATGCAACATACCTCAACTTCAGAGCCAAACGTCCAAAGACACTTCTAGGTCCAAGCCTAGGCATCCAAAGAACCTATTAAGCATATATGTGGAATTAGGGTTACGTTTCCATTAATTATTCAAAACCCTAAAAACACCTTTTTATTATTATATGAATTAGATTTCCAAAACCATTCCATATTTTAGATTATATTTTTATGCGTCTAAAACATATTTTATTATATTTTTATGACTTATCAATATTTAGTTATGAATTATACCACTACCAAAGACTAGATCATTAACGTCAAAAGTAACGTCCGCTTAAAAATTTAGACGTAATTAACTATTTAAATACGGCACGCAAATGTTGCAGCCGTTACTGACATAGCAAATCACAGCAAACATATTTTATTATCATTAATAACGTAGTCATTTTGCCGTAAAAGCTACCACAACAGAATCGTCAAAGGCAAATACACACGATCCCCAAATTTTTCCGCACCCACGCGAAGGGGCACCGTCCGCGGTACTCGCCCCCTTCTCCCACTCTTCCCCCGCTCCCGCAACAGCCGCGACCATGAGTCCCTCTTTCCCCAACGTCATACCTAGCTTCCTGTTAGCCATCGACCAGTACAAGAGGAGTCTCCGGCCAGGCAGTCCACATATACTCAGTGGTAGAAGGGAGAACGATTCTGCATCTCCAGCGTCGGCGGCGTCTTGTAATCGAAGCCATCCTTAGTGGCTTGGCATCTCTAAACCGAGGTCACCGGTCGGCTTAAGACCAAGGTCGGCGGCAGCGACGTCTCCAAAAAAAGATCCTCTGCATTGTCATCTCCACAAGGAAGAAGGTGGCGTCTTGTAATCGAAGTCATCCTTAGTGGCTTGGCGTCTCTAAACCGAGGTCACCGGTCGTCTTCAGAGCAAGGTCGGCGGCAGCGACGTCTTCAGAAAAAGATCCTCTGCATTGTCGTCTCTACAAGGAAGAATTGACTCATTCCGGTATCATTTTCCCCTTCTCTGATGACGCCCCTATACAGTTGTAATGTTGAATTTCGATATGTTTCTTATAAAGTGTAACATTGAAAAATATTCATTAGAAGCATAGGCGTCACATCCTACCCTCTCCCTGATTTCTTCATTGAACTTTCCTGTGTAGAGTACCCCATCAATCAACTGAATCAAACAACTACGACTGAAAGTGCACCAACCTGCCACAATAGACAGATGCTTTCTTGCATATTAGTTAATTTCTATTTGTCACCTATACGTGCAAACAATTCGTGCCCAGCAAGTGCTCGAAGAAATGACCAAGGAAATAGTTTAATAAAAGAACAGATTTATTAATATGATACGTACATTGAATAACTAAATTTCTTACTCATTCCTTATTCTAGGATAACAACTAAAGATAATAAATTTATGCTAACTTTTTACCCACAATAATACAAAGAGAAAAGCCAACTTGCTATAGCAACAACAAAAACTATTGGTCTATATGTTTAATGAAACTATGTTATGTTTGGAATGTGAAAAGGAACGTGAAGGAAGATAGAGGATGGGGAAAGGAATTGATGAGAATATGAAACATAAGATCAATTACCTCATAACACATTTAGTTAGCAATTACTAGTTAGTACGGAGAGGGGAAGTGAAGACATCATAACAAATTTTTTTTATATTTTTATCATGTAAATTATAGGCTAATTTATGAAGAAGATATTATAGTCCTCTTTTCTTATTAATTTGTTTCCACACCAAAATTGTGGAAAGATATTTATAAAAAGATAGTCATTCATTTTCCTTTTCATCATTTTCCCCTCTTCTCCCCTCTGCATATGGAAAAATGTTAAAGTCAAGAACACAAGTCAATTTTTCAGTTTATTGACACGACACTATGAACGTCATCTTTAATTATATACATCATACCTTTTATGTATGACATCATTAAATTACTATCTACATATTGGCTTGTTCTTCGACATATTTTTTTACTGGTAGTTTATTTAGTTAAATGTCATTATAAGACAAATTGTGTTTTCGTCTAATGTAGCAATTTTTTTAGGTGGTATCCTCCCTCTCTTAATATAATATTTTTAAGAAGCATCTGAACTTTAAATCGTTTATCTCCACAAAATATTTTTAGGTGGTATCCTCCCGCTCTTAATATAATAGCCACAACCCATTCTGATTTTTTGAAAAATACAACATAAAAGACATAATATATGATTTATGTAACATTTTTTCTCAACTTATCTAATCCATCTACAACTGCAATATAGTAGTTCCTCGTGACATCTATAATGTCATCCATCATTCTCTTCACACTAAGATAGTGCAATATTGGCCACTGTACTACAAATAACCACTATATATATAAAGCTGTATCCTAATCAAGGGAATGAACATAAAAGCGCCGCTTGAGGTTTTTGGGTATTACAACTCCTTCAATTAACAATTTATAAAAAAAACTTGAGTGTTTTTCATAAAGGTGGATTGAGATCAGGAGATGATCTTTGGGAGCAAGGGCATAACCCTATTAGAAATAACATATGTGGTATCTTATACACCACATTACATAAGCTGATTTGTATTTTATGATAGCTCAATTCAAGATTATTAGATTTTAAAATAATACTATTTTAAAAGATGCAATATACTTGTTAATAGAAGCATTCTGAAAACCATTTTTTACATACTCAAATTGCTGCATTTCAACTATCTCTTATGGGGTGTGGAAGTTGATGTAAACATAGTTGTCAAGATGGCTAGGCTCTCAGCATGTCCCAAGGGGCTCCTAGACGGGCGCCTAGGCTGTTCTGGGCATTTTTTGTTTTTGTATATTTTTCAGTATGTTAATTTGATTCTTATTATACATATATACTACATTCAATACCATATGGGAAACATAAGAAAAGGGCAAAATGAGGCCATGATAGTAGTAGCAAGAGATGGGAATAGGAAGAAAAAGGGAAAGTTATATCCACAAGCCTGCAACAACAATTGGAGCAGGATATGTAGAAAAGAAATAAAAGGAAACAGGGAAAAAAAGGTGGGATGAGGTTGTAACTCTATAGAGAGGAAATGGAGGATGAGTAACAAAAGAAAAGAAATATTAACAACAGCAACAACATCACGAGGAACATGTGATGTAAAAGAGGAAATCAGAAAGTACAACATCAACAACATTATGAAGCGTAGGTGATATAAGAAAGGATTCAAAGAAAATAGAATTAAAAAAAGCACAACAGTTGTGGGATTTCGGAGTAGGAGGGGATGTAGTAGGAATAACTTAAAAAAACGCAGTAACCGTAGGATTAAGGAATAAAATGTAGGAGAAAGGATAAAAAAAGAAAATAAAAAAGAAAGAACAACAGACATATGAGATAGTATTTTTTTAATAAACAATCTATGATGACTTACCAATTTGGCTCAAATCAAACCTCTTTTCCCCTAATTTTCCAAAATTTGACCCGATTTTGACTAAATTAGACCTATTTCACCGATGAATTGGCTCAAGATAATTTAATTTGACCAAATCCAGACTTGATTCATGCTAATTTATCCTTTAAATGGCTTAATTTTGGCCTAAAGGCCTTAGACACCCACATAATGCACGTATTAGGTTGGGCGCCTAGGCGGGCGCCTTGATAACTATGGATGCAAAGTTACAATCATGTCTTGATGGATCACATATTAGATATAACGTCCATTACTTCAAGAAAAAGGGAAAATTAACTATGTTAGAAAGGTGCCAACTATCTACCTTATTAGATACACTGTCATTGTAAATGAAAAAGGGCATACGCCGCGTACCTAAATTTAGTAGAAAAAATATTCTTGAAGTGGGAAGTCATGGAACTCCTTTACAATGAATCATCAAACATTTGGTCTGATTTTGCCGAAATTGGATCTCATTTAGGTAAATATAGGGGATTTTAAGGTCTACCAAGTTTATGCAATGGAAAAATAGGTTCGGTCAAGGTCAAATAATGTCAGACTAGGTCCAATTTGGATCATCATATGTCATAACAGGGCCAATCAAGTCTAGTTTAATTCATGTTAGGTGCGATTTACTAATATAATTATTACAAAACATATATAATGATTTGAGATATACATTTAAATGTATCTATTTGAACACATTTAAATGAATAAATGTAAATTCTACTATAAATATAATTATTTATAGAAAAATGCCTAGGCTACCTAGGTGTCCCTTGGGAAAAGGGACCACCTAGCCACTTAGATAGCTATGGATTTACAATTAAAAGCAACAAATCTAAATTGTTAAGTTCATGTATATATTCTTATATTTTTTGGAAATAATAATTTTGTGATTTTTCTTTGTAGAAAATGGTACCAAATAAGCAATGGATTAGTCTTGTTGATGAGCGGCTTGATGATCCAACATATGAAATTGGTGTCAATGAGTTTCTGATCTATGCCTGTCGGAAAACAGGTGGAAATGAAATTAGGTGTCCATGTGTTCGTTGTATTAATTCTTCTTCTATTTCTTGTGATTTAGTGAAAAAACACTTAATGGTTTATGGTATCGTTAGGAGTTATACCTTATGGTATCATCATGGTGAAACGGGACATGACTCTGATTCAGATTCTCAAAATGATGACAATCAAGAAGATAATGATACTGATGGTGAGATGTTAGATCTTCTTGAAGATATGCACCCAGGCCACCATAATTTTCAGAGAAATGTGGAGGACATGGGATTTAACAACCACAATGGTAATGAAGAGGAACCTAACAATGAGGCTCAAAGATTTTTTAGGTTGTTAGATGACCTCAATCAACCTTTATATAAGGGATCAAAGGGTTCAAAATTGTCTGCCTTAGTGAAGTTACTTCACATAAAGAGTCTTGGGAAATGGAGCAATCATTCTTTCACAATGCTACTTGAGTTGTTGAAAGATGAGTTTTTCCCTGATGACTCAACCTTGCCCAACTCTTATTATGAAGCAAAGAAAACAATTAAAGATCTTGGTTGCTCATATAATAAGATTGATGCATGCGTGAATGATTGTATGTTGTTTTGGAAGGAAGATTGTGTTCTTGATGAATGTAGATTTTGTCATACATCAAGATGGAAATGTGACAAGCGTAGTGGGGAAGAGAAACTAAAAGCAAATGGAAAGAAAATACCATCAAAAAGTTTGCGTTACTTCCCACTAAAGCCTCGTCTTCAAATGCTATTTATGTCCAAAAAAACATCTGCACTAATGAGATGGCATCATGATAAGCTTGATGATGGGTATTTGCGTCATCCGGCTGATTCCTTAGCATGGAAAAATTTTAATGAACTTCATCCAGATTTTTGTGAAGATTCGAGGAATGTCAGACTAGGCGTAGCTAGTGATGGTTTTCAACCATTCAATAATTCTAAATCATCATATAGTATATGGCCTGTAATTCTTATTCCCTACAATTTGCCTCCCTGGATGTGCATGAAGCAACCTAATTTTATTTTATCTATGCTTATTCCTGGTCCTGATGGACCTGGAGATGCTATTGATGTCTATTTGCAACCTTTAATAGAAGAATTGTCGGTGTTTTGGAATACTGGTATACAAACATATGATGCAACTGCACGTCAAAATTTTAATCTCCGAGCAGCACTTTTGTGGACTATCAATGATTTTCCTGCTTATGGCATGTTGTCAGGTTGGAGTACTAAGGGAAAACTTGCTTGTCCATGTTGTCACAAGGGTACCTATTCAACTAGACTAGCTAATGGTGGAAAGGAGTGTTTCATGGGTCATCGACGTTATTTGCCTTTAAATCACCACTGGAGAAGGAATAAATCTGCATTTGATGGAACTATTGAGAAGGGAACACCACCTACACCGTTAACAGGTGATGATATCCTTATTCAAGTTCAGAATCTTGAAGGGAATGTTTTGGGTAAATGTTCTAAAAAATTATCTCACAAGGATAGGGGGGATAACTGGAACAAGAAAAGTATTTTCTTCAAACTTCCTTATTGGAAAGATCTTTTGATACGACATACTTTAGATGTGATGCACATAGAGAAAAACATTTGTGATAACATTTTATCAACTCTTTTGAATGTGAAGAATAAGACAAAAGACAATTATAAATCTTGTCTTGATTTGCAAGCAATGAACATCAGATAACAATTACATCCAATAACAAGGGATGGTAAAATTCTATTGCCTGATGCACAATTCACATTATCTCGGGAGTCTAAACATAAATTTTGTAGATTTTTGAAGGATTTAAAAGTTCCTGATGGATTTTCTTCAAACATTTCACAGTGTGTCAACTTAAAAGAGAATAAGCTTTCAGGGTTGAAGAGTCATGATCATCATGTATTGTTACATCACATACTTCCTCTAGCATTGCGTGGTCTTCTTCCTAAGGTTGTTTATGAACCAATTCTTGAGCTATCTCGATTTTTTAAGGTGTTGGGTTCTAAGTGCTTGAATATGGTGGAGTTGAAGCAAATTGAAAGACAAATTCCAATTACTCTTTGTAAGTTAGAGCAGATTTTTCCTCCATCATTTTTTGATGTTATGTTGCATTTGCCTATCCATTTAGCACATCAGGCTATGCTATGTGGGCCCATTCATGGTCATTGGATTTATCCAATAGAGAGAAATTTGTTTACAATAAAGTCATACATCCGCAATAGGACATGCCCTGAGGGTTCAATAGCAGAAGGATACATAGCAGAAGAATGCATGAATCTTTGTTCAAGATATTTGCATAAAGTTGAGACAAGATTCAATCGCCTTGATAGGAATTATGATGATGGTGTTAACGGATCAGCAATGTTAACTATTTTTGCATACAAGGGAAGAGGGCTAGGTTCTGGTACAATAAGAGATCTTGACGCACTTATGTTGGACCAGGCTCATATGTACATCCTAAACAATTGTGAAGAAGTCAAACAATATACAGAGTGAGTCCTAACACCCTTTTATGCTCTCTTATTTGATGGTATTTACTTGACTTTTATTAACTTCACAACATAGTTTCTTTATTTATTTATGGTAGTGAATATTATCAAAGTCAAGGAGTTGATTTAGAAGATATCCATCTTATGAAAATAAGTGAGAATTTTATTGAGTGGTTTAAGATGAAAGTAAGATTCTTTATAATCTTTATATGATAC
Organism: Alisma plantago-aquatica; assembly: GCA_963693085.1. NCBI lineage: Eukaryota > Viridiplantae > Streptophyta > Magnoliopsida > Alismatales > Alismataceae > Alisma > Alisma plantago-aquatica. Next base: position 1,733,305,502 of record OY856409.1, on the reverse strand, counting down.
ATGTACAAATATGACAATTATGTATTATTAATTATTTTATAATTATGATATTTTAGGTTGCAGATCAATATGAGAATGATAAAAGCAGGAAGATGGATGATCTACTTTCATTGTCACGTGGTCCACTAAAATGTGTTACAAATTTTTATGGTTATGTAGTGAATGGATATCGATTCCACACTAGATCCCATGATGGAAGATTAATGTCACAGTGTAGTGGAGTGGTTGTCGTTGGTGATGATGGTAGTGGAGGTAGCATAGATTACTATGGAAAACTGACTGAAATCGTAGAATTGCAATACTTGGGCAATAATAAGGTGGCATTGTTTCGATGTGATTGGTTTGACATTGCCGATAAAGTTAAAGGCATAAATATTGATGAGTATGATTTCACAAGTGTTGATTGTAGACGTATTTGGAAAACTGCTGAGCCATTTGTATTATCCACACAAGCATCTCAAGTATTTTATGCAAATGATCACAATAACAAGGGGTGGCATGTTGTTACAAAGGTTGATCCACGGGACAAGTTTGATCCGGTTCACATTGAAGAAGCACAAGATGATGCAGTTGATATTGATAACAATAACTAGAACATTTCCCCCTTCAAGTACTTGTGAACATTTCGGTTATAGTTATCTTGTGTTGAGCAGCATTCTTGTAAAAATGATTTACTCTTATAATTTGTGTCGTCGCATTTTATGCATAGCATTGTCATTTTCATTGATTTTTTTAAATATATCATTTTCAACCAACATTGATGGTGATGCAGGAAAATGGTTACAAGCACATCCAAAAATGAGAAGGGTTTGAAGGATAAGAGTAAGGCTAAGAAATATATCCTCCCACAACAATTAAGTATCATAGGGAAGAGTCATGGTCGTGGACTAGAGCATAGAAGTTGTGTGTCAAATCCTACAACATCTATTGGTAATGGTATTAGTGACTTAGGTAGCAGTCATAGTCATTTGTCATTTCTAAATAGCGGGGCAATGTCTTTATCTTCCCAACGAAACATCAACCATTCCCATTCTCCTATAGTAACAAAGAATGCTTCCTATCCACTAACCAAAACTGGTCCACCATCAAATGGGAGTAATCCACCATCAAGTAATACTCCTTCCCCATCAAATGGGAGTAATCCACCACCAAGTAATGCTCCTTCCCCAACCACTGAAAATATTTTTACACCTCCTGAAGATGCTCATGTCCAAAATGAAGGCTGCAATGTTACTGAAGTGATGGCTTCTCATGCCATCAATGAGATATCAACATGTACGTTTACTTCTCTTTAGTTAATAATAAGTGTCGTGTACATTACATAATATTTTTTTAGATAAAAAATACAACTGTTGTTTACTTATGAATACTGTCCCAAATTTACCTTTTTCAAATTTTGTGTTGGTCTCTCTTTATGTCTAGTAGGCTTTCATGTATTAGACTATAGCCATGAATTTTTTTTTTCACATACAGTCATTTGCCTAATTCTCTATATGTTGTTTGTTGGACTTTTCATTCTTTCTTTGTTGTCATTATATACAATTCCTCTAAATATGTAAAGAAATTTTGATCTTGATTGCAGCTAATGCCCCTAAAAAGGTAGTGAGACGCCGAGGAAGTAACAAATGCAAAAAAATTGCTAGACTAAGAGAAGGAGACAAGATCGAAATCACCTTCTATCAAGGGCGCCCAGTTGGGAAAAATCATAAAGTGTGGAGTAGGCACTTGGGTAGGATAGTTTGTGATCGGAATATTTGTCCAATAAAGGTGCATTCTTGGAATGATGTCACGGAAAGACAAAAAGAACACATGTGGGCAGCAGTTGTAGTACGTATAATGCATTTTTTAAAACAGAACCATTCAACATTGTTTCTAATTTATATTCTACTTGTTATAGGACAAATTTACAAATAACAAGATGGAAGAATATAAAAGTCATACTTTGAAACATCTAAAGGAGTTATGGGTAAAGTGGAGGGCAGCAATGTACCACACAATTAAAGGGTTAAACATTCAACAACAACTACAAAGGAAGCCTATGGCAATTGAAATTGAGAGTGATTGGCAATGGCTGGTGAAGGAACACTTTCATAGTGAAAAGTTTTTGGTAATTTTCTGGAAAAATAAGGCAAATAATATCTTTTCACTTGTTTCATATTTGTAACTTTATTTCTGTAATTTTTCTATATATTGATACAACTATAGGCATTGAGTAAGAGAAATACTGCAAACAGAGAAGGGCTGAACAAAAACTTACTTCATCGAACTGGAAGCATGCCTCTTAGAGAGATTTCATGGCAAAAGGTTGTCCATATCTATATGTTTCTATATGCATTTTCTACATCTGTTCTCATGTATATAACTAAACGTCAGAACAATATATAGGGAGGAAAAGATGGGAAACTACCTGACTTTGGCACAATTTACTTTGAGAGTCATAAGAAAGGCAATGCATTAGCTACTACAGAGGCATCTCAAATTCATGTATGTGCTAATCTACATGATCACTACCACTAATTAGAATTATTTATTTTTATGAATAATTAGTTTTCATTGTAGGACAAAATCATAAGTGTTCAACAAGCGGAGCCATCACTCCTACCCGTAGAGGTCGTGGAGAAAGTGTATGGATAATCACGAACAAAAAAATACATAGCTGGTTATGGTGGAGGGGTGAGACCTAGAGATGTTAGAGGACCATACAAAACAAAAAATACCTTGTTGGATGAGCTAAAATTAAAGGACCAAGCACTAAAAGACAAGGAGGAAGCCTTAAAAGTTCAAGAAGAAACTCTTCAAGCAGTTAATGATGAAAAAAGAGCCACACAAAAGCGCCTACGAAAAGTAGAAAAGATACTTGATGTGATAGTCAATAATCAAAATTTTCAGCAGCTTTTGCAATGTAGTGAGGATGATGATGGTTTTGCCTCTTCTGCATCTATATCGGAAGATGATAATCTAAACTAGTTACAAGGTTAGCTAAGAGAATGATTAATACATTAACATACACATGTACTTTCTTATAGTGGTTATCTTAATGATTAATACATTGACCCATACCATATGGCAGGGAATTATGGACAAATCTGGGAAGGACACTTGCATAGTTTAAAGGCAGTAAAGAGAGGATATTGCATTACTTTTCTGTCAACATGTGTAATTCAAAACAGATTTCTTTTCTCTATGATTAATTCCTAGTCATGTCGTTTATCTTTATGCTTTTCAATATATATCTAGTGTATGTAAATATAACTTTTTAAATAGTTTCTTTTCCTAGTACATGACTGATGAAGAATGAATATTGCCCTGATGTCTGGTTTATAGCTTCTATTGATAGTTAACGTATGTAGATTGGAATATTTCTTGAGAAACATTGAAATATAAGTACATAACATATAACTTAGTGGAGGTTCCTGTATACGATCGGCCGTACAGATTGTCTTGTATGTAGTATATGAAACAACAAATACTGGTGAAGACACATCAAGGACACAAGGAAAAGAAAACTGACGTGTCAGATTAAACTATAAGAAGTGAGTTCCATTTCTATAATTAGTGTCTCCTTTTTAAACTCAAATTACGACATGTTTTTTTAACTCTACCTTTTCCAACAATATTTTAATGAAAGGATGAAGAAGCATGGAGAAAGATGAAGAATATGACTGATAAGAGGTATGCAAAACTAAGTGTCAGTTTATATATTCTATGTGAAGACAGATAAGTAGCTTATCACTAAGATGAGGATGTTCTTTCTAATTCTATGCAAGATAATCTCAACTTGGCGCTTGTCAATCCATTTATTTGGTTCCTCTTGTTTGACTCACCTTTTGTCTTATGTGAATCTTCCCTATGTTCATCAATAAGACGATGAGGTTCTTTCTAATTCTATGCATGATAGTCTCAACTTGATCAATATTGGATGAGGTTTTCCTGATCCAAAATATATGTCTTGATTCACTGTAATAATCTATGGTCTGTTCTTTTGTAAAGGGCATCCTCACTTTATTCAGCTAGTTTTCCTCCACACAATTTGGTGCAAAAGAAGGTGACACTTGGATAGAATACATGTTCCAGGAACAATCGACTACACGTGGCTAGAGGAAATTCTTTACATGCTGGATAGGTCAGTGGACCAACCCTTTTTTATTGCTGTAATTGAAAGACATTTTGATTCTAGTTACACAAAATTTTGAGTAACGAAATACATTTGCTTGTGACCTAAACCATGAAATCCTAAGACTATTTTTTCTTCTAGGATAATTTAGGTATGTTTACAAGAATTTATTTATCTGTCTTGTCAGCTTCAGTTTTTCGTTAAGAAGCATCAATTTTCCAACAAGACTTCAAGAACTGGTGCATCTACCATTCAAAGAAATTGCAGTGGTCAAGCCCCTGAATATAAAAAACACAAAAATAGTATAAAATTTACAATGTAATAAATACACATAAAATATAACATCTAACAAGAAAATTAGAAATGTATCACTTGCAAGAAAATTAGAAATCCCTAGATTACAGTCGCTTCCCCGATCGCCTTTCCCATTCCCCTTACCCACATCCCCCGCCTCAACTAAAAAACGGTTGTCACATATTTGAGGTTCTTACTACTAGTATTTTATTTTGGTGATGGGGCAGATGAACTTTAGGGTCAAGAGAAAAACAAAACCAGCCTGCCCATGCTAAAGAAAATAGATGTGCGAGCTGAGTTGCCTATTTTAGTATTGGCTATCATTCCATTTGACTCCCTATTGTTTCATTTTATAGGATTGTGTCTGGCGTTTGCTTGAGATTATGAGGCATCTTATATAGTACCATAATCACAGGGTACAAGGTGGAAGGGCAGGGCATTATCTGATTAGGAAATATATTTCAGGTAGTGGTGCTCTTTTTTGATGTCAATGGTCCCCTCAAGGATGAACACCCCAACTTGTAAACAAAATATTACACGAATGTTTTTCTAGATGATGTTTTTTCTAATATATCTTCTGCATGTGCTCGCTCTGCTATAACACCCTATTGTCTATCTTATCCATGTCTACTTTTCTATTGATGGTATGTTTTAAGCCAAATAAAACAAGGAATATTGAAATGTTTTAACTTATGACATACTTGCATTTGGTCATTTTCTGATACATTTATTATAACTTTGTAATGCTTCTAACCTTATTAATAGAACGAACATAGAGATGTAGAATAAGTCTTTAACCAACTCGGCCATCACATGTATGGATGTGATCTGATCGACACCAAATTAAATAATATTTGCAATTACATGCACAAGGATGAAGAGCCAAAAAGTTGACCTAATTAATGTGTTGACCCATCTTGAAGTTATTAAAATTTCTGATGCTACAATTTTTTTTTCTTTTAGAAAACAAGGATGCTACGATTGTTGTTTATCGTAGTTGGGAGAGATCATAGTAGAGTAAACCATTTTAGAGTATAGTTTTCTGAACTTATGTGGCTTTGGTACCACTTTCTTAATTCAAACAATGCATCAGTATTCCCAAGATGAAATAAACAACAAAGAACAATTTCTTAGCAACACCCATGTCACATGGACATTGTGAAGAGCATGCTACTGGACTGCAATGATGATATGTGGTTCTTAGTTAGATTAGCCTATCGGCTCAGAAATTTAGGCAACACATAGAACTACGTAGAACAAGTTTTAGCAATATCCATGTTGCGTGGATGTTGTGAAGAGCATGATATGGACTCATAGATGATGGACAATACTTAGTTAGAACAACCTATTGGATATGGAAAGTAGACAACACAGAGCACTTGTCGCCATATCACAATGACGCAACATATAATTGTTAAAAGGAAGTATAGAAATTGAATTGCCTTTCAAACTAAAGCATTTTGTTTGAAGACCAATGACTAAGTGCCTTGCTATGAGAAACTGATTGAAGGGAAGACAATGTGAAAAATGAGAGTTGCCAACTGTGTCGGGTAACACCAGAAATGATTCCCCATTCCCTTTGCTACTTACCAGGAGGTCACAAACTTTTTGAATCATTGAAAGAAGACATGAAGGAAGATGCACAAAAGTCATGTTTCTCACTTGCATTTAGATAATAGTACTATTGGCACACTTGTAATTAACTAGATGCAAGATGTGGGTTGGGAAGAAAGTGGCAATTGTTTGTGAGACCTACCATTAGCATGAGGCAGAGCTTTGGTATTTGGCTTTGGGGTTAGGAGACCCCCTTTAAATGAAGATGAATACAAGAGGTTTTGTCCTTGCTAGCAGTTTCTCAGCTTCATCTTCAGATACATATAATTTTAGTAACGTGCAATGCAATGGAGGATCCATTTTAAGAGTGAATTATTACTTTGAGTTTAACAGCAATGTGTCATAGGATCCATCACCTCCATTAATTTTCTTACATTCCAAACAGAACATAGCTTCATTGAATATACATACCAGTAGTTTGTGGTAACTCCATATCAAAATTACCTTTTGTCTTTGTATCACTGTGACAAAAAAAGTTATGATAAACTTCTTATCTTCGTTTATTATCCTAGACTAAGGAATGAGTGAGAGGCTTACATATTTGGTATACATATCATATTAATAGATCCATTTTTTTATCAAACTATTTTCTTATTCATTCCATCGAGCATTTTTAGGGCATATAAAAGAATACATAAATTGTTTCCATGTTAGGTGACAAATTTAAATAGACTTGATAGAAAAAGTATGTGTCTGATTGTAACAGGGCTGATGCAGTTGATATACTTTTCAATTGTAGCTGCAGATTTTGGTTGATTAATAGATATTGTGCACTATAAAATTCTATGAAAAGAGCATGGAGAGGTGGGATGTGGCCCCTATGCTTCTAACGAGGATTTTCCAGTATAAGGTTTTACAAGAATCAGACCAAAACTTATCATTGAAATGGAATAAGGACGTCACCGAAGAAGGGGAGAGTTGGTACCTGTGAGTCAAGCCATCGATTGTTCCTGATAGGATGAAGACAACTCATACGCCCTTTATTTGGGGCCATCACCACCATTGACCCTGGCTAGAAGACACTGCGGTTTGGAGATACTAGGCTACAGAAGATGAACTTCCCATCGCCGCAGAGCTTGACTGGAGATGCCCAGTCCTGCTTCCTTCTTCCAAGAGTACATGTAGATCGCTTGGAGACTCCTCTGATGTTGATCGATGGCCAACAATAAAGGCTTGGTATAACATTGGGAGTGAGGGACTCATGGTCGCAACTGTTATAGGAGCGGGGAAAGAGTGGGAGACTGGGCCGACTACCGCGGACGGTGCCCCTTTCAGCGGGTGCGGCAAAAAAACTAGGTTCGTGTATTAGTTGGCTCTCACCCTCTGTTTTGGATTTGTTACGACAAACCCACCCAACAATAGACGATAATAAAATAATTCTACTGTCATTAATTATAACAATAACGTCAACAAAATTTAATTGTCCTTCTGTATCACCCCACAGGAAGGTTCTGAACAACCTATCAATTTCTTCCATGGTGCTCTTAGGCAAAGGAAAAGTACCAGTCCAGTACAAATGATATGCTGACAGTGTGGATATGATAAGTTCTAATCTTCCTGCCATAGAGAGAAGACTTGTTTTCCATGAATCTAATTTTGTTTTGATTTTATCAACAAGAGGCACGCACATACTCTTGGTTAGTCTACCCGAGAACAGGGGTAATCGTTTGAGGTACTCACTCCCTTAAATCCATGATCCAGTTATCACTGATTCACACATCCCCAATGTAAAGGAAAATAACCGTAGACAGAACTTTGTAGTTGGTTGTTTTCAGAGATCATTGTTCCACCTCCCATCTCTGACAGATTGTATCTGTGTTTGCGGAACAAGATGATGCTGAGGAGGTGTTGTTCCAACACGCAAGTAAGTTCATCCCCCTGATAAAAAGAATAGGACATTGACATCCAATCCCATGTAATATACTTCAAATCTTAGATTCTTCTCAGATTTTTTTTGACTCTTTCCAGATTCATCTCCCAAGTTGCTGGACTAACATTGGCTCTCCTCTGTCCACGCTTACTTGTCTGCAGGTGCACACTCTTCTTCTCATGGTAAACCCAAACCATCGTAGGTGCCACAGTGGAGAAAAAAATTGTGCCTCACCATGAGTTTTTGTTGTGTCGATGAAAGGGTAGGTGGGATTCCTCTTTCCAACTTTGCCTCTTGCGTTCTGTATCTTTTCTTGGTCTCTCCTCCCCTAACAAAACAAACCAAAAGTTAAATCCTCAGTTGTGGGGGCGTCTGGAAGGTCCGGTCCAGTAGGTGGCGGCTGAGTTCTCGAGCTAACTCCTGACGTTGGTTACATTGTTTGGCTTCACAGAAATCCCACGCATTCTTCATTTGGACAATGAATATGGGTGCTCAATTTTTTCTTCCTTTTGTTTCACTGTTGATCCAATTGATTAGGTTGGCATTTATTTACCAGTGTGCCGCAAAACCAGAAATAGATTGAATGGGAAGCGTCGACTCTACATTAAATCTGCTTCCATTTTCGCAGCAATAACATAAACCTGGAGTGGGTCGAGTTCTTAAACATTCTCAAGAAGCAGTGACAGCTAAACAACAAGAACATGCAATCACCATCATAACTCTAAGATGATTCACTATCCTCATCCAGTTACGCCTCAGTTTCAAGCTTGGTCACAACTATTTGAATAATTGTCATCCCTGGTCCCCATCGTGAAGTTTGAGCAGCAATATTCTGTTGTGGTCACGGTATTGAGTCAGGCTAACTACACATTGCATTGAGGTACAAATTTTCTTTTTCTTCTTAAAAAGGCATGGCAGACCTCCCTCTCTGCCTTGGTACGCAAAGGATTTCTATTATATCCTTGTCATTTTAGGTTTTTAATAATCCTCCTGATCTTATTGATCAAGTTTATGCATTTTTATATAGATAATTTTTCAAAGCAACAGAAACCATTCAATAAATTGAGTTGTACATTGATCGTTACACATTCTTGGACAGCGACAGAATACCCATTTCTAAAATATGTGCACATTGGCTTCATCATTTTCGTCTTTCATTGGTGAATACCCACTACCGTCTCAACGTCTTCGGTAGAATAACAATAAAATGCTATTGAATTCAGCACTTCCTACTCCGTTGGAAGGATGCCTTGCTGATCCACAGTAATAAGAAACACCAATTAATCACCTGCACAACTTTGGCTTCATATCTACAGCAGCTTTCGAATTAAATCGTGTTGGTTTCACTCTTCCCAGTTTCTGAAAATTTCATATTAGAGCATGTGCAACACGTATGTCTCACTGACTCACTGTCAGCCTCCCATCGCCATCTAAATGTAAGGCTCTATTTTCTGACATCCGTATATCAATCATGTTTTAGTTCATGCACTCGACGACAATAAATTTATCTAATCCATTTGATAGGATTAGATAATCCATTTGATAGGTAATCTGAATTTAACTATGATTCGCTTCCACATGAATTTATCTAATCCATTTGATACGATAGTCAATGGCAATGTTTGCATAACAGGAGAAAAGATCGATGTGACAATGGGATGGAGATTTCTGGTACGCAAGGTGACTAACCTTCATTATTGTAAATGGTGAATTTTTAATGGATGGCGAAAACTAGTACATCCTAGCTATTTTTTCTAACATTGTCAGTGACCAATCTAACCATGTTTTGTTTCTGGGGTTCTGTAATCTTAGTTATTTTTTACCAGCTGTACTTGACTCCAATGCCCTTGGGCGCTTTGAATAAGTTGTTGTAATGAGTATGAAAACTCATCTTGATAGCATCATCTCCTTTGATAACAATATCATCCTGCTGAACAACCTTGATTTGGTTTCTACATCTTCTTGTTTTCAAGGATGCATTGAAAAATTTGGAGTTGGAGTCCCCCAATTTACCCTTGACTTCTGACGGAGAAAGGATTCCTCAACATCTTTAGCTTTGATTACCTCTTCTTTTTTCTGTCTTGCCATTTCCCACAATAGTTCATTTTGCAGGTCACTATCAGAACTGGCAAGTGCAGCAAGTGCTTCCTTTTCTTTATTTGTGGCAGAGTCACTGAGATCCCCTTGTCTTTCCCAGTTCCAGGTCTGCAACACACTTTTCGTGTTCTTCAGTCTTTGGCATAATCTATATATCGGATTTCCATAAACCTTCATAGACCAAGCAGTGCAACTGTTTCTTTGAAGCTTGGTAGGATTGCCCAAGCATTAAAGTACCTAGTAGGACACTTTTGAGCTATTTTAGCATCTCCCATACGTAGGATGAGCATATGGTGGTCACTGTAGATCGTAGGCAGTATTTCCACCCAAAGTTTAGTAAACTCAGCAAGAACTTGTAGATTGCAGAACGCTCTACCAATCTTACTTCTTGTATTATTGTTACCGAGCTGTTGGTTGTTCCAGGTATAGAACGACCCCTTTGCTGGGATCTCAATAACATTCACATCACTGATAACTTGGTTTAACTCAAGCATCGATCTAGCAGAAAGAGAAAGCCTACCCATTCTTTCAGTAGTTGCTCTAACCGCATTAAAATCCCCAAGAACAATCCAGTTTGGACTTGCCTGTGATTTAATGAGTCTGAGGTCTTCCCATAGGATACATCTCTTGCTATCTTCATTGTCTGCATAGACCGAAATGATTTCAATTTCCTTATCATCAAACAATAACCTAAAGTGTAAGCATTGTCATGACTGATAGAGAGTTTTGATGGAAAAACTCTGATTCTCCCATACCACCAGCAATCTAAGCTTATTGCAGCTTGCAACGTTTGAAATTTATTTACTATGCGGCCATATTCTTGGAAGCAATCTTCTGGCTTTTTTATTTTTAAACTTCACCTTAGATTGCGGAATGATGATCGTATTGTCATAAACAACAATCTCAGTCTGCTCGATTTTGGTATTCTGGTCTCCAACCGACACCTTGTAGATGGTTGTCCACTCCTTTGAGGTGTCGGCAACCCTGACCTGATCCCCTCTGGGTTGCGGGGGACGACCTCCATGCTGAGGAGGAGGTCTTCGCCCTCCGCCCCTGCCGCCTGGGTGCGTCGCCATCTTCACAGCATATGTGGAGTTTATACTAAGATTCATTGATAAACACATTTTTCTTGAACCGTTTCATAGTTAAGTAGTTCCATGTGGTTATTCCCTATAGGTTTATACTAATTCCTATCAAAAATTTATTTGATTTTAGTTTCCATGTGCCAAAAATCATTTCTATTAACTAATTGATCTATTCAGCTATTGCAACAACCTTCAATCCCTAAAGATGTTGATCAGAAGCTTACTATTATGCAGTTGCCTACCAAGCGAACTATGATACCTAGCTGGATGAAGAACTTGGCTACGAATTACCATGATAATCTGATGGCAATTGACATGGTAAATTATTATCCATTATGAGTTACTAAGTCTTGCTTTATAGCTCATCATACATCCTTGCATAGCATAATACTATAGTTACATCCTTGCATAAGCATGATACTATAAAAACTATAAATGCAGCATGATCCTTGGACTTCCTTGTGATATTGGTGTAATCTCATATCCTCTCAAGGAGGCAGGTGTTGTGCTAACTAACATGTTACAATGTTTCCATGGGCATGGTATATATTTGTTATAATCAGCTGAACCTTAATCCACCATGCTATCATCAGAGTCTGGGGGTGGCAGTCTCTAGATCTTTAATTTAGTTGGGTGTGGGTAATGGTGTTGAAGCTTGTTTGTCCAAACAGGCCGTTAAGGAATACCAGGATGCCACAAATTAAGTAGACACAAGAGCAATTTCCAGATGATGGACCATCTGAGCACTTAGTTGCCCACCTGTCCTCATGCTATGATCCTTGAGCAGAGAATAAAAGTTAATGAGCCACTTAAGTATGTGTGTTGCCTTGGTAATCTTATATAGGTAAGTGCAACTTTAGGAAAAAGAGTGTGATAATTTAAGTATAAGCGTTCAAGCTTTATTGTCTAATATAGATGTCCGAATGCGGTACAAAAAGACTATAATTTTGAAATTTGCATAGTGAAAGCTTGAGATTAACGTACAAGAATAACAAAATGCTTCTTTTGAAGCTTCCATTGCGTGATTATTTTATTCCTACAACAGAAGTAGTGGTCGAAATATTTTGACATTTTAATGTTTCTTTGATAGCAACACGTCCACTAGTTTACTGATATTTTTATTACTGCAGTTGACATTTGGTTCTTCGAAGCTGATGTTGGATAAGCTTGTATCTGGGATGAATTTGATGAAGCATCTTTTTCTGCATAATCTTGTATCTGGGATGAATTTGACAAAGTAACTTTTCGTATTTGAACAAAGGAAAAGTTTATATATAGAGAATTTGTCTTTGTCCATTTAGATGTACGCCACTTAGAGGTGTGGTTGTCCAATATCTATTGTAATTTTCTTTACGCAAGGGGCAATGTCAATGTCCGCAATGTATATCAACACTTTTTTCAGATCAATAAAAGTTATAATTTGTTTGTTCCAATGCCAGTTTGTCAATATCAAACGTAAATGTTGAATGTGTATTTTTAATGGTTATAGAAAATAATAAATTTATAATGCTCTACCATTCAAATACGTATATTAGATGTATTACAAAAATTCGTTTTGATATTTTGTCGTTGTTGCTATTAACGACTGAAAAAAGACGTCCCCACTACTCTTTTAGACAAGCTGATTGCAGTAGTCGTGACTGACTACTGCGACAGGATCATATTATCGTTAAAATCTTTTGTGACGAACAATTCATGTTTTCGTTATAGCCATTAGTGACAAAATATATTGGTTGCCGTTATTGTTAATAGCGTTGGATTGAAATGAGACGTCACTGTTTCAGTTAACGGCAAGACCAATAACGGCAAGATGCGACGAGTTTTTTTTATCGTCTTTGATAGTTATAACGACACGTTTTTGTACAACTACGACCACTTTTTTCCATCGTTATTGAGACATTTTCCTGTAGTGTACAAGTTAATTCATTATTAATTGGATCCATAAAAAAAACACATGCTATTAAACATTAGATTTAGTCATCAAAACATATACCATTAAAAAGAACTTCTTTTTCTGAATCCAATGAGTAGTTACTTGTATTTTTTTGGACATTCAGATAATTAGTTATGGATTTTAGAATTTTAACCAATCGGAAAAACTCAAAAAGCCACGTTAGAACGAGATTGCGAGAGAGAGGGGGCCCACACAGACTGGACCATCCAATCAAAGCCGCCCATGTCAGTGGGCACTCAACCTGCACAGACAAACACTGCGCGCAAGCAGATAAGAGGGAATCAAGTGAAAGGACTTATATGCCCCTATGCGAGAAACACAATGAAGGTAGGAAACAAAGAGGGTAAGATCGGGAAAACATCACAACCCATCATCTTCTTCGTGAGGACCCAGAGATCCAGAACTCCAGAGGCAAGAATCCATGGTTCCACAGAACCAAAACGAGCAACTTAGGTCTCCATTAGCTACGCAGGATCAAAACGCACTGGAGAACCCAAGAATGATCAAATACGGTGAAGGAATCACAAAAGAACTCAATTGAAAGGATGGAGGATCATGAATCCAAAGCAACGAGTAATAGCATGAAAAGGGGAAAATCGGCTAGCTACCTGATCGTTGCAACTGATGCCAAGAAAAGCATCGCCGAGGCACAGAGAACACCACTAGAGACAAAACGAATCTTGTGAAGGCCTGACGATGAGAGTCGAGCAAGGCCAGGCTGAGGGGGAGGCACTGAGTAGGGGAGGTAATGCCGGAAATAAAAGTAGCCAAAACAAAGTGTGTGAATTGTAGCTAGGACCTCGACAGAGGTCAGGGGACTGACCCTTAATTGTCTGATGGTCCAAGGCGGAGAGGAGATGAGATGAAGTTAGAAATAAGGGAGGAAACAAAGCATAAGGGCGGCGCCAACGGTTGTGGGGAAAGGGGGTGAAAAACCCTACTTTTATAGGGTCATCGGGTGCAGAGGAGAGAGAGGATGATGAGGGTGAAGAAACCAAGAAGGAAGGTGAAGAGGGACGAGAGGAATCAGAGAAGGAAATTGGGGAGAGAAACCCCCCATTCCTGCGTGCGAAATTGGAAAGGGGAAAGGAAGAAGAGAATCCAGTTGCTGCTGGATCTAAATCCAAGGGTCAGGATTGAACCTGAGCAAACTAAAACAGGAGAGCAAGCGTGACAAGGAAATCGAGAAATTATATTTGCATTTAAATAAGGTTTGATTCAGTTTCTTTCCAAAGAAAATTGAGGGTCCAAACATTATCCCATTAATATGAAATTTGACACATAGGCTAATTAAGGTGTGTAGATTTCGATTATAAAATTAGATTTGCCTTTTAACAACTTTTAATGTGTCAAATAATTCAATCACTGTTTTCGCTTTCCTCCTTCATTAGTGGCATTGGGATTATCCAAATTTGATGAAACTTGAACCACAAGTTAACTTAAGTGTGCTAAATACGAATTAGCCATTATTTCCAACTTTTGGTGTCATGAACTTTATTTATTTATTAATTTACACCTTTTAGGCATTTTCTCTCTCTTAACTTACCATATTATTTCAAGGTTGTCCAAATTAAATGAAAATTGACATGTAAACTTATTTTAATATGTAGATTACGAATTTGAAGTCTATTCTTTTTTTTGAGGCTTTCTTACATGGGTTATATCACTTGGCCCACTAATGGCCCAATAACCATATTATGCAACAAATTAAGTTATTCATCATCTTATTATCACCAAATAACTTATATGACATATTAGATTACATTATTCATGCATTTAATTATTAGGATCACTCTAACCTCAACTTTGTTTGGTCAAACTCAAAAGGTCGAACTTCTAGGGTAGGGTTCAAGATATGGTATGTTACAACACTCCACCCCTTAAAAGGATTTCATTCTCGAAATCTATATATCAAACATCAACGATCAACTACTCTCCACCCCTTAAAAAGGTTCAACATAACAAGTCAAACTAAACAATTTTTTAGAGCCACCCACATCTTTTAGTTGTGAAAGCTTTAGAGATTTATATGTTTTTTCAGGTATCCAACTAAAAGTCACCAACTAGGGTTGATCTTTAGGTCCTCGTGTCTCTAACCTATCAACCCTACATGAACATTCAAAGTCATAGGGTAGGTCAACTACTTCATTATATCAAACCTAATCACAAAACTAAGGTTTCTACTCAACTAGAGTTTCTCTTCATTGTGACTTAGTTCAAGAAAACATCGATAAATCTGAGAAAACTTTTGTACGTATAGTAGTATAATGAAAATAATTTTTGTTGATGAAATACTTTGTGATGTAAAACCAACATGCACGCTAAAAATCAATACGAGAACCAAGTCACAATATTTCCATATGAATACTTGGTCATAACCTAATCTCAGCCTCAAACCAAACCTTATTGCATAAGAAGATCATCTTGATCAAATCTAGGGTCACATCTCACTTAGAGGTAACTAACTAAGTCAAGGGTTTTATAGGGAGACAAAATTGAAATAGTCAATTCCGACTACCATGGGCTCTGATACCATGTTGTAAAGAAGTGAAATAACTTCCTTACTAAAAATTTGAACAATAAAACCTCCAGTCCAAACACACTCAGAAGGTATGTTGGAGTGGGTGTAAAATTTTTAAATCTTTATATAATGGTAACAAAAGACCAAAGTATAGCAGCGGAATAAAAATAGGACTATATTCAATTATAAAACAAAGGGTTACAAACTTACTTCATAAGGATCCATGTAGAGGAAATCTAAACTACCTCAAGATTGTCTCCAAGCTTTAACTTCACAATCTAAGTCCAGGTCAACATGAAAAAGCATCCAAGTCCTCCACCTAGGGTTGGAAGCATACCCCATCAAAAGAGAAACAATAGGATACATCAATAAAGGCTGGTATGTGCATACTAGAAAGAAAATTGAGCAATTTATAAAGGATAAGGGACATCAAAATAAAATGCTTCCCATGAAAGAGATAAGTACTACCCAATCGGGCATAAAAGAATAAGATCATAACAAAAGGGATACTTGCCATAAAACAAAACAATAAAAATTTGTGCAAAAAAAGCATGTAAATAGGTAGTAGGGCACACACCCCACAGACGTCATCAAACCTGCATGCATGTGAGATAAACATATCCCTAGAACAATATAAACACAATTGGCGGCCAAGGCTTCACATCCTTGCAAACCTGATAGAGAATGACTCACCTCCAAACTCCCAAATATATGTAAAACGGGTCAAGACACACATCTTGCCCTGGGTACGAGGTTCCTTACCGTCCCAAAAAGAGCAGGAAATATCACATCTGCTATAAACAAAACCAATGCAATTTGCACTACTCTAGTGCTACTGAATCACATAGCATGTTTAATGTAGAGGCAAGTAGAAAAGTATAGTCAAAATAAACAATGTTTCTGTCACACAACGAACAACTCAACATATAAACAAATCCACTTCAAAGTGGGCACATATCATCAAGTAAACTTCCATATCACATTGGGCAGATATTATCAAAAGTACAACTTGCACCAAGGCATAAGAAATAGAGTCAAGAGAATATCTATGATCACAAGATCAATAAAAATTAAGATACTTCACATGAAGCATGATTTCAAGAGAACAACATAATGTGTAGGCTAATGTCCATAGGACCAAAAGTAAGAAAAAAATAGGCTAATTGCTCAACAACAATAGTCGGGGATGCAAACATACATAAGAGAGAAGAATTGCTCAACTCGAATAATCGAAGATGCAACATACCTCAACTTCAGATCCAAACGTCCAAAGACACTTCTTGGTCCAAGCCTAGGCATCCAAAGAACCTATTAAACATATATGTGGAATTAGGGTTAGGTTTCCATTAATTATTCAAAACCCTAAAAACACCTTTTTATTATTATATGAATTAGATTTCCAAAACCATTCCATATTTTAGATTATATTTTTATGCATCTAAAACATATTTTATTATATTTTTATGACTTATCAATATTTAGTTATGAATTATACAAGTTAATTCATTATTAATTGGATCCATAAAAAAAACACATGTTATTAAACATTAGATTTAGTCATCAAAACTTATACCATTAAAAAGAACTTTTTCTGAATCCAACGAGTAGTTAATTGTATTTTTTTGGACATTCAGATAATTAGTTATGGATTTTAGAATTTTAACCAATCGGAAAAACTCAAAAAGCCACGTTAGAATGAGATTGTGAGAGAGAGGGGGCCCACACGGACATGACCAGCCAATCAAAGCCGCCCATGTCAGTGGGCACTCAACCTGCACAGACAAACACTATGCGCAAGCAGATAAGAGGCAATCAAGTGAAAGGACTGATATGCCCCTATGCGAGAAACACAATGAAGGCAGGAAACAGAGAGGGTAAGATCGGGAAAACATCACAACCCATCATCTTCTTTGTGAGGACCCAGAGATCTAGAACTCCAGAGGCAAGAATCCATGGTTCCACAGAACCAAAACGAGCAGCTTAGGTCTCCATTGGCTACGCAGGATCAAAACGCATTGCAGAACCCAAGAACGATCGAATACGGTGAAGGAATCGCAGAAGAACTCAATTGAAAAGACGGAGGATCATGAATCCAAAGAAACGAGTAATAGAATGAAAAGGGGAAAATTGGCTAGCTACCTGATCGTTGCAACTGATGCCAAGAAAAGCATCGTGGAGGCACATAGAACACCACCAGAGACAAAACAAATCTTGTGAAGGCCTGATGACGAGAGTCGAGCAAGGCAAGGTTGAGGGGGCGGCGCTGAGTAGGGGAGGTCATGCCGGAAACAAACGCAGCCGAACAAAGTGTGTGAATTGTAGCTTGGACCTCAGCGGAGGTCAGGGGACTGACCCTTAATGGTCCGATGGTCCAAGGCGGACAGGAGATGAGATGAAGTCAGAAATAGGGGAGGAAATAAAGAATAAGGGCGTCGCCAACAGTTGTGGGGAAAGGGGGTGAAAAACCCTACTTTTATAGGGTCATCAGGTGCGAAGGAGAGAGAGGATGATGAGGGTGAAGAAACTAAGAAGGAAGGTGAAGAGGGAAGAGAGGAATCAGAGAAGGAAACCGGGGAGAGAAACCCCCATTGCTGCATGCGAAATTGGAATGGGGAAACGAAGAAGAGAATCCAGTTGCCGCTGGATCTAAATCCAAGGGTCAAGATTGAACCCGAGAAAACTAAAACAGGAAAGCAAGCGTGACAAGGAAATCGAGAAATTATATTTGCATTTAAATAAGGTTTGATTAAGTTTCTTTCCAAAGCAAATTGAGGGTCCAAACATTATCCAATTAATATGAAATTTGACACATAGGTTAATTAAGGTGTGTAGATTTCGATTATAAAATTAGATTTGCCTTTTAACAACTTTAATGTGTCAAATAATTCAATTACTATTTTCTCTTTCATCCTTCATTAGTGGCATTGGGATTATCCAAATTTGATGAAACTTGAACCACAAGTTAACTTAAGTGTGTTGAATACGAATTTACCTTTATTTCCAACTTTTGGTGTCATGAACTTTATTTATTTATTAATTTACACCTTTTAGGCATTTTGTCTCTCTTAACTTACCATATTATTTCAAGGTTGTCCAAATTAAATGAAAATTGACATGTAAACTTATTTTAATGTGTAGATTACGAATTTGAAGTCTATTCTTTATTTTGAGGCTTTATTACATGGGTTATATCACTTGGCCCACTAATGGCCTATTAACCATATTATGCAACAAATTAAGTTATTCATCATCTTATTATCACCAAATAAATTATATGACATATTTGATTAAATTATTCATGCATTTAATTATTAGGATCACTCTAAGCTTAGCTTTTTTTGGTCAAACTCAAAAGGTCAAACTTCTAGGGTAGGGTTCAAGATCTGGTATGTTATAACACTCCACCCCTTTAAAGGATTTCATTCTCGAAATCTATATATCAAACATCAACGATCAACTACTCTCCACCCTTTAAAAAGGTTCAACATAACAAGTCAAACTAAAAAAAATTTTAGAGGTACCCACATCATTTAGTTGTGACAGCCTTAGTGATTTATATGTTTTTTCAGGTATCCAACTAAAAGTCAGCAACTAGGGTTGAGCTTTAGGTCCTCCACCGCCGTCGCTGCTAGCTACTTCTCCAGCCAGAGCCACCGGAGCCTCTGCCTTCTTCCCTCTGACAAGGTTGGTCTTCCCGCTGCTAGCTGCTCTGCTTTTTTATGCATCGATCAAATTGTTGTGATAAAAATGCATGTAATGTATTTGATTAGAGTTAATCTAATCTGGATGTTCATAATAATGGTCTGGATGTTCATAATAATGGTATGTTAAATATGATGATTAGGGATAAATATAATGTCTAGTACACAAATATTAGATGATATTCAAGAAAACCCTAGTTTGATGAGCATGTTGTTAATCATGTTAATTATGATTCTTCTATATATTCTGATGTCATTATATAATTATGTGATCCCAACATATTAAATTGAATTAGAATGATTTCATGAATTATAGGGTTTTAAAGTTGATAAACATGTACATGCAGAAATAGGGTTATTAAACCAATGGTTATAACATAGTATGATCTTAATCTGATCTGGATGTTCATAATAATGTAGTATGTTAAATATGATGATTAGGGATACATATAATGTCTAGTAAAGATTCCTAGACCTTTTGTTTGAAACTATTGATTTCTTGATTTATTATTTAATAATGCTCTATTGATTAGGATTAACCATGTTGCCTGTACTTTATAGACATTTATTATATATAAGAATGACAACACATGTATTTGTTGGCCTAGAAACCCGTCCAAGATTGGCTCATTAGGAGTAAATCTTAGATAGTCCCCGGTTTGGGACTGTTCTTGAACACCTAATCTCACTTAGGATGTAAGTGTATAATGTGTATTGGGTTTTCGAGAAAATTTCAGTAGCATTTCCCCGTTTGTTCTCTAAGTACATATGTACTTAGAGAACAGCGGGGAAATGCTGCCGAAATTTTCTTGAAAACCCAATACACATTATACACTTACTAGTGAGATTAGGTGTTCAAGGATGGGATAGGTGGTACACATTTATTATATATAAGAATGACATGAAATGTGTTTGTTGGCCTAGAATGTGAACAATCATTGTTTTTTATATTACTTGTACATTGATATAAATTAGAATGAACAATCACTAAATTATATACTGTTTGTATGGAGTCCGGCTTCATTGTAGATATCTATTATTGTGTTTGTTGGCCTAGAAACCCGTCCAAAATTTACTCATTAGGAGTAAATCTTGGATAGTCCCCGGTTTGGGACTGTTCTTGAACACCTAATCTCACTTAGGATGTAAGTGTATAATGTGTATTGGGTTTTCGAGAAAATTTTGGTAGCATTTCCCCGTTTGTTCTCTAAGTACATATGTACTTAGAGAACAGCGGGGAAATGCTGCCGAAATTTTCTTGAAAACCCAATACACATTATACACTTACTAGTGAGATTAGGTGTTCAAGGATGGGATAGGTGGTACACATTTATTATATATAAGAATGACATGAAATGTGTTTGTTGGCCTAGAATGTGAACAATCATTGTTTTTTATATTACTTGTACATTGATATAAATTAGAATGAACAATCACTAAATTATATACTGTTTGTATGGAGTCCGGCTTCATTGTAGATATCTATTATTGTGTTTGTTGGCCTAGAAACCCGTCCAAAATTTACTCATTAGGAGTAAATCTTGGATAGTCCCCGATTTGGGACTGTTCTTGAACACCTAATCTCACTTAGGATGTAAGTGTATAATGTGTATTGGGTTTTCGAGAAAATTTTGGTAGCATTTCCCCGTTTGTTCTCTAAGTACATATGTACTTAGAGAACAGCGGGGAAATGCTGCCGAAATTTTCTTGAAAACCCAATACACATTATACACTTACTAGTGAGATTAGGTGTTCAAGGATGGGATAGGTGGTACACATTTATTATATATAAGAATGACATGAAATGTGTTTGTTGGCCTAGAATGTGAACAATCATTGTTTTTTATATTACTTGTACATTGAAGGATTGCTAATTGATAAAAGATCACAATTTTAGAGACATGTATGTTAATACAAATGCTAAATGTTTTCCTTATTCTAGTTGATACAAATGCTAAATGTTTTCCTTTTTAATGAAATTTTCAGATGGCTCACCATGATGAGAATGATGTCCATGATGAGCATGAAGTCCATGATGAGCATGCTGTCCATGACGAGCATGATGAGGATACCAACGTAAGTTCTAAAAACATATCCCGTATTTCTATAAAATTCATTATCTTCTAGTTATGTCATATATCCTGTATTTCTATATTGGCTTAATTCGGTGTGTTTATTTTTGTCAAATTTTAGGTTGATGCTGCACAGCTACCCACTGAAGCAATTGAGCAACTTGATGCGCAGCAACAAAAACTTAACAAGAAAAGGGGTATCACTCTGTTGAAAAAGTTACTTGCGCTGAGTGGCAGTGGATCCAAATTGGTTGTGGAGTTTGATAATGGAGGGAATGCAATTGGAGTGAACCGCAATAATTTTATAAACTATCTTGGGGTTGTCACTCGAAGCCATTGTGGTGTTAAATATGATAATTGGCATAAAGTTCCTCAGGCGAAGAAAGACTTGATATGGAAAGATTTATGCGTGAGTTATTATTATTTGCAATTCTATTTTGTAGATTACAAATTCTATTATTTGCAATTATATTTTTGGTACTAGTTAATAACATTTCTATTTTACAGAATCTGTTTGCATTGGATGAGATGTTGCATCGTAAAAGTGTGATGCAACGCGCTGGAAAGATGCTTAGGAATTACAGGACAAATCTGAACAGAGAATACATAAGATAGGGTGATAAGAAGAAGAAGTCAGCCCTTGAACAATGGAACTTCTTGGACAAAGAAGATTGGGACAATTTTGTTGCTTCAAGAAAATCTGAAGAATTCAAGGTATTAGGCGTCACTCCCATTTTAATTAATATACATTGTATTCACCTATTCAAGATTAAGATTTAGTGCTACTAACGTAATTATAAATGTGCATACTAACTAGGCCCTCAGTGACGCACAAAAAGCAAGGCGTGCACTGAATGTACATGACCATACTATGGGTCCAAAAGGCTATGCAAGCGTTCGCCAAAGACTACAGGCGGAGTCTGCGGCTACTCAGGAGTCTGCGACTACTCAGGAGTCTGCAGCCACACCCTTCCCTCGCCATGATATCTGGATAGCTGGCAGGAAAAACAAGAAGGGTGAAATAAAGAAGCCCGAAACTGCTGAGGCGGCTACAAAAATGGTAAAATACAACTCTTAGAGCAATCATTTGAATATTGATTATTTGTGGTGTTAACTTACCAATTTTTGTTTATGGTTATTAGCGGGAGCTACACGAGCAGAGAAAACAAGGCACGTTCATCCCTCAGGGCACAAGGGATGAATTGACAGTTGCTCTGGGTAACCCAGAGCATCCTGGACGTGTTAGAGGTGCCGGCGCTGGTGTGGGCATCAAAGCATTCTTTGGGCCATCCCAGCGCAAACCCAGAGCGGGACTTTCTCAAGAAGAGGTAACATATATATTCTATTTTTATAATGTTACTGCAAAAGGAAATTCATTAATAAAAAGCTAATATTTGTTTTATCCATGTATAGGAGAATAAGAGAGTCGAGGATATAGTTGCTAAGAAGCTCAACGATGTGGTTGCTGAGAAGGTCAAGGAAGAATTGCTGCGGTGGCAGACATCTCAGGCTTCCAATCAGCCTATGCCGACCCACTCTTCTCCTGGTGCACAGACTGCAAGTAATCCTGGAGACCCATCGCCTAACACGTCTGCTGTAAGTATTGTTTATGACATTGTAGCTAGTCTTTTCAAGATGATATGTTTTCAAGATGATATGTATATATGTATAACATTCTTTACGTAAATTTGTAGGCATTGAAGCCATTCCGCTTAAGAATGGAAAACTATGTTGTTGCAGAGGCGCAAGCTTACCAGTCCCTTCCTGGGGCAACGTTTCATGGGAATCCAATGCCGCAGGGCTACATTCGTGTGAGCCCGATACATGTATTACCCGATTGGAGGGAAGTTGCGTTGCCATATGCCCACCCAGATATTGATACACTTGGTGACGCAGAAAGCGGGGTCATATTGTGGCCCAAAGCAGATGTCCTCTACACGACTGAAATTGTAAGATAAATTTACATTGATTTAGACTGTTAATGTGTATATATGATGTCAACTGATCTGAAATTATATATACAGGTTAAAAAGAAGACACCAGGAGCACCTAGGCCTCCACCTCCAATTCCCGCATTACCAACTTGGGTTCCAACTGACCTACAATACCCGTTAGGTCCTGCTTGTAGGGGAATGGCATGTTGGCTACGGGCACATAATATACTTTGCCCTATAATTGTTTCTTTAGATGCAGATTATGCAGGTCAATCATACGACAGCTCTTTATTTATACAAGATATTATTGAGCTGTTTATGTATGAATGGTTGAATACATCAATGATAGAGACATGGATAAGGTGAGATCTTGTTTATACATCCATATACCTTGTGTAAGATCCGGTGATCTAGTTTCTTATATATTAATGCATACGTCTATATGTTTTGCAGCTACTTAATCGAAGATCATTGCAAACAATTTGCATATGATCATGTGGGATTTTTGATTCCATCATTGATTAGTATGGTAGCTAAAGACCCTGATTGTGTTCAACAATACTGTATAGATGCTTTTACAATTTTTGGTCATCAAATGAAGACGATAATAATAGCTCCATTCAATGTCAAGTAAGTTTGCTTTATTTATAATTTGGACTTAAGAAAATTCCATTATTATTTTGCATTTTGAGTTATTAATTGTTAACTTTTTACCTCTAGTGGTAGACATTGGGAGTTACTAGTTATTATCCCCGGGACGTTCACTGTTTATTATCTAGATCCCGCAGGAAGTACATTAAACACTAAAATTGGACACGTAATGAGAATGGCATTATTCTGGTGAGAAATATTTCATTTTTTATATCCGTTAACATCTTTTATTACATTACTATTTACTTATGCAACTTAGTGTGTTATATTAACATGTAGGGGTTTAGATGCATTCAAAAATGCTGGAGGAAAGGTCCCAAGGAAAAAGAACCAGCCATTGTCTTGGGAGAACGTAAAAGTAAGTTCCCGACTCCCCGACTCCAATGTATATATTAGTGATGTGAATTGTGCTTAGTTGTATTAATTTGTATGTTTCAATTTATAGTGCGCTACACAAGACAATGGCTGGGCATGCGCATACTATGTGATGCGATTTATGCAGATGATTATCAAACATGCCGCATTGGACATCGATACCATACATGAGGTATTATATATAGTCTCATTAGTTAGTATGAAATATATCAATCTTATTTTTATATTATTACTTATATATATACATCATTCTCTTTGCAGGTGTTTAAAACTGACCACACTATAGGCAAACGCTTAAAAAATGTACATGCTCCATATACGAGGGAATCATTAAATGAAGTAAGAGAAGAATGGGCAATAGCTGTACAAACAGTGGCAACTGTAAGATATAATTGGGATGTTGATAGTGATGATGAATGATACTTTGTAAATGAATGTTTCTGAATGTTAAAACATGTATTTGAATGATTCTATATGTGTGAACGTGACAATTGAATTGATGTCTGAATGTATCTACTTGTGTGAATCTTTTTATGTTAATTTTGCAGGTTTGTGGCCTGTTTGTAGGCTGATATCAATGGATGTCGTAAACCTGCAGTTCAGAAAACTGAACTGCAGGTTCTCATCCTGCTGACCAGCCACAGCAGGCCTGCAAACAGATTTATAAAAAAAAAAATAGATATAGGCGTCGGTTATTTACCGATAACCGTCAGCACAGACTTACAGCGTCGGTTTTTTATAAAACACCGACGCCAAAAGTGTTCGCGCTACAGGAAATAAGAGTCATCTAGGACACTTTTCTGCGTCGGTGTTTTAGTATAAAACCGACGCAGAAAGAGTCCTAGATGACGCCGTTTTCTGTGGCGGGAACCCTTTTGGCGTCGGTCTTTTATAAAACACCGACGCCTTTATATTAAATAGGCGTCGGTTTTTTAACCGACGCTGAAGTGTCCACCCTTTTAGCGGCGCCCACATAGGCGTCGTTCAAGAACCGACGCCAAAGGGGGTTAAACAACCGACACTAAAAGGCACTTCTGTAGTAGTGCTTGCACCAAGGCATAAGAAATAGAGTCAAGATAATATCTACGATTACAAGATCAATAAAAATTAAGATACTTCACATGAAGAACGATTTCAAGAGAACAAGACAATGTGTAGGCTAATGTCCATAGGACCAAAAGTAAGACAAAAATAGGCTAATTGCTCAACAAGAATAATCGGGGATGCAAACATACATAAGAGAGAAGAAATTCTCAATATGAATAGTCAAAGATGCAACATACCTCAACTTCAGAGCCAAACATCCAAAGACACTTCTAGGTCCAAGACTATGCATCCAAAGAACCTATTAAGCATATATGTGGAATTAGGGTTACGTTTCCATTAATTATTCAAAACCCTAAAAACACCTTTTTATTATTATATGAATTAGATTTCCAAAACCATTCCATATTTTATATTATATTTTTATGAGTGTAAAACATATTTTATTATATTTTTATGACTTATCAATATTTAGTTATGAATTATACAATTTAATTCATTATTAATTGGATCCATAAAAAAAACACAGGTTATTAAACATTAGATTTAGTCATCAAAACTTATACCATTAAAAAGAACTTCTTTTTCTGAATCCAACAAGTAGATACTTGTATTTTTTGGACATTCAGATAATTAGTTATGGATTTTAGAATTTTAAGCAATCAGAAAAACTCAAAAAGCCACATTAGAATGAAATTGCGACAGAGAGGGGGCCCATACGGACTGGACCAGCCAATCAAAGCTTCCCATGTCAGTGGGCACTCAACCTGCACAGACAAACACTGCACGCAAGCAAATAAGAGGCAATCAAGTGAAAGGACTAATATGCCCCTATGTGAGAAACACAATGAAGGCAGGAAATAGAGAGGGTAGGATCAGGAAAACATCACAACCCATCATCTTCTTCGTGAGGA
The DNA here is from genome assembly GCA_963693085.1 of Alisma plantago-aquatica. NCBI lineage: Eukaryota > Viridiplantae > Streptophyta > Magnoliopsida > Alismatales > Alismataceae > Alisma > Alisma plantago-aquatica. Next base: position 1,733,279,262 of record OY856409.1, on the reverse strand, counting down.
CCCAGAGATCCAGAACTCCAGAGGCAAGAATCCATGGTTCCACAGAACCAAAATGAGCAACTTATGTCTCTATTGGCTACGTAGGATCAAAACACACTGGAGAACCCAAGAATGATCGAATACGGTGAAGGAATCACAGAAGAACTCAATTGAAAGGACGGAGGATCATGAATCCAAAGCAACGAGTAATAGCATGAAAAGGGGAAAACCGGCTAGCTACCTGATCGATGCAAGTGATGCCAAGAAAAGCATCGTGGAGGCACAAAGAACACCACTAGAGACAAAATGAATCTTGTGAAGGCCTGACGATGAGAGTCGAGCAAGGCCAGGCTGAGGGGGCGGTGTTGAGTAGGGGAGGTCATGCCGGAAACAAAAGCAGCCAAAACAAAGTGTGTGAATTGTAGCTGGGACCTCGGCGGAGGTCATGGGACTGACCCTTAATGGTCTGATGGTCCAAGGTGGCGAGGAGATGAGATGAAGTCAGAAATAGTGGAGGAAACAGAGCATAAGGGTGGCACCAACAATTGTGGGGAAAGGTGGTGAAAAACCCTACTTTTATAGGGTCATCAGGTGTGGAGGAGAGAGATGATGATGAGGGTGAAGAAACCAGGAAGGAAGGTGAAGAGGGAAGAGAGGAATCAGAGAAGGAAACTGGGGAGAGAAACCCCCCATCGCTGCGTGCGAAATCGGAAAGGGAAAAGGAAGAAGAGAATCCAGTTGCCGCTGGATCTAAATCCAAGGGTCATGATTGAACCCGAGAAAACTAAAACAAGAAAGCAAGCATTACAAGGAAATCGAGAAATTATATTTGCATTTAAATAAGGTTTGATTAAGTTTCTTTCCAAAGCAAATTGAGGGTCCAAACATTATCCAATTGATATGAAATTTGGCACATAGGCTAATTAAGGTGTATAGATTTCGATTATAAAATTAGATTTGCCTTTTAACAACTTTTAACATGTCAAATAATTCAATTACTATTTTCTCTTTCCTCCTTCATTAATGGCATTAGGATTATCCAAATTTGATGAAACTTGAACCACAAGTTAACTTAAGTGTGTTGAATACAAATTTGCCTTTATTTCCAACTTTTGGTGTCATGAACTTTATTTATTTATTAATTTACACCTTTTAGGCATTTTCTCTCTCTTAACTTACCATATTATTTCAAGGTGGTCCAAATTAAATGAAAATTGACATGTAAACTTATTTTAATGTGTAGATTACGAATTTGAAGTCTATTCTTTATTTTGAGTCTTTCTTACATGGGTTATATCACTTGGCCCACTAATGGCCCGTTAACCATATTATGCAACAAATTAAGTTATTCATCATCTTATTATCACCAAATAAATTATATGACACATTAGATTACATTATTCATGCATTTAATTATTAGGATCACTCTAACATCAACTTTGTTTGGTCAAAATCAAAAGGTCAAACTTCCAGGGTAGGGTTCAAGATCTGGTATGTTACAGGCAATATATTCTGCCTCTATTGTAGAATTTGCAACTGTCTCTTACTTGGAACTCTTCCAGCTCACAACTCCATTGTTCAGCCAAAACACAAATCCAGATTGCTATCTATAGTCATATTTGTCAATTTGAAAGCTAGCATCGGTGTAACCCTTTACCACGATCTCTTTCTCACCGCGGTATACCAAGAATTGATCCTTAGTCCTTCTCAAGTACTTTAGGATGTTCTTTACATCTATCCAGTGACATTCACCTGGATCTGACTGATACCAACTCATCATGCTCAAAGCGTACGACACATCAAGACAAGTACATAACATCATGTACATGATAGATCCAATTGTTGATGCATATGGAATTTTACTCATGTGTGCCCGTTCATCACATGAACTAGGACATTGGGATTTAGAGATCGTAACCCCATGGGACATGGGTAAGTTACCTCTCTTATAACCCTCCAAGCTAAACCTCTTTAGCACCTTGTCAATGTATGTGCTCTGGCTTAGGCCTAGAAGCCTTCTAGATCTATCTCTATAAATCATGATTCCTAATATATAGGATTCTTTGCCTAAATCCTTCATGGAGATGGTCTTCCCCAACCAACCTTATACTGTTTGAAGAGTAGGGATGTCATTTCCCATCAATAGTATGTCATCCACATACAATATGAGAAATATGATTGTGCTCCCACTAACCCTTTTGTAAACATAAGGTTCATCTTCATTTTGACTAAAGCCAAACTTTTTGACTACTTCGTCAAAATGTAGATTCCGGCTCCGAGATGATTACTTCAATCCATAGATTGACCTTTGTATCTTATAGACTTTATTGGCTTCCTTCGGATCGATAAAACCCTCAGGTTGTGTCATGTACACATCCTCGAGTAAATTCTCATTAAGGAATGTTGTTTTAACATCCATCTGCCAAATCTCATAGTCATGATAAGCAGCAATGGCAAGCATGATCCTGATGGATTTAACCATGGCAAATGGTGAGAAGGTCTCATCATAATCAACACTTTGAATTTGATGAAATCCTTTTGCTACCAATCTACCTTTATAGGTTTGAACATTTCCATCAATGTCGGTCTTCTTCTTAAAGACCCATTTGCACCCTATGGGTTCTATCCCTTCAGGTGGATCCACCAAGGTCCATACCTTGTTGGTTTACATGGATTCCATCTTAGATCTCATGGATTCGAGCCATTTCTCATATTATGGTCCTTAGTAGCTTCTAGATATAAAGTTGGCTCATCTTCTATGCCCAATTCAACACTGTCTTGAGTCACGAGAAATCCAAATCTCTCAGGCTCACATCATGTCCTACTAGACATATGAGGTTCCTGTGTTTCATTTGGAACTTGAAATTCCACAAAAGTTTGTGAGTCTTCATGTTCCTTATGTACCTCCTCAGGTTCTCTGCTTGCTTGTTGGTCTCGAACTTCTTTGAGCTCTACATTCCTCCCATGGATTCCATTGGAAATAAATTCCTTTTCAAGAAATACAATAGTCCTAGCAACAAACACTTTGTTCCCAGTTGGTGTGTAGAACTAGTATCCCTGAGTTTCCTTGGGGTATCCAACAAAATAACATTTTTCAGATTTGGGTCCAAGCTTTTTAGGAAATTGTTTTCTAACATAAGCTTCACATCCCCAAATCTTTAACATAGACAAATTGGGATGATTCCCATTCCATATCTCAAATGGTGTCTTTTGAACCGATTTGGAAGGTACGCGGTTAAGTGTAAACATTGTGGTTTCAAGAGCATATCCCCACAATGATATTGGAAGTTTGGCTAAACTCATCATTGATTGTACCATGTCTAATAATGTATGATTCCTTCTTTCTGACACACCATTATGTTGTGGTGTACTAGGTGGAGTCCATTGTGATACAATACCACAGTCTCTCAGAAGGTCCTCAAACTCTTGGCTTAAGTATTTGCCACCTCAATCTGAACAGAGTGCTTTAATACTCTTACCAAGTTGCTTCTCTACTTCATTCATGAAAGTCTTGAACATTTCAAGAGTTTCTGACTTGTATTTCATAAGATATACATAGCCATACCTACTGAGGTCATCAGTGAAGGTAATGAAGTATTGATAGCCTCCTCTAGCATTTGATCTAAAAGGTCCACATACATCAGTATGTATGAGCCCTTACAGATATCTGGCTCTCTCACTGTGTCTAGTGAAAGGAGTCTTGGTCATCATCCCTAATAAACATGCCTCACATGTCTCTAATGATTCAAAATCAAAAGAGTCTACATAACCATCCTAATGGAGCTAGACATGCGCTTTTGGTTTATGTGCCCAAGATGACAATGCCATAAGTATGTTTTGTTTTAGTTGTCAAGTTTTAGGCTTTTATTATTTACGTTGTATATGCTAGTTTCAAGTTGTAACAAGTAGATACCATAAGACATAGGGGAATTTCCATAAAAGATCTCATCTTTAGAAATAGAAATCATTCCATTCTTAATGTGGAATTCAAATCCACTGTTTTCCATAAAAGATATAGAAATAATACTTCTATTAATGGCAGGTACATAATAGAAATTCTCTAATTCTATTACAAGGCCTTTAAGAAAAGATAAACTAATAAATCCAACTACGGTGGAAGCAACAGTTGCTCCATTAGTGACCCGCAACTCGACTTGGCCCTTTCATAAAGGCTTACTTCTTATCAAATCCTGCATAATAGAACATATGTGAGATCCACATCTGATATCCAGTACCCAAGATGAAGAAGTATTTAAGTTTATCTCAATAACATATATACCTGAAGTGGAGATATCTATCCCATTCTTCTTCTTCCTCAGTTCCTCTAGGTAGAGAGGACAATTTCTTTTCCAATGTCTAGCCTGGTGACAATGGTGACAACTGCCTTCTTTAGATATCCCTCCTCTAGATTTGAGCATGGATGACTTTGGATTCTTCCCGGCTTTAGAACCTTTCTTAGCCTTGCCTTTACCTTTTGACTTTCCCTTGGTCTTACTGATCATCATCATAGACTTGGGCTTGTCTTTCTTCATTTGTGCTTCAGCTATCCTCAACATGCCCAACAATTCTGACAATAGCTTGTCCAGATTGTTCATGTTGTAGTTCATGACAAAATGACTATATGATTCAAGAAATGATTGTAGAATCACATCAGTGGCCAACTCTTGACCTAGGGGAAATCCCATCTTGGATAGGCTTTCCACGTACCCAATCAAAGTGATTATATGGGTGCCAACTGAGTCTCCCTCTTTCATCTTGCTCCTAAACAAAGCTTTGGAGACATCATATCTCTCCTGTCTTGCTTGGTGATAATACATGTTCTTGAGATGTGTTACCATCTCCATGACATTCATGTTCTCATGATACTCTTGCAACTCATAGTTCATTGAGCACAACATCAGGCACTTGACATCCACGACATCATCAAGGTGCTTCTTGTAAGCATCCTTTTTATCCTTGGGCGCATTTGAGGTGGGTTCTGCTGGCTCTAGTGTTTCAAGGGCATAGAGCTTATGCTCATGTGTGAGAACAATTCTCAGCGTCCTAAACCAGTTTTGAAAGTTGGTTCCGGTAAGTTTGTCCTTCTCAAGGACCAATCACAACGAGAACGTGTGAGTGTTGTTTGCCATTTGATTGCTACAAAAGAAAAAGTTTGCATTTAGTGCAAAACATTTTGACTTGTAAAGATTTGATAAATGAGATTAATCACGCCTTTAATTAATTACGCTCCAACTATTTCATTCAAATTGATATCCCTCACTATCAACTTGAAAGATTACAACATACAACCTTCTAGTGAGCCAAGATCCAAAATAACTGGATCAATGCCCATCCTATGCCGGCGTCAAAGACCAAATACTAAGGTAGGCAACTTTTGCCAATTGTATCATATGAAACTCTTGGATAGATGATCATGCACAACTCCTTGCCATGATTCATTTGTGTGCCTCAAGGTACTTGATCCTATCAAGGTTCCCTAGTTAAGTCCAACCCATAAGCCAACACGATGAGTGTGCACCCTGCAGAGGCAGACCCACACACCCACCATCACACTTCCACGAGATAGAAAGTGTACCACGCGGAGGCGTGCCCATACATAGTTGATCAAGCTTTTCATGTGTGTTTCTTTATGGAAGGCAACTAAAACTTAATATTATTAATTGAGAGGTTTTATTAATACATATACATATCCAAACACCACATACTTATAATACATATCATATACTACTATATCCATAACCACAAATGATAGACATGAAATCACAAACACAAATACATCAGTTATGGCTATACTATTGTAGTCCTTTGGAGAAACAAAGGATTACAATCCACCTATGGTCTTATGCATCTCATGCAACAACACATGTGAATCAACCTATAAGGATCAACATTACAATGAACAACTTCATGGATGCTCCGTGAGGTTGGAACTTCAAGTTGCTTCTTGGAATTGGATCTTCATGTTGCTTCTCCATGGATGCTCCTTGGAGTTGGATATTCAAGTTGCCTCCTTACATCAAGTTTACAAAGGCTAAAACTAATCCTATCTCTATTACATCGTATGAGTACAAATATAAAGGGAAAGAATTAATTACACTTTGAAATAAGAGATGAGGCTCGCATTGCAAGCCGAATACTTTATATAAAAGATCCATGTACAACCATTATACATCCATAGCATTCTCAAACAAACATTCCCACAAGATTGACATCCACATTCATTCACAACATACACAAAAGGGGATACTAGGCCATAATCGTGCATGCATTCACCACATAAAATAGATTTTAAAGGTGACGTGAATGATATCATAGGTATATCTCCATATATGTATATACATATTAAAATTGCAGTACTTTTAATGTGGGAAATTCCCCATTAACTAAAGTTTTGACTCCCACGCTGACTATGCGGGGTACACATGGGAACATTAGCAGTTTTAATTTGCATCGTAAGCAACATAGAAAACACTATACAACTGTAAGGACCATGACCTTTGTTTTGGGCTTACCTTGTTTGTTTTGCCTAAACCTTGTTCTTAGTTGCTTGCTAAACACCTTTAGTGATGATTAGGGTTTGCTTATGCTTTGTTGAGAGTTGGAGGTGCTACTTGCAAAATAACCTAAGATAGGGTTGGAGAGCAAGTTTGTCACCTTGAGAGACATTTTTCTCTATCTTTGCTTCCTCTAGGGTTGAGAGGAAGGTTTGGGACCGTGCCTTGAGCTTGTTTGAGCTCTTTTGGGCCTTGTTTTCCCTTGTTTGGGCCTTGCCTTGTTTGGTTGAGCCCTATATTGGGCAACGTAGCTTGTGTTAGCCTTGGTGTGTGTCGGCCATGCCTTGTATCGGCCTAGAGGAGTAGTGTGTCGGCCTTTAACCTTGTTTGACCTCCTTGCCTTAGTTGTGTCACCCTAGCTTGGACATGTGGCCAAACCTTGGTTGAGTGGTAGCATGGAATGTGCATGAGGTTTGTAAGGTGGTAAAACATGTGGACAAGTGTCCCTTGGTAAGGTGACACCTTGCCTTGTTTTAACCTTGACCCTCATCTATATATGCCTTGACTTTCTCTTCCTTGGGAACCCTTTAGCTCTTTTGATTCTCTTCCCTCCTTGTGTGAATGACACACCTTCCTTGGAGAGCTTGGTGGCCGATCCTTTTCCTTTGGTGGAGATCTCTTCTTCTTCCTCTAGTTTGGTGGCCGAACCCTAGGAGGGTCTTGTTCTTTGGTAAGCATCTTCCCTCTCTCCTTAGTATCTTCTTCTCCATCTTGCCTACCCTTAGACCATGGTGGTTATGATCCTTGTTTCTTCTCTTGAGGGGTCCAAAAGTGGTGTTCTTGGAGCTAGGATCTAGAAGCTTTGAGCTTAGGAGCTTGAGGAGTTTTCTTAAGGCGGGTTACATAACTTCTAACCCTAGCTATACTACCTTCTCTATGTAGCATGATTCATATATGTGGATGATCGGCCATTGCATGTTATGTTTCTTGCTCTAGTACATGTTGTTGATCTTATGGATAAAGTGAGCATGATGTTGTTGATGTTGTTGATGGTTTATATACCTTTGGATCTAGTTGGATGAACCATAGTTTAGGGTTTATTTTGGGGCAATACCCCTTTCTCTCCTTGGTTTTTGAGAAGTGAGTTTGAGCTCTAGTGATGTGGGAAATACCCCTCTCTTGTTTAAATTGAGAGGTGAGCCTATATTCTAGTTGCTTGGGCAACACCCTCCTCTCACCATGGATTTGAGAGATGAGCTCTTGGATATGTGATGACCTAAGTTGAGGTTGATCTTTGTGGTTTCTTGATTTGTGATAGAGGTTGTGCAAAACCCCTCTCTCTTGGTTGTTGAGAGGTGAGCCGATCTTCTTGATCAATTAGGGTTTGGTGCCCTTGTGCTCAACGTTGAAGATGACCATGTTGGGTTGTGCCTTGCACGATATGACCTTGGAGTAGTGCTACTCGATAGCCTTGTCTTGGGTTGTACCTTTGGCTGATATGCCTAGTTGAGCTTGGCCAATACCCTTTGTGGAGTTGGAGCTTGGGCAATACACCTTGATGTGTGCTCTGCACGACACACCTTGTGATAACTCTTGGTCGATATGAAGTAGTCTTGTGGTGCTCGTTATGGCCCTCTTGACCTTGATGATGACCTTGGGCAATATGCCTTGACCTTGTAGATGTTGCTCCTTGGCCGATAGAGTGCCTAAGTGGATATCCCTAGTTGAGAGCCTTGGGCGATACACGTTAGTATGGTCTCTTGAACGGTATGGGTTGAGTGGTGCACCTTAGTGAGTATCTTAGTGGTGACTGATATGATGTGTTTGATCTTGTTGGGTGATTAGCCTTCTTGGGGTGCCTTGGTATCCGTTGTTGTCATGAGCATGGTGGGTGCTACAAGGTTGAGCTTGAGCTCCTTGCTGCTGTCCGATACCAGTGTTGAATGCTAGGGAAGTTGTTTCCCGTTATAAACCCTAAATCTAGTTGAACAATAGGCTCTCTAGTAAAACCTTAGTGGTCGTCTTGCCCATGGATGGCACGATGCCTTGGCTGTCATGAGGGTCCTCTGGACGACATGGTTTGGTGGGTGGACGATAGGCTCCTTGGGCGTCATGTCCTTGATCGTTATGGCCTTAAGCGTTATGAGGTTGGTGGTTGCCCAACATGAAACCCTAACCCTAACCCTAACCCTAGCTCGTGTGCACGAGAGGCCTTTGGCCGACAACCCTACTGATGATGCATGATTCATCCTTGGATCGGGTTGCCCGACACCATGAGAGCTAGTGGATTCTTATTGCCCGATAGGTGAAGTGATGGGGTTGGCCGATATGGTGGTGAGCTTGCTTAGGGATTGGCAAACCCTAGCCGATACATCTTTTGGTGAGGGTTGGCGATGCCCGCCATATCTATGGTGAGGGTTCTGATAACTCAGAATGTATATGGCTAATAATGATAACACAAGTCATATGGTGTAATCACCTTGAATCATGAAAAATATGATAATAAGATAAAATGATAGGTTGTGAACCAGGAAGTTTGGAAGGATATGATGTTGCTATACATGATAATGTGACACATGCATATGGTCACAAGTATGGGGCATGATATATGCTTATGATTGATAATAAAACAATGATTTCTACAGCTTATGTGTAAAATACTCATGGATGTTGCTTTATACTTGATAGCATGATAGTTCTGTTAATCCATGATGGCTTCAATTATCTCTATGGATGTGTATACTAACCATGTAGGTATTTCATGTGGATTCATAGCTGGGTAAGAGCTATAAGATGTATGTTCTTGAATAGCACCCTGTGGTGATGAGATAACAAGTGGATAGGTTTGACGACCTGATATAAGGTTGAGTGCCTGGTTGAGGTATTATCCTATGATGATCAGATAAGGGATGCGTTCCCAGAATGTTGACGCATGATTATGATGCCTTGAGAGGTAGTGGTTGATATAATGAGGGATTGAGGTCCCAGGATAGTATGATGATGGCAATTCTGTAAGGCTATGTTTATACTTTGGTTGCCTCAACAATTGTCTTACAATATACTAATTAATTATAGATGAACATATCATGTAGTTTTTCCAGGACATAGATCCATCATCGTCAGTATTTGGTGATGGTGAAACAGGTTTATCCTGCGGGATTACCTAGAGTGCATATTGTTGAATATGCAAGGTTTTCCCCTAGCCTAAAATAGGAGGATTTGAGTGCAGCTGTGGTTGCATACTCAGGATATATGGAGCATGGTGAACAGACCCATGGCTCAAGATATGTGATGATGAGCATGATGCATTCATGGCTCAGATGTATATATGGGTAGCTTGTGGAGCTGACCCAGAGGCTGAGGCCCTATAAGCATATGACTGCGGTTTTGCTTGATGATTCATGTACTGACCACGGGAAGGTGAGGTCATGTAGTCCATATCTCCTTAGACCTTGTATGGCACTGAATTGGGCTTCACAGCCAATGGTTGGATTTGAGCAGGAAAGGCTCACTTCCTCAGGGCATAATAAAACATAATCCATCCGAATAGTATATCTTGCTTAGAGCAAAATACAGAAACATTGATTGAGGCCTTGCCTACATAGTTGATCTTGTTGTACTATGCAGTTGTGTGTATGATCCTTATATCTTGTGATAAGTTCTTATAAAACTTATCTTGTCAATCATGTCTCATAAAGAAATACTTGGTTATATGCCTCACGGATATCTTGGTAAGATTGATGGTAATAATAGCCTAGCTCAGTCTGCTGCTCTTGTTATATGCTTTATCAGTTATCTGTTGTTATCTGCTTTAACCTTTTAAGGATTTATAGTTCAACGGGGAGTTATGTTTCTCACTGGGACTGTGTGTCTCACCTTGCTGGTTTACACCCTTTTTAGGTGATTGCTATAGACGTGGTGGTGGTTGTGAGGTTGTGACTGAGCAGCAAGAAGAGCAGTAGAAGGCAAGAGATGGACATGCTACTATTTTGGTGGTTTTGTAGTAGCATCCTAGAGTCATTCCTGTACTCTTTGGTCCTAGGAGGTGTTTGACGAAGTTTCACGATGTCTAGCTATTGTAATCTTGTATATCCTATTGTTGTTCGTACGTGGCCGTTATGTATGTATAAACAAGTGTTGTACTCTGGTGCTAATAGTACAGCTGGTTCCGATAAGCTGTGGACCTATAACAAGGCTTGTGAATGTTTATATAATATGTTTCTCTGTAGGATCTGGATGCAAAAGTTCTCTCATGTATGCTTTCTGCAATCGGTTTTAATTAACCCGTGTTTTCGATAATGTGCTAGTTCTGCACGTTTTCACGTGTCATCTCGTTGTTTGTGTGATGGCAGGGTGTCACGGTTGGTTTCGTATCAGAGCTCTAGGTTTTCTGAGTCTACAGGGATCTAAGACTAGCCTTTCGTCTGTTCTTGTGAGTTTTCCAGATTTTCTTAGAAAAACCTTCTACCCTCAGCAGAAGATAAAGCCTAAAGATGTCTGGAAACCATGGAGAACATGTCACCGAGAGCAGTGATGCTACATTAGTTGATGGAGCAGGAGGGCAGGCACATGAAGATCGGGTGCCTGAGGTCCCCCAACTTGACCCAACCATTCTTGAAAATCCTACCTACCAACACCTTATGGGGCAGTTGATGGCTACGATGAATCACATGGTGGAAAGGATGCCAGTGCCTCTGCCAAGAGAACATGCTCCCCATGGTGAAACATAGGGTATTGGGAAGACCTTTGAGCGGCTTCACTGAGTCAGAGCTTCAGATTATGCTAGAACGACTGATCCAACGGATGTAGATCTATGGCTAACAGGTCTTGAGAATGCCTTCCCATTCCTCAACATCCCCAAAGCAGACAAAGTCAAGCATGATGTCTGCCTTCTGAAGGGTAGTGCTAGCCACTGGTAGGCCATCGAGGAGGAGAAGTGACCCGGTGAGGAGATCGGTTGGGAGGTTTTCCAGCTAGAGTTCGTTAAAATATACTTCCCGAAGACGTATCTAGACGAGAAGATCAACAAGTTTGAGCATCTACGCTAAGGGACGATGAGCATCACTGAGCATGAAGCCAAGTTCATGGACTTATTGAGGTTTTGTCCTCACATGGAGGCGACAGATGATGAGCGGATCAGGTGGTTTGAGAAAGGTTTGAGTGCTGAGCTATCAACTCCTACTGCTGCTTTGGAGAATCGGGAGCGGTTTTCCACATTCGTGGAGTCCATCCTTAGGATTGAAAGGTCTGTCAGGGAGAAAAGGGAGTCCATGACCAGGAAAAGGCTTGCTCAGTTCCAGGGACAAAGATTTGGTGGCTTCAAGAAGCCAAGGTTTTCAGCACCTTCTGTAATGCAGAGTTCTCGTACACCATCTCAATGGTCTCCAAGTAAGGGAAGAGGTTATGTTTCTTTGCCATCGAAGGCACATAGTACAACTTATGTGGCAGTGACAGGGCCATTTAGGCCGCAGAAAGAAGGCATGTCATGTTATCACTGTGGAAAAATTGGGCACTTGAGGTCAAATTGCCCAAGAAAAGATGTTGAAGTGACACAGTAGCTGAGGTAGAATCAACAAGGGTCAGACAGACAACAGCCCAGTGGTAACAGAGGGCGAGGAAACGGTCAAGCGTCACAAGTAGGATCGTCTGCTCAAGGAAGCAGAGGATGTGGACAACAAGCAACAACTCGATTCTATGCTATGAGTCAGCCGGAGGCGATAGTCAACCTACAAGTGGTGACAGGTCAGATGGAGTTATTTCATTATGATTTGTCTTCTTCTTGCTTTATATCTGTTTTGGTTGACCCGGGTGCTACACACTCTTTTATTTGCACATAGTCTGCTTGCTAGCTGTCCTTTACCTGTTAGTTGTAAGAAAGATAGCATGTTGTTAGAAACCCCTCTCGATGGTTCTTCGATACTTCGAGAAGAGTGTCCATCTTGTGCCATATCTTTCTCAAGACACAGTATATAAGTGGATCTTATACCACTTGAGATGCATGGATTCGATGTGATCCTTGGGATGGATACCTTAGAGAAGAATGAGGTTGTGTTGGACTGTGGTTCCAAGAAAGCAGTGTTTGATGACGGTAGGGAAAAGTGGATCTTCCAAGGAGATAGGAAGATTCTTCTGACATGTCTAGTGTCAGCGATGGTGGCAGAGAATTTGTTGCGGCAAGGTCGTAAGGAATTCTTAGCTCACATTGTGGATACCAAGGCAAAAGGTCCTAGCCTTGAAGAGGTGACAGTTGTCCAAGAGTTTGCAGATGTGTTTCCTAATGAGTTCCTCGGTGTTCCCCCACCTCGATAGATTGATTTTGAGATCGACCTGGTACCAGGAATGCAACCAGTTGCACATACACCATATAGGATGGCTCCAACAGAGATGGCAGAATTGAAGAATTTGTTACAGGAGTTGTTAGAGAAAGGTTTTATCCGACCGAGCACGCCACCTTGGGGTGCTCCAGTGTTGTTTGTTAAGAACACGGACGGGTCGATGCGGTTATGTATAGATTACCGAAAGTTGAACAAAGTCACGATAAAGAATAAGTACCCGTTGCCGAGGATAGATGATCTGTTCGATCAGTTGTGTGGTGCTACAGTGTTCTCAAAGATCGATCTATGGTCTGGATATCATTAGTTGAGGATTAAGGTGGACGACATACCAAAGTCAGCATTTAGGATGAGGTATGGTCACTTCGAGTTTGTGGTTATGCCGTTTGGGCTAACCAATGCACCTACTGCTTTCATGGATCTGATGAATAAGGTGTTCCATTCGTTTCTAGATCAGTTTGTTGTAGTTTTCATAGATGACATCTTAATCTACAGTCGGGATAGTCAAGAGCATGAACAACATCTTCGAGAAACGTTGACTCTTCTTCGTCAACACCAGTTATATGCCAAGTTTAGTAAATGAGAGTTCTGGTTGAAGGAAGTGACTTTCTTGGGTCACATGATATCTGTAGAAGGAGTCAGAGTGGACCCTAAGAAGGTGGAGTTAGTTGCAGATTGGGAGCAACCAAAGATGCCGATGGAAGTTCGTAGTTTTCTGGGTTTGGCAGGATACTACTAGAGGTTTATCAAGGACTTCAGTGCAATCGTGTTGCCGATGACAAAGTTGACCAGGAAAGATGTACCTTTTGTCTGGGATGATCATTGTCAGTAGGCTTTCCAAAGTTTGAACGAGAAGCTGACTAGTGCTCTAGTGCTAGTGCTACCAGAGCCTGGGAAGGGCTATGTTGTTTTCTGTGATGCTTCCAAGAAAGGCTTAGGTTGTGTATTGATGTAGGAGGATCATGTGGTTTCTTTTGCTTCGTGACAACTTAAGAAACATGAGTAGAACTACCCGCACATGATTTAGAGTTGGCAGCGGTGGTCCATGCATTAAATATTTGGAGACACTATCTTTATGAGGAAGTGTGTCAGATCTTTACAGATCATAAGAACTTGAAGTACATTTTTTGCAGAATGAGCTGAACATGCGACAACGTCGTTGGATGGAGCTAATCAAGGATTATGATTACACCATTGAGTATCATCCTGGTAAGGCAAATGTGGTAGTTGACGCGCTTAGCAGAAAGTATTCTTCTCTCCCCATGAAGAAGGCACGGTTGAGTTCCTTGGTATGCCATAGGCGAGATATGTTTGTCTCCTTGCGGCAGATGAATGTGCAGTTGGAAGTTTCCTTGTTGGCAGAACTTTTGGCACAGATGCAAGTCAAGCCTATGTTGAGACAGTAGATCGAACATGCACAACAGGCAGATGGTATAGTGCAGTTGATCAGGTTAGAGCTCGGCAGTGAAAAGCATGATGGGTTCCATGAGTCCGAGGATGGACTAGTTTCCTGTCATGGTAGGATGGTGGTCCCCGATGTTGATAATCTAAGGAAGCTAGTGCTCAAGGAAGCACACACATCAATGTATGCTATGCTTCCAGGAGTCACCAAGATGTATCATAATCTGAAGGACCTGTATTGGTGGTCTGGTTTGAAGAAGTATGTAGCCGAGTTTGTGCCTAAGTGTGCAGTATGTCAGCAAGTTAAAGTTGAGCATCAGAAGCCAGCAGGTTCGTTGCAACCCATGCCGATACCACAGTGGAAATGGGATCATATAACCATGGATTTCATAGTTGGTCTACCAAAGAAAGCTAGGAATCATGATTCCATTTGGGTAATAGTGTACAGGTTGACAAAATCTGCTCATTTCATACCTGTAAAGACAACATATACAGTAGAGAAGCTTGCTCAGGTCTATGTAGATGACATAGTGTGTTTGCATGGTGTACCAACAACAATATTCTCTGATAGAGGTCCCCAATTCACGAGTCATTTCTAGGAACAGTTGCAAAAAGCATTGGGAACATAGTTGAGATTCAGCACCACCTTCCACCCATCGACGGATGGACAATTAGAAAGGACTATTCAGACTTTGGAGGATCTTCTCTGAGAATTTGTTTTGCAGTTCCTAGGAAGTTGGGATGTGCATCTCAGTCTGATAGAGTTCACTTACAATAATAGTTACCAGTAGAGCATTCACATGGCTCCTTATGAGGCTCTATATGGAAGGAAGTACAAATCCCCTTTATGCTGATATAAGTCTGGTGAATATCAACTTTTGGGCCCTGATTTAGTGCAGCAGACAACAGAAAAGATCAGAGTGATACGCCAACAGTTGAAGGCGGCATAGGATAGACATAAGTCTTATGCATACAATCGCCGACGACCTTTAGAGTTCCAAGTGGGAGACAAAGTGTATCTCAAGGTCTCACCTTGGAAAGGCGTGCTAAGGTTTGGCCGGAAAGGCAAACTGGCACCCAGGTATATGGGGCCATACCCAATAATAACACGTGTTGGCAAGGTAGCTTACAAGTTAGAGCTTCCGCCAGAGTTGCACAGGTTACATCCGGTGTTCCATGTCAGCATGTTGAAGAAAAGTCATCCAGACATAGGGACAGTGATACAGCTAGTTGAGGTTGAGCTTGATGAAGATGTGACCTATGAGGAGGGTCCGGTGGTGATTCTTGATGGAAGAGTAAAGAAGCTGAAGAGGAAGGATCTGGTTCTTGTGAAGGTTCTTTGGCATCATTGTGGTGCTGAGGAAGCCACGTGGGAGCTTGAGGAAGAGATGAGGCAGAAGTATCCCTCGCTTTTCTCTTCATATTTTGGGGATGAAATCCCTTTGTAGAGGTTTATGGCTTGTAAGGACACTGACCTTCGTTTTGGGCTTACCTTGTTTGTTTTGCCTAAACCTTGTGCTTAGTTTCTTTCTAATCACCTTTAGTGATGATTAGGGTTTGCTTGTGCTTTGTTGAGAGTTGGAGGTGCAACTTGCTAAATAACCTAAGATAGGGGTGGAGAACAAGTTTGTCACCTTGAGAGACGTCTTTCTCTCTCTTTCCTTCCTCTAGGGTTGAGAGGAAGGTTTCGGTTCGTCCCTTGAGTTGCCTTGAGCTTGGTTGAGTTCTTTTGGGCCTTGTTTTCCCTTGTTTGGGCCTTTCCTTGTTTGGTTGAGCCCTATATCGAGCAAGGTAGCTTGTGTCGCCCTTGGTGTGTGTTGCCCATGCCTTGTATCGGCCTAGAGGAGTAGTGTGTCAGCCTTTGACCTTGTTTGACCTCCTTGCCTTGGTTGTGTCACCCTAGCTTGGACATGTGGCCGAACCTTGGTTGAGTGGTGGCATGGCATGTGCATGAGGTTTGCAAGGTGGTAGAACATGTGGACAAGTGTCCCTTGGTAAGGTGACACATTGCCTTGGTTTAACATTGACCCTCATCTATATATGCCTTGCCTTTCTCTTCCTTGGGAACCCTTTATCTCTTTTGTTTCTCTTCCCTCGTTGTATGCACGACACACCTTCCTTGGAGATCTTGGTGGCCGATCCTTTTCCCTTGGTGGAGATCTCTTCTTCTTCCTCTAGCTTGGTGGCTGAACCCCAGGTGGGTCTTGTTCTTTGGTAAGCATCTTCCCTCTCTCCTTAATATCTTCTTCTCCATCTTGCCTACCCTTCGGCCATGGTGATTATGATCCTTGTTCCTTTTCTAGAGGTGGCTAAAAGTGGTGTGCTTGGAGCTAGGAGGTAGAAGCTTGGAGTTTTGGAGCTTGAGGAGTTTGCTTAAGGTGGGTTACATAACCTGTAACCCTAGCTATACTACCTTCTCTATGTTGCATGATTCATATATGTGGATGATCGGCCATTACATGTTATGTTTCTTGCTCTAGTACATGTTGTTGATCTTGTGGATATAGTGAGCATGATGTTTTTGATGTTGTTGATGGTTTATATAACTTTGGATCTAGTTGGCCGAACCATAGTTTAGGGTTTCTTTTGGGGCAATACCCCTTTCTCTCCTTGGTTTTTAAGAAGTGAGTTTGAGCTCTAGTGATGTGGGCAATACCCCTCTCTTGTTTAAGTTGAGAGGTGAGCCTATATTCTAGTTGCTTGGGTAACACCCTCCTCTCACCATAGATTTGAGAGGTGAGCTCTTGGATATGTGATGACCTAAGTTGAGGTTGATCTTTGTGGTTGCCCAATTTGTGATAGAGGTTGCGCAAAACCCCTCTCTATTAGTTTTTGAGAGGTGAGCCGATCTTCTTGATCAACTAGGGTTTGGTGCCCTTGTGCTCGAGGTTGAAGATGACCATGTTGGGTTGTGCCTTGCACAATATGACCTTGGAGTAGTGCTGCCTGATAGCCTTGTCTTGGGTTGTACCTTTGGCCGATATGCCTAGTTGAGCTTGGCCAATACCCTTTGTGGAGTTGGAGCTTGGGCGATACACCTTGATGTGTGCTCTGCACGACACACCTTGTGATAGCTCTTGGCCGATATGAAGTAGTCTTGTGGTTCCCGTTATGACCCTCTTGACCTTGATGATGACCTTGGGAGATATGCCTTGACCTTATAGATGTTTCTCCTTGGCCGATAGAGTGCCTAAGTGGATATCCCTGGTTGAGAGCCATGGGCGATACATGTTAGAATGGTCTCTTGAACGATATGGGTTGAGTGGGGCACCTTAGTGAGTATCTTAGTGGTGACCGTTATGATGTGTTTGATCTTGTGGGGCGATGAGCCTTCTCAGGGTGCCTTGGTATCGGTTGTTGTCATGAGCATGGTGGGCGCTACAAGGCTGAGCTTGAGCTCCCTGCTACTGGAAGATACCATCATTTAACGCTAGGGAAGTTGCTTCCCGTTACAAACCCTAACTCTAGTTGAACGATAGGCTCTCTGGTAAAACCTTAGTGGTCATCTTTCCCATGGATGACACGGTGTCTTGGCCGTCATGAGGGTCCTCTAGACGACTTGGACGATAGGCTCCTTGGGCATCATGACCTTGATCGTTATGGCCTTGAGCATTATGAGGTTGATGGTTGCCCGACATGAAACTCTAACCCTAACCCTAACCCTAGCTCGTGTGCACGAGAGGCCTTTGGCCGACAGCCCTGCTGATGATGCACAATTTATCCTAGGATCATGTTGCCCGACACCAAGGGAGCTGGTGGGTTCTTGCTGCACGATATGTAAAGTGATGGGGTTGGCCGATATGGTGGTGAGCTTGCTTAGGGATTGGGAAACCCTAGCCGATACATCTTTTGGTGAGGGTTGGCACTGCCCGCCATATCTATAGTGAGGGTTATAGGAGCTTTGGTGAGGGTTCTGATAACTCCGAATGTATATGGTTAATAATGATAACACAAGTGATATGGTGTAATCACCTTGAATCATGAAAAATATGATAATTAGATAAAATGATAGGTTGTGAACCAGGAAGTTTGGAAGGATATGATGTTGCTACACATGATAATGTGACACATGCATATGATCACAAGTATGGGGCATGATATATGCTTATGATTGATAATAAAATGATGATTTTCTATATCTTATGTGTAAAATACTCATGGATGTTGCTTTATACTTGATAGCATGATAAATCTATTAATCCATGATGGCTTCAGTGATCTCTATGGATGTGCATACTAACCATGTAGGTATTTCGTGTGGATTCATAGCCGGGTAAAAGCTATGAGATGTATGTTCTTGAATAGCACCCTGTGGTGATGAGACAACAAGTGGATAGGATTGAGGACCTGATATAAGGCTGAGTTCCTGGTTGAGGTGTTATCCTCTGATGATGAGATAAGGGATGCGTTCCCAGAATGTTGATGCATGATTATGATGCCTTGAGAGAGAGTGGTTGATATAATGAGGGATTGAGGTCCCAAGACAGTATGATGATGGCAATTCTATAAGGCTATGTTTATACTTTGGTTGCCTCAACAATTGGCTTAAAATATACTAATTAATTATAGGTGAACATATCATGTAATTTGCCCTAGCCATAGATCCATCATCGTCAGTATTTGGTGATGGTGAAATAGGTTTATCCTGCGAGATTACCTGGAGTGCATATTGTTGAATATGCGAGGTTTTCCCCTAGCCTAAAATAGGAGGATTTGAGTGCAGCTGTGCTTGCAGATTCAGGATATATGGAGCATGGTGAACAAACCCATGGCTCAGGATATGTGATGATGAGCATGATGGGTTCATGGCTCAGATGTATATATGGGTAGCTTGCGGAGCTGACCTAGAGGTTGAGGCCCTATAAGCATAAGACTGCGGTCTTACTTGATGATTTGTGTACTGACTATAGGAAGGTGAGGTCATCGAGTCTGGATCTCCTTAGACCTTGTATAGCATCAGATTGGGCTTCGCAACCAATGGCTGGATTTGAGCAGGGAAGGCTCACTTCCTCAGGGCACAATAAAACATAATCCAGCTGAATAGTATATCTTGCTTAGAGCAAATTACGGAACATTGATTGAGGCCTTGCCTATATAGCTGATCTAGTTGTACTATGAAGTTGTGTGTATGATCCTTATATCTTGTGATAAGTTCTTATAAAGCTTATCTTGTCAATCATGTTCCATAAAGAAATACTTGGTTATATGCCTCCCAGATATCTTGGAAAGATTGATGGTAATAATAGCCTTGCTCAGTATGCTTCTCTTGTTATACACTTTATCAGTTATATGTTGTTATCTGCTTTAACCTTTTGAGGTTTTATAGTTTGTTGTGGATTTATGTTTCTCGATGGAACTGTGTGTCTCACCCCGCTGGTTTACACCTTTTTAGGTGATCGATATAGACGTGGTGGTGGTCGTGAGGTTGTGACCGAGCAGTAAGAAGAGCAGTAGAAGGCAAGAGATGGGCATGCTGCTGTTTTGGTGGTTTTGTAGTAACGTCCTAGAGTCATCCCTATACTCTCAGGTCCTAGGAGGTGTTTGACGATGTTTCACGATGTCTAGCTGTTGTAATCTTATATATCCTGCTGCTGGCCATACGTGGCCGTTATGTATGTATAAACATGTGTTGAACTCTGGTGCTAATAGTACAGCTGGTTCTGATAAGCTGTAGACCTATAACAAGGCTTGTGAATGTTTATATAACATGTTTCTTTGCAGGATCTGGATGCAAAAGGTCTCTCATGTATGCTTTCCGCAATCGGTTTTAATTAACCCGTGTTTTTGGTAATATGCTGGTTCCGCACGTTTTCACGTGTCATCTTGTTGTCTGTGTGATGGTGGGGTGTCACAACAATGATTTGATCATATCGAAATGAATCCAAATACTTTGTATATCGATGCTGTTATGATACCACTATTGGGTTTTCTAGAGAAAACATGTGCGACAGAAGCAACAAAAAAATTTCACGCAATCTGAAACTGGATCTCGTAGACAACAACGTATTTAGAAAGAGTGTTTGTGGGATATACCTTATCGCGAAGCAAGTTCGACGATGTCCCACTGCATGATGGTGTACAACGCTGCTAGTTTACATGGACAAAACTTCTCTCTCATTCACTGAGTGCATCGCAGGAAGATCCAACAACGCTCCTTTCGTGCGGTGATGTACGCCACTCGTAGCGCGTACGGATAGTCGTTGACGCCCTCCAAACACAGGCATCTCAGAGTCTGCGTCTCTACTTCGTCCACACGGATGGACTGGAACTCCACGTCATGCTTCCTTAGTCGGTGGGAAGGAGTCGTTTCTGTGCGGCGACGTGCTAGTGTCACATTGCTCTCCTTTCTCTCTTGAAGACGGTGATGGCTAGGATTTATGTATGTAAGAATAAACTGAAAAACCTCTTTCAATATATTATATAGATATCAGCCGTCAATCCCCTTTAAATAGGAGATGACGGGAAGTAGGTTTTCCTAAACCTATCGGTAAATAGAAACATTGCGTTAATTAAAATGCTCGTGGATTAATTAGAATATTCTAGAATTAATTAATTAACCAAATAATCACATTAAATGATTAATTAATATACGACTCCATGCAATCACTCGGGATGACTCTATGGGCATATATACCAACAAACATCATGTATATTGTATGGACAAGAATATTATGAATAAATTGATATTTCATTTTAAAAGATAAGATCTTGTATTACAATCATTTGTCTCATAATCTATACCTGATTGCTATAAGACAAATATGTATAACACATATATTGAATGACTCGATGACTCAAGAAATGAATACATATAACATTGGCATCTAGAGCAAATAAATGAGAAATGCATTTCTAGAATCCATAATGATGGTTTTACATACTCTTTTGGTTATGGAACCAGATGAGAGATGCAAGAATTATTTATTGGGAAATATCACAAATGCACCTTTCACTAGATGTATTGGGAGAGTGAGTATTCTATTAGGACTCGTACATATTGGTGTATAAAGACCTTTTAGAATAAATGCTAGAGGTAGTTACTAGTACCTCATTATATTTATTGGTGATCTTAGTAGATATGGTAATATTCATTTAATTAAATAGTCTCTTGAAGTGTTCAAGGAGATCATGAATGAAGTATGTATTCAACTTGGTAAAAGTATTAAGACACTTCCATATGATTGACATTGAAATATTTTAAACTAAGAGTTTGAGGACATTCTACAGAGACCATGATAGTCTATCATAATGAACTACACCTAAAACATAATCATGTATCATATAAAAGGTATCACACATTATTAGTCATGGTGTGTTCATCAATAAATCTAACTAATCTTCCAATTTCCTTTTTGGCACATGCTTTACATAAAAAACAATGTACTCTCTAAAATGGTTTAAAAGACACCATATGAGATATGGCATGAGAAGTGTCCCAATATGTCTTTTATAAATATTAGGATTGAAAGATTGTGTGAGAAAATATTTTCTTGAAAATCTTTGTCCACAAATCACATAAATGTTATTTTGTTTCATATTACTTTTATATTCTAATTGACAAAAAAAGTGTTTGTTGCTAGGATGGCTGATTCCTTAAGAGGAATTTTATTCCAAAGGAATCAATGGGAGAAAAGTAGAACTTAGAAAGTTCAACGCCAACAATAAAACATTGAACCTAAAAGGTACAATTGGAATAAGGAGAATAAGAAATTGTTGTGGAATCTCATGTTCCTTATGTAACACCAAACCTCACAGTTCTAGTAGAACACGCCTTGAGCTTGAAAGATTATTATATCTTATAAATAAAGAATGTGATGTGTTGATCATAGAAGATGAGCCAAAAACCTACCTAGAAGCTATTCACATACAAGAGTTTGAGAAATGGCTTGAGGCCATGAGATCCTAGATGGACTCCATGTACACCAACATGGTATAACCTTGGTGGATCCACCCAAAATAAAACCCATACATTGCAATTGAGTCTTCAAGAAGAAGATCAAAATGTATGGTAGTGTACAAACCTATAAGAGTAGATTTTTTGCAAAGGATTTCAAACAAGTTTACAGTGTTGAACATGCTGAAATTTTTCTACCAATTGCCATGGTTAAATCTATCAGGATCATGCTTGGTATTTCATCTTAGTATGACTATGATATTTAGCAAAATTGATGTTAAAACCACATTCCTTAAAAGGAATATTATAGAGGATTTGTATATGATGCATCCTGAAGGTTCTATAAGTCCATTAATGCAAATAAAGTTTGTAAGATACAAAGGTCAATTTGTGGATTGAAGTAAGCATCTCAGATTTGGAATCTTCAATTTGACCATATTGTCACATAGTTTAACTTAAGTCAAAATGAAGATGAAATTTTGATTACAAAATATTTAGTGGGAGCATATATATATTCCACATAATGGTGGGTAATAACATATTTATACTAAAAATGTTAAAACCTGGTGTGGGAAGTACATTCTCTATGAAGGGTGTAGGAGAAGTATCCTATATGATAGGAATTGAGATATATAGAGATAGATCTAGAAATCTTCTTGACCTAAATACAATCATGAACATTGGAAAGATGCTAAAGGAGTTCCACATATAGGACTCAATCAGAGAAAATCTATCCATGTCTCTCAAGAGCCTAGTATCCCAATTCTTGTGATGAATGGGAAAACACGGGTAAGATGCCATTAGATCTACCATGTATGCAATGTTATGCACTCATCATGTTGTCTCGTGTGTATTGGACATGATCAGAAGATATCTTTTAGATCCTAGTGAAAGCAACTAGACTACCATAATGAACATCCTTAAGTACTTGAGAATCACTAAAAGGATTAGTTCCTTAGTTATGGTAATAAGTAAGAGTTGAGAATAAAGGGTTACACATATGCTAGCTTCCAAAATGAAAAAGAAAATTAATGATTGTAATATAACTTTTTGTTTGACCGTAAAATGAGAATTGTGAGCTGGAAATGTTCAAAACACGAGATCGTTGTTTAATTCTATAATAGAAGTGAAGTACCTTGCTATTTTGATAACATCAGAGGATACTGTATGGATCAAGAAGTTCATTCAGATGAACTTTTGGGAGGTCCAACCATTGATAACAGTGTAGAAATACTATGACAACAATGGAGCTACTGATAGGCAAGGAATCTCAGATATCATACTATGACAATTCTATCTTGTATGAGAAGTCATACAATGAGGATATGTGAAACTTGCAAAATATTGACTAGAATCAAACATTGCTAACCCACTATAAAAGAACTTACACAAAAAAATCATAATGGACATATTAAGATCACTTGGAATAAGATTTTTGGGTGATTGGGGTCTGTTGGTATATATGACATGAGATCCAATCATACGATGATTGTAATGGGGCATCATGTACTTGATTTTATAATAATTAAGATAATTACATCTATTATTTTTGTCTCAATCATGAGATGATGACACAAGCATAGTATATGTCTAAAGAATGATGTTACTTGATGACATATGTCTTTAGTTTGAGGACATGAATAATGAGATCTAATGCGATGATTTTGAGTCACATTTATAGACTTGTTTGATATGCGTTTTATGCATTTATTAGTCATTTTCATGGTTAATGTTGCATAATTCATTCATTTTGGTCTATGCTACTTCTTTATGTCAAATTCCCTTTATTTAAGCATTTTTAGTATTAATTATCGAAAAAATATATTTTGTGTGGACTTATGTGGTTCCGTGTGTTAATTTCAGGAAAAACAAGTATCTATTGTCGTCGATACCATCGACGGTGGTCGATACCATCGACCGGACCACAGGCTACCAGCCGCAAGGACCAGAACAAGGTCGATACTATCGATAGGGATGTCGATGGTATCGAGATACCATCAGGCTGCTGGCAAGGAAGGAGTCGATACTATCGACACGACGGTCGATACTATCGATGGGAGGAGCTACAGCGACACAAAATGACAAAACCGTCGCTACAGGTTCGTCGATACCATCGACCCGCGTCGATGGTATCGAGATGACATCAGTCGCAATTACGGAAGAAAAGAGGAACAATCGATGTCGCGCTAGGTCGATACCATCGACCCGCGTCGATGGTATCGACACCGTCAGATATGAGTTTGATTCAGAATGATCTCAATCGGACGACTATGAGTAATTGCTGACTTAACTCAGGAATTAAACCTAAGGACGGCGCTCTTGACCAGAGGATCACGTCATTAGCCGCTACACACATCCCGGAGAGTGAGGTGAGAAGAACGGAGCATGAGAGCACGCCCCAGCCGATCCGGATGCTGAAGAAGACGAATTCTACCACCGAAAGGCGGCAGAACGTGGATTCCACGCCAAGGATCGATTGGACCTTCTTCGTTCAGGGGTTTCACCACTCAATTTCGTTTTTGTCATGTTTCCCCTTTTGTTTACTACATTGTACTCTGAGATGAACATGCGGGGTAATCCCCTTTATCTTTAGGACCGGGAGTAACCCGGGGATTCATTGTATGACGATTTTATAATAGTAATTCATATCTTATCTCTTAAATTCATGGTATAGTTTTGTGTTCTCCAATATATTGTTATGCTTGATCACCATAATAATAACCTAATGCCCTTAATTGCATTGAAAGAAGAGTTAACGGTTGAAAATAGATGGAATTTACATTAATTGACAAATCCCTTGAACAAGGCGGTGTAAGAATAATGGTGGATACCGAGAGGTCATTTATAATGCACCTAGTTTAGGGCATAGGTTACTACGATGGTGGAACTGACCTAGACATAGGTAGTGAATTGTACCACGACAGTGGGCAATTCTGATTTCAGGCCACTACCCGGATAGAGAGATAAAATTGAGCAACTATATAGAATTTAATACAATGAAAACCTGCGGTGAAACCGTAACCCCAAAGATCTCCTTTTGAATTGATTAAACTAACATTTAATCGATTGCTTGCTTTGTTTTGTTTTTATTTTTCTTTTAATTTTAACAACAACTCTCAACTTGTTAATCGGCTTAGTTGATCGTGAGTAGTTAGTAGGAGTCCCCGATGATTGCACATATCCCTGAGTTTGACTCGGGCCTCACAAAGGCCTGTACTACTCGACGCGTTCACTTGCGTTTCCACGGACGGTAAATTTGCTCAAGTTTTTGGCGCCGTTGCCGGGGATACGACAATTTGTTGGCACTTCGAGTGTTGTGAGCGGCCACTCTAGGCCACCTTTTTATTTTTTTTATCGTTCCAAAAATTCATAATCTATTTTCTAAATATTTGCAATCGTCAAGCACTGTACTAAATTTAATCGTTCTATTTTCAGGTACTGTGCATGGTGCAGACGCGTAGTACTGACTACACGGGTCGCATACCAGAGGTTCTAATGTCGGGACCAGAAGACAAGGGCGATTATAATCAAGACGAGCTGGAGGATATACTTTCTGAACACGAACAAGAAGAGATGGAAGAGCCACATACAATATGGGAGAATATCAAGGCTTCTTCCTCGTCCGCCTCCAAGGGGCCTATAAAAAGCAAGTGCTGAATATTCCGACCTACAAGATTGATCCAGCTTTGATCAACTTGGTGAAGTCTAATGCCTTCCATGGGATAAAAAATGAAGACCCCGTCACGCACATAAGTCAGTTTGTGGAGAATTGTGACATGGTAAAAATCGACAGGTTTCCACAAGACGTGCTCTACTTGAAGCTCTTCCCGAGTTCACTAGCGGGAATTGCGCGTGAATGGCTACATAATTTAGATGATGAATACGTGGAGTCTTGGGACCACATGGTGGAGGTCTTCTTCGAGAGGTTCTTTCTGCCCGAAAAGACCAATGACATGATAAGAAAGATCCACAACTTCACTCAACAAGCAGGCGAGACTTATTCTGAGACTTGGGAGAGATTTCAGATCATGCTCAGGCGATGCCCGCATCATGGGTTGTATAAGGAGACCCAAGTGAAGATATTCTATTTTGCTCTCTCCGAGCATGATAGAAGCAACCTAGATTCGGCCGGGTCCAGATTCTTCTTGAATAACACGGACACTAGATGCTGGGAGATCTTAAAGAACATGGCGAAGAAACAATCATGGGGTGACAGAGGCATTGTGGAACATGTTCGAGTAGTAGGAGAATCTAAGGCAATAAAGGAACTGAATGAGAAGATGGATCTTCTCGCAAAGAAATTGTTTGCAAAGGAGGATACTGAGTCCGAGGACGAGGCTCAAGTGAAATTTATGAGGCAGCAACCAGGTTACAGGAACAAGGACTATTCATGGATAAAAGACAAGAAGTTTTCCTAGAAGGATCCTAACAACTTCTTGCAGGATTCGGATGCTAAACCCCAGCCAGCTGCAGAGGATAAGAGCACAGAGCTACTCAATCAAGTTATAAAGCAGAACCAAGAACTCATGGCTACTTTCGGCCAGCAAATAAAGCAACAAGGGGAGTTCATGAACCATTTCGGGAAGACACTACAGAGCCATGGGGCTCAAATGAGGACAATAGAGACATCTATGGCACAGATGGCTGTAGAGATAGCCAGTTTGAAGAAGCCGACACATCCAAGTTTCTCAGGAAATACAAATGTTCCAGGAGGGAACCAACAAGCTAAGGCCATCTTGCTAAGAAGTGGAAAGAAATTGTTAAATCCCAGGGCCGATGAAGCAAGCGAACCCCAAGCTGAAAAAGAAACTAGAGCCACTGAGGAGCTTCCTGCACCGGTCACAGAACCAGTCGATGACACAGTTGTAAATGCTACTGAAGACCCTATTGCATAGGAGGAGGGACCTCAGAAAAGGACACCCTATGTTCCACCGCATCAAAGGGCACATGTTGTACCGGTCCCTTTTCGGAACAGTGCTAAGGCAAGGAAGGTAGATGATCAATTCAAAAAGTTCTTGGACAGTTTCAGGAATCTTTTAGTAAACATCCCTCTATTGGAATCTATTGAGCAAATTCTGTCTTACGGAAAATTTCTGAAAGACATCATCACAAAGAAGAGAAAAATTTCGGACACGGAAGTAGTGGTGCTTAAAGAGCAGGTGAGTGCCTTCATCATGGGCACATTGCCACCAAAGAGGCAAGATCCAGGTTGTTTCAACATTTCATGCTATATCGGGAAAGTCAAATTTGGTGAAGCATTATGTGACTCGGGAGCAAGCATCAATTTAATGCCCCTTTCTACATTCAAAAAGTTGGGATTAAAGGAGTCAAGGCCAAGTAACATGACAATTCAATTGGCGGATAACTCTGTAGTGAAACCATATGGGATTTGTGAAGATGTGCTTGTGAAAGTGGATATATTTGTATTTCCTGTAGATTTTGTCGTCATGGAGATGCAAGATGAGCAAGGCAATGAGCTACTCCTCGGAAGACCATTCCAAGCTACAACCGACATGATACTTGAGATGGGGAGAGGTCGGTTGACCTTGGGTATAACCGATGACCGATTTGAGATGGTCATGCCTTCCAGCGTCACTTCACCGAAATCCAAGGAGCAATGCCACGTGATGAAACATTTTGATAATACTATCTCACTTTGTCTAGGGAAGCCATTTCTGGATATGGCTCATGTAATGACTAAGGTGGACAAAGGGACTTTGGTTGTAGACATCATGGAGCAAACCAAAGTAGTTTCCCTTTGCAAGGCTGTAGGATTCCCGAATGATGAGAATGAGGACATTCCTTCCTCTATGGAGGATGATGCTATAGAAAATTCAGTTTTTGATGCATATCCAGAACTACCATTGGAGGCTTGTTTAGTTAACATCACTCATGATTGGATGAGAAGCAAATCACTCAAGGAGTGCGCCAAGATGCTTCAGATTTTCTTCCATGTTTCTATGCGAGGTATTATGAAGATTTAGGTGAACTTCCCCCTCCGCTTCAATCATCATTGATCAGCCCGCTGGAGTTAGAGTTGAAGCCACTGCCACCGCACCTCAAGTACGCCTTTCTAGCGGAGGAAGAAAAGTTAATTGTTGAGAGTGTTGAAGAACCACCGGGGAGAATTTGGGTGGTCTGTCGCAGATATAAAGGGGATTTCCCCTACCTTGTGTCAGCATAAGATTCGGCTCGAGGAGGGAGCCAAGCCGGTGATCCAACCGCAACGTCGACTGAATCCGAGCATGATGGAGGTGGTGAAGAAAGAGGTGATTAAGCTTCTCTCTGTAGGTATCATATATGTGATTTCAGACTCGACATGGGTAAGTCCCACGCAGGTAGTCCCTAAAAAGGGGGGTATTACTGTCACTCAAAATATTTTAAATGAACCTATCACCACCCGTTTGGTAACTGGGTGGCAAGTTTGTATTGATTACCGCCGTCTTAATGCCGCTACGCTGAAAGATCACTTTCCTTTACCATTCATTGATCAAATTCTAGAGCGCTTAGTCGACTGATCTCATTTCTATTTTCTAGATGGGTATTCGGGATACAATCAGATTTCAATCGATCCTAAGGACCAAGAGAAATCTACTTTCACTTGTTCCTATGGAACTTTTGCGTATCGCCGCATGCCCTTTGGATTATGCAATGCACCAACGACTTTTCAGCGTTGTATGCTCACCATTTAATCTGATATGGTAGAACGCTGTCTTGAAGTTTTTATGGATGATTTTTCCGTTTATGGTGCTTCATTTGATGAATGCCTTTATAATTTGGATAAGGTATTACAGAGATGTGAGGACACACATTTGGTCCTCAACTGGGAGAAATGTCATATGATGGTGAGTGAAGGAATAGTGCTAGGACATAAGGTGTCTAGCAAAGGTTTGGAGGTAGATCCAGTGAAAATTGAAGTAATTTCTAAATTGCCCCCACAAATTCGGTAAAAGGGGTAAGAAGTTTCTTAGGACACGCCAAATTTTATCGTCGCTTCATAAAAGATTTTTCTAAAATCGCCAAACCGCTATCCGAGCTTCTCGAGATAGATGTTGTTTTTTATTTCAATGACAATGCTTACACGCGTTCAATGTGCTGAAGGAGAAATTGATTTCCGCACCGGTTGTTCAAACATCGGATTGGACTAAGACATTCAAACTCATGTGTGATGCATCGGATTTTGTGGTAGGAGCTGTGTTGGGACAGCGGGTGGACAATAAACCCGCCGTAATTTTTTATGCATCCAAGACTTTGAATGATGCTCAATTAAATTACACAACTACTGAAAAAGAATTGCTTGCCGTGGTTTTCGCTTTTGAAAAATTCTAGCAATATTTAGTTGTATCAAAAGTAGTTGTTTGGACTGATCATGCCGCTATTAAATATTTGATGGAGAAAAAAGATGCCAAACCTAGATTGATTAGGTGGATCTTGCTCCTACAAGAATTTGATATTGAAATTAAAGATAAGGCGGGGATTGAAAATGTTGTGGCGGATCATTTGTCTAGGTTAGAGAGGGTGCATGAAAAAGATTTACACATACCCTTAATCGAGACATTTCCGGATGAGAAATTGTTGAAAGTGAATTCTAAAGATCCTTGGTTTTCATATATTGTGAATTATCTTGCTTGCAGGATCATCCCAGAAGATTGGACGTATCAAGAGAAGAAGAAGTTTTTCCATTCTCTAAGATACTATTTTTGGGATGACCCCATTCTTTTAAAAAAATGCAAGGATGGTGTTCTACGCATGTGTGTACCTGAGGAGGAATACGAGATTGTTCTTCGTCACTGCCACATTCTACCTACGGGTGGACACCATGTGAGCTCTCATACGGCTGCAAAAGTGTTGGAAAGTGGCCTTTATTGGCCTACCTTGTTCCGAGACGCCTATGAGTTCGTGAGACAATGCGATTCCTTCCAAAGAGCAGGTAACATCTCAAAGAGACAAGAGATGCCCCTGAATGTCTTCCAAGAGGTGGAGGTATTTGATTTATAGGGTATAGATTTCATGGGACCCTTTGTGTCCTCAAATTCGAATTTATATATCCTCTTAGCTGTTGATTATGTGTCGAAGTGGGTAGAAGCAATACCCACAAGGACTAATGATTCTTCTATAGTGTGCAAATTCGTAAAAGAAAACATCTTCTGCAGGTTTGGAGTGCCCCAAATGATCATCAGTGATGGGGGTACGCACTTTAAGAATCACAAGTTCTCGTCATTATTGAAGAAATATGGGGTAAAGAATAACATAGGTACCCCATATCACCCGCAAACTCAAGGACAGGTGGAAGTCTCTAATCGAGAAATTAAGAAGATTTTGGATCGTACGGTAGCTTCCACGAGGAAAAATTGGAGTGCCTTACTGCCGGATGCATTGTGGGCATAGAGGATGGCATATAAGACACCTATAGGCACCATGACTTTTAGGTTGGCGTATGGCCGGGCTTGTCACTTGCCGATGGAGTTAGAGCATAAAGCACACTGGGCGTTAAGAAAGCTCAATTTGAGCTATGATGAAACGGGGAAGAAGAGATTGCTTGAATTAAATGAATTGGACGAGTTGCGCATGACTGCATATGAGAACTCTCGGATATACAAGGAGCGCACTAAGTTGATCCACGATCGTCATATTCATATGCGCACCTTCAAGAAGGGAGATCATGTGTTGCTGTTTAATTCAAGGCTGAAGTTGCATCCCGGGAAGCTCAAATCCCGGTGGAGTGGACCATTTA
Source organism: Alisma plantago-aquatica (assembly GCA_963693085.1). Taxonomy (NCBI): domain Eukaryota; kingdom Viridiplantae; phylum Streptophyta; class Magnoliopsida; order Alismatales; family Alismataceae; genus Alisma; species Alisma plantago-aquatica. The sequence continues at coordinate 1,733,248,428 of OY856409.1, read as the reverse complement.
TGGTGGAAGAAGTCAAGCCACATGGTGCAATCTTGGTGCGCGATGGTGAGATGACATTTTTGGTGAATGGACAGAGTTTGAAGCTATATTTTGGAGAAGATCACACAAGGAAGGTGAATGAGGTCAAACTCATTTCACTTTTGGATGCATGATGTGACTCAAGTCGTCTAGCCTAAGACGTTAAATAAGGGCGCTTGTTGGGAGGCAACCCAACCATTGGTACCTTAGATTAGTTCATTTACATTCGTAGTTTAATTTGTTTTTACTTAGTTTTTAGTGTAAAAAAGATACCTTGATGGTTTGGTACTTGTGTAGGGCTAAGGCAGAGTCGATACCATCGACCCTTGTGTCGATGGTATTGACCATGGTACAGGTTGATGACTGTAGAAATCGGACTACGTCGATACTATCGATGGCCTCGTCGATGCTATCGACATACATATAGGCAGATCGCAAAGTCAAGGTCGATGGTATCGAGATGCCTGTCGATACCATCGAGATCACTGGAGATTTTCAGAAGAAATCGACTCAGTGAAGTCGATACCATCGACAGGCGTGTCGATGGTATCAATACATTCAAGTGAAAAAGGCGGCGGTCGGGCCTCGCGAGGATTTTGCCTAATCAGAGAGTCGATACTATCGACTCGCGTCGATAGTATCGACGCGCCACATCAACGATCCGCGAGAAATATCAACGACATTGCAGCAAACAAAGAAGTCGATCTGGGGGATGGGTCGATACTATCGACCCACGTCGATAGTATCGACGCATCAGCAATCCTGGCCCTGCGGATCCAGCCATCGACGACCGTCAATACTAGCGGAGGTACGAATCGTGCTACCCAAGTCGATACCATCGACTCACGTCAATGGTATCGACGGGCAGACAGTAGCACCGGCCACGGCTATATATGGGGAGTAGTTGCGTCAGATGACATCACACCTTCAGTGCAATCTTCCTCCACTTGTGCCGAGTGAGTTCCAGAGTTGTGCAAGCCTGTCGACGAGAAACACCGAGCTAGTTCTTCATCGAGCAGAGATTCGATTCTCCAATCTTCACCGAGCTCCTTTCTAATCCTCTTTCTCTCGCAAACATGGTGCATGGAGCTGGTGCGTCGTCTTCATGTGTGAACCCGACGGATATCTCGGAGTTCGTGCCACCTCCTCCCGCGTCGGTTTCACGCCCATGGCTGATTCATCCATCCACGGAGGTGAAGAAGATCTACGAGGAGATCTTAAAGAGGAAGATAGAGCCAACCCGTTATGTCGAATGGGACATGGTCCGCGACTTAGGGTTCGAGGCCAAGTTGGCCTACGTTCTGAAAGGACAGGCGTGCCACACAAACTGAAGACCGGACGAGCTGGAATTTCATGTAGATGGCCAACCATTCTTCGGTGACTGGCCCACGTACAAGGAATTGGTGGCAGAGTTCATGGCGTCGCTGGACGTCTGTGTCGTGCCGAACGACATTATTGCCACCGACCGTGAGTGGATCAAAGGTCGGGTGTCATTCCGGCTGTTCAACATCGACTACCCCCTTACGCTCCGGCAATTCAACAAGATCTTCAACTGGCACCACTCGCCAAACGACTACTGGCGCCCAGACAACCGCACCGACTATGACGTCATCTTCGCCGAGCTGGTTACGGTGCCGCCGGGGAAGTCCGTTAGCTACCATAATGCTGTGGTAGCTGACTTCGAGCACCCTTTCGTCCGAATATTGCACCGGATGCTCAGTTCGATGCTATTTGCTCGGGGTGACTTGGCCCTCAGCAAGTTTCAGGAGACGGACTTATTCTTTCTGTATAAGCTCCTGAAGCGTCAAGAGTGCAATTGGGGTGCCTTCTTTTTGCAGAGAGTATTGGCGGTGAAGAGGAGTACGAGGAAAGCGCCGATTCACTTCGTCGGGCTCATCACCAAGCTGGCTTCATACGTCGGCTTGAATTTCCAGACCCTCACTCCTCTATCTACTAGGAGCAAGGTGAACTTGCAACATTTGCACCGGTCCAATCTCCTACTTCTTCGAGATGGTTTGGCATATGCGCATTTCCACGTCAACCACGCCTATCAAGAGTGCTCGTTGCCTGATCCGGTCTTCAACATCGAAGGGGCGCAACACTTTCGGTGGCCAATCATAGCCATCGCCGACTCCGATGAAGAAGGCGGCAATGACGGTGGCGACGACAGAAATGACGACGAGGCTGAGGAGGAAGAGGAGGCATTCACACCTCTTCGAGCATGATTGGCACCACGGAAGCATCCTCGGATGCATCCGGGTGCATCTTCATCATCACAGCCTACGCCGCCACCACCACCTTCCTCGCAGCCAAGCGAGGATGCCTATTCTATGCAGGGCATGTACACTATGCTGCAGGACATCCAGCAAATGCAGCAGCAGCACATGATAATGTAGACCGGTATTCAAGACACTACAAACTAGATACTAGACAACCAAAGGGGGATGTTCGAGAACGAACGTCTTCTCCTCAATAACCAACAACAGATACATGATCGGTTGTATCAGATGGAGATGCAGCAGGAGCCCTTCTACGACCACTATTGGAGCCAAAATTATTTTGGAGGTTATCCACAACCTCCACCCAGGGCCCAGTTTGATCCAAGCTTCCAGGGGGAGTATCCTTCTTGGGACCCCACGACTCCACACTACCCTCCTCCACCACAAGAGTAAACCGGTATCACTGTTCCAACCTTTGAGTTTGTTTTTGACTATGAGGCCATAGTTGAATTCAAGCTTGGGGGGGTAGTTGGAACAGTTCTATCTTTATTTTCTCTATTTTAGTTTTATTGTTTTGTTGCTTGTCATTTGTTTCTTGCACTTTTACTTTGTTGTAGGATCCACATTCTATCTAGTGTAATCGTGGATGTCTTTAATCTTGTGTCATCTTAGTTGCATGTGCATGGGAATGAAGGGAAATTTTAAAAAATTTTAAGTGTTCACAAGCTTGAATGTGTTTAACCTTGATCACTTAACTTAGAAAATGATTGGTTTTGTCAACTTTAAAATAGAAATTCACAACTGTGTATCCCTAATGATTCATGAAAGTCGACGGAAATTGGTTGTTGAGCCTTAACTGACCAAATGGTAATGAGACTCTAATTTGAAGTAAGAGAGAGAAACCTCTTAACTACTACACAGGTCAGTAAGGAGGGGCACATAGTATTTTTCAAAGGTTCAGTCAACTAATCATGTGATCTTTCCACCCTATTGCTTTTCACAATCCACCAAGAATTGGAAGTAAAGTTTGATTTTAATTCTTTTTTATTGCATGGCATGTAGATAGGACTTGCATTGTAATCACCTTCATATGTTTTGCATGAAAAATGAAGAAAAGATTAGAATAGTTATACATGCACATTACCCTTAGGTGCATGTCATTTAGTTGCATTCATAACTTCTATGCATAAAGTATGTCATGTACCTCATTTATTCTGTAATGGTGAATTCAAATGTTCCATACCTTCTAAATAATTCAAAATTTTGAGTTATGCAGAAAAAGTAAGCCTCATAAATTATTCATTGCCAATTATGGATATAAGGGCTTTGAAAAAAAAGAGAGAAAAAAAATCTGAAAAAAAAACTGAAAAAAAAGGAAAGTTATGTAGAAGCAAGTGGAATAAGAAGGAGAAAGGAACATAATCTCACCTACATTTTAAGATGAATGAGTACATGATGTAGCTTAATTAGGTATCCTTCTCATTTTGAGATGGATGGTTAGTGCATTCACCATTCCACCTAATCTTAGGCATTAGGGCATTTCTCATGTGCATTTGCATCATTTAGGGCATTTTTGTTTTATGCATGTTGCAATCGTATGATACTTCCACTTCTTCCATGAGCCACCCATTTCATCCACCCATTTCTCAGATTGGTAGGCCACTGTGAATTTCTCCTCACTAATGAATATCAGGAGAATTGCTTCCATGTAGATGGTAGTTAGGGCGAGCAACGTAGTATAGAAGATCACAAGATGCACCAAGCCTGGACCGGCGAATTTTATTATGTTAACTGCCTTACGTGATAGTGTTCATCAGTTTTGAGGTCAACATCTTTTATGGATGATTACTGTCACCTTTAGGGTAATTATCATTCTGTGGTTAGCGAGGGCCGGTATGTGAATGTCCGGTGGGAATCATATGGGATGTCTGTTGTGATGCTTTGTTCTTTAGTTGACTCTGGAAATTCTATTCTAAGAAATAGTTGCTCGAGGGCGAGCAATGTTCAAGATTAGGGGAGTTTGATGCGATGATTTTGAGTCACATTTATAGACTTGTTTGATATGCGTTTTATGCATTTATTAGTCATTTTCATGTTTAATGTAGCATAATTCATTCATTTTGGTCTATGCTACTTCTTTATGTCAAATTCCCTTTATTTAAGCATTTTTAGTATTAATTATCGAAAAAATATATTTTGTGTGGACTTATATGGTTCCGTGTGTTAATTTCAGGAAAAACAAGTATCTGCTGCCGTCGATACCATCGACGGTGGTCGATACCATCGACGGTGGTCGATACCATCGACCAGACCACATGCTGCCAGCCGCAAGGACCAGAACAAGGTCGATACTATCAACGGGGATGTCGATGGTATCGAGATACCATCAGGCTACTGGCGAGGAAGGGGTCGATACTATCGACACAACGGTCGATACTATCGACGGGAGGAGCTACAGCGACACAAAATGACAAAACCGTCGCTATAGGTTCGTCGATACCATCGACCCGCGTCGATGGTATCGAGATGACATCAGTCGCAATTACGGAAGAAAAGAGGAACAATTGATGCCGCACTAGGTCGATACCATCGACCCGCGTCGATGGTATCAACACCGTCAGATATGAGTTTGATTTAGAATGATCTCAATCGGACGGCTGTGAGTAATTGGTGACTTAACTAGGGAATTAAACCTAAGGATGGCGCTCTTGACCAGAGGATCACGTCATTAGCCATTGCACACATCCTAGAGAGCGAGGAGAGAAGAACGGAGCATGAGAGCACACCCCAGCCGATCTGGACGCTGAAGAAGATGAATTCTACACCGAAAGGCGGCAGAACGCGGATTCCACACCAAGGATCGATCGGACCTTCTCCGTTCAGGGGTTTCACCACTCAATTTCGTTTTTCTCATGTTTCCCCTTTTCTTTACTACATTGTACTCTGAGATGAACATGCGGGGCTAATCCCCTTTATCTTTAGGACCGGGAGTAACCCGGGGATTCATTGTATGACAATTTTATAATAGTAATTCATATCTTATCTCTTAAATCCATGGTATAGTTTCGTGTTCTCCAATATATTGTTATGCTTGATCACCATAATAATCACCTAATGCCCTTAATTGCTTTGAAAGAAGAATTAATGGTTGAAAAGAGACGGAATTTACATTAATTGACAAATCCCTTGAATAAGGCGGTGTAAGATTAATGGTGGATACCGAGAGGTCATTTATAATGCACCTAGTTTAGGGTATAGGTTACTACGACGGTGGAACCGACCTAGACATAGGTAGTAAATTGTACCACGACAGTGGGCAATTCTGATTTTAGGCCACTACCCGGATAGAGAGATAAAACTGAGCAGCTATATAGAATTTAATACAATGAAAATCCACGGTGAAACCGTAACCCTAAAGATCTCCTTTTGAATTGATTAAACCAACATTTAATCGATTGCTTGCTTTGTTTTGTTTTTATTTTTCTTTTAATTTTAACAACAACTCTCAACTTGTTAATCGGCTTAGCTGATCGCGAGTAGTTAGTAGGAGTCCCCGACGATTGCACGTATCCCTGAGTTCGACTCGGGCCTCACAAAGGCCTGTACTAGTCGACACGTTCACTTGCATTTCCACACATGGTAAATTTGCGTCAAGATCATATGTATGATAAGAGTACATACATTCTTGTTATTTCCCTAGTCAGATATTATTGTGGAAACAAAATTGACAACAGTAATACATAAGACTAGAGTGTGTGTTGGTTGATGACAGAATCTCATCAGTCATGATATGTGATATCAAACCAAACACATAGATTCATGTTAGAGAGACTGGATATACCCACCTTGAGAGTGATACATGGAGACCATGGAATGGTTGTCAGAATCAACTCTCGTAGTGATAGTGGTGATTGTGGTTCTTTGACGTGAAGTCACTAAACTCATCATGTAAGGCCCCTGACTTTGCTTTCTAGTTGAACATGATTTATTGGCTTAATTACATTATTAAAACCTTAATCAAATGATAATATGTGCTTTTATATCATGTGAAAAACCTAAGTTTCAAGTTTGGTCCAGTTTGGACATTGTTTGAGCAAGTTATGCAATCTTCTGATTGTTTTGGACTTTTCTACAATTTACCCATATCTAAGAGTTTTCTTGCAATTTGTCACATGATTTTTGTCCCTCACATGTTTTTATATAATTTTTAGTTAGTTGTGCCTTGTTGCGCCTAGATGCACCTTGGTTTTATGGTGACATCTATCTAGGGTGAGTTAGGGTTTTACCCTCATGGATGAGCTACCTTAGAGGTCAGAACTCGATGGTACCCCCTTGGTTGATGGTATATAATGGCGTTGGGATCCGATGGTGAGTCCTTTTTGTTCCCTATAGGTGTGAGGGTTGATGTTTTCCCCTCTTGATGATCCTTGTATCGGAGGTTCACCTAGGAAGGTGTTGCAACTTATGGTTTTGACCCTTGTGACCCATGGTGCATCAACTAATGGTCACCATGCTTTGAAACTAGATGGACACCATTGGAAATCATAATCCAATGGCGCTATATACTCCCACAACCAATGTAATTTCTTCTTTCATGGACATGATGTCCTTTGGCAATCGACTTTTGGCAAACATGGCTAGACACCTTAACCTTCTCTTCTCTCTCTCCCATAGCTTTTTAAACCTCTCCTCTTCCATGCAAATGAATCCTTTGGACCCCCTTTTCTCTTAATTTCTGCCTATAGCTTTGTCCTCCTTATCTAGGTGTAGACGAAGGGGCCCAAGGTAGAAGAAGGTGTCCGATCTCCTTGTCGTAGAGGTCGTTTGGTGCTTCCTTGCTTGGTTTCTTGGCCTAGGTATGTGAGATCTCCCTCCTTTCCTTTGTTGTCTTTGATTTCATACCCTCTCCTCTCTTCTTATTGGTTTTACCCATGGTGCTCCATGGTGTAGCTTGTGCTAGATCTTGAAGAGCTCATCTTTCTTGCTTCCTTGACCTAGGGTGTTGCTTCCTAGCTTGGTCGTGTGGAGTGCTCAAGCTAGGGTTTATTCATCTTATTATTGAGATACCTTGTTGTTTGGATCTTCGTCTTCTTCCTAGCGTCCAGTCATGTAACTTTCTCCACGTTTATTGCTTATCCCTTGTTGTCATGTGCTAGATCTTGCTCTAAAACTAGGTTCTAAGTAGAAAGATCTTATCTTTTCCTAAGGTTTGAGATTAGATGCTAGTTCTTGAATAGTTATCTTCTTGGATGGACCTTAGAACCTTATATACTAACCTTCCTTGGTACAAGAATCTTTAGACCTTGCATCCATGTGATAAATGATGGTTTTTGTTCACCAACGTAGGTCACTACTTAGGGTTTTTGAGTTGTTTTTCCTTCATGCTTTGCAACTGATAGTTTGGTCCTTGGTGTTGTTTTGATTGCCTTTCTTGTGCCAACCAATGGTTTCTCTGACTCGATGATTCATCAACCACTTGTTGGACTGGGTCGATGGTTCATCAACTAAAGGTTAGACTATGTTGATGGTTCATCAACCAATGGTTGGACTGGCTTGATGGTTCACAGACCAATGGCCTCACTAGGTCGATAGTTCATCAACCAATTGTTTCTTTGGATCAACGGTTCATCAACTAATGGTTTCTTTGACTTGATGGTTCATCAACCAATGGTTGGACTGGGTTGACTATTCAACAACTAATGGTTGGAATGGGTCGATGGTTCATCAACCAATGGTTGGACTGGGTCGATGGTTCATCAACTAATGGTTGGAGTAGGTTGATGGTTCATCAACCAATGGTTGGACTGGGTCGACGGTTCAACAACCAATGGTTACCCTACTTTCAAACTTGATGGTATTTCTATATTAAAATTCAATGGTTTTGATTAACCAACATCACATGGTTTGAATGAAGTTCATGGTTTGATGGTTTGATTTTGATGATGTAGAAACAATGGTTCTATGCCCATGGATTTTTAGTCTTACCTTTTCCCTCATATGAAAGTAAACTAATAGTCACTCTAATGAGATGATGTGTAACTCTACTCTAGCTTATCTTGTTACACCTAACCTTAAGTTTTGGATGGTTGTGGGTTAAGTCTACAATCCAATAGTTAAACCCCATTTTATGTATGAATATGTACTTGAGGATGGTATGGGATTTTATGGTAATGTTTTACATTGTGCCTCTACATGATAGGATGAGAATGCTATTTCTAAATGATGTGCTTTGACCTAAGTAAGTGTATGAAACTATGGTTTAGTTTGCATTGCTGATTTGTAACATCACTTACACATATTTTGATGAACTTAACCTAACACTATTAAGGAATGATGGTTAATCATACTTAGCTTTGTTGTTTAATATGATTAAGGAATATTCTATCTAATGTTTGTTGTAACCGGATATGTTAACTAGTGGTTAACATAGACCTATGATGGATGCTTTCTTTTATGTTACCATATGAACATCATAGCTTCTTAATACAATGTTATGCTAAACATGTGTATCACAATATGGTGATGGTATGTTGAACTTGCTTCATGGTGTTGAAAGAAAATTATGAACATGTAGGAAATGATGTGATGGTCTTAATGACCCTTGGGCATGTTTTGGGACATTAACGAGGTGTAATTCTCTTATGATGATAGGGGTTGATACCCCAGGATAATGTCATAAGTATTTGTATCCTATAATGATGTGATGACAAGTATAGTATCATGAATTGTAGAGAAACCATGTGATGTTGTAAGAAGGAATTATGTCTCATACATTTTATATCTGCATGAGTTGTTATGCACATATGCTTGCTAGAAATGAATTAGGGTTTGTATGTCCACTTGTTTGGTGTATCCTTAATTCACCCAATTGACATTAACTAATCAAGTGAAACCCTAATCATGTAGTTCCCTGAGCCGTAAAACCATTCAATGTTTCAACTTGTTGGATGGGAAAATTAGTATTCACAAGGAAAATTTGGAATGCATACTATTGAGTATGTGGGGTGCAGGGAGTGTATATCCTTGACATCCATATCTCAAGGTTATGTAGGATGGTTGTGGTCATGCCTCGGTTTGAGAATTTGTATATGTGATATGATTAAGGACAACCATAGTTATACCTTAGGTGATAGGGTTTATATATCTTGGTTTCGAGTGTCGTGACCTTTATACCAAGGATGGGCTGGTATTAGCAGCTTGATTATATGTTACTACAGGAAGCTTGAATGTTATGTCACTACTTTTCACTCGTACTAACCGAGCATGGGAGATCTTAGGATGTTGGGTCTCCTACATCTTATATTGAACTGAATAGCACTTTGTAGTGGTTAGTTGGAGTCTGGGTTGTATACCAAAAACTCCCCACGGCTTAATAAAAGACAGAATCCATCCATGTAGTATATCTATTAGTTATATAAAAATCACTTCACATTGGATGATAACCCTTGGTTGCTCCTTTTATATACATAGATGTTGTATAGTGTGATATAGAATATATCCATACTTATGCCAATAGATATACTCATGTTGATAGTTTTGCTTCTATTGCTACACTTGCTTATGATGTTAGTTATCTCATGTTGTTAGCTATGCTTATACTGCTATCCATGCCTATGTGGTTAAATATGCTTATAGTGTTAGATGTGCTAATAATTGTTAGCTATATTCATGATACTAGTTAGACTCATGATGTTAGTTATGCCCATAGTGTTAACTACACCCGATCTTTGAAAACAATGTTAATCTTTCAATGCTATAAATAAGAATCTGAATAGAACTATTTTGAAGAAGTTTTATATCTAGTAGTAATATTCTATTATATAATTTGATCTATCTATTTAATTAATTAACTTTTTATAATGAATAAGCATTGTTAAGAGTTATATCTCTCATTGGGACATGGGTCTTACCTCGTGGGTCACCACATCTTTTTAGGTGATCGACAACAATAGAAGCAGACCCATGAAAACAAGGAGGAGATGTGGCAATGGACCCTAGAGAGGTCATTTAGATGTCTAGTGTATCCTAGATTCGTCTCTATACTCCCAGGTCCAGGCGCGAAAGTTTTTGTATATGACATTTCAATCGACTTGAGATTTTGGTAGAATTATGACGCTAGTATATGTGGATAATGCTCTTCTATAGGTATATGTTGTGGTTGAGGGCACATAATAGTTGTAAAAGATATTTCACATGATATAGGCATATAAGAAACTTGTTGGGAATTTATGTAATCCCTTTGTCATTTCAAAAAGATAACCAAGATAATCATGACTTTTATTACCCCCCCCCCCTTAATTTGATGCTCAATTTTTAAAACAAGGGTAATCAACACAATTGAATGCAAACCACTTATTTTTTTATGTCAAATTTAGCCACAATATATTTCTCAATCAATTGCAAAGGATGTTAAGCCTTGAAATTATATGAGATCCTTTTAGATTCATGGCATATGTATATTGATTTCTCATCCATTTTACAAGGGATGCTAAGCCCTGAAAATGACATGAGAATCCTTTAATCTCATGAATATATTAATAGTTTCTCAACCATTTACAAGGGATGTTAAGCCCTGAAATGTTATGAGATTCTTCTTAGGTTATAGTAGAATCAATTAATGTATCTCTAACCAAATACATAGGATGTTAAGCCCTAATTTTTCTAGAGAATTCCATTTTGGACAAGATATACATTATATTCATAAATATTGTAGGATCCTTTATTTTCATAACCAAGATTACTTTAAAGATACTAAGGTCATAACTAGTTTCAAATTTTCTTTATGATGTTTACAAAGTTTTTGTGAACTCCTCAATCTTATAGTCAAGATAGTTTTTGTGAGCTCCCCCTTAATATTATAATCAAGATAATTTAAGGATTCTAAGGTCATAATAAGCATTAGATCATAATAAGTTAACCTTTTATCAGAGCTATGCACTAAAATCTTGTTTTAATATACTAAGATTGAGTGCAAGGAAATGATTTACAATTAAGTATTTTGTCAAGCTTATTTTAGGTCGACCTTGACTTTGACCTGGGCGCCTCTCGGTTGATTTTTATTTTGACCGAGAGGAGATTTCTGTAAATTTCTAGTTTGAGCATTCACAATGATCCACTAGATTGAATATTTGAAACATAGCTTACAGAGTATCATATAAAAAGTATTCATGTATAACAAGGATGATATCATTTTCCATAAGCTAAGCACAGGAGAATCATTTAACTAATATGTCAAGATGCATTTGTGCCATAGAGATTTACCTTAATGCAAAAATGGCATTTTCAATGATAACATCATCTTTATGTGTAATGAGCTAAATCACTATGATCATTTTGAAAACAATATCCATTCATGGTTTATATATATATATATATATATATATATATATATATATATATATATATATATATATATATATATAGATCAAAGATTATTTTAGGTAAACCAAGGAAAAGGTGAAACACAATGATCATGGTGAAACAGTAAAGGCATATCCATAACACAATGATAGAGCAATAGAATCATATCCATAATTTCTTGATTAAACTTACTCAAATCATCACATTTTTCAGTTTTAAGATACACAATGTAGAGAATGATACCTTTTAAGGAATATTTATCAAGGCAATATCTTTTTCTTGATCAATCATGGTTCATCAATTTTCAAATATAAGACAAACCATGTAAATGAACATGCTTAATCATTTCAAGAGAAATATCAATTGAAGGCTTTACAATGTGTGCATTGATTTTAAGAAAACATTTCCGGTTTTTATTTGCATATAGTTTTTGGTCACATAATTAATAAATTTACAACATGTTTCATAAGGATATCAAGAATCAACATATAGATCATGATGCAAATTATCAATATGTGATTTGAGAGTTGTCTCCAAGATTTATGATTCATTCATAATTTCCAATCAATTTTCATTTTTAGCAAGTTTTTAGCAAACTGAACCAGTTAAACAGGTTTTCCATAACCTTATTCGGTCCAACTCTTTCTCGACTGACTTCTTTTCGGTTGACATGCTTTTCAACCAAGAAGGTTGATATATCTCCAGTTTTATCAGTTTAAATTTGGTCCAAAAAATGTTCGATCGAATTTATCTCGGTCGCAGTCTTTTTTGATCGGCATGGTTACTGTTTTTCCATATTTCTATAGGTTAGAGACAAAAACTACTTCAGTCGACAATTTTCTCGACCGACATTGTCTCGGGTGAAGATTTTTTCGGCCGAGATTGTTTCTGTACTATTTTTAGTAGTTATAAAAACATAGATCACTTCCACTATAGTTTTACAGAAATATGTAATTTAAACCTCAGTTTAGTTGAGATAAGACATTTGAATATCAAAGTAACATTTTAGGTCAAATCTCAACTAATCATATTCAAATCTCTAGGTTTTGGGAACCCAAACTAGATCACCATCCTTTTCCTTGTATGGGCAGGAGAATGAATAATGTCCACGACATAAATAGTAATGGCAACATATAGAATCAATTTCATTTATCTTCTTAACAAGATTGTCTTTAGGCACATACATAACTTTAGTTTTGGGAGCTTGTGTCCTTCTTATTCTAGGTTTTTGATAGGATTTACTTTTGGGCTTATAACCTAGTCCTCTTCTTCCAATCTGACCAGAAGAATCTTTTAGGATGTTATCAAGAATAACATTATTTTTCAAGCTACTAACTTCTTTTTGTAACTTTGTAATCTCATCCATTTTCTTTTTGATATCTAACTTTGCTTGATCTAGATCAGATGATAAAGTATCTCTTTCATTAACAATAGCATCATAATCTAGATGAGTACACAAGATAGGTTGTGATTGAAGATCATTCAATTTTGCAAGCAATTCAACCTTTTCTTGACAAAGAAAATTATGATTTGTCTCAAGAGTAAGAAATTTTGTATTGCAATCATTAAAATAGATTTCAAGGAAGAATTTTTAGAAATAATACTTTCCTTTTCAGAAGCAAGATCATCTAATTGTTCATACAAATCCTCATTAGTTTTAGTAACTCTTTTTAGTTTCTTTTTACAATCAATATATTTATCATGTAATTCCTCAATGCTAGCAACTAAATCTTCTTTAGATAAATAAAAAAGGCTTACCTCTTATTCTTCTTCATTTGTTGTAGCAATAAGGCACTCTACTTCTTTTTCTCCATCTACAATATCAACACTTGAATCATCCCATGCAGCTTTGTAGGCTTTCTCTTTCTTCTTGTGAGATGATTTCTTTCCCTTCTTAAGTTTGAGACAATCTTTTAAGTGTCCCTTTTTGCCACATTCAAAGCACCTGGAAGAAGAAACACTAGGAATTTTGTTAGTTTTAAAACTTCTATATTGCTTACCATTTACAATGAGTGTTTCTTCTTCACTACCTTCTTCATTTGTGTCATGACTATTCTTAGTTGATGCTTTGAATGCAATGTCCTTTCTTTTCTCCTTTTTGTGTTCAGCCACCAATCTTTCTTCTTCTTCAAGGGTAGCTTCATGAGCCTCCAAGTTGCCAATGTGTTGTTCCATCCTTAATGTAGTTATATCATTGGCTTCTTCAATGGTCATCACCTTTGGCTTGTACTTTGGAGGCAAGCACCTATGAATCTTTGATACTTGATCATATTCACTAATGGCTTTACCTAATGCATTCAACCCATTAATAATAGAAGAAAACATTGCATACATTTCACTAATAGACTCATATGGTTCCATACAAAACTGTTCAAACTTTTGTTTGAGCATGAAAATTTTGGAATTTTTTACTTGAACAGTTCCTTCATAAGTAATAAAGAGTCTATGCCATATTTCATATACAGTTTCACAATTTGAGATTCTATTGAACTCACCTATGGAAATTGAACAATAAAGGATACTTACAACTTTTGCATTCAATTGGGCTAATCTCACCGTGTTTGCATTCCATGTAGCATATTCGGTTTGAGGAAGATCATAGGCATTTGAAACCATTCTCCAAGGATCCCGACTGATTCCTTGTAAATAGAATTGCATCCTCCTCTTCCAATAGGTGTAGTTGGTTCCATCAAATGGTGGAGGCCGATCCACAAGTGTTCCTTCCAAGTTGAGGTTGTTTAGTACCCCATCACCCATTTTCTTCAAGACTCGATTAGAGCACCTTGAAGCCTGCTCTTATACCAATTGAAAAACACTAGAGGGAGGGTGAATAGGGTTTTATAATGACTTTAAAATTAATTCAACCAAGCAACCACAATTGAAATTTGGAGAAGGAGACTTGGCATTTAGAGTGGTTCCACCCTTAGTAAAAACTAAGGGAGTCAGTCCACTACCCGGTTATTCCCAACTGGGATTTTGAAAGTATTTGAATTTTACTACCTCGCAAGGATGTTACATAAAATTACAAACACCTTCACCACCCTTTGGACAGCCTTCACCCCAAAGTCATCTCACCAACCTTGAAGCAGCCTTTACTTGAAGTAACTTCAAGATCCCCCTTGAATTGGCCTTCCTCCTTAAAGTAGCTTCCCGTTGAGACCTTCTAGAAGTAGTACAAAGTCCGCCGAGCTACCTTCACCACCTAAAGAAGCTCCAAAAACCTCCTTTCTACAACCTCCAACCTAGGAGTAGCAAAGGAGAACAAAATACAATAAAAGGAACAAGATTGGAAGAAAGAAACAATGTTACCAATTGAGTACAGTGCTTTGATCCTATATCAAGCGTTTGATATCCTAACCAAAGTGGATGGACGTGGATGTATAGTGGATAGGAGATATAATCCTATAGTAAACTAATGTAGAGCTCAAAGAAAATAGATTGCAAGTGTAGCTCAGCTTATCTACTCACAAGAATTGAATCTCAAGTGTAATTATGTATGCAAGTTGTGTCTTGAGGTGACCTATGGTTGTCCTATTTATAGGAGTGGTTTTCTAATGCTTGGGGACATTCTATACACCTTCTAGGGTGTTCTTAGTGCTCAACTAGCCATTAAGTGTCCACTAATTGCATTTGTAATGGCTAGTTAATTAATTCTGAAAAGTGCAGACAGAACCATTTTCGGTCAAAGTATTTGTCGACCGAGAGTTTCTCGGTCGAGGAATTTGTCGACCGAGTGGGAGTCTAAGTCAATATGTTGTAACTTCGATTCCAACTCCCATCCACTTTTCTAACTTAATCTAACGGCTAGGAGGGTCTATTCTTAGTCGAGGAGCCGAGAGTGTCTCGTTTGAAGTTTTTCTCGACTGAGAATATCCCTGATTCAATGTATTAATTTATTGAGTGTGTGTATCAATGTGCAATTGTGACGCTAACTTAGGAGTTGACCTATCTAAGTGTTTTGCGTGGATATGGAATATCTAAATGCTTGATTTACATGATATCTAAGTACTTGTACATTATATATTTGTACAATTTTTTACATTTGATTCACAATCATGAAAATAAAGCAATTTTAGCAAATTGATGTTCCAAGTCTTTTCTATCCAACACCTTATATGCTTGTCCCTAAAACATTCAAATAGCAAGTTAAAACCACAAGAAACAAATATTTGTCATCATGAAAACAAAGGGATTATAATAATGTCCAATTTAGCCAACAATACATGATATGAAATTAACTTGAGATGATAAGAACTAACCGATAGCTAACCCGAGATGGATACACGGTATGGTGTTAAGGGATACACCCTAAAATGTGATATGGTGATGTGGTTATACCACATGCCCGATATGGATACACGACATGAAGTAAATAATGTATCTTAAAGCATAATATGATAGTATACACACATCTTGATACCTGATATGGTAGGGATACATCAATCATATGCATTTGATTGAGTGATATATGTTGTGTGTTGTGTTAATTGCAATATTAAAGATAATGAGATTTGATAATGGTGAACTAATGTACCTCAAGAGGACAATTGAACCAACTTAGTAAAAGTATGGTGCCATCCTAATGAGGATAAGAGAAAGAGACTTTTACAAGTGTGATAAATATGTTGACAAGCAAGTATTGATACTCCTAAGATGAGTGGAGTATGAATTAGGGTTTTATTCTAGATAATATGATCTTGATTCCTTAATTTTTGCTTAAGGGAAGACTTATCCCTAATGAAGAGTGATGGTATGCTCGTACAACCCTAATTGGTTAGATTGAGAAATCCTAACCCTAATAATGGGAAGGATGTACTTTCTTATATCACATGGTGATGATGTAGACAATCCTAACCTTAATAATGGGAAGGATGTATTTCTCTGCATAATGATGTCATATACTACTAGAGTTTTTACCATGAAGTGAAAACTATTAAAGAAATATGAGATGATGAGCATAACCCGGAATGAGCTATGATGTTTTATTTGATACATATTTAAATGAGTTTTGTGAGCCATGTTAAATATCTGTAAAATAAAATGTAATGATTATACAGTCTGATATCTTAAAAGATAGTTGTTTCCTAGTAAGAGGTGATAAGAAGTTTAATGAACCATGTGAGCTATGTGGAATACTTGTACAACATGTGATATAAATACCTTGGTCTGAGGACCTAGAGGTAATAATTACCTGTTACATAGGTAACAATGCTATGTGGTGATCTAAGGGTTTGAATAACTGAATCCAGTAATCTTGATGATGATGATGATGATGTGAAGGGATGATAATTCCCAATGATGTGATAAGGGACTGAGATCACGAGTGTTATACATTCAAAGTGTTCCAATGATCTTAAAAGTACTACATGTTTCTTTATAGCATCTGTTATAATTCATGTTTGAAACTTGGTTGATGCTAAAAGATATTGTAATGTACCTAATAAATCAAGAGAATTCTCATCATGTAGTGCCCTGACCATAGATCCATTCAGCGTCAGAAATTGCTGATGGTGAAATGAGTTTAACTCAGAGAGCATATTCTTGAATATGCAGGGATGATGGACAAAATATATTCAGACTTCTGGATGAAGAACTGATGTCACACCTTTCTTATTTATCATGGGATGATGTGAATCTCCTGACCAAATGATAAATTGATGTGCAGAATCCTTCTTCATTCTATGTGGATCAGGATTGAAATGTGATTCCCCTGAATAGTTGAGTAATTGATGTGTAATCTTCCTTATTCTTATAATCTAGGGATGGATAAATTGAGATCTCCCTGAAGAGAGTACATGCTATGACTGTAACTCTATAGCAAAGATGCCACTATACCCCGACATGATATTTGTAGTTGACATGAGATGTCCTGCCAGCAGATGACACGAGATGTCCTTCTAAGCTAAGTGATTCTCGTACTAACTGAGACATGTGAGGTCTTGGCATCTGGCTCTATCCTTGACCTTGTATGGTACCGATTTCGACTTGCTAGTGGTCGGTTGGAGCATGAACAATATACTTCATCTCCTCATGGCATAAATGTGATTGTTATATGTAATCAACCAAGTAGCGTATTTGTTTAAGGATCAAATACGGAAAGATATTGGTTGATGTACACTTTAGTTATACATCTTAGTTGATAGATGTTATTTATGTTTCTTTACATTCCTAGTAAAGTGGATAGATGGTTTATTGATCTACCATGGATAAAGACATCATTTTTCTTAAGTAAAGAGATTACCCTATCCTATTTATATAGTGATTAATCCTACTTTTTATTATAAAAGAACCTCTGCTCAGTTTTATACTACTTAACTTTGATAATAATATGGTCGGTAGAGAGTTATATCTCTCGCTGGGACAATTGTCTCACCGTGTGGGATCCACAATTTTTAGGTGGATGTGGACAAGGCGGTAGAGACTTTTCTGTAGAGGGAGACCAACAATTGGGACAGCAGTAACAACTCAGGTTGAGGGTACTGTCTGTCATGTCTTGTAGATAGAAGTCCTATGTGTCATCTCTATATTCTCAGGTCCTTGGAGTGAGTACGTAATGGTTTTATGAATAATTTGAGATTTTGACTTGTGTATCTCGAGGTTTTATGTTGCTTCAATATATGTTTTGACAGAGCAACTATTATATGTTGTCCTCGAGATGAGATGATATAGTGTGTGTACTATGTGAATCATGATATATATAAGAATTGAATCTCTCAGTGAGAGTTTCCTGGTATTGGATCTCTTTGCAAAATGGTTTTAATTCTTACTGACTTTTGTTAATCCGTTGTTTATGGTTATTCTGCAATTATTACTGATGATGACTTGATTTTTTTTTGGGTCGTCGCATCGAGATCTTACAACCAGACTCTCCTTTGTTGTGTCTAAAAAAATAGAAGTTGAAGCTCTAATGAAGGAGATCCATGCATGGTCTTATGGCATGCACATGATTGGAGATATGCTGGCCAAGAAAATACAAGTCTTGGGATTGGAACACCATGACAACTAACTGTTTCAAATTTGTTCACAAATTTCAAGCCTACCAAATCCATGGGGACAATATCCATTCACCTAAAACTAAACTCTACAACATGGCCATGCCTTGGCCACTCTCATCTTGGGGCACGGGAATGATCGGAAAAATCAACCCTAAAGTGTCAAATGATAATTTCTTCATCGTCATCACAATTGATTACTTTACCAACTGGGTCGAGGTAGTGTCCATCACTAACACGTCAGCCCAACAGGTCATCAAGTTCCTCAGGAACAATATCATAAACCAGTATGGGATATTGTACAAGATCATTTCTAGATAATGGTATGAACTACATCACCAAGAACGTAAAGGATAACATAAACTCTGGGGATGAAACATCACCAAATGTCACCTTATTGACCATAGATGAACAACACCTAAGAAAAATTCAATCAAACTTCTAAAAAATACTATCATCTCCCATGTCAACTAGCATGAGAACCTTCCAATGTCTTTGTGGGCCTACTGCACTTCCATCAGAATGTGAATAAGGGATACACCATACTCCCTAATATATGGGATGGAAGTAGTCTTTCCAGTTGAAATCCAAATTCCTTCACTTCACTTACTACAAGAAGAAAATATACCAGAGACTGAATGGATTCAAAACCAAGTTTACTGCCTCAACACTCTTGAAGAATGATGGGAAAAAGCCTTAAACCATGCAAAATGTTACCAAAAAAGAATGGCTCAAGCATTCAATAAGAAGGATTGACCTCATGGCTTTTTCAAGGGTGTCTTGGTATTACGAGTCATCTAGAATGATGATTCCAGGGGAAAGTTTGACCCTAAATGGGAGGGACCCTACATTGTCCATGACATCTATGACTATGGTGACTTGCACCTAAAATACATGGATGGATATTTTCATATTCATCACAATAATACTAGCCTTGTCAAACTCTACTACTATTAATCAAACTATCGTGACGAGAAAAAATGATCTTAAGGAGCTGAAGACTCTTCTCCTTCCAAAAAATTAAGATCTACTTACATACCTGACCTCATAACTCAGTGCACCTTGAAGAGGGATGGTTAAAGTAGAACCTAGGGCCAATGATACAAGGAGAATGACCATTATCCCAAGGCTCCAAAGTTTCACCAGCCTAAAATAACTCCTTAAAAGGACTCAACCTAACCTAACATTCATGACTGTGGAGAAATATTGGAGAAGCCCCATGATTGAATAGGAGGATGGCATAAGATATGCGTCCCCTAAGGCAACTCATAGCTGATCCTTATAAGAAAACAAGTTGACATCTCTTTTTAGGGATTCCGTAACCTTTTTATCTGCCAAAGTTAACTTGAAATGAAGGACCTTCAGGAGAAGGATGGAGAAAAGCCCTTGTAGCTACTCTCATCTCCTTGCAAAAAAGGTGAAACCAAGCTCCGAAGGAGCTAACATGGGAGTCATGAGATGGGAAACCCTCACTAGGAAAGCCCATCTCATTCCCCCATAGAACCCTTGTCTCTCATACTAAGGTCTTGAGCATCAATGTTAAAGCAAAAGATTTAATCCAAAAAGACCCGTAGCGAGTGGGCACCTTCAAAAGAGAAGATAATAAAAATTTGAGAAAACCCTTTTAAAACAGATAGACACGTGCTCATAGTCCATTACTAATCTAAAGCATGTCATGATCAAAGATGTATCACCATAGAATTTTCATGATTAATTTAAATTTTTTATAGTGGTTTTCTCTAAATAAAATTCCTTTAGGGTATTATTGCAAAGAGGCCAAAATAATGTTGCTTTTATAATATCAAGACAAGGAGGAATAGAAAGAGGACTCAAAACATATTTTCCTTTTTATTTAATGTATTATAAATGCTTGAATAATAATAGTAATGGGGTTCTCCCTTTCTTTTTATAAATAAGCCTAAAAGAGAAGAAAGAGAAAGAGTAAGAGGTAAAATTTTGGAATTTAGAATTTACATGACTTGGGCAATAAGTATTCATTCTCCTTTTATAGCTTTAAATTAACTAATATTCATTTACTCTCTTCTCCAAGGAATTTACTCAAATAGGGGATGAAATGATTCAATATGACTCTTGAATGGATGATTGATGCATATTTCGAATTTTGACTTAAGGATTTAACAAGAGAAGCATTTTTAGACTATTTTATCATTTAAATGAATTATAATTGAGATTAATGGATATATAGGTAATAATGGACCAACGTGTGCAAAACTGAAATCTAATTTGCTAGTAATGTTCTAGACCTTCAAATTAGACTCTGGTTCAAATTTGAACTCATTTGACTCACGTTTCAACCCTCAAATTAAATAAAGTACATTTGAATATGGTTTAACCTAAGTTTAAATAGGATTTCATTGATTAGATTAATTTTTCCTAAAGTTCAACTTTAATTGCTATCACGCGGTTGATTTATTTCCTTTCCTTTTCTCGCCCGATCCAATAGTTGTGTTTAATCATCCTGTAATTGGACGGCCTAGAGGTCATCAACTACCTCTTCACCGTACGTGAGACCAAGTCGTTTCACAGGTTGATATGTCATGACCTCTTTCTCCCTCCATGATGCATCTTTCCTCTCAATTCTTCCACCAACGCGATCATGAAGACAAGACGAACCCGTAGATATATTACTCACCCACTCTCTCGATCTGTGGACAAAACACCCAAAGTGGCGCTCTCATCCCTCTCTACCCTGATGTAGCAAACACCACCACAAAGTTGCTCCTCCCTATTTGAGGGGTATTATAGCACTGCTAGTCATCACCAAATGCTCCTCCACCTTCGATTCCTTTCTTCATGCCTCCTCGCTCCAGGACCTACTCCTCCTTCAACCTCCAGATGGTCCACGTTGGCACTCCTCCCTCGAGTCAACTCCACCCAATTCCCTCTGACCTCACCATCTACCGACATCCATGAAGTTGGGGACATTCTTCATTTTGGTTGTGAGCCAGCGAGTTGCTGAGTTGACAAAGCTATCATGGAGTGACCAAGGCAGAAGTTGAAGGACAAACTCTTGTGACCACCCAATAATATAAAGGGCTCAAAGCTTTCCACTTTCTCCCAGGATGCCTTCTGTACCCTCAATTTAACCGGAGTGGAGGTACATTGCTAAACCCCAAAATTGACTCCTATGATCTTGTTCCATAAATTGCATGCACCTAGTCATCATTGTGACTGCCCATGTAGTTTCATGGCTTCGTCGTAACCTCATATTTTTTTTTGAATTCTAATTTTTTTTACCAACCCCTTGTGGTTGTGATCCTGGGACTTGGACGTGGAAGCAATGACTTATGGCGACCTTCCTATGAAGTTGTGAGCACCATTGGTGATGAACTATGGCTCGACTACCTTGTCTAGATCTCATGAATAGTTCTATGACCTTGTTTTGTTTAGACGAGCACCTAGGATCGAGCAAGAGGGGATCAAATCCACAACCCAGGTCTCATGTGCGCAAGAACAATCAAATGAGCATTTTGACTACTCTGCCCGTATGTCACGCTATGGTCTGTGAATGCCTTAAAGGGCTTATGTGTCTTTGACAAAAGCTTATCTGGATTCTTATTTTCAATTAAAAATTATTTCCTCTTTTTTCCTATTGGTAAGTTACTGATTAATCTTGATTAAATCAAAATAAATTGATGGACTCTCAAAAAAATGAAAAAAAAATATGTTTTGGAAATGTTTTTTCAAGAGGAATCCAAATATAGAGGTTTTAGAGTCTATTTCTAAATCGCCAAATGTTGATTTTATGGGAAATGTGAATTAGGGTTTAATGTTGTGAATAAAATGTATGCTAATATGTAAAATGTCTTAAACAAGGTAATTAGGGTTTCTCAGACCAAGGACGTGATTAGAGTTTTATTCAACCTAGGAAGAGAGAGGAGATACTCTCCAAGTGAAAAGGTAAGTGGTCCATGCAAATTGAACATGATTAATGGTTGGCTTTATATGTATGTATGAAATGCAATGAATGTCATAATTGTACTATTTATTGCTCCAATTGCTAAAAGTCAGTAAATTTACAATAATCTAATTTTTATGCCTATGGTTAATATAGTTGTATCATCATGAACATATAAGAGTAATTGATGATATTTAAGAAAGAGTTTCAAAGAGAAAGAAAAATGATAAGAGCTATATAAGGCCCTCATTAAGAGGCTTCTCAGAGCAAACCCTAAGAGGCACTTCGGTGCATCAGAGAAGAAGCATTTTGGTTCATAAGAGAAGATGCACATTTGTGCAACCCGAGGAACCTTGTATAGGTCAAGATAAACAAAATTGAATTAAATGAAATTGCATGCCTTTTTAAATGTTCAATGCTAAATGTCTATTTTCAGTTTCCAAGTTTTATTTAAAATATAATATGTTCAATTCCACTTACCTCTGGTTTTATTGCATGGATGGGGGCATGATGCTCACAGGTTGGAAGCTAGCTCAGGAGGCAAGGACATCTGAGGTGTAAACCCTATCTCAAGTACCTTCAAGGAGAAGAGCATCGGTGGGGTGCCAACCATACCTAGTTTATAGATCCATTTTCCTTTTATAAGATCTTCTACATGTAAAACTCTGTTAAGATTTGATAGTGAGAAATTGCGATTATTATCCTGTGACGTTTATTTAAACTCCATTTTTCGCAATGAATATCATGGTTATGACATCCCCACTGATGTGAATAAATATATGTGCTTTCGCTCTGAATGGTACAAGTGGGGTGTTACAATAATGGTATCAGAGATAAAATATGGTTGGGCACCAGGATTTTCTCATGAATCCCTAGATAGATCTCCCAAATTTTCTTTGATGATAGAAAACATATGAATAGAGGATAGAAAGTCAAGGAGTTAGAATATATATCCTTTTTACTTAAGCGGTAGAGACCCTAGAAGAAATACAATTTTGATAGATATCTATGCCATATCAATTAGGAAGAGGTGATTATATAATTTGGACATTTAGTGTTAACTCCATAATAGCTAATGACATGTCCTCTATTCTTCTCGATGGTGATGGCCAACTAATTTAGAGTTTTAGAAGAAATGTCAAGAGCAAAAGACTTATTATGCGCATGTTATTCTTCTTTCTAGCATATGTGGTATGGAACATTTATGCTACTAAGATCTTCAACATTATCATAATGAGTTCTTCCACCTTTGGGTTTGTGTCTGGCTAGCACAGGTCCAGAGGTGCCACCCAAGATAGTTGATATGAAAGACCTTAAAAAAAGCCTACTAAAACCTAATTGATATTAGAGACCCATATAAAGAATAGAATATTAGTGTTAAGTTGAGGATGATGAAGGTATGATCCAGTTCTAACTCAAGTTTTAGTTAAAAGAAAATACATTTTGAAAGGTAACAAAAACCCTAAGGTGGGTAGTACCCTAGAAAAAATTTCGAGGATGAAATTTAACTAAGGTGGGTAGAAACGTAACACCCTAAAATTTTCATGATTAATTAAAAACAATTAATGTGGTTTTCCCTAATTAAATTCCTTTAGGGTATTAATGAAAAGACAACAAAATAATGTTGCTTTTATAATATCAAGACAAGGAGGAATAGAAAGAGCACTGAAATTTTGTTTCCTTTTTATTTAATGTATCATAAATGCTTGAATAATAAGAGTAATGGGGCTCTTCATTTGTTTTTATAAATAAGCCTAAAAGAGAATAAAGAGAAAGAGTAAGAGGTAAGAATTTAGAATTTAGAATTGAAATGACTTGGGCAATAAGTATTCTTTCTCCTTTTATAGCGTTGAATTCACTAATATTCATTTACTCTCTCGTCCAAGGAATTTTCTCAAAAAGGGGATGAAATATGACACTTGAATGGATGATTGATGCATATTTTGAATTTTGACTTTAGGTTTCAACAACAGAAACATTTTCAAACTATTTTATCCTTTAAATGCATTATAATTGAGATTAATGGGCATTATAGGTAATAATAGACCAAATGTGTGCAAAACTGAAATCTAATTGGTTAGTAATTTTCTAGACCTACAAATTAGCCTATGGTTCGAATTTGAACTCATTTGTACCATGTTTGAACCTTCAAATCAAATAAAGTACATTTGAATATGGTTTGACCTAGGTTTCAATCTAATTTCATTGATTGCATTAATTTTCCCTAAATTTCTGCTTTAAATTGTTGTCATGAGGTTGATTTATTTCCTTTCCTTTTCTCGCCTGATTTGACGGTTGTGTTTTAATCATCCTGTGATTGGATGGCCTAGAGGTCATCAAATACCTCTGCACCGTCTACGAGACCAAGCTGTGTCATAGGTTGATCTCCCACAACCTCTTTCTCCCTCCAAAGTGCATCTTCTGTCTCGATTCTTTCACCATTGTGATCACGAAGACAAGACGAACTCGTAGAGATATTACCCACTCGCTCTCTCGATCTATGGATGAAATGCCCAAAGTGGTTCCCTTGTCCCTCTCTGCCTCAATATAGAAGACACCACCATAGAGTTGCTCCTCCCTATTTGAGGGGTTGTATAGCACAACCAGTCATCACCAAATGCTTCTCCACCTTCAAATCCTTTCCCTCTGTCTCCTTGCCCCAGGACCTACTCCTCCTTCAACCTCAAGATGGTCCACATATGCACTCTGCCCTCAGTTCAACTCAACCCAATTCCCTCTAACCTCACCATCTATCAACATCCACAAGGTCGGGGCCATCCTTCATTTTGGTTATGTCAGTGAGTTGTTGAGTCGACAAAGATATCATGGAGTGACCAAGGCAGAAGTTGGAGGATAAACTCCTGTGACCACCCAACAACAGAAAGGGATCAAAGCTTTCTGCCATGCTCCCAGAATGCCTTATGTACCCTCAATTTAATCAGAGGGGAGGTACTTTGCTAAACCCCAAATTCGAATCCCCTGATCTTGTTCCATCGTGCACCGAGTCATCATTGTGACAACCCGCTTAGTTTGTTGGCTTTGTGGTTACCTCACGGTTTTGTTTGGACACTCATTTTGTCGACCAACCCCCTGTGGTTGTAATCCTGGCTCTTAGTCAAGGAAGTATTGACTTTCAATGATCTTCTTATGAAGCTCTGAGCACCATTGGTGACAAACTATGGCTCGATTGCCTCATCTAGATCTCAAGAAGAGATATATGACCTTGTTTTGATCAAACAAGCACCTGGGATTGAGAAAGAGGGGATCAAATCCACCACCCAAGTCTAACACACACAAGAACAATCAAACGAGCATTTTGACTACTTTACCCTATCACGCTATGGTCTATGAATGCCTCAAAGAGCTTATGTGTCTTTGACAAAAGCTTATCTGGAACCTTGTTTCCAATTGAATCATTTTATCTTTTTTCCTATTGGTTAGTGATTGATTAATCTTCATTAAATCACAATAAATCGATGGATTCTCATAAAAATGAGAAAAAATATGTTTTAGAAATGGTTTCTCAAGAGGAATCTGAATATTGAGGTTTTAGAGTCTATTTCTAGATCACCAAATGTTGATTTTATGGGAAATGGAAATTAGGGTTTAATGTTGTGAATAAAATGTATGTTAAAGTGTAAGATGTCTTAAACATGGTAATTAGTCTTTCTCATACCCAGGACGTGATTAGGTTTTACTCAACCTAGGAAGAGAGAGGAGATACTATCTAAGTGAAAAGGTAAGTGGTCCACACAAATTGAACATGATTAATGGTTAGTTTTATATGTACGTATGAAATGCAATGAATGTCATATGTGTACTATTTATTGTTCCAATTGCTCAAAGTTAGTAATTTACAATGAATTGAGTTTTATTCCTATGGTTAATGTAGTTGTATCATCATGAACATATAAGAGTAAATGATAAGATTTTAGAAAGAGTTTCTAAGAGAAATAAAAAGTATATAAGTAAACCTATATAAGACCCTCATCGAGAGCCTCCCTAGAGAAAACCCTAAGAGGCACTTTGGTGCATAATAAAAGAGGCACTTCGATGCATAAGAGAAGAGGCACTTTGGTGCAAAAGATAAGAGGCACATTTGTGCAACCTGAGGGCCCTTATATAGGTCAAGATAAAATAAATCGAATTAAAAGAAATTTCATGCCTTTTTTAATGTTCAATGCTAAATGTCTATTTTTAGCTCTCAAGTTTTATTTAAAATATAATATGTTCAATTCCACTTACCTCTGGTTTTATTACATGGATGGGGGCGTGATGCCCACAGGTTGGAAGCTAGCTCAGGTGGGAAGGCCATCTGAGGTGGAAACCCTAGATCAAGGACAGTCAAGGATACAATCATCGGGGGAGTGCCAACCATACCTAGTTTATAGATCCTTTTTCCTTTTCTATCATCTTGTACATGTAAAACTTTTATAAGATTTGAGAATGAAAAGTTGTGATTATTATCCTGTGATGGTTTATTTAAACTCTATTTTGTGCAATGAATATCATGGTTGTGACACCCCCTTGGTGTGAATAAATATATGTGCTTCCACTCTGAATGGTACGAGTGGGGTGTTACAAAAGCCTACCAGGATGTCTTCAACATCTGGCACATTGGCCCAACTGCATAGGGAATGACCTTCAATGCACTCACTACATGAAATAGCATTAGCTCTTAGCATCACATCCATGTTTAGTAGAGCTTCTTCCACCTCCCCCTAGTGTGAGGGTTCCCCTCATAATTGAACATGCCACAAACATTTAGAGGGAGGAAACAACTATCATCAAAATAGGATGAGAGGTAGCTTAAAGCACTGGGGGTTTTAAACTTACAAATTCATGCAAGGAGGTGGATGAGAAGGAGGAGACTTTAACATAAAAAAGCCAGAAACTAACCATGGAGTCTAAAAAATGCATAGACATGAGTGTTTGGGTAATCTGATCAGACAATTCATCAAAAGGGAGCTCAGAATCATATGCAATTCAAGGACCCAAGTCTGAATGAATATTTCTAGGTATCATTGAGGGATTACCCACAAATGATGCCAAATTTCATGAACTAAAAGATTTTATTCCATAAGTAAAATCATTATAAAACTCTAGAACATGATGCCAACAAACAAATGAATAAACAACAATTGACAATCATTTTGGATCTCTAGAAGAATCACACGTCACTACCACTAAAGGTGTTGATGCAACACACTCCAGGTACTCGGGAGAGTAGTCCCGACCCACATGGAAGGAATCCCAGGTCAACCTCTTCCAATTAAACCACATCTCTACAACCTTCTCATGAACCTTTTTAGAATCTCGCACCAACTTCTTGAAGAACGGGGAAAGAGCTTCAACTTGATACATATAATGCTGATGACTAAATTGTTGTAACACTGACACATGGTAATATGCAAAACAACCCTCCAGACCAGGTAAGATGATCTACCACTGAAAAGCAAGCATGGCCACACCATAGGTTGAGTTATCAAGATGGAATTCCATCCACCCTAACACACATATGTAACCTTCAAACCAATAATCCAATGACCTAGATCTCCACACAGATGAAGAGGCTCACCTATCTGAATGTTCTTTGATAGAAACTCCTTTGCCACACTATACTGAGGATTTGTAAACTCTATCTATATGGAAGGACATATTTGCATGACTAAATAAATCTGTAGAACCTAGAAGGGTCCCCTTATCTTTCTAGTCTGCTAATATTTGTCCAAAAACTTATACATATCAACAAATATCAAAGGAATAGAGGTTTCATTTCTCTACAAAGCAAACCACTACTCTTATAGCAGCAACCATCACGTCCAACAGTTTCTCCAAATAACAAATTTTCCAAGATGATCAAAGTATGCACTCATATGCAAGGCATATCATGAGAGGCAACATAATGACGTGCTTCACTCTTAAACAAATCCCACATGGAGCCTATGTGCATAAATTGACTATCACTAGAAAACCATTGAACCACTTCAGATTTCTTCATGCCAAGAATTGCCCCAAATTAGTGCTCCAACATGACTTCCTCAATAACACAACCCATTAGTCATGAAGCGAAAGCTGAGTGGTCTTAGCCGTTGTTGGGTTTTATGGCCTCAAAAAAGGCAGTGGAAACAAAAAAATTACTGGCCATTAACCCATAAAGGGAGATCACATCAATGACCATGTAATGGGAAGGATAGTTTTAGTAAGATATACCTGGTCCTGGGGCTTTCCCAGCAATAATACCTCATAGCCATGTGCGGTCTTCAATGCCATGCCTTGGACTGTGTCTGTGTAGCTCATGGTCTTTGCCATGGACTCTGGCCTCCACCACAAACTGTGGCTGACATGTCCTCCTGAGCGGCAGACATCTCCCACCTATGTAGATAGTCCACACAGACCATCTGAAACTCCTATTGTTATAGAAGAACTGGTAGGAAGGACACAACCCTCCTATTGATGTACTAACACCAACCTACTCTCTAGAACTCAGAATGCTTTTCTGTAGTTGTCTTTCGCTCGTTGTGCTTCCCTAGTTAGGTAGCACCTACTCGGGCTCTCTCAGTTACCAAAGTCAGAGAGTACAACAACTTTGTAGATAAATTGATGTTCTGAGTTGTGTCTTCTAAGAAGACCCTAGTACCCCTCTATTGATAGTAGAGGGCAGGGTCAGGGTTCCCAGTCTATTTAGTAGTAGAAGGATCCAGAAATTCCCTGAATAACTTGTACTGCAATAGGTGAACTGGTCATTTCACAACTGAACTGATCGTTTCGGCAAGTGAGCCGATCGGTTCATAAATGAACCAGTTGTTTAGGTAGGTGAGTCGATCAGTTCACCCAGTGAACCACTCATTTCACCTCCCAGACTTGCCCAGAATTGACTTTCCTTATTCATTTCCAATTAATGCAAAGATCAACCCTTATTCCAATAAAATTGAACAAGTGAAACATGAAAGTTTTCCTCGAACTGGGAAAATATTTATTTCCTCAATTGGAAGGACAATGAGAGCCACCCAATTCACCAAGTAAAGCGATTGGTTGGCTCACACCAGCCGATCGGCTCACAAGGGTGAACCGGTCAGTTGGCAGTCTTAACATTGCCAATGCAGTCTCCAATCGACCTGACACTCTAGCAAGCTAGTTCAACACTTGAACTTGATAGTTCTATGTCTAGTCAGTCAATTGTATGTTTAATTGAGTACATAAACACCTTTAGCCTCAATCTAAACATCATTCATGGACAATCTTCTCTTCTAGGGGTATCCTATGTGTGTGACCATGTAGGTTCCAATTTACATTGGTAGTGAATGTTCATAATACTTTATGACATCACAAGAAATGAGTGGAATCGAATGACTCATCATTGCTACCCAAGTAACTCAAAAAATTGGAGAACAACTTCAACCTAAAATATTTGATTAGTGTTATAGTGAACGTATAGTTCCTTTGTCACTGACATCCAGATTGAACTCGAGGCATGGAAAGTCATCCTCTTCAACATTCAATCCATGTTCCTTGACCTAGAGCAGATTGTCTGAGAAGATTTGCTTGGGTAAAGTTCATCAGGCTGTTACAATCCCTTAGAGTACACCTATTAGGTTTGTAAGTAAGAAGGGTTGCAAGAGGGGTGTACATTGATGAGAAGGATTTCCAATCCCTATCCAGATCAGTTGAGGAGGAAGTACAACTGGGATTGTACATAATAGAAGAACGGTTGGTACAAGTCATAAGTGAACTTTGTGCTGAGTGAACAGATAGTGTAGTGCAGTGGAAGCATGATAGATCTTATAGTCCCAAGTAAGTGATAGAATGCATCTCTAGTCTTTCTTTGGAAGAGACGTGTTGAGGTTTCATAAGGGTATGGTAAACCTCCATGTTTGAGAATCTTATCATACGATGTTGTAAGTTGAGAAGATGATACATAAGAAAGAGTAGACACCTGAGTTGGATAAGTATGTATAGTGCTCCTATGGCTAAGAAAGTGTTACCTGACATAGAGTTGACTCTACAGCTAATAGTGGAAAGGATAGTTGATTTTGTGTCTTGTGTGAAAGATCGTGTGTTGACCTTGGATGGAGGAACAATATCCTGGTCAAGTCCTATGACATCACCCTGACATCAAGGATCTATGTGAAAGTTTTAAGGTGCAATGCATGAGTTATATTCATCTCCTTTCGCCTGGGATTTTAGGGACAAAATCCTTGTTAGGGGTTTATGACATGTAAGGACCTTGACCTAGATTTTAGGCTAACCCTATTTGTTTTGCTTAAGTAAGCTGCTTAGAACTTTAATCTAATTCCTTGAGGTGTTTTTTGATCATGTGGCACACTTATGTTTCAAGTTTGGTTTTGTTTGAATGTTGTTTGAGCAATGATTGTTTGTTTTGGACCAAAGTGCAATTTACCAAAGATGAGGGGTTATCTTGCAATATGTCACATGTTGAACGTGCCCTTAGTGCTTTAGAATCATAATAGAGGATGATTCTATGGGGTTCCTTGTGAAGAGCTTAAGTTTCAAGATGAGCCTGTGTGGATGATGCATGTGCCTTATGTGCTAGTTTTGGTTTGAATTGCAATTTTCCCAAAGTGAAGGCTTAACTTTCAATTTACAATCTCTAGAGTGTTCCTTCCCTCTCTTGCCATCATCTAGAGGAGAGAGAGATATGGGTAGCTTGTTTGGGTCTTAGTAGTGTGGTAACATCTTTGGTGATACATAGAATACATGAGTGAGATGTGTTTTGCTCTTAAATGTGTTATCTTGGGTTAGAGAACCTTAGAGAGGCTATGTATGTTTTGAGAAATTATGTGGGGAAGCATCTTAGGTTGGTGAGTGTGTAGGATGAGATGCATCTCAGATTTAAGGAGTGGGAAGGGTGCATATCAGTCTGTGAGTGTGTGGGGATATGGTATCGGGTTAGTGAGGCCATGACCTTGGTAGGGGACCAAGAGGGTGAGATGTAACCTAGATCATATCACCATGGCATGCATGTTAAGCTAGAGATATTGCATGTGGCCTTAGTACATGGACAAGTGTCACCTAGACTCTTAATGTGATGACACCTTTCTTTTGACCTCTCTTTCTTCCCACAAGTATATAACCCCCTCCCTCTTCACACAAGTAAACCCTTTCGTCCACTCTTATTTTTCTCTTCTTCATCGATGAGCTTGGAAGATAAAGGAGCTATATGAAGTCCCCATGGAGCTTCAGAGGTCGATCTCCTTGCTCATGGTGATTCCTTGTTCAACTCCCATCTAGGTGAGTTATGTTTCTTGGTGACACTTTCATTGAGCTATCTTCTTTATCTTCTTCTTCTTCCTCTCTTGGCCAATCATACCTTAGAGGAAGGTTTTTAGATGTGTTTCTCTCTCTTTCCTTTCTTCTTGAGATATCATAACCGTGTAACCTTCTTATTTCTTAAGGTTATGTTGAGATCGAGTTGGGACTCTTGATGGACTATCTTCTACCTTGAGAATGTATGCTTTACAGCTTTGATCGTGGAGCTTGAACCATTAATGGATACCTTCTTAAGGTGGGTTATATAACCCCTGGCCTTCTTTTTTATTTTCACTCTTTTATGTGCTTAAGTTGATTCTCATCTCTAAATCATTTGTCTCATATGCTAGTAGTCATTGATGGTTTTGAGAACTGATTTGAGGAAGGAACCTCATTTAGTTTGTTGTTCATCTCTTGTGCTTTGTTTCCATGTTAATGGAAGGACTAATGGTCAACATCCTAAGGTTGAAGATGACTAAACTAACACACCTTGATCTATATGACACTCAAACCCGACATACCTTGAGGGTGCTAATCGGACATGCTTTGTGATGCCCATTTGATGTTTAAACTGTGACACCCAATTGATGTTTAAAACGTGACGCTCAACTGATGCCCTAACCCTAAAACTCGACCCACCTTGGATGACACACAAAATAGTGGTAAGGATGATATCCTAAATTATGTTCAAACTGACACATCTAGTTGGTTCTTAAACTACCACACTTGATGATGCTATGGTCGATACATCAAACCATGAAGTGGCTGATACACCAAGATATGGTGAAGGCAATACACTATGTTATGTTTATGAAACCAATATCATCTTGAGGTGTCAAAGTTGACACAAGGGTAGTGTGTAGACCGATACACATTGATAAGGTTAGGTTGACACCCCATGAAGGTGTTAGACTGAGGTACCCTCCCATAGGAGAGTGGCCGACACCATTTGTGGAGTAAGTGGTTGACACACCATGACGAGATAAACTGATACACCTAGTAGGTGATGACACCGTGTTGCTATGAGAATGTCAAGTTGACACACCTTGGAAGGGATGAGACCGATACCTAGGGTGGATGATAAACCGATATCCTAAGTTGAAGGTGAAACCGACATCTTCGATTAGGGGATAGACCAAGATGCTATGTAATTGATTAGTTGATGCATGTAAAATGAAGGGCCATTCCACCTATACACTTGTGTGTGAATATAGTCAATACATAGTGTGATGATATATCTAAGATGTCGTGACTATGAATGGTTAATCCTTAATTATGATGTCTAGCCATAAAACTCTCCAATAAGGTGGGAGGTTATTGAAGTACTGTTACACCCCAATCTCACAATTACCATTAATCATGAGATTAGGACATAAATTGAGGATTTAACGTAATACAAAGATCACCCTTAACTTTTTCTTATTTTTCAAACTCTTTGTTTTCTCACATTGAACCACATAAACTAACTTTACAAGGGAATCTAAACATTGATTTCTCTAATCTGATTTCAACAGTAAAAATGCATGTATGAACATTCATTATGTTTCTCATACTTTTAAGCACATAAGACTTGTTGGTTCGCATATATTGCTAAAAGAGGAATAATGTTATATATCATCATTTACAAGTCTCTTTTATTTCTTTACAAGGACCTAGAGTGACAAGGACTGACTGAACTTAACTATACTCAGACTTAACTCTTGTGGCAGATCTACTCTGATGCAAAGATATCTTCTTCAAGTCCATGTAATTTCCCTAAAAATTGTGAGTAGAGGGGTGAGCCTACTAGCTCAGTGAATGAGTACTTCAAAGAAATAGTCTAAATCACTGATATAATTACAGATATACTTTTGAGTAATTGATATCAATTATGATAGCAGTAAGCTTTAAAGAGTCTAATAATTGACAATCATAAATATGGCAGGATACTCTAGATATCTACAAGAGTGAATCAATATATGAAATGCTTAATTGATCATAAAGAGAACTAATAATTCAGAAACATACAAAGAATAATTGAATAACTGTACACACTTGTTTGACCTCTCATTCATTTTATTATGCCCTGATCATATGTAGTGTACTCTACATATGAAAACTCATAGCGAACTATGATCTCACCGTACAAGACTTAGCTTAAAACCCGAGAAGCTAAGCCTAGAACTGAATCCAAGTCTACTTGACTCGAACCGTCACGTCTAACTAAGGCGGCTAAATAGCTAGCCTTTAACTAAACCTCTCCTTCTAGGTTGAGTACACAGGCGGAGGGTCTGAGACGCTCTATGGGCCTCATCTTGGTACGCTCTGTGGGTACCTCTGGGTTACCACCAGGATCTCTGGTTTGTGTTGGGTAAGTTATCTTCTCTTAGGAGACTTCCTCAAGGGCTTCGTCTCCCCACATGCTTTGTGGGTGCGATCCGATCCCCGTATACTGATCGTTGCCAGGGTGGATCGTTTCCTCCCTACAGTGCAGACATCCATAGGGAATCTATGGTGTTCATGGCACCTATGTCTGTTATTTTATTATTCTTAGAAAGCTCTTACTATATTGTATCTTTTCCTGACTTATACTTGACTCAGGTATCTCTATGGTACCATGTCTATTTATTGAAAGTTTATAATACAACATGTATATCATTATAAACTTGGTAGAGCAGTATATTCAAAACACTATAATATTCTAAGTAATTATCATACTGTACATACAGGCAGACTAAAATTCTTAAATAAACAAAATACATGTCAACTTGGTACTTTATACACTAGAATCATGTAATTGAACTGTTAAGCATCACCACATCTCATACTGAGAACATTGATATCACAATACTTGATACATTGAATACCCTATCCTTAGGGTTTCATTTACCTCATTCACTTATCACTTGGCTCTCATAAGGATTTCATACGACATAAACATTCACTGAATAAAGACTATTTTCAACAAATCATATACAATCAATATATGTATGAAACCTTAGAATTGAGCTGAATTTAGGTTTCCATGCCATTCATTGAGATATCAAGAATCAAGAATAAAATTGAATAAATAAAGTATATCATGTCAAGAAAATCCCTTCAAATGGATTTCATGATGTCAATTCATAAATATCCAACTTTCCTCACATCTAGGGTTTCACCCTCTTTACGGAGATATCAAACAAACACTACTCACTTTAAATGAAATCCAAGATAGTATCTAATATATATGTATTATGCATTCAAATAAACAATCATTCATAACCAAGGGGATCTAGATAAACAAATTTCTCTATTTAATTATACAACAATTTTAGTCATAGACAAATTCCCTATATTTTAGTTTACTCTTATAACCTCTGTGAATACTTAGGGAATTCTCATTAGGATGTATTGTATACATTTCTAATATGATTTTATCATCTAAAATTCATCCAAATAGGGGAAGAATCCATTTCATATCATTTTGCAACAGCTTAGATCAAACACACAATTCAGGGTTTGTAGTCACATACTAAGCAATTAAAGATTATGGATGATTTAACCAATTTTCATGCCATATACTATTTCTAGGAAGTTCCCACTCACCCTAAGGTGTGAAAACACCTTAAAAACATATCCCATATCTGAAAATATTGAATCCATATAAAATCCCTAGCAATTCACCCAATTCTTCTTCCTTTCAACTCAGAAACCCTAAAAATGAGGGATTATGAAGAAAGAGTGAGAAAAGGGAAAGTTTTGATACCATTTTGGATCAAATGAAAGGAGGGACGTAATTTTGACATGTGAGAGAAGATTCACCATGAAACTATATCCAAAGAAGCTAAACTTACATGATTTCATAATTCCTCGGACTACAAAACCCTAGGTCAGCATCTCCATCATTTTCTCCTCTCAAACCCTAACTCTCCCTCTCTCTATAGGATTTTGTTTCTATAGATTGAACCACAAATTATGATATCTCCTTGTGTGTTAGGTTGATCATATAGAGCAATTGATCTTCTTGGGTCAATTGCACTTTGACCCCTCACTAAACTTTTTCTTATTTCAGAAGATTTTTCTGTCATAAAAAAGTTTCTGTAATTTGTGTATTTTAGAGATCAAACCTTCTGCAAAAATTAGGATATTTTATAATGATATGTATAATTCAGATACTAAGCTTCAATTATGATTTGAGTTCATTCCATGCTCCCATTAAATAACTAAAAATCAAAGTGTGTACTACTATCTAGAATTCTACAAAAATGTCAGTTATTGTAATTCGTCTACTGATAAGGTCTAAATACATCAAAAAATTATAAAAATTTTATATTTTGTTTATTATTAAGTTTCAAATATCCTTTTAAAATTTCAGATCATTTTTACTTACTAATAAATAACTAAAAATCAAACAATATACTACTGAACAACATTCTATCAGCATGGTCGGTTGAAGTATATCTTGACCGAGAATGACTTTTAAAGAACATCCAAAAATTCTGAAAATTTTCACTAAAATTAAATATTGAGTTATACATATTGTATACAAATTTCAATTAAACCCAAGTTACATAGAAAATATGATAAATTATTTACCGTACTACTATCTTGATCAAATTACATACTCATGTACCATCAAAACCATAATTTCAGCCAACTAGGGTTTATATTTCTCAAACCCTAATTTTTCAAAAAATAGAACACTTAACATTCTTATTAGGTTTAAAACATCATAATTGATAATATTTGCATTGAAACAGATTGCATGAATGCTAAGATGGCTATTGATGACGAAGGCCCAAGTTTCCCAAAGTTATCTAGATGGACTATTGCAGTGCAAAGTGGGATGAAACCAGGTTGGTACTGCGCACACACTAAACGTGAGGGGAATAGGGTTGCAGACCAACTAGCTAAATTCCATATCAAAAACAACTGTGGCTCTTATTACTATAGGAGTCCACCTAATCACATTATTGACCTAGTCAACATGGATATCTGTAATGGTAGTAGTACTACAAAGTTTAATTCTGTTTTGAGTAGTTTAAATTGTAATAGTTTGCTTCAGCTTGCAAGAGAGGGGCGAGATGAATAAAAAGGCCCTCTGACTTCTCCAAAAAAAAAAAAAACATCATAATTGAATTATCATCATTAATTAGATTTAAGAAATGATCAATCCAATTAAGCATATAATCATCTAGGTAAACCATAGTTTACCAATTAAGCTCGGATACGGTCATAACAATTCTTCCCCCTTTAAAAGGTTTCGTCCCCAAAACATAAATGTGCAAGAAAAGTACTTTCAAGGTTTATTTTAAGCTTCTGAAATCTTACATGTCATTATATTCTTGTATTTCATACTTGAATGCAGTGTTTGACATTAAGTCGTTTATTTCTTTTCTAATCACAACATGTTAAATCATGACTGCTCAATGATAACAAATGAATTCTCTATGTCACAATCAATCATAGGATAGAGAGAGACACAACCATTTCACTATTTTCATACTCTTGAGGTGTTACCTCAACATTGATAATCCGATCCAACTATCTTAATTCATACGGCTCAATATGTACTATTATTACGTATTACCTCTAAGTCACAAAAGAGAGTTCACCATGTTGTTTTGAATTTTTACTATTGTGCTACTCAAATAGAAAAATAGTCTTAAGTTGAAAGACTAGATTCAACAACAATTGTACAATACTACTGACAACATCCCCATTTGATCATTAATGCATAAGGTGAAGCATTACCATCACATTCCATACTATTCTCAAATATGAACCCACACATAATTCAAGGTGTAACCATAGGGTTATAGCATACTAAGGTTTCAACAACAATAACAGAGTACTCCATGATTGTATTAGTCATTCAAGGACTATTCATACCCAATAGCCATCTCTTAATTTTATTAAAGCTAGGTATAACAAGCTATACCTCATTAGGGTTACATATCAATACAATATGGTTATCATCCCTTCTATTCATATGAGTGAATAGGTAAGACTACCTTATTTAGGGTAACCCTCCATTTGTTTTATCATCATTTGAACCATATCACCATACAACAATTGTACAATACTAAGATGGATTACTGGTATGAATGACTACAACTATCAGACACCTGAAATTAACATATTACTTGTACACGTACACTGAAATCATACGTAGAACCAATTTACATCCCTTAATATACCTTCAACAAATTATACTTCTAAAAAAAATTTATATATTACTAAAAGACATTGTTTTCTCTTTTCTCTCTTCTCATTCATTACTACTTACTTTTTGCTACTTATCCTTCTCATTTTAATCATGTAGATTAAACATCCCTAAAATTGAAACATATAAGGTATGAATAGATTATTCATTATTCTTGCTATCACTGAAAGAATTTATTTTAAATCACACTTCACTCATATTGTATTTCTCCTTTTCTTCAAAACACACTTGTTACATTTCAAATTTATATCTTACTCTTTCTTCCGAATCATTTTCATATTGTTCATCAACCTTTCAGATTAGCTAGGATTACTATCAGTGCTAGTTTACTTCTCATAGTGCAAATCACATGATCTTGTTCTATAGAGATTCTAGTATTCAAGGACAAATCATTAGTGAAAACCCTTGAACTACTACAACTCTAAACATTCTAGGTTTGGTCCTTATCAGTAGCACGACGTTATTGTGTGTGACTTTGCTCCCTTGATTTGAAAGTCAAACTTTGAATCTGACAAGTTTTACTAAAGTCTTCCTTATCTTATCAATTGAATTTACTCTCTCTTACTTGTCCATTCAGATAGATTACATTCTCAATTTACCTTGGTAGGGTTTCATCATCATATTGCTATTCCACATGTTACTCCATTATGTTTCAAACTCTTCCTTACTTTCCATAATCCCCTTACCATATACTGTTATTCCACATGTCATCCTTAACTTCTAGTTTTCTCTTATGATCATGTTGCTTCTTTTAGGTTTATGATCATGTATACCATGTTGCATATATTTCTTTTTATCCTTCTACTAATGTGAAGTTGAAATTATAAATAAATAATCTCCCTACTATTTTCAACTCATGTTTAATACATTACATATTCTTCATTTTAAATCAAACGGCTCATGCATGGGTGAAACATAGTTTCTCTTTCAATCAAGTTTTCCTTCCTGAATATAGTCTACCTTTTTATGGCTTATTCATTTATTTAGCTACACTTTTGTTCTTCTTTTAGAAATTAGTTTGTTGTTCTATAGAGACTTAGAATCCAAAGGCAGTAAGGATGAATGTATTAACTTCATAATAAAGGTATACATTCCATGCTCTCAATTATATCATACCCCTCGTTCCTTAATCAAGCTCATTATTTCCAACATTTCTCTTTGTTTCAACAAAGTTTCTTATCCTAGTTTTATGATTTACATGCTCATCTAGTTATCTTCACTTTAAATCTTCTGAAGACTCTTCACTTCTATGTACTTATCGAATACTTAACTCTTTTATTCTATTTTCCCTTTGCTTTGGAGTACATAAAAACATTGTACTTGATTATATAATCCATTCCTCATGATTGATTCTTACTATCTTGTCCCTTACATACTTTTCTCATTTATTTTCCATATTTCATATTTAGAATTCATATAATACTAATGATTAAACTTAATCATAACCTTATGCCGTGTTCCTTTATTCCCAATTAAGGGATTCTCATATGAGGCCCCAAAGTTGGATCTTAGATATCAGTTCCAACTTATTCATAGTTATCCCAGTCTTTCCCTTATACTTCAAAATCTTAGAGTATATACATTCATACTAGAATTTGGATCTAATATATCCAGAATTTACTCTTGTTATGTTACTAATAGGAGTCATTAGATCCCAGTAATGCATCCTACCAGCCGGACCAGGCCAAACCTACAGTCCTGAAGCCAAGAGCTACTCAAGATTCGTCAACTCCTATTCATCTCAAATGTGTGGAAGAAAACTTATCCACTTAGGAAAGCTCATTCAAATATCATTTCTAGTCTACTTGATACAAAGAATGTAATCAATAAATGTTACAACTTCATAGTGTACAACAAATCTTAAAGACCCATATATATTTCAAAATACTGAATATCTGAATTCAAACATATAAGAGATTTTCTATTCATCTCCAATAAAATAACAATATGAAATGAAAGTTATATCTCATTTTATATTTATGCTCTTAATTCATGTTACTTATCTTGTTTGTAACCCTAATATTTCTAGGGTTCCTCTCTAGACCATCCTTCCACGGTATACCTAGCCAGGGTATACATGAAAGAATAGACAAAGTAGCTTGATAATGGTTGATCCAAGTACTCAGATACCGGGCCAGGAAATCCAAATACTCAAATCCCCAGAGCTAACATCATAACATCTCATATCTACCACACTTATGACTCTAGCTTACTAACTTAATGGTCCCTGAAAACTCATCCTAGGCTCTGATATCAAGTTGTTACACCCCGATCTCACAATTACCATTAATCATGAGATTAGGGCATAAATTGAGGATTTAACGTAATACAAAGATCACCCTTAACTTTTTCTTAATTTTCAAACTCTTTGTTTTCTCGCATTGAACCACATAAACTAACTTTATAAGGGAATCTAAACATTAATTTCTCTAATCTAATTTCAACAGTAAAAATCCATGTATGAACATTCATTATGTTTCTCATACTTTTAAGAACATAAGATTTGCTGATTCGCATATATTGCTAAAAGAGGAATAATGTTATACATCATCATTTACAAGTCTCTCTTATTTCTTTACAAGGACCTAGAGTGACAAGGACCGACTGAACTTAACTATACTTGGACTTAACTTTTGTGGCAGATCTACTCTGATGCAATGATATCTTCTTCAAGTCCATGTGATTTCCCTAAAAATTTTGAGTAGAAGGGTGAGCCTACTCGCTCAGTGAATTAGTACTTCAAAGAAACAATCTAAAGTAATGATATAATTACAGATATACTTTTGAGAAATTTATATCAATTATAACAGTAGTAAGCTTCAAAGAGTCTAATAATTGACAATCATAAATATGGCAGGTTACTCTAGATATCTATAAGAGTGAATCAATATATGAAATTCTTGATTGATCATAAAGAAAACTAATAATTCAGAAACATGCAAAGAAGAATTAAATAATTGTACACACTTGTTTGACCTCTCATTCATTTTATTATGCCTTGATCATATGCAGTGTACTCTACATATGAAGAATCGTAGTGAACTACGATCTCATCGTATAAGACTTAGCTCAAATCTCAGGAAGCTAAGCCTAGAACTAAATCTAGGTTTGCTTGACTCGAACCGTCACATCTGACTAAGGCGGCTAAACAGTTGGCCATTAACTGGACCTCTCCTTCTAGGCTGAGTACACAGGCAGAGGTTCTGAGACGCTCTATGGGCCTCATCTTAGTATGCTCTGTGGGTACCTCTGGGTTACCACCGGGGTCTCCGGTTTGTGTTGGGTAACCTATCTTCTATTAGGAGACTTCCTCAAGGGCTTCTTCCCTCCACACGCTTTGTGGGTTCAATCTGATCCCTATATACTAGTCACTGCCAGGGTAGATCATTTCCTCCCTACAGTACAGACATTTGTAGGGAATCTATGGTGTTTAGGGCACCTATGTCTATTATTTTATTATTCTTGGAAAGCTCTTACTATATTGTATCTTTTCCTTACTTATACTTGACTCAGGTATCTCTATGGTACCGTGTCTTTTTATTGAAAGTTTATAATACAACATGTATAGCATTCTAAACTTGGAAGAGTAGTATATTCAAAACACTGAAATATTCTGAGTAATCATCATATTGTACATACAGGAAGGCTAAAATTCTTAAATAAACAAAATACATGTCAACTTGGCACTTTATACACTAGTATCATGCAATTGAACTGTTAAGCATCACCACATCTCATATTGAGAACATTGATATCACAATACTTGATTCATTGATCACCCTATCCTTAGGGTTTCATTTACCTCATTCACTTATCACTTGGCACTCATAAGAATTTCAAACGACATAAACATTCACTAAATAAAGATTGTTTCAACAAATCATATACAATCAATATATGTATGAAACCTTGGAACTAAGCTAAATTTAGGTTTCCATACCATTCACTGAGATATCATGAATAAAGAATAAAATTGAATAAATAAAGTCTATCATCTCAAGAAAATCTCTTCAAATTGATTTCACGATGTCTATTCGTAAATATCCAACTTTCCTCGCATCTAGGGTTTCACCCTCTTTACTGAGATATAAAACAAACACTATTCATTTAAAAAAAAATCCAAGATAGTATCTAACATATATGTATTACGCATTCAGATAAACAATCATTCATAACCAAGGGGATCCAGATAGGCAAATTTCTCTATTTAATTATACAGTAATTTCAGTCATTGACAAATTCCCTATATTTTAGTTTACTCTTATAACGTCTGTGAATACTTAAGGATTTCTCATTAGGATGTATTGTATACATTTATAATATGATTTTATCATTTGAAATTCATCCAAACATAGGAAGAATCCATTTCATATCATTTTGCAACAGCTTAGATCAAACACACAATTTAGGGTTTGTAGTCACATACTAGGCAATTAAAGATTATGGATGATTTAACCAATTTCCATGTAATATACTATTTAAGGGAAGTTCCCACTCACCCTAAGGTGTAAAAACACCTTAAAAACATATCCCATATCTGAAAATCTCGAATCCATATCAAATCCCTAGCAATTCACCCAATTCTTCTTCCTTTCAACTCAGAAACCCTAAAAATGACGGATTATGAAGAAAGAGTGAGAAAAGGGGAAGTTTTGATACCATTTTGGATCCAATCAGAGGAGGGATGGAATTTTGACATGTGAGAGAATATTCACCATGAAACTATATCCAAAGAAGCTAAACTTACATGATTTCATCATTCCTCAGACCGCAAAACCCTAGGTCAGCATCTCCATCATTTTCTCCTCTCAAACCCTAACTCTCCCTCTCTCTCTAGGATTTCGTTTCTATAGATTGAAACATGAATTATGAGAGCTCCTTGTGTGTTAGGTTGATCATATAGAGCATTTGATCTGATTGGGTCAATTGCACTTTGACCCCTCACTAAACTTTTTCTTATTTCAGCAGATTTTTCTGTCATAAAAAGGTTTCTGTAATTCGTATATTTAAGAGACCAAACCATCTCAAAACATTATTATAATTTATCATGTTGTGTATAATTTAGTTATTAATCTTGAATTAAAATTTGAGATCATTCCAAACTCTCATTAAATAAATAAAAATCGAATAGTGCACTGCTAACTAGAATTCTGTAGAAATGTCACTTACTATAATTCGTTTACTGATAAGGTCTAAATGCATCCAAAAATTATGAAAATTTTACATGTTGTTTACTATTGATTTTAAGATCTTAATTTAAAATTTTAGACAATTTATAGTTACCAATAAATAATTAAATATCAAATAATATACTTCTAAACAACATTCTGTCAGCATGGTCGGTTGAAGTATATCTCGACCGAGAATGACTTTTAAAGAACATCCAAAAATTCTGAAACTTTTCACTGAAATGCAAGATTGAGTTATACATATTATATCCAAATTTCAATTAAATAAAAATTACATAGAAAATATGATAAATTATTTACCGTACTACTATCTTGATCAAATTCCATACTCATGTACCATCAAAACCCTGATTTCAGTCAACTAGGGTTTATATTTCTCAAACCCTAATTTCTCAAACAATAGAACACTTAACGTTCTTATTAGGTTTAAAACATCATAATTGAATTATCATCATTAATTATATTTAAGAAATGATCAATCCTATTAAGCATATAATCATCCAGGTAAACCCTAGTTTACCAATTAAGCTCGGATACGGTCATAACAAGTATGGTTTAGTGAAAAAGTGACCATACGATAACCCTAATCATAAGATGTTAACTTATGTGCACACCTTAGTGAAATATTATAATCCATGGCAAGTGTCTTATGTATTTTTTTCTATATGATCATAACTTGAGAGAGAGGTGAAGGAGACAACCATGTGAGTACATAATAGTGGTGATGAGCCTTGTTGGAAACAAGGGGTGTTAGTTTTGTGTAGAAATCATATGAACAAGTTTAATGATGTAATAGATGGCTTGAGTATACTTTAAAGTAAAACCCTCTAGTTATGTAATCAAAGGTTTGACATTCCTTAGGATCATAATTAGTTTGATAACTTATGTAGGGTAATAACATATGGGTCACAAATGATGAAACATCATATTGGT
The DNA here is from genome assembly GCA_963693085.1 of Alisma plantago-aquatica. NCBI lineage: Eukaryota > Viridiplantae > Streptophyta > Magnoliopsida > Alismatales > Alismataceae > Alisma > Alisma plantago-aquatica. Next base: position 1,733,204,341 of record OY856409.1, on the reverse strand, counting down.
GCAATAGTCAACATGTTTATATAATGCACTGTTGTAACCCACACATAACTCAATGAGATAATACACATAGGCATTTATGAAAGGGGGATACCCAGTATTGATGACACGATGATTGATTCATGTCTAGCTAATGTTGTTCAAACCTAAATCACCCCAAGAAAGTGGAAATGGTGTGTTTAGAGTTTGGTGATAATAACCATGATGTAAAACCTGAAAACTACTAGAGGGGGGGTGAATAGAGTTTTATAACAATTTTAACAATTATTTAACTCAAACAAACAACCACAAAGATATTGGACAAGAAGACAAGAGTTTAGAGTGGTTCCAACCTTAGCAAACACTAAGGAAGTCAGTCCACTACCCGGTTGCTTACCCAACTGGGATTTGAAAAGAAATTTATTTTATTACCTCGCAAGGATTTTACATAAAATACAATTTCTTTTCCTAAACCCTTCAAGCAGCCTTCACCTAGAAGTAATCGCCCAACCTTGAAGCAGCCTTCACCTAGAAGTAATTGCACCACCTTGAAGCAGCCTTCCTCTTGAAGTAGCTTCCCGTTGCAATAGCCTTCTTGAAGTAGCTTCCCATGCGATAGCCTTCTTGAAGTAGCTTGAAGTCCCCTTCTCCACCTGAGAAGTCAAACTCTCTCCAATCCGCAGCCTCCAACCCTAGGAGTAGCAAGGAGAATACAAAGGATAAAAAGGAACAAGAAAGGAAATAGAAATTACAACTTATCCTTTTAAGCACAAGGCTTGATTTGCCTATATCAAGCGTATTGATCTCCTAACCATTGAGTGTAGAAGTATAAGTGTTGTAGTAAGGAGATGCTAGCCTATAGGACACAAATTTGAGCTAAGGGGAAAGTAGGCCAATGATCACAATGCTCAAATTGCTTGCAACAGATTGCTCAAGTATGCTCAAGTATTTCTCAAGTGTAACAAGTGTAAAACAAGTGAATTTAGGTGTCCTATGGCTTGTCCTATTTATAGGAATGGCCTAAGGATGCTTAAGGACTTTCTAGACAACTTCTAGGGGTTTCTAAGTGCTTAACTAGCCGTTAGGTACAAAGTTGTTGCTTTAACAACGGCTAATTAATTAATTCTCCAGTTGCTGTCAGAGACCATCTCGGTCGACAAATGGTCGACCGAGATACCTACTCGGTCGAACTTTTGTCGACCGACAGGCTCTCTGGAACAAGTGATTTGCAACGTCTTTCATCAACTGCCAACTAATTTTTTTGTTGTGTCTAACGGCTACTTTGGATCTTTCTCGGTCGAGAAGATATTCGACCGAGAGTGTCTCGGTCGAGGAGTTTGTCGACCGAGATTGATCCTGTTTCAAGGTTTCAATTTAGGCACTAATTATGTGTGTAAGTGTGCATAAATAATCCTATTTGAATGGGATGACTTGTCTAACTGTGGTGTTTATCTAGGGAGAATCTAACGCTTGATTTACATGCAATTCTAAGTACTTGTACATTATATTTTTGTACAAGTTTTTACAACAGTGATTACATTGCATGAAAATATAAATATGTAAGCTTGTAGATTTTCCCTTGTTGCTTTGTCATCCTGCACACTCAAGTAGCTCGTTAGATTAATAAGAATGAAATGTTTGTCATAATCAAATCAAAGGGATTTATAGATGTCCATTTAGCCAACAATCTCCCCCTTTTTGAAGATGACAAACATTTCCAAAATATAAATAAAGGAAATATAAAACATATGAGTTTCATACCTTTAGATTACCTTTTGTAGCTTTTTCTCTTGTGTATAAAATGTGTGCTTATTATTCCCCATGAATAATGGAACATGAAGTCCAGATCATTTGGGAATATAGCAACTTTCAATGTAGAGCCAAGAGTTTATTTATGAAACTCATTAATTACTATATTTTAGTTTTATATTTATCTCTCCCCCTTTGTCATTTCAAAAAGATAACCATTAAGAATAAAAGACTCCCCCTTAATTAGATACTATGCTCCCCCTTAGATAGATATTCTACATGGATTTAATATCATTTTTGTCTAATTTAGCCACAATTTGTTTCTCAATCATGTGCAAAGGATGTTAAGCCTTGAAATGATATGAGATCCTGTTAGGTTCATGGCATATGTATTGATTTCTCATCCATTTTACAAGGGATGTTAAGCCCATAAAAGGATATGAGAATCCTTTAATCTCAGAGGACATAAAAATGTCTCCATCAAAATGCAAGGGATGTTAAGCCCCGATTTGTTTAGAGAGTTCCTTTAAGTACAAGTTATATCATTTTTCTGAAATTCATAGATTTCTTCATAACCAAAAAGAAGAAAAAAAATACTAAGGTCGTAACAAGCTCCAAATAATGTTTTTGTAAGCTTCTTAATCAAATAATCAAATTTGTTTTGATGAGCTCCCCCTTAATCTTACAATTAAAGCAATTTAAGGCTTCTAAGGTCACAATTGATTTTAAATTTTGTTTTTGACCTTTATCAAAAGTATACGAAGATTAAGTACATTAAAATGATGTCCATATAAAAACCAAGAGCTTGTGTTTAAGTAGCACCAATATCAAAGCATAACATCTTCCAAGGTGGAAACGGTTTAGCCAATTTTATCTTCAACATGATTTATTTTGCAAATATATTCAGTTTTATTGCAAACTTGACAACAGAAACCTGCTCGGTCGACGATCTTTTGACCGATAGTGTTCTCGGTCGAACAGTTTCTCGACCGAGAATGTGTCTGGATTTGTTTCATAGCTGTTTTAAGTTGCATTTTTATTTATTACTCCCCTTATTTTGTATGTTCTACAATGATGATCTTATAATCCATATTTTGAATAAGTCTCACAAAACAAATATCCATTGGAATCAAGTAAAGATGGCCAATTAAAAGCATGTATTACAAGCATAGAAAGATAGACACATCATATAGAGATGACCCATTACAATTATTCAAAAGATATCATTACAATAACTCCAACATTTACTGGAAAGACTTAAGGATTACATCAATGTCAGGGTCTTTCCCAAGAAAAGGCTCAGTTCCATAATACTGGACCAATGTTTGCCAATCTAGAGCACCTGTCTTAGTTAGAGCATATGCTTCCAAGAATGTAGGTACTCGGTCAAATCGGAAATGGGCGGCAATATCTTGCAGTTGCATGGATGAAAACTGAGTGTGTGTAAGATCCACAGATGGTGGAGGTGGAGTTTGATAATAGTTGTATGAAGGATTGTATGGATTGAGCATGCCAGGATTTAAAGAATACGGATATTCATCAGGTTGGTTTGGTGAAAGGGTTTGCATTCTTTGGATTATATAGGTCATGGCATGATGGTTATAGTCTAGTTGTTTGCTCAGGTGATATTGGGAGCCAGCAATATAAGTAAGAGTGTTTTGAATGGGGTCATGTGATAGGTTAGTAGAAGGAGGGGGTGGTGGTATGTCTTGATGAGATGTTTCTCCTTCAACTCTAGCCCTTTTATGACCAAAATCAATTCCCATTTTTTCTACTGTATTCTTACTTATCTTTTGTGGTCTACGCTCCCATGTATATCCCATATCCTCAAGTTGGGTCTTAAGGAAATGTTGAGTAATTTGGCATACAAAATCGGCATATGAAGGATTGCCAGAAAACTCAAGCATGTTTTTAAGAATGATGCAGATACAATTTGTGGGAATACGTTGAATAATGGCATATATTAGACACATGTGAAAAACAGGAACTTCAGACTTATTGGCTCTAGGATGTATGTTTGTTGAAACAATGAGGTTTACAATCCTAGCAGCTGGTTTAAGATTTATAGCATAATATGTGCCTCTATCTTCGTGACAGGTTGTATTGGATTTAAAAATGGTCCTTTTGATGTCACTAAGACTAATGGTATGGTCATCTTGGAGGAATTGGTTAAGGGGGTTTCCAGAAGTAAGGTCAAGGGTGTCTTGATATTCATCTATGTCAATGTTTAGCATTTCAAGAATATCCCCTTCAGTAAATCGGAAGCTATGCCCATTGACCATAGTGTAGAAGAAGATGGTTTCATTTTCAGAGTGGGAAATGAGGTTTGCATAGAATTCATTCACTACCTTGATTGAATAGGAAGGAAAAGAAGGGTTGATGAATTCTTTTAACTTTTTTACTTCGAAAAGGTCCTCCAAGTCAACAATGTTGATGAAGTCCATAACTTCAACTGGTCGTCGTGGAAGAGTAGCTTTAGAGGAAAGCCGTAGATATCGATCACCAGCATCTCCATCGACGAAGGAAATGTCGTTGATGATCGTCAGTGGTGGAGTAGCTTCCCGAGCTTCCCTTCCTTTCCTGCCGGCGACCTTCTTCTTCCCACGAGCAGATGATGAGGACATTGTGTTGCTTGAAGGTGGAGAAGAAGCAAGGAAGGCTTGAGGATGAGGATGCTAAAGAGTTGCACAAAAATGCACTAGAGAGAGCCTATGGAAGCAAGAGTATGCAAGTGTGAGGAAGTGACCCGTTTTTGGTTCCTTTTATAACATTCCAGCGACCTGGTCGGTCGACGACTCGTCGACCGAGCGTCCGCAACGGTCATGTTGTAGACGCGTCACTTGGCTCCCCAACGGTCATATAACGGTCATAAACAGTCATAACGGTCGGTTTACAACGGTTATATCCAACGACTATTTCTTGGTCGAACAATTGTCGAATGACATTGTCTCAGTCGAACATTTGTCGACCGAAAGTGTGTCTGATACTAAATATGTATAGATTCTGTCGGTCGAGAGAGAGGGACTGACCGAGAGGTTTTCGGTCGAAGAGTTCGTCGACCGAGAGACTTACTGAGTACGAATTTGAAGCTGATTTTTAAGACTATTTTTGTAGAGCACACATATATAGATTTTCCAAGGGAGTAATATTGTATTTATTATTGACAATATTGGGACAAGTTGTCATCATAAATTAATTTCTTTTAACCATAAAAGGATATCCAAAATAGTTATTATGTCAAACTTATTTTAGGTCGAATTTGACTACGACCATAGCGCCCCTTGGTCAAATTTTGTTTTGACCAAGAGGCTAATTTTGCAGATTTTCAGATTGAATATGTTGAGTATATTATCTGCATTAAATGTCAAGCTGAAGCATAATACTTAAGATTCTTAGGTACAATTAATTATCTCAAATCTTCAAAGATACTAATTTATGGATTGTGTTGCAAGCACTAACATATAACTAATAAATTATTTTGCTTGCCTATATATTTTCATGGATCCATGCATACAATTTTCATTATCTATGCGCACCCAATGATGAAAGCATGTTATCAGTATACAATGATAATTCCATTACATGATTAGTATATGAATAGACCAGAAAATACTTTTACGAACACACATGTGAAAATAGGAATTCTCTTTGACTAAGCATAATTTCAGTTTAAACTTTAAATCATCTAGGGAATAAACTAATATTAATTTCATTTACATTTGTAATCTCACTATGTTGAGTTGAGATAGACATAGAAATATGCAACTAATGTCTTTGGTCATATCTCAACTTGATTTTGTTCATTTAGTTTGGCGGTTTTGGAACCCAAACTAACTCGACATCTTTTCTCTTATAAGGACATGAAAAAGAGTAATGTCCAAGACGTAAGCAATAATGGCAACATATAGAATCAACCTCAAGTCATTTTCTATGGTTTTGTTCTAGGTTGTTCTTTGGTAAAAATGTATTTGTTCCTTTAGGTACATATATAGTTTGATGGGTTTGTGACTTTTTCCAACTAGGTTGATAGGACTTTCCTTTAGGCTTATAACCTAGTCCTCTTCTCCCAATTTGATGATAGGAATTATCTAAGATTTGATCTAGAATGTCATTATTATTTAAATTACTGACTTTTTGTTGTAACTTGGCAATCTCTTCCATTCTCTTCTTAATATCTAGTTTTGCTTGGTCTAGATTAGATGACAATAAATTTCTTTATTTAACAATAGTGTCATAATGTATATGAGTGCATAATAATGGTTGTTTTTGAAGATCGTTTACTTGAGTCTGCAAGTTTGAATTTTCAACAGAAAGGAGCTTGCAATCGGCTTCCATAGATTTTAACTTAAGATCAGAATATTTATTTCCCTCTTTGAGATCCTCATTTTCAGATGCAAGAGCAAGAAGTTTAACATTTAGATCATCATTTTCTTTATTTGATTTCTTTAATTTCTTTTTGCACTCAACATATTTATTATGTGTCTCTTCAATAATAACAACTAGTTCTTCTTTAGATAAATCAAAAAGACTTACCTCTTCTTCTTCTTCACTAGTTGTAGCAATAAGACATTCTTTGTGCTCTTCCTTTGATCTCCATGGGCATCCGGTTGTTTTGTGGCTTGTTCCTAAACACCAATTGCAGCATGTTGTGGTTTTGTCCAAACAGCACCTTTCACCATTTCCCTCCATTCTTCAAGACCTGGTTAGGGTTCCTTGAAGCCCGCTCTGATACCAACTGAAAACTACTAGAGGGGGGGTGAATAGAGTTTTATAACAATTTTAACAATTATTTAACTCAAACAAACAACCACAAAGATATTGGACAAGAAGACAAGAGTTTAGAGTGGTTCCAACCTTAGCAAACACTAAGGAAGTCAGTCCACTACCCGGTTGCTTACCCAACCGGGATTTGAAAAGAAATTTATTTTATTACCTCGCAAGGATTTTACATAAAATACAATTTCTTTTCCTAAACCCTTCAAGCAGCCTTCACCTAGAAGTAATCGCCCAACCTTGAAGCAGCCTTCACCTAGAAGTAATTGCACCACCTTGAAGCAGCCTTCCTCTTGAAGTAGCTTCCCGTTGCAATAGCCTTCTAGAAGTAGCTTCCCGTGCGATAGCCTTCTTGAAGTAGCTTAAAGTCCCCTTCTCCACCTGAGAAGTCAAACTCTCTCCAATCCGCAGCCTCCAACCCTAGGAGTAGCAAGGAGAATACAAAGGATAAAAAGGAACAAGAAAGGAAATAGAAATTACAACTTATCCTTTTAAGCACAAGGCTTGATTTGCCTATATCAAGCGTATTGATCTCCTAACCAATGAGTGTAGAAGTGTAAGTGTTGTAGTAAGGAGATGCTAGCCTATAAGACACGAATTTGAGCTAAGGGGAAAGTAGGCCAATGATCACAATGCTCAAATTGCTTGCAACAGATTGCTCAAGTATGCTCAAGTATTTCTCAAGTGTAACAAGTGTAAAACAAGTGAATTTAGGTGTCCTATGGCTTGTCCTATTTATAGGAATGGCCTAAGGATGCTTAAGGACTTTATAGACAACTTCTAGGGGTTTCTAAGTGCTTAACTAGCCGTTAGGTACAAAGTTGTTGCTTTAACAACGGCTAATTAATTAATTCTGCAGTTGCTGTCAGAGACCATCTCGGTCGACAAATGGTCGACCGAGATACCTACTCGGTCGAACTTTTGTCGACCGACAGGCTCTCTGGAACAAGTGATTTGCAACGTCTTTCATCAACTGCCAACTAACTTTTCTGTTGTGTCTAACGGCTACTTTGGATCTTTCACAGTCGAGAAGATATTCGACCGAGAGTGTCTCGGTCGAGGAGTTTGTCGACCGAGATTGATCATGTTTCAAGGTTTCAATTTAGGCACTAATTATGTGTGTAAGTGTGCATAAATAATCCTATTTGAATGGGATGACTTGTCTAACTGTGGTGTTTAGCTAGGGAGAATCTAACGCTTGATTTACATGCAATTCTAAGTACTTGTACATTATATTTTTGTACAAGTTTTTACAACAGTGATTACATTGCATGAAAATATAAATATGTAAGCTTGTAGATTTTCCCTTGTTGCTTTGTCATCCTGCACACTCAAGTAGCTCGTTAGATTAATAAGAATGAAATGTTTGTCATAATCAAAACAAAGGGATTTATAGATGTCCATTTAGCCAACAAAACCCTAATCGTCTATATGTGAAAACAAATTGAACTTAATTTTAAGGGCATGTCATATTATGATATTGTACTCTCTCTCTTAAATTACATGACTTTAATCTTGTGAATTAATGGGATGTTATAATTAATGAATACTATGAAGGTGGTTAAATAATATCAAGCATTGGCTATAAGCCTCGACAAGAGAACATGAACAAGTATGAATATGTGAATATGCATACTTGGTTATGTTGTCTAATCCTTAACCTCATACAATCCAATGTATGGGAGCTAGTGAAAGTTAGAGATTTCAGATAGAAATGATGTTTGAGAATCCTATGTGGAATAAGCATGAAGCCTAATCCTAAATTAGAGAACTTATGGTACATTGCTTGCTTTATTTAAAGGTGTTTCATGTGTTGAATCATATCATCTATCTAAATGTAATAGTTAAAGATTTCTATGGTGTATATGTGATGTGGCACACATGATGATTTGTATGAGTAATGCTTATATGTCCAATGAAGCATGATTAGGTAACAATGAACCACAAGGTGATGTGGTGGGTCTTAGGACCTGGCAAGGGCTTAGTTCCTAGTTGAGATGATATCCTCCAGTACTAGAATGAGGAATTGATACCCCATAGTGATATGACATTGGTGATAGCCTTGAGAGGTTGTATAATAGTGGTGATGGTATTATGAATAACAATGATACATACATTATGTGGTGATAATGTGACAAGCTCACAACCTATATGTTTACATATGTTGAAAGTGTGCTATGCCCTTATCTTCATAGAATTTGTTATGATTTTATACATTGTAACTTGATTGATGCTAAAAAACACTTTAATTGGCCTAATTAATCTAGTGGAATCTAATCATGTAGCTTTCCTTGTGCCATGGATCCATTCGGTGTCAGCATTCGTTGGATGGTGAAATGAGTTTAAATCAGAGCACATATTTTTGAATATGCGAGGGTGAGGATGAATATCCCCTTACGTCCATGATATGTGTCATAGGATTGGTTGAGGTTCATGTCCTAGAAAGGTGTGGCTTCGGGCCGAGCTCAATGATATTATGTTTATGATATTTCACATGATTATTTGTGGGCCATACCCTAGAAGACTACGGTTGTGGGTTGTAGCTCACTTTCATTAGCTTCATAACCTATACCAAGGCGGGTTAGGTTTTGCATAGTTGGACTATATGTCACTGGAAGAAGTTGACTCGTGATGTCACTGTAGGTTCACTCATGTACTGACCACAAGGTGGTGAGGTCGTAGATTCTGGATTTTCCACTAGGCCTTGTATGGCACCAATTTTGACCTAGAAGTGGTCAGTTGGATTTGGGTGGTACGATTCAAATCATCAGGGCATAATAAAATCGTAAACATCTATGTAGCATATTCATTTAGGATAAAATATGAGAACATTGTTTGAATCCTTGCCTTGCTTTTATACTATTTAATTTATAATAGATATACATGCTCTTCATATTCTTTTTTAAATTATTTATTATTCTACCACTCAGTGGAAAGTGCATATTACTTCTCTATATACTTTCATCATGAGGTATATGTCACTTATTTAATTTTGTTCAACCTATTCAGTATGTTAATCTATCTACTTAGTTATATGTGATAATAATAGAGTTGGTAGAGAGTCATATCTCTCCCTAGGACCACTGGTTAAATATCTTTTAGATGGACATGCATTCCAAACAAAAGATCAGATAGCTGAAGATATGATACGAAGAGAAACTACAACTGGTGAATCATGGTATATGGATAGTGTCTAGTAATAGAGTCCTATGTATCGTCCATGTATACTCAGGTCCTTGGGGGTATTCTCGATGTGTTTTGATGACATGATGATTGACATGTGGTTTTTGGCTTGTGTGCCTTTGGTATTATGTACATACATGTGGAACAATTTTGTTATTTTGTGTAATAGGTTGATTAGAAAATGATGATGTAGCACCTTAAATATATGTTATGAAATGAAAGTGTTGACTCTTGTGTATTAAATCTCAGCTCATGGTACTTGTTGCAAATCGGTTTTAATTTGCTGTAATTTTTCAGTAATCCACTGATTAGTGGTTGGTCGTGATTATGTTTTGAGTAATGTCTCTTTGTGAGACAAAGGGTGTCACATTATAACTACATAACCTATAAAATATGTGAAATTTTTATATATGTTCACGATGACATATATTTGTGATAAGTGCCTAGGTATGCTACTTTTGAGTTTTTGAGTTGGGTCCACTAGTGTGCAGTTCTTTTGTTAATTTCCAAATCTAGATTTCTTGTGAAAAGATCAAACCATAGAGAAAGAGGCATTTGAATACATGTATGTTTTCCATCTAGGTGAAGGAGATGTTCCAAAACTCCAGGTGATGTGTATGATATGTGATATGCATGACGAGTCTCATAATTCTGCTGCTTCACAACATTGTAGGACTAGGGAAAGATGGTGTAAGCATGCATCAAAAGCATCATGATACACTAAAAAGTCTTCTCTGAATATTTCTATTATTACTCAGTAAGGTAGATAGTGGACATGCAATACCAAAATGTGGCGGGTGCATTACATAATCTAATGGGCATCCAATAAAATTCATACATGCCAATGGGACATGTGAAAGTAGTATTTTATTAATCCTTGAGGTAGATTGGTATCTAGTAGAAGCCAGAGTATTGATCCAAGTAATATAAGAACTTATGTTCTACAAGTCTAAGGAAGACTTGATTATGAAACGGAAGTGGGAAGTGGTCCTTCCGAGTTGCATTGTTGAGCTTATGACAGTCAATGCACATGTTCTACCTGGTTACAGTGTGGATGGAGATAATCTCTTTCTTCTTGTTTAGAACAATTGTAGAGCCTCCTTTCATTGTCACTGCTTGCACATAGCTCACTCTTGGTGAATCAGAGATGGGATAGATGATCCAAACTTGGGTTGAGGCTTGATGGAGGGCTAATAGTGTTAATAATATTGATTTTGTGCATGTAGAGGGCTTGTCTTACCCTAGTTAGTCCAGTCATTTTGTATCCCAATGCCTTCTACCTCTTCCTTAATTTATATAAAAACATATCTTCTTATTGAACAACATGATCTGCATTGACAATGACTATGCCAACCTCGTTCTCACCTACAAAGACATATTTTAGCCCCTCAGGTAGAGGCTTCAGACTTGCTGTGATGGGATCCTTATCTTCTTCTTCAATTCTATAGACATACTTGGGCTCTTTAAATTCATCCTCAGAGTCTTCTTTGATAGAGTCTAAGTGGAGAAGAATATGTTCCACATGTTCATCATTCAACTCATGGGCATTAGGGTCAATGAGTGTAGTCTCAAGAAGCTATTCAAAAGTAGGCTGCTCTTGTTGTAGTTGCACCATATTGTCAATCCAGTCGATTACAAAGCATTATTCCTAGAAAGAGGTACCCTAGGGACTCTTAAAAACTTTGAAGTGAATCATGTATGTTCCTAACCTGAGCATCATGATTCTATCTTCAACTACTATTAGGGCCCTTGATGTTGTAAGGAACAAGGACCCAAAGATGATAGGATAGTGAAGATCTGTCATTATGTCCATGATGATAAAAGAACATGGGAAATAGAACTTGGTACCCACACTCACAGGCATGTCTTCTACAATTCCCATAGGGTTGGTCATGTAAGAGTCCGCAAGTTAAATTACAATTTTAATGGGAAGGACGTTAGTGGTGAAGCCTAGTCTTTGTCACAAACTATAGGGTATGATAGAGATGCTTATCCCAGGATCAGATAGACCTTTTTGGCATGTGGAGTCCCCAACAAAGCAAGAGATATCGAGGGATACTAGATTTTTAGTTTTTTAGACAACTTTCTCTAGAGGATGTCAGATGTTGTCTGTGTTAGTTTCACATTCTTAACTTGCTCTATTAGGCATTTGTGTCTTATGAGGTGATTTATACCAAAGCATCAAGGAAGGGAATGTCAACATGTAGATTCTTCATTGCTTCCTTCAACTTTAAGAATCTTATATCTAGTTGTGTTGTAGCTAGATGGCTTTGGTATGCGACATGTGGTTTGTAAAAAGGCACCACAGTGATAGAGGGAGATTTTTATGTATCTTCTGGTTCCTTTCTAGGATTGGGTATGATGCTCATTTTTGGAGCAGATGTATCACTTTGCCTTGGCATTTCAACCATTAGTTCTATAGGTGAAGCCATTGGGGTGACTTCATCCTCATCATCATCTTCAAGAATGAGCCTATTGTTATTGATGATTGGAGTTATGGGTTTTGGTAGAACAAACCCAGAATAAGTGGTCAGAGCTATTGACTCCTCCTCTTGATTCTTGGGGTTGTTGTTGAGTTGACCGATAGATGAACCTACTAGAGGGCAAACAGAGGTAGCGATCTGTGTGAGTTGAACCTCCATAGATTTTTTGTATGCCTACTGGCTCACTAGTATCTTATTAATAGAATCTAAGAAAACTTGATCATTAGAGGAAGACATGCTCTGTTGGCTTCCTTGGATAAGGAGAAGTTGTCTTTGTTGGTTTTAGGGTTGTTGTCTTGGATTGTAATTGTTGCTTTGACTAAAGTGGTTGTAGTATTTTCCATGGTTGTAATTGTTTTGATGGTAATTTTGATTCTTTTTGTAAGATAAGAGGCCCCAAAACTTGATTTTGACTGGGTCCTTGCTTGAACCGATGAACATTTGATTCTCTATCTGGATTTCCATATTGAAAACCTAAATGATTCCTCACTAGATTTGGGTCATAGTCGCCTATCCTAGAATAGAGTTGACAACATTGACTTATTCCATGACCAGGTCATTATTGAACTGAAGTTGGTGTATGTTCAAAGTGGCTTGGTAAAGGTGGTTACACTCCAGACTTGTGTGCCCCCATCCCCCACACTACAAACTTGAAAGAGTGGTAAACCTCTTTTGTTGTCATAATTTGAAAAGAGTATTAACCTCTCTTCCCATTCCTCAAAAGATAAGACTTGAGGTTGTCTTCTTTAAGGGAAAGGGCCTTCAAGTATTTGGCAATCACCTTTAGATTACATTTGTCCTTTTCCATATAGACCTTGAGAACACCTCTCTTATGTGATGAACCCCAATCATCTCGATTTTCTTCTCCTGTAATGATGACCTTTCATGCATCATTGAAGCATTGCCACATGAAATCTCTATTGGATGTGGCATCTAGGACCTATTTTATATCATCATCGACTCCCATATAGAATCACTTGATAAGGAATGAAGAGGGGCATCATGATAAAGGCATTCGCATGATAGCTCCTTGAATATTCCTAGGCTTCAAATATAGTTTATGTTTTGAGCTTTTTGAAGTGCTCCATTTTCCCTATGATTTTATAAGTGAGTGAGGGAAAGAACGTATCAAGAACTTGTTCTCAAGTTCCTCCCAAGTTCTAATGTTGTGATCATCTAGGAAATTGTACCACAACCTAGCTTTATTAGTGAAGGAATAATAGAATAACCTTAGCTTCATGGCCTCCTCAGACACACCACATTGCTTCAAAAATCTAGAGATGCCTGTGAACCTCTATATGTAATCAGGCATGTTCTCATTGGGTCACATCTTGTAAAAGTATTATATTACATCATCATCACACAGTGCATCTTTATTCTAAGGTTTTGAGATTCGATAGAAGGTTGTACAATAGGGTTGCAAATATCTATGGCTTTCAAGATAGAGAACTCTCAATGCTCTCTATTTTGTTCTACCTCTTTATCTTCTCATAGTTCTACTTGCATAGTAGTACTGGCTTCTTCCACAAGCCTATATCTTTGTGCTACTAGTGTTGCTTCAACTCTGTGGTTGATTGTAAGGACCCTGACCTCCGTTTAGGGTTTACCCTATTTGTTTTGCTTAACCTTGATGCTTAGTTGCTTGCTAATCACCTTTAGTGGTGATTAGGGTTTGGTTGTGCTTTGTTGAGAGTTGGAGGTGCTACTTGCACATAACCCAAGTCTAGGGTTGGTGTGCAAGTTTGTCACCATGTGAGGTGTTTCTCTCTCTCTCTCTTTGCTTCCTCTAGTGTAGAGAGGAAGGTTTGGGCTCGTTGCTTGAGTTCCTTTGGGCTTGGTTGACCTTATTGGGCTTTGTTGAGATTTGCCTTGTCTTGTTGGACCCTTGTATCGACCAGGAGGTGTTTGTGTTGCTCAGGCTGTGTCGCCCCGGGCAGTGTGTCGTCTAGTGCGGAGTGTGTCGGCCTGGAGGAGTGTTGGTGTCTCCCATGAGCCTTTGACCAAGCTTTGACCTCATTTGTGTCACCACTAGTGGACAATTGGTGCTTGATGCTTGCATGTGGCAATAGCCTTGGACATGTGTTTAGGGCTTGCTAGAGTGGTGGCTCGTGCACTAGGACAAGTGTCCGTAGGAGGAAGACACCTTGCTTAGTTCTACTTTGTTTTCTCCTCCCTTCCCTTCTATATATGTGTTCTTTTCCTCTTGCTAAGGATCCTTTAATCTCTTGGTTTTCTCCTCTACCTTGGTGCACGATACCCTTCTCCCTTGCAAGCTTGGTGGACGACACCCTTGGAGGAGCTATCTTGGTGGCCGACCCTCCCTTGGAGCTTTCTTCTTCCTTAGAGCTTGGAGCTTGCTTAAGGCGGGTTACATAACTCCTAACCCTAACTATACTACCTCCTTTCATGTTCTTATATGTTTCTAGCTTTGTTCCTTGCCTAGTTGTTCTTGTTGGCTGAACCATGTGTTCTAGGGTTCCTTGGTGAGCAATACTCTCTTCTCTCCAAGGTCTTGAGGAGTGATCTTGAGCCCTAGCATCATGAGCAACACCCCTCTCTCGTTTAAGTTGAGAGGTGAGATTGTGTTCTAGTTGCTTGAGCAACACTCTCCTCTCACCATGGACTAGAAGGGTGAGCTTGGTGATAGTGGTGGTTCTTTCTAGGGTTTTCCTTGTGTTGTCGTTTGGGGATAGTTGATGTGCAAGACCCCTCTTTCCTAATTGATTGAGGTGAGCCATTTTCTTGACCCTTTAGGGTTAGGGTACCCGTGTGCTTGAGGTAGATGATGATCTTGTGAGTTGCACCTTGGTCGTTATGTGCTTGGGAAGGTGCTGCCCAACTGCCCTCTTAACCTAGACCTTTGGGCAATATGGGATGCTGGTGGTGGATGATACCCTTGTCTCTGTGATGGGTGTCACACCACTCTGCCCTGTGACGGCCATTAGGCCCTGGTTTAGTTGGCTGGACGATAGGTCCCTTAGTGGTAGTTTGAGTTATACCCCTGATCTAGGTGTTGCTGGTTATCGTTGTGCTCTTGAGATCGGCGTTGCTAGTAGCCCTATGATGAGCATCATGATAGCTCTTGTGTATTGGCCGATAGCCCTGCCTTGTGACGGGAGTTGCACATTACTAAGAGGCCCGACACCGCCGTTGCCCGATAGGCATAAGGTGCACGGCTAACCCTGAAACGCAGCGTTGCCAGCCCGACCCAGCATTATGAGCTTGGCTGATAGGTCCTGGTGTGATGGCCGTTGGGTGAGGATCTTTATGGTTGGCCATTAAGTGAGGGGATGTTGCCCGATACAACCTTTAGTGAGGGTTCTTGGTGCTTCTAGTGAGGAAAGCCGTTATGATGCATTATATCCTTGTTAAAATGATGGTGACTCCTTGTATGCTTAATAGAGTTCATTATAATAAAGCTTGTTCATTTATCTATGCATGACTATACACATGAATGAGATTACCTTGATTATCTGTTAATGCTGAGGAGAATAAGGGTAAGCATGTAATATGGTTTGCTTAGTGATGTACCTTATGCATATGATCATAAGTTGATGTTCGATCAAGATAGTATATAATCATCAAATGTCACCTTATACTGATAGCATGGTCCTACTATTGAAGCCTATGATTGTTGTTACTAATCATGCAGGTGATGCTTAGCCAGCTAAAAAGGGCAATGAGGTATATGTACATGTATAGTAACTCTGCTGTGACTGTTACTCTTGATGTTGAAATAATCTGGGGATTTGCTGTCCCATGATGATAATGTAAGCCTTGAGAGGCAGTGGTGCTATGTGATGAGGAATTGAGATCCCATGGTATGTGGTGATCCTTGAGATGGATCTGGACGATTGACAAGAGGCCAAGTGATAACATGTACTGCTGGATCCTTGTGATGGATCAGGATGATGAGATTACAATAAAAGCACAACATTGAGTTTTATGTTGTTCATTTCCTATTATAGTTTACATGTTATATAACTTGGTTGAATCTTGCAATCCATATAAAAGATACTAATTAATCACAGTGGAATATATCATGTAGTTTCCCTGGCCATAGATCCATCATCGTCAGGAGCTGGTGATGGTGAAGTGGGTTCTCCTACGGGTTAACCCAGAGCGCATATTGTTGAGTATGAGAGGTTTCTCCTAGCCTAAAATAGTGAGGATTCGAGTTCAGCTTTGGTTGCAGACTCAGGGTATGTGAAGAGCATGGTGAACAGGCCCATGGCTCAGGATATGTGATATGTGGAGCATGAATGCGTTCATGGCTCAGAGCATGGTGAACAGGGACGTGGCTCAGATATACTAGCGTTGTGACCTGTACCAAGGCGGGCTAGAGGATGGGTAGCCTATGGAGCTAACCCTGTGGCTACGACCACTTCAGCATGAGACTGCAGTCCTACTTGTGTTGTACTCGTGCACTAACCACGAGGTGCGAGGTCGTGGAGTCCGGCTCTTCAATTGACCTTGTATGGCACCGACTCCGGGTTTCGCAGCTGTCGGTTGGATTTGAACGGTACGGTTCACTTCCTCAGGGCATAAAAATATGTAATCCAGCCGCATAGTATTTATTGCTTAAGGCAAAACACGGAACTTTGGTTGAGGCCTTGCTTGCGTAGTTAACCTTGTTATACATACAGTTACTTATATGTTCCTCATGTTATGCGAGAAGATCTTATAACTTTATGTTCCATAAAGAGATAGATAATGATATGTCTTCCATACATCCTAGTAAGCTTGATGGTACGGATAGCCTTGCTGCATTGACTGTTATTATTCTACATTTTACTATTTATCTTCTGCTGTTGCTTTATCCTTCTGGTTTTATAGTTTTGGCGGGGAGTTACATTTCTCACTGGGACAATGTTCGATTGTCTCACCCCTCTGGTTTTCAGGTGTTCGAGCTAGAGGTGGTGGTAGCCGTAGAGTTGCGGCCGAGCAGCAAGACGAGCAGTAGAAGGCAAGAGATGGACATGCTGTTGTTTTGACGTTCTGTAGTAGAGTCTAGAGTCATCCTTATACTATCGGGTCCTTGGGAGCATTTTGACATTGTTTCACTATGTATAGTTGTTGATCCTTTGTATATCCTGTTGTTGGCCGGATGTGGGCCTTTATGTATATATAACAGGTGATGAACTCGTATGATGGCTTAACAGCTGACCTTCTAAGTTGTGGAAACGTATCAAGGCTTGTATATGTTTATATAACATGTTTTCTTGCAGGAAGAGGACCTATATGTAATAGTTTCTCAGTTTATCAGCTTTCCGCAATCGGTTTTAATTAACCCATGTTTTTGGTAATATGTGGTTATGGTGTTTTCCGCACGTTTTCGCGTAACACCTCACTGTCTATGTGATAGTGGGATGTGTTGCCACAAGTTTTGGTATCATAGCCCTAGGTTCGCTGAGTCTATAGGGATTTATGACTAAGTTGTGTCTATTCTTGTGAGTTGTCCAGATTTTCTTACGATCATCTTCTACCCTCAGAAGAAGATAAGTCAAGATGTCAGGAAACCATGAAGAACACGCTTCTGAGAATAATGATGTTGCATCAGTTGATGGAGCTTTTAGGCAGACACATGAAGATCGGGTGCCTGAGGTCCCCCAACCTAACCCAACCATTCTTGAACATCCTACCTATCAACAGCTTATGGGGAAGATGATGGCTACGATGAATCTCATGGTTGAGCGATTACCAGTGCCTACTCCGCGAGCACAGGCTCCCCATGGAGAAGCATCGGGTATTGGGAAGACCTTCGAGCGGCTTCGCCGAGTCAGAGCTTCGAATTATGCTGGAACGGCTGATCAAGTGGATGCAGATCTATGGCTGACAAGTCTTGAGAAGGCTTTCCGGATCCTTGACATCCCCGAAGCAAACAAAGTAAAGCATGCTACCTACCTTCTGAAAGGTAGTGCTGGTCACTGGTGGACCATCGAGGAAGAGAAGCGACCTGGTGAGGTGATCGGTTGGGAGGTTTTTCGGCGTGAGTTCGTCAACAGATACTTCCCGAAGACGTATCTGGATGAGAAGAACAGTCAGTTCGAGTGCTTGCGCCAAGGAACGATGAACATAACCGAGTATGAGGCTAAGTTCATGGACCTGCTGAGGTTTTGTCCTCATATGGTAGCGACAGATGAGGAGCGAATCAGACATTTTGAGAAGGGTTTGAGTTCTGAATTAACAACACATGTTTCTGTGTTGGAAAACAAAGAGCGGTTTGCTACGTTTGTGGAATCCATCCGGAGGATTGAAAGGTCACTAAGGGAGAAAAGAGAATCCATGTCTAAGAAGAGGCCTGCTCAGTTCCAGGGCCAGAGGTTTGGTGGCTTCAAGAAGCCCAGGTTTTCAACACCTTTTGTGATGAGAGGTTCCAGTGCACCGTCGCAGTGGTCTCCGAGTAAGGGAAGAGGTTATGTTTCTTCTCCATCTAAGGCACATAGTACGACTTCAGTGGCAGTGACAGGACCATCTAGGCCATGGTTCGAAGATAGGGCATGCTATCATTGTGGTCAGACCAGGCATATCAAGTTACATTGCCCGAACAGAGATGTTGAAGTGACACAACAGCCAAGGCAGAATCTTCAAGGGTCAGATAGATAGCAGCCCAGTGGCAGCAGAGGTTGAGGATGCGGTCAAGCATCGCAAGCTAGATCGTCTGCTCAAGGAAGAAAAGGACGTGGACAGCAAGCAACGGCTCGATTCTACACTATGAATTAGCCGGAGGCGATAGTCAACCTACGAGTAGTGAAAGGCAAATGGAGTTACTTCATTCTAATATGTCTTCTTCTTACTTTATATCTGTTCTGGTTGACGCGGGTGCTACACACTCTTTTATCACCTGTAGTATGCTTGAAAACTATCGTTTACCTGTTAGTTGTAAGAAGGATAGTTTGTTGTTAGAAACCCCTCTTGATGGTTCCTCGATGTTTCGAGAAGAGTGTCCATCTTGTGCCTTGTCTTTCTCGGGACATAGCATCCAAGTGGATCTTATACCACTTGATATGCACAGTTTCGATGTTATCCTTGGGATGGATACCTTAGAGAAGTATAAGGTTGTTTTAGACTGTGGTTCCAAGCAGGCCGTGTTTGACGATGGTGGAGAGAGGTGGATCTTCGAGGGAGATAGGAAGATTCTTCCAACCTATTTGGTATCAGCCATGGTGGCAGAGAAGTTGCTACGACAAGGATGTGAGGCATTTCTAGCTCATGTTGTGGATACCGTTATGGCTACCAAGGCGAAGGGTCCTAGTCTTGAGGAGGTGTCACTTGTTTGAGAGTTTTCTGACATGTTTCTGGATGAGTTCCCTGGTGTTCCTCCACCCCGGGAGATTGATTTCGAGATCAATCTGGTTCCAGGAACGCAGCCAGTTGCACAGACACCATATAGGATGGCTCCGGTAGAGATGGCAGAGCTTAAGAAGCAGTTGCAAGAGTTGTTGGAGAAATGTTTCATCTGACTAAGTACGTCACCTTGGGGTGCTCCAGTGTTGTTCATCAAGAAATAGGATGGATCGATGCGGTTGTGTATAGACTACCGACAATTGAATAAGGTCACGATCAAGAACTAGTACCCATTACCGAGGATAAATGATCTGTTCGATCAGTTGTGTGGTGCTACAGTGTTTTCGAAGATCGATCTATGGTCTGGTTACCATCAGTTGAGGATTAAGGTGGATGACATACCAAAGTCAGCTTTCAGGATGAGGTATGGTCACTTCGAGTTTGTGGTTATGCCGTTTGGGCTAACCAATGCACCTGCTGTTTTCATGGATTTGATGAACAGAGTGTTCCGTCCGTTTCTAGATCAGTTTGTTGTAGTCTTTATAGATGACATCTTGATCTATAGTCGGGACATGCAAGAGCATGAGCGACAGCTTCATCTAGCTTTGACTCTTCTTCGTCAACATCAGTTGTTTGCCAAGTTCAGTAAGTGTGAGCTCTGGTTGGAAGAAGTGACTTTCTTGGGTCATGTGATATCTACTGAAGGAGTCAAAGTGGACCCTAAGAAGGTGGAATCCATTGTAGAATGGGAACAGCCTAAGACGCCGACTGAAGTTCATAGTTTCCTGGGTTTAGCAGGTTACTACCAGAGGTTTATCAAGGACTTCAGTGCGATTGTGTTGCCAATGACGAAGTTGACTAGAAAGGATGTACCTTTTGTCTGGGATGATCGATGTCAGCAAGATTTCCAGAGTTTGAAAGAGAAGCTGACTAGTGCGCCAGTGTTAGTGTTACCAGAACCTGGAAAAGGCTACGTTGTTTTCTGCGATGCTTCCAAGAAATGTTTAGGTTGTGTGCTGATGCAGGAAGATCATGTGGTTTCTTTTGTTTCGCGACAGCTTAAGAAACACGAGGAGAACTATCCAACTCATGATTTGGAGTTGGCAATAGTGGTTCATGCGTTAAAGATTTGGAGACACTGTCTTTATGGGGAATTGTATCAGATCTTTACGGATCATAAGAATCTGAAGTACATCTTTTCACAGCATGAGTTGAACATGCGACAACGTCGATGGATGGAGTTAAACAACGATTATGACTGCACTATCGAGTATCATCCTGGTAAGGCGAATGTGGTAGCTGATGCGCTTAGCCGAAAGTCTTCTTCTCTTTCTACAAAGAAGAAGGCACAATTGAGTTCCCTGGTATGCCATAGGGGGGATATGTTTGTTTCTTTGCGGTAGATGAATGTGCAGATGGAAGTTTCCTCACTAGCTAGACTTTTAGAACAGATGCAAGTCAAGCCTACGCTAAGACAACATATCAAAGATGCACAGTAGACAGATGATGTAGTACAGTTGATCAGATCAGAATTTGGTAGAAAAAAGCATGAGGGGTTCCATGTGTCTGAGGATGGGCTAGTTTACTATCATGATAGGATGGTGGTTCCCGATGCTGATGATCTGAGGAATTTAGTGTTCGAGGAAGCACACATGTCGACGTATGCTATGCATCCAGGTGTCACCAAGATGTGTCATAGTCTGAAGGATTTGTATTGGTGGCCCAGCTTGAAGAAAGATGTAGCTAAGTTCGTGGCGAGATGTGCGGTATGTCAGCAAGTGAAGGCTGAACATCAGAATTCGGAAAGTAAGTTACAACCTTTGCTGATACCGCAGTGGAAATGGGATCATATAACTATGGATTTTGTAGTTGGTCTACCTAGGACAACTAGGAATCATGATTCCATTTGGGTGATAGTGGACAAATTAACGAAGTATGCTCATTTACTACCAGTAAAGACAATGTATATAGCCGAAAAGCTCACTCAAGTATATGTGGATGAGATAGTACGATTACATGGTGTGCCAGCAACAATAGTTTCCGACAGAGGTCCCCAGTTCACAAGTCATTAATTTCTGGGAACAGTTGCACAAAGCGTTGGGGACGCAGTTGAGGTTCAGTACCGCATTCCACCCACAGACAGATGGACAGTCTGAAAGGACTATTCAGACTTTGGAAGATCTCCTTCGAGCTTGGGTTTTGCAATTCCTAGGCAGTTGGGATGTACATCTCAGTTTGATAGAGTTTGCCTACAACAACAGTTATCAGCGGAGCATTGATATGGCTCCTTATGAGGCTTTGTATGGGAGGAAGTGCAGATCTCCTTTGTGTTGGTATGAGTCTGGTGAATATCAGCTCTTGGGTCCTGAGTTAGTTCAGTAGACAATAGAAAAGATCAAGGTGATACAGCAACAGTTGAAAGCGGCACATGACAGGCAGAAGTCTTATGCAAATAATTGCCGACGATCTTTGGAGTTCTAGGTAGGAGGCAAAGTGTACATTAAAGTCTCTTCGTGGAAAGGTGTGCTAAGGTTTGGCCGGAAGGGTAAGCTAGAACCTAGATATATGGGGCCTTACCCAGTCCTAGCACGTGTTGGAAAAGTAGCTTACGAGTTAGAGCTACTGCCGGAGTTGCACAGGTTACATCCAGTGTTCCATGTCAGTATGCTGAAGAAAAGCCATCCAGATTCAGGAACAGTGATACAGCCAGTTGAAGTTGAGCTTGATGAAGATGTGACCTACGAGGAAGGACCTATGTCGATCCTTGACAGAAGGGTTAAGAAGCTGAAGAGGAAGGACCTGGTTCTTGTGAAGGTTCTTTGGCATCATCGTGACGTTGAGGAAGCCACGTGGGATCTTGAGGAAGAGATGAGGAGGAAGTATCCCTCACTTTTCTCTTTGGATTTCGGGGATGAAATCCCTTGAAGAGGGTAAGCTTGTAAGGACCCTGACCTCCATTTAGGGTTTACCCTATTTGTTTTGCTTAACCTTGATGCTTAGTTGCTTGCTAATCACCTTTAGTGGTGATTAGGGTTTGGTTGTGCTTGTTGAGAGTTGGAGGTGCTACTTGCAAATAACCCAAGTCTAGGGTTGGTGGGCAAGTTTGTCACCTTGTGAGGTGTTTCTTTCTCTCTTTGCTTCCTCTAGTGTAGAGAGTAAGGTTTGGGCTCGTTGCTTGAGTTTCTTTGGGCTTGGTTGACCTTGTTGGGCTTTGTTGAGCTTTGCCTTGTCTTGTTGGACCCTTGTATCGGCCAGGAGGTGTTTGTGTCACCCAGGCTGTGTCGCCCCAGGCAGTGTGTCACCCAGTGTGTAGTGTGTCAGCCTGGAGGAGTGGTGGTGTCGCCCATGAGCCTTTGACCAAGCTTTGACCTCGTTTGTGTCACCACTAGTGGACACTTGGTGCTTGATGCTTGCATGTGGCAATAGCCTTGGACATGTGTTTAGGGCTTTTTAGAGTGGTGGCTCGTGCACTAGGACAAGTGTCCCTAGGTGGAAGACACCTTGCTTAGTTCTACTTTGTTTTCTCCTCTCTTCCCTTCTATATATGTGTTCTTTTCCTCTTGCTAAGGATCCTTTAGTCTCTTGGTTTTCTCCTCTACCTTCATGCACGATACCCTTCTCCCTTGCAAGCTTGGTGGATGACACCATTGGAGGAGCTAGCTTGGTGGCCGACCCTCCCTTGGAGCTTTCTTCTTCCTTGGAGCTTGGAGCTTGCTTAAGGTGGGTTACATAACTCCTAACCCTAACTATACTACCTCCTTTCATGTTCGTATATGTTTCTATGTTTGTTCCTTGCCTAGTTGTTCTTGTGGGCCAAACCATGTGTTCTAGGGTTCCTTGGTGAGCAATACTCTCTTCTCTCCTAGGTCTTGAGGAGTGAGCTTGAGCCCTAACATCATGAGCAACACCCCTCTCTCGTTTAAGTTGAGAGGTGAGCTTGTGTTCTAGTTGCTTGAGCAACACTCTCCTCTCACCATGGACTAGAAGGGTGAGCTTGGTGATAGTGGTGGTTCTTTCTAGGGTTTTCCTTGTGTTGTCATTTGGGGATAATTGATGTGCAAGACCCCTCTTTCCTAGTCAATTGAGGTGAGTCATTTTCTTGACCCTTTAGGGTTTGGGTACCCGTGTGCTTGAGGTAGATGATGATCTTGTGAGTTGCACCTTGGTCATTATGTGCTTGGGAAGGTTTTGCCTGACTGCCCTCTTAACCTAGACCTTTGGGCGATATGGGATGCTGGTGGTGGACGATACCCTTATGTCTGTGACGGGCGTCACACCACTCTGCCCTGTGACGGCCATTAGGCCCTGGTTTAGTTGGCTGGACGATAGGTCCCTTAGTGGTAGTTTGAGTTATACCCCTGATCTAGGTGTTACTGGTTGTCGTTGTGCTCTTGAGATCGGTGTTGCTAGTAGCCCTGTGATGAGCGTCATGATATCTCTTGTGAATCGGCCGATAGCCCTGCCTTGTGATGGGCGTTGCACGTTACTAAGAGGCCTGACACCACCGTTGCCCGATAGGCATAAGGTGCACAGCAGAACCTGAAACGCAGTGTTGCCAGCCCGACCCAGTGCTATGAGCTTGGCCGATAGGTCCTGGTGTGACGGCCGATAGGTCCCGATACAACCTTTAGTGAGGGCTCTTGGTGCTTCTAGTGAGGAAAGTCGTTATGATGCATTATATCCTTGTTAAAATGATGGTGACTCCTTCTATGCTTAATAGCATTTGTTATAATAAAGCTTGTTCATTTATCTATGCATGACTATACACATGAATGAGATTACCTTGATTATCTATTAATGCTGAGGAGAATAAGGGTAAGCATGTAATATGGTTTGCTTAGTGATGTACCTTATGCATATGATCATAAGTTGATGTTCGATCAAGATAGTATATAATCATCGAATGTCACCTTATACTGATAGCATGGTCCTACTATTGAAGCCTGTGATTTTTGTTACTAATCATGTAGGTGATGCTTAGCCAGCTAAAAAGGGCAATGAGGTATATGTACATGTGTAGTAACTCTGCTGTGACTGTTACTCTTGATGTTGAAATAATCTGGGGATTTGCTGTCCCATGATGATAATGTAAGCCTTGAGAGGCAGCGGCGCTATGTGATGAGGAATTGAGATCCCATGGTATGTGGTGATCCTTGAGATGGATCTGGACGATTGACAAGAGGCCAAGTGATAACATGTACTGCTAGATCCTTGTGATGGATCAGGATGATGAGATTACAATAAAAGCACAACATTGAGTTTTATGTTGTTCATTTCCTGTTATAGTTTACAAGTTATATAACTTGGTTGAATCTTGCAATCCATATAAAAGATACTAATTAATCACAGTCAAATATATCATGTAGTTGCCCTGGACATAGATCCATCATCGTTAGGAGATGGTGATGGTGAAACGGGTTCTTCTACTAGTTAACCCAGAGCGCATATTGTTGAGTATGCGAGGTTTCTCCTAGCCTAAAATAGTGAGGATTCGAGTGCAATTTTTGTTGCAAACTCGGGGTATGTGAAGAGCATGGTGAACAGGCCCATGGCTCAGGATATGTGATATGTGGAGAATGAATGCGTTCAAGGCTCAAAGCACGGTGAACAGGCCTGTGGCTCAGATATACTAGCGCCATGACCTGTGCCAAGGCGGGCTAGAGGATGGGTAGCCTATGGAGATGACCCTGTGGCTAAGACCACTTCAGCATGAGACTGCGGTCCTGCTTGTGTTGTACTCGTGCACTGAGCACAAGGTGGGAGGTCGTGGAGTCCAGCTCTTCCATTGACCTTGTATGGCATCGGCTCTGGGTTTCACAGCCGTCGGTTGGATTTGAATGGTACAGTTCACTTCCTCAGGGCATAAAAATACGTAATCCATCCGCATAGTATTTATTTCTTAAGGCAAAACATGGAACATTGGTTGAGGCCTTGCTTGCATAGTTAAACTTGTTATACATACAATTACTTATATGTTCCTCATGTTATGCGAGAAGATCTTATAATTTTATGTTCCATAAAGAGATAGTTAATGATATGTCTTCCATACATCCTGGTAAGCTTGATGGTACAAATAGCCTTGCTGCATAGACTGTTATTATTCTACGTTTTACTATTTATCTTCTGATGTTGTTTTATCCTTCTGGTTTTATAGTATCGGCGGGGAGTTACGTTTCTCACTGGGACAATGTTCGATTGTCTCACCCCACTGGTTTTTAGGTGTTCGATCTAGACGTGGTGGTAGCCACGGAGTTGCGGTCGAGCAACAAGACGAGCAGTAGAAGGCAAGAGATGGACATGTTGTTGTTTTGATGTTCTGTAGTAGAGTCTAGATTCATCCCTGTACTCTCGGGTCCTTGGGAGCATTTTGACGTTGTTTCACGATGTATAGCTGTTGATCCTTTGTATATCCTACTGCTGGCCGGATGTGGGCCTTTATGTATATATAACATGTGATGAACTCATATGATGGCTTAACAGTTGACCTTCTAAGCTGTGGACACGTATCTAAGCTTGTATATGTTTATATAACATGTTTTCTTGCAGGACGAGGACCTATATGTAATAGTTTCTCAGTTTATCAGCTTTCCGCAATCGGTTTTAATTAACCCATGTTTTTGGTAATCTGTGGTTATGGTGTTTTTTGCACATTTTCGCGTAACACCTCGCTGTCTATGTGATAGTGGGATGTGTTGCCACATTAATCTCCTCTTCATCCATATTGACTTGGCATTCATGATGGAGCATGTGGTTACTTCTTTTGATCTCAGGTTCAAATTCTAACTGGAGTCCCTAGTGCTGCATGAGCAAATTCACTAGGGATAGGAATCCCTAGAGTTTACCTTAACTAAGTGTATGATGATCCCAACTGCAAAAATTGACGGATCTTATCATAATATTGTTCAAGATCGAACACAAAGGTAAAGAGTTATCTGATTATGTAACTAGGAAACAACTAGTATTCATCACCATTGGTGGGATGTTTGTTTGACTACACTATGATTGCAATAGAAAAAACTAAATTATGGCTTGATAAATCAATGGATGGAAACAGTAAGGTAGAATGGGTTTTACCACCACCCTAATATTTACACCACTTGTGGCATCATACTAGGCATGAAAAATGTATGTTGAAGATAGGTAAATCCCTTTTAGAATTTGTATTAAAACCTAGACATATTTCACTTCAAGATTTGTTTCATGTTATGTAGGGATCATACATATATTGCCTTAGAAAACATATATCTTAAATTCTCATGAAGGATTTAATAGGAATCACCTGACATCCTAGATCATAGGTTCAAAATTCTCTACACATAAAATCTAATAAACATGTAAACTTGATGCTCATGGAAGAATACAAGAATGAAAATGATTGATTCCAAACATAAAAAGGTTCATACAATAATAGATGTGATAAAAAGAAGAAAATTGGGTAATCAGGCTACTCCCTACACCCTAGCAGGAGGACTACTTGCTTATCACATTAGTAACAAGATTTACAATAGAATAAGAGAATAATGTCATTGTCATAGTACATAAAGAAGGTGCAGATGCGGTGTTCTAATGCTTGTCTTCAGGGTTAGAGAAGACTACGATCAACACAACAACAAGGTTTCTTCTTAACACTCATTGGGGAGAGACTTCGTGATATCTTCTCCTTCACTGACAAAAAATTGATCATTGTGAGAATGGAGAAGCATGTTAAAGATGATGGAGTTCGTCAATCGATTGATTTAAGCTCCATAGAACAAGCCTCTTTTGATGTCTAAACCTTTAATACTTGGTGGAAGCATATGTGGGGGTCATTGGTTTACATTCATCAACCGATGGAAACAACCAATGGAATCTAAATGTGGAGGCTTAGCATTGATTTTGGCATCCTATCATCATAGATTGGGGATCCTTCCTTTGGTAGATGCAACCTTGTATTTATAGGATGTGGCTAGGGTTTGGAATCCTTTCCAACTACCTTACAGTAAAACCTTCAGTTTCCATGGAGACAAAGAGACAATGGTCGAAGGTAGATGAAAAGTTGCACGACACGTAGTATTTCCATTGGTAGATAATGGGGAAGAAGTTTTGCAGAAAAGAACCAGGAGTTTCGATATTAAAAAAAAACAATACTTCCATTCAAAGGTGATTGCATCACTTTCATTGGAAGATGATGCATGATTTCTGTTCATTGATGAATACAGGTCGAACATCGATTTTTAAGTGTAGAAACACCATCCAAAGGACTAATCATAGACAAACGTACATAATTTACTTCAGTTGTTGAGTGCAGGGTTCCCTTTGGTTTTCGACATTGGTAGACATGTGCACTATATGTATGTCGGAATGCATATATCTTTAAGCGAGCACTAGTCTTCCATTGTTTGTCAACCACTGGAAGTCTAGAGTTCAAAAGCTAATTGTTTAGCAAAGTGGTCTAAATCAATGGTTTGACATATTGTTAGAAACTGTTGGCTTTTACGAATATGTAAGCTCACCCTCGAGGGTATTGGCATGTGATGAGAATATTTTCTCATGAGGCATCAACTGATAAAGGGACAAATCAGTAGAAATATGGTCCACTGGTTCATAAATATCTTGTGTTTGCTAGTCAGTTAGCGAGACCACCATCTCCTACACCAATGCATGAGATATGAAGTTCATGCCTTCCATAAAAACCAGGGATTTAGATCAAAAATCCTAAATGTCTTCATAAAATTAAGAAAATGTAAGTATAAGATAGTTCTAAAGTAAAATGATGGAAATGAATCCCAAACGAATATGAAAATACAACTAAAATTAGGATGAATATGTATTCATCGATCCCCTACAATAGTAATATGATTTGAATTGACAATTATAGTCGATCCCTATTCTATGTTGTACTATTACTATATCTAAATTTCATGCTAATATAAAAGGATTCACAACATAAAGATATTCATCTTCCTAAAAGTGCACATTCAAAAAAAATTGAGAATAAGGTAATCATGAAATCTTCTCTCGTATGTGTATGAACCAATGCTTTTTATAGTATCACCACAACAAAGGATAGAAAATAAATGAACATGTGACCCTCTTGCATAATATGAAAGACCTCATTAAGTCAAAGGGGTGCATGGTAGTTTTATAGAAGCATTGTCTTCAACTTTAGTTGATACTGTACCCATGGTTAAAATAACTTCCCGTCCCACATATTCAACTACCACCCCTCCCATCAACATTGTCTGAAAGTTGACCATCAATATTTGGACTACCAATATGATATAAGTTGTTATGATAACCCATAATATAATAAAGAAATAAATCCCATCATTATTTAAGAAATTTAGCAATAGTTATCAACAATATAGGGTATCTTGACACTAGGCGAACCACCATCTCACATGTAATTATGTCTCATTATGTCGATTGGATTATGGACAGTTCAATATACAATTTTCAACTTCCTCTACACCATTTCATGATAAATATAGTCTTTACCAAATAGCATAACAAGTCTATAGATGAAGAGTTATGTATCTAAGTAATCTCAGAGTGGATCCTAAGTCACGGTCTTATCAACTAGCATCAAGTCAATGCCACAATCACCTTAATGTGATTTAGCACTATGGGAAAACATTGCTTAAAATCTACATCAATTTATCACGGCAATAACCATCACCAAGTAAATAAGCATGTTGAATGTATTATTGAATTCATGACCTTCACGAGGCTAAACCGTAACCATCTAACTGATATGTCCCCTAGGACTTTGAGACTTATGCTCTTTGTCATGATCCATCACCATATAAGTATAAAGAAATTTGATATTTAAAGTTACCATGGCGAGCTCCCATCGATAATAACTTCAATATCTTAAATCAAAACTCAACTATGAGGTCTTTCATCATATGCAATGTCATATGTAGTTTCAACATCAACCGTCAAGTACTAAGGAGGGTTACAACTATAAATCTAGTCTTTAATATCAGGACCAATCTATACAATTGAGTTCGAAATACAGTCATGACTATCCAAGCCTACATATTTTAGGTTTGAAACACATTTCATATCACATACAATTGGGTGATAGACAATTGTAATACCTTCAAGCTTTTATCACAATTCAAGCTTATTAAGCATGTGAGGATCAAAGAGGATGTAACAGTGAGTTTTGGCGACCAAAAAAATAGGATATAACAAGGAGGAACCTAGAAGTAAATAAGATAAACGTTAGGGATCCACATCAATTCAAGCTTCGTCCTTGGTACTTTTACTCTTCTTTGTACTTCCTTTAGATTTCTCATAATACCAATATAATTAATGGAAATGTGAGGGTGAGCTTCCGTCTAAATCAGGGGTTCTACTTAAGAATATATTCTCAGTTATTTATGGTACAAACATTACCTTGCTTTTGTCCTCCTTGTTCTTGTCCTCCTTATCAAGTCAATATATGTATGCCGCGTATGACTTAGTAAGCTTAGGCATAGAGAGTTGAATCTACTAAATGGGTAAAAAAAAACGGGTTGAAATATTGGCTGAAACCTAAACTAGACCCCCACCCTATTGGGTTTCTATCAAGTAATACTAAAACTAGGGCTGTAAATTTACATGGATATATCTGCATACCCTCAAATCCATACCCTCTAAACCCGTCATGGGTATAAAATTTTATAACCACGTAGTCATCTTACCCTTATACTCGCATACTCACCTCTCACTGTGTAAGGTTATGGTTATTTTTGTACCCAGATGATGTCTACCCGTATACTCATTTAATTATGTTCTTATATATAATTAATATTTTAATGTAATGGTGCATATTGTAACACTCAGGTCTAGCAAGTATAAATATCTTGCAATAATAATTATTTATTTTAGAATGTTATGGTCCATATGTAGAACCACACCTAGTAAATATATGTATATTATAATATTAAAATTTAAAAAATCTATTGAACCTCACACACACCCTAAGAGCCACGCATGAATATTTCATCAAATGAGAAGGCCATAAATCCATCCTCGCATTCTTCTCTTCTTTCCTCATTTCCTCAAATGATATTTCTTCATAACAATTTTCGATATATGCTACTCTTGTTGGCTGCACTTTCAGATGACATATTATTTAATTATCAACTACTGTTTTTATACAAAATAGAATATATTTAACACTACACTAAGACCAATATTACCTAATTTGTGCGGTAGTTTTCTGTATATAAATTTTATGGTATGTTATGATAACAAGTCTATCCATAGCCGTATACTCCCGTTATCCACCATATATCCGACAATTATGCATATATGGGTATGATGCGGGCATAGATTTTGAAAAATTGGTTTAAACCCCATACCCATACCTTCTTAACTAAATAATTATGCCTATGGATATGACCATAACTACACCATATCTTATCCATTTACAACCCTAACTTAAATTGTCCCATAATATCCAAAATTGTTTCGCTTATTTCATACTTATTTCAGATAGGGTAATATATATTTCAATAGGTTCAGCAGCGCCTTAGGTTCAACAAATCTTTATGGGGAAATGAGTGGAACATCGTGTTCATTGTTCCTTATGTAGTCCCTCTACTGTAAGTTTAATTATTCTTTAACAACTATTTTAGTTTTATCCATGCCGTCCTCTTTTTAATTTTTCATATTAAGAATAATATTCATATAAGTAAGCATAGCTTGTTCTCCCCTCAAACACTACACGGTAAGCCATACACCTGAGGATTGTGTTTTTCAGTGTACGAAAACCTGGTCGACCGGAACCACAAATTCTATCTCCATTTCATTGACGTCCAATTCGGTTCCGTCTTTATCATCCCTTAATCACTCCTATTTTGTTAGTTCTTTATTTATTTTGAATTTATGAACGTGCTTCTATATATCCCATTCCATGACAAGTGTCAAGTACTCAAATAGGAGTAGCTGAAATGAAGTCCCAACTCAACATACCGGCACGTATGCCCAAAAGCTATAAAGAATTATCTCGCACCTACGCAACTAGCCCTGTCCGCGTAAAATCTGATAACTAGCGCTGTGCACACAAGATCTTACACGCATAAACATTGGTATTTAAGAATGTCAATATTATATATTAATTTCAAAGAAATGCTTGCGCATAGACATGAGCTATAGCCGACAATCCTTTTTTTGATGGCAAACCATGAAAATAAAAAGATAAAATTTAAAAATATTGATGATGACATCTTTGTATTTCTATTTATGATATTTTGAATATGCCACAAAAAAAATTGAATTATTAGCTAGCATCTCAAAGATATTAAATGTGCGGTAGAAAATAATAGTTGTTCGTTTCACATGCAACATTGTGATTCGTGTTTGGTGTGCAACTGCGTCAGAAGTTGTTTGTCCTACTATCAAACTACTAGGTATGTTGCCCGTCGGTAAAAAATTTCAATAAGATCAACACAAATATGTTTGCCATTGGTCCAAGCATGGTCTTAAAGTATTCCCCTTTCGGTCCAGTTTTCCTGTGCGTGTAACGCCCCTTACGGAGCTCGTTCCAAAAGTTAGGTCCGCTGCATGAGGCGAGGCCCACTGTCTGAAATCTTGCCTCATGAAAATGGGCCCCGCTAAGGATCCCCTGGCTAGCACGCCAGCCCATGCTCGGCGGCAGTTGTAGTTGTAGAGCGAGAACAATTTTTTTTTTTAAATGAGCTTTGTTTACTTTACTTTTTCTCTTTTGATTTTTTTAGAGAAAAATAAAATAGGGGAATCTACTGTTTTGTTTATAACTTTTATTCCGTAATGATTTTTTTGACGAAACAAAATACACCGGATTCGTTATAAAAAATACATTTGAACAAGACTAATATTGGTATATTTTTGAAAAAAAATCAAATAATAAATAAGTCAAATATTAACATAATACACCCAATATGGTGTTAATACGTTTAATATGAAAATGTTATGATGTGAATGCACCCACTTATAGTGTGAATGTGTGAATGCATCCACTTATAGTGTGAATGCGCCCACTTATGGTGTGAATGTGCGAATGCACCCACTTATGATGTGAATGTGTGAATGCACCCAATTATGATGTGAATGCACTCACTTATGGTGTGAATGTGTGAATGCGCCCAGTTATGGTGTGAATGCACCCAGTTATGGTGTGAATGCACCCAATTATGGTGTGAATGCACCCAGTTATGGTGTGAATGTGTGAATTCGCTCACTTATGCTGTGAATGCACCCACTTATGGTGTGAATGTGTGAATGCACCCACTTATGGTGTGAATGCGTCCACTTATGGTGTGAATGTGTGAATGCGCCTAGTTATGGTGTGAATGTGTGAATGCGCCTAGTTATGGTGTGAATGTGTGAATGCGCCTAGTTATGGTGTGAATGTGTGAATGCACCCACTATGGCTTGGATGTGTGAATGTGCCCACTTATGATGTGAATGCGCCCACTTATGGTGTGAATGTGTAAATGCGTCTAGTTATGGTGTGAATGCGTCCACTTATGGTGTGAGTGCGCCCACTTATGGTGTGAATATGTGAATGCACCCACTATGGTGTGAATGTGTGAATGCACCCACTTATGCTGTGAATAAGCCCACTTATTCAGTGAATGCGCCCACTTATGCTGTGAATGTGTGAATGCACGTAGTTATGGTGTGAATGCACCCACTTATGTTGTGAATGTGCCCACTTATGGTGTGAGTGCACCCACTTATGGTGTCAATGTT
Organism: Alisma plantago-aquatica; assembly: GCA_963693085.1. Taxonomy (NCBI): domain Eukaryota; kingdom Viridiplantae; phylum Streptophyta; class Magnoliopsida; order Alismatales; family Alismataceae; genus Alisma; species Alisma plantago-aquatica. The sequence goes on along the minus strand of OY856409.1, from coordinate 1,733,171,183 downwards.
TCTACTTAACGCACCAAATATTAGTAGTAAACGCCCACTTATGGTGTGAATGCACCCAGTTCTGGTGTGAATGCACCCACTTATGGTGTGAATGTGCCCTATATTTGTAATAAAAGTCCATTTATGACAAATGCACCTATTTTTGATTGAATGTATGCTTTTGATTGAATGCGCCCACTTATGGCGAATGCGTCTACTTGTATGGCAAATGTGCCTACTTATCACAAATCTTAAATAGAGTATGTGCATAAATAGCAAATTAGCACAAATCTTAACACAATGCGCCTAGTATTTGTAAAAAAAAACCCAATTACGGTGTTAATACGTCAATTATAGTGTGAATGTGTCTACTTTTTAGATGTTGTGCATAAATATAAATTAGCACAATCTTAATATAATGTGCACACTATTTGTAAAATAGTGTACATATTATTTTTTTCAAAATATATCAATATTGGTCTTGTTAGATTGGATTTTTCGTAACGAGTCCAGTGGTTTTTATTTCGTTAAAAAATTCATTATGGATTAAAAGTTATTCTTAATTTTCATTTTTGTACTCTTTTATGAGCAGATCTGCCACGTAGCAAAAAAAAAGCAAAAAAAGAGGGGGGGGGCAGGAAACCACCCCAGCCCAAGCGGTATACCAGCCACGTGTGGGGCGCGTCCCTCGTGGGCGCGTCACGGTAACATTTTTGTTTTGGAATCATCATGCTTTCCAACGTACCAGACGACACAAGACAACCAGACTGCGACAACCTAATGATATGCTCATTATGGAGCAGCGCTATAGGCACTTGTCCTCACCCCCGAGCTCCCACCCGATTATTGAGAATTGTTGATTGTTGATGTGGCAGTGAAAGCATAAAAAGAAGAAACGAAGAGAGAGAAACATATTTTATGCATAACTTTTGAATGAAATAAAAAGTTGTAGATTCATCACAAAAAATAATTTCTAACAAGACCAATATTGACAAACTTTGGAGAAAAATTTAATATGAGAGAAGTATAAAAAATAGATGAGATCGTGAGAGAAGTATCAAAAGTACAAAATTTCAAAATAAGGGTATCATACAACAAAATACTAGTATTTCTGTATTTTAGGATACACACTAGTACAGAAATGGTCTATAGCATCGGTTTTTTAAATCCTATAGCGTCACTTTGCAGCCGACGCCTAAGTGGTCGTCGCTACAATAATTGCTCTGTAGCGTCGATTTTTTTAACCCAAAAAAACCGACCTTGTATAGTAAAAAACCGACCCTATAGGCTCTCAAAAACTAAACCCAAATGAGAAATGAAACTGTACATCAACCCTATAACGTCGGTTTCTTAATAAATAACCGACTCTACAGATTATATCTAAGGACCTATAGCGTGTGTTTTCTTAAAAAATCGACATTATAGGTGTTTGGCCGTTCAGTGTAGAACGGCCGTGCTGCATAAAACGGTCGTGTTGTGAAGAGGTAGAACGGTCGTGCACCCTAGCACGACCGTGTTCACTATAATAGCATGGCCGTTCTACCATATCTCAACACGGTCGTTCTACGCGGCATGACCGTTCTACCTCCTCCCAACACGGCCGTTTTATGCAGCACGACCGTTCTACGCTGAACGGCCAAACATCTATAGCGTCAATTTTTAAGAAAACTGACGCTATAGGGTCGGATTTTTTTTTTAATTTCTGTAGAAACTGAACAGAACAAAATAGAAGAACAAGAATATATAAGATATGGGAGAGGGGAGCATTGATGCTCAACCGTCACCATTCCAAACCACACATTCATAACAAAAATGATTCATATATATTGAGTTGAGTACACATAGTCACATCATAATTTACAAAATGATAGATTGCAAGTCTGAGATGATATATATTAAAAATGTCAGATACAAAAGTAAATATGAAAGAGTACTGAAACCACATACATAAATGGAATGTAATTGACATGTTTATTCCAATGCTATATTGACTTCATTTAGAAAAGCATCTGACCACTCTTCTCGGAATTCATTTAAGTCCTCACGTGTGTAAGGCTGAGTTGTAAAGATCTATAAATAGAAAATGCACATGCTAATATTTTAGAAAATGACTACAACTCATTTGTAAATTTATGATGTTATTCTTTATTACCTGATCTATAGTCTGAATGTCATTTGATGCTTGTTTGACAATAGCTTGCATATATTTCATTACATAGTAGCCACATGCCCAACCATTATTTTGTATAGGACACTACAAATAAGGAATTATACTTAATGTTAGTAACTACTATAAACATAAGACTATAAGAGTTGACATATAAGAGTTGAAAATTAATACATATAAGACTAAGCAGTTGTCAAAGTAGCTACCTTGACATTTTTCAAAGTCAATGTCTTTAATTTTGTGGGTATTTGTCCTCCGCCTTCACGAAAAGCTTTTATACCCCTATCAAATTAAACGATAGTTGGTAAAATAGAAATTCTAAACAAAAATATCATGTTGAAGCATTGACTATATTTATGCTTACGTCATAGCTGGAAATTTCAGTTTGTGACCCCTTGTTGTTTTTCCCATTGGGTCAAGATAATAAAGAGTCATCAATTTTGGGACAATCACCACTAATTCCCAATGTCTAGATCTGAGTAAGAATAAAACAAACATTAAAATAAAATACATTTATTCATTATTAAAATTATATTGAATAATAATACTTACTCGACGTTAAAAGGAATTAGGATAATTTCCTTTCCCACAGTAGCAAAATATTTGAATGCATCAGAGAAGTAATCACTCACTTCGTCAATATGTGTCTCCACCTGACTAGTGACCGAAGGAACTAAGATTCCAACATTCTTTATATCAAAGTTTGTGGCCTCGGTATATAAATGGCTGTTAAACATTTGTAATTATTTTCATATGTAGAAATAAGCTAAAAATGTGTATTGGAATTTTCTATATTGATAGATCCTTACCTTATCTATACTTCTAATATCGAAGTATTCAGCCAATCATAACGGAACAACAATATAATATCATCAAGAAAAATATAATTGTCAAAGTCCCTCCCAGTTGCATCTTCTGTTAAATTGATCAACATTTGTAGTCCAGAGCTTTGGTTGCCTAAGTATCGAAACAAACATTTACATTTACTTCCCAACTCGTCGAATGTGGATTCTGGAATAATAGATGGCTTGGGCATAGGAGGACGACTAGTAGATTTTTTACTTTTTGGTTTGCAAACCTGTTAATTAAATTACATACTTCTATTAGACGAGTTCATATATGCAGTCAAATATGAAAAACATGGTAGAATTCAAGTATGCCTTGTCATTGATAACCAAGTGTCTAGGCCAATCCACCATAGTACCCTTTGCTTCTTCAACTGTACTATATTCAGGATTAGGTAAGGGTAGTGGTTTATCCCCCATTCCGTCATACACAAGATGGATGGACACACGACAAATGTCATCAGTAATTTGTTGGCAATGCAATGTTCCACCAAAGTTTTACACCTTGCCCGCTGCCACAACATTATATTCTGGAACCTCCACTACAAGTTTACAGTTCATACCAACCTGGATTGAAATAATATAGGTTATATAAGAAGAAGTAGAAAAGATACATGTTACAACTATATATATTATCATATATCATACTAATAACACAACATATAGAACAAAAACTTACTGCAGATTGTTGTGGTGGGTCATTGGGAGTGCTCCCATGACCTTCTGCAACTGGAGCATGGGCTTGTACCTCATCACTTGAGAGACGCACAGTATGTAAGGTTGAGAAGGTTGAGAAGGTTGAGTAGGCTGATATGAAGACATTATTTCTTTTACTTTCTGCGCTACTAATACTTCAACCTCCTCTTGTGTAAGACCTCCTGCATGACCTCTTTTAGATTGCGAAGGGCCAAAATAAGACTTGAATCCTATGCCAACTCCTAATCCCCTAACACAGCCAGGATGCTCCTTCGTACCAAGCACAACTGATAGTTCATCCATGTGGCCAGTTGGGATGAACTTTCCTTCCTTCCTTTGCTCGTGGAGATCAATCTATTCATAGTTAATAAAAATATTAAAACTCAATATCAATTAGATATAAATAAATCTAAGTTTGTGGGAGTTACTCTTTACTTAGTTGGGATAAACCTACCATCTTTTGTGCCACCTCCTTAGTTGCAGGGTTGACAATTTCACCTGCTCGATTCTTTCTAACATCAATCCATGTCAAGTGTTGGGGCGGACGCTCAACTTGAGTTGTACTAGATTCTTCTCCAGAAGAGGATTTATTCTCTTGTAGTTGGCGGCAGAAGGCATAACCACCGGGCCCCAAGTGATGGTCATGCACAGTTTTGGCCCGTCTTTCCTTTTGAGCCTGGTGGATAGCCTGATCATTTAAAATGAAGTATTGCAATTTAGACTTGGCAAACATGTATAGAAATATTCACCTCCTTAACTGTATAAAATTAAAGATTCATAAAATACATCACAATCTTTATTACCTGAAACTCTTCTGATCTCCTAGCTGCAAAAAATCTTTCCCACACCTCAAGATCTATAAAAATATATACATATGTTGCTTTCTTCTTTTGTTTAGGATTATCTATAAATTCCCTTGTGAGATATGTCTTAAAACCCCTCCATCGTACACCACAACGTTGTAGCACTCTTTTCTTGTGATCTTTTTCATTTAGATGAAAAAACACCCTATACATACAAAAGAAGCAATTAATAATGTTGTTTTGAAAAGCAATTAATTCCAAGCAAACTAAATTAGAATCAATAGATAAAAAACATATTAAAATAATATCACTTCCCCTCACAGATATATCTGTAAGGACCCTGACCTGTGTTTAGGGTTTACCCTGTTTGTTTTGCTTAATCTTGGTGCTTTGGTGCTTGCTAATCACCTTTAGTGGTGATTAGGGTTTGGTTGTGCTTTGTTGAGAGTTCGAGGGGCTACTTGCAAATAACCCAAGTTTAGGGTTTTGTGGGAAAGTTTGCCATCTTGTGAGATGTTTTTCCTATTTGCTTCCTCTAGGGTTGAGAGGAAGGCTTGGGCTTGTTGTTTGAGTCCTTTGGGCCTGAGTTGAGCTTGTTTGGGCCTTGGAGTTCCTTGTTTGGGCTTGCTTGAGCCTTGTGTCGCCCAGGGCAGGTGGTGTGTCGCCCAGTTGCTTGGTGTGTCGCCCAGTAGCTCTTGTTGTGTCGCCCAGATGGCTTGGCTTGGTTGATGGACACATGGTGCACATCTTGGACAAGTGCCTTATGGCTTGCATGAGAGGTGGCTTGAGTTGGTGGACATGTGTCCGTTGGGTGGGCGACACATAGCATGGTTGTACCTTGGTTTCTCCTCCCCTTCTTCCTATATAGGTAGCTCTTCTCCTTGCCTTAGTCTCCTTTGGTCCTTTGGTCTCCCCTCCACCCTTGGTGCACGATATCCCTCTCCATCTTGCTTGTGTTGGCCGATACACTTCCTTGGAGCTGAAGTGGTGGCCGATACACCTTCCTGGAGCAGCTTGGTGGACGATAGCTTTGGACCTTGGAGTGCTTTGGAGCTTTGGTGGCCGACAACCTTGGAGCTCAAAGTGCATATTCTTCCTTGGAGCTTAAGGCGGGTTGCATAGTTTCTAACCCTAACTCTCTTACCTCTAGCTTTAACCTTGTTACATGATAGTAGACTAGCTTAGTTCCTTGCTTGTACATCTTGCTTATATACCTTAGTGGCCGATATCCCTCTCTTGGGTTTAGGGTTCCTTGTATACCTTGCTTTCTAGGGTTTGGGGCTTCCTGGTGTTGAAGGTTGAAGATGACCTAGGGTTGGGCGATACCCCCCTTCCTTGTGAGTGTGTTGGGCGACACACTTGCCCCTAAGTTGAACGATATGAGTAACCTTGGGTTGAGAAACACCTTTGTTTCTGAGTTGGCCGACATGGTCCCCTTTGTTCTTGAGTTGGCCGACATGGTCCCCTTTGTTCTTGAGTTGGCCGACATGGTGACCATGTTGGGCGACATGGCACCTTGTATTGGATGATAGGATGAGTCCTTGTGGGTGGCCGATACCCTTGCCCATAAGTGGGTGATAGGGTGAGCTAGGTTGTTGGCCGATATGGCTAGGGTGAACGTTATCCTTTTTATGGGCGATATGGTTCTCTTGTTCTTCTCTTGAACGATAGGCCTTGTGGTGGACGTTAGGACCAAGCATGGCATGACATGTTGGACGATAGGCTTTGTGCCCTGATGGCCGATACCATGATGGCCGATAGCCATGGTGGACGATAGCCTTGTTGGGCGATACCCTACTCATGTGCTGGATGTGTTGGCCGATAGGGATGGTGGCCGATATGGTTGATGGTATAGTGGCCGATAGGGTTGATGGTATAGTGGCCGATATGGTTGGTGGTGTGATGACCAACAAGGATAGTGTGGTAGTCGATACCCATGTTGGGTGATAGGCTATAGATGAGGGTTGTGAGGCTATAGTGAGGGTATGAGTTTCTTTGGTGACGGTCCCTTATGTGATAGAAGTGGATGTTTATACATTAACCTATAAAACGATGGTGGTGTTTGTGATATCATCAATATGTAATATGTTGCCTTGCAAATAATAAGGATGCTAATGGTAGTAATGTATATGATGATAGCCCTCATGTAATAGATGCATGATGTGACCCGTTATGCTTAATTGTTAATGATAATGAAGATGATGATAACTACTCTAGTAGTTTTTTTAATGATAATAATGTTGGTAATAATGATGCTAAGTGACAGTTATGTTAAAGGTTGCTTCATGATAAAGATGACAATAGTTGATGACATAGTAATGACCTTGTTAATAATAGTGTTGGTTCTGTAAACACAACATGATCTCTATATACCCTGATTGTTTGTACAATCTCGATATAAGGGTAAGTATCAGTATGGTTGTTTAATGATGTACTTAACATACTTGATTACCAAATAACTGCCATATTGATAAGTAGATTATCTTGAATGATATTTCATGATAGTGAGTATAGTCCTTATGTTGAATCTACAATTATTGCATACCTTAACCTTGCAGGTGATGACTTAGCCATGAAAGGGCTATGTGACATATGTAATGAGTAACATTACTTTGATAATTGCTCTATAAGATTATGTATGTGATGTGTTGGTCCCATGATGATAATGTGAGCCTTAAGAGGCAGTAACAATACATGATGAAGGGTTGAGACCCTGTGGTATGTGATGATCCTTGAGATGGATCTGGATGGTTGGCAAGAGGCCAAGTGGTAACATGTGATGTTGGATCCTTAAGATGGATCAGGTTGATATGAATAGATCATAATATAATGTTCTTTACTTTCTGTTATATCTTTGCATGTTATACAACTTGGTTGAATCTTGCAATCCATCTAAAAGATACTAATTAATCACAGTGAAATACATCATGTAGTTTGCCCTGGCCATAGATCCATCATCGTCAGGACTTGGTGATGGTGAAATAGGTTTTCCTACGGGTTAACCTAGAAGCACATATTGTTGAATATGTGTAGGTTGCTCCTAGCCTGAAAATGAGGAGGTAAGAGTGTAACTTCGGTTGTAGACTCAGATATGTGTGTAGAGCATGGTGAACAGGCCCATGGCTCAGGATATGTGATGTATGGAGCATGAATGCGTTCATGGCTCAGAGCACGGTGATCAAGCCCGTGGCTCAGTTTTACTAGCGCCGAGACCTGTACCAAGGCGGGCTAGAGAATGGGTAGCCTATGGAGCTAACCCTATGGCTTAGACCACTTCAGCATGTGACTGTGGTCCTGCTTGTGTTGTACTCATGTAGTGACCATGAGGTGGGAGGTCGTGGAGTCCGACTCTTCCATTGACCTTGTATGTCACCGGCTTGGGTTTCGTAATCGAAGGTTGGATTTGAACGGTACGGTTCAAATCTTCAGGGCATAATAAAATAAAATACAGCCGTTTAGTATTTACTGATCAAATCAAACACGAAACATTGGTTGAGACCTTGTCTGTGTAATATTCCGTTATACCTTGCAGGTCATGTGGTAATCTACCTTATCTTGATAATCAGGTTATATGGCATTATATTCTGTTCTAATAATCCTGTTACATGTTGATATACCTTATCTTGATAATAATGTTCTTTTGAAAGACATCTGGTCATAAGTTTTAGTACAACTGGTATGCTTGCCGGTAAGAACGATCTTTCTATATATATATATATATATAACCGCTTCTGATATATCTGCTCATGTTATAATTGCTGTTATAGTTTCTCTTGCTGAGGTTCTATGGTTGCGGTGGGGAGCTATGTTTCCCGCTGGGACAATTGTTCAATTGTCTCACTCCGCTGGTTTCTACCCTTTTTAGATGGTCGAGGTAGACGTGGTCGTGGTTGTGGTGTTGCGGATGAGCAACTTGAGGAGCAGTAGAAGGCAAGCGATGGACATGCTGCTGTTTTGGATGTTTTGTAGTAGAGTCTAGAGTCATCCCTGTACTCTCAGGTCCTTGGCAGTGTTTTAACGATGTTTCACGAAGATCGTTCGATGATATCTGTATATCCTGTTGTTGGCCGGATGTGGGCCTTTATGTATATATGAACAGGTGGTGAACTCATGTGATGGATGGACAGCTGTTCCTGAGCTGTGGACACATGTCAGATCTTGTGTACATATTTATATGACATGTTTATGTGCAGAGATGAGGACTGGAAAGTAATAGTTTCACAGTTTATCAGTTTTCCGCAATCGGTTTTAATTAACCCGTGTTTTGATAATCTGTGGTTTTGGTGTTTTCCGCACATTTTCGCGTAACACCTCGTTATCTATGTGATAATGGGATGTGTTGCCACAAGTTTGGTATCAGAGCTTTAGGTTCGCTGAGTCTACAGGGATCTAGGACTAGGTTGAGTCTGTTCTTATGAGTTTTCCAGGTTATCTTACAAAAATCTTCTGCCCTAAGCAGAAGAAAAGCCAAGATGTCTGGAAACCACGAAGAACATGCTCCTGGGCATAGTGATGCTGCATCGGTTGATGGAGCAGATGGACGGGCACATGAAGATCGGGTGCCTGAGGTCCCCCAATGATGTGGCTTTTTGAATGCACTAACAAATTCACTCGGGGTTTATATCCCCGAGCTTTTACCAAAACCGAGTGCAACAATACCACCCGCAAGCGGACGGATCTTATCGCAGTATAGTTGAGGATCGAACCCAAAGGACAACATTTTTAAGAATCTTTGTCAGTTAGATCTAGCCCAAGTAAAACTAATATTTAGAACAATTGGTTGATTTTGGTTTGATTAAACTAATTGCAAGAAAGTAAATGCGGAATAAAAGATGGGTTTAGATCAATGATATGGGATCGCTGGGATGGTACCGGGTTTGACCACCGCTACACACACAAACATACTCTTTTGCAAACAATCCAGGCACAAAATATCACTCCAAGTAGAGCTGCTGCAGAACCCCCCATACGGGCGTCAGGTCCGCGTAAGCATCACCATAGGCAGCCGATGTCTCATCGCCATCCGGATCACATGTCTTACGGCTCTGAAGATACAACATCCAACTAAGGCTGTGAACCCCCCATACGGGCGTTAGGCGCACAGAAGCGTCACCGAAGGCTAGATGGCTCGTCCCCTCGTGGATCACGCACTTACGACCTCAAGGAATCCCATCGGAAGTTCTCATCAAGGAGTCTACCGCGTTAACCGTTGAGCAAATAAGCGACTATAATACATGTAAACATCGACGAAAAGCACGAAGATACAAAATCAAACTAAGGCTGTGAACCCCCCATACGGGCGTTAGGCGCACAGAAGCGTCACCGAAGGCTAGATGGCTCGTCCCCTCGCGGATCACGTACTTACGACTTCAAGGAATCCTATCGGAAGTTCTCGTCAAGGTGTCTAACATGCTAAACGACATTCATGCCCATGCATTGAAGTTCTCGCAACATAGGGAGCACAAAGATGAAAACACGCACATAACCAACCTAAAAGCTTAACGATAAACGACAAAATGAAGAGATATGTACATTGCCATGGAAAGTTTAACAAAAGAACATGGTTTGCATGGGCAGCGGGGCTAGTCCCCGCACCCCAGCGAAAGAGGACTACTCGCTCATGATACGAGTTACAAGAAGGATAGGAGAGAAAGATAGATCCGCCATGAGCTCGGTGCAGAGGGTGGACGCAGCTCGGTGAAGAAGATGCGCTCCTTGCGCCGTCTTCTTCCTCTTCTTGGCCTCCTTGGACGCAACACCAGCGGTAGATGGAGTGGAACTTGATCGGTGTGGTGCTCTGGCAGCCTTTCGGCGTCCGGAACCGATGCCTCGAAATGGGGACCCTGGGGGTCTATTTATAGTTTCAGATCTGATCCCAAACGGTTTGGATGAGTTGCTGGAAATATCTTCTCCAAACGGTTTGGAGACCGTTTGGGCGCCAAACGGTCTTGAGACCGTTTGGGCACCAAACGGTTTGGAGACCGTTTGGGCACCAAACGGTTTTCTCAGATCAGTCCTGGCTTTGGCGTAGTCGCGCGGCTTTAGCTCTTCAATCGATCCTTGCGCTTGCATCGAACGGTCCTGGGACCGCGCGGGACCAAACGGTCTTGGGACCGCATGGGACCAAACGGTCTTGGGGCCGCATGGGACTAAACGGTCTTGAGCCCGCATGGGACCAAACGGTCTTGGGACCGCATGGGACCAAACGGTCTTGGGACCGCATGGGACCAAACGGTCTTGGGACCGCATGGGACCAAACGGTCTTGGGGCCGCATGGGACGAAACGGTCTTGAGACCGCATGGGACCAAACGGTCTTGGGACCGCATGGGACCAAACGGTCTTGGGACCGCATGGGACCAAACGGTCTTGGGACCGCATGGGACCAAACGGTCTTGGGACCGCATGGGACCAAACGGTCTTGGGACTGCATGGGACCTCTTGGGCAACTGGTTTCGTCTTGTTCTTTGTGTATTCCAGCAAACGGTCTTGAGACCGCATGGATCCAAACGGTCTTGAGACCGTTTGCATGGAGTTGCCTGTTGTACCTGCATAAAATGAAAGTTATTTAGTTAAAACCTTGGTTATTGAATCACTGAGTAGTTTTGTGCATTATGATTCATATTAGGGTGAAAAGATGTGGAATGGATATTAAATTGTTCCAAAAAGGTAATTGAAAATCATGATGAGTATGCACTCATCAAACACCCCGAACTTAAATCGTTGCTCGTCCTCGAGTAACATAAAATTTGAAACTGTTGCCTAATGAAATACTTTCGATCCGTGTGATTTCTTCATCTTCACATCATAAATGTTTTCTTTCTGCTCAGTATGAATGAGTACCCCAACTTCCTGGGACCACTAAACACGTCTTTCCATAGCTTTCGTTCCTGAGTTCGTTTCCCAACAACGCTTCCTCCCCGCCTTTTCCAACACCAAGCATGTCTAAGAGTTTTGTAGGAGTTCAGAGATACCCGTAGAATCAACAAGTATGTATTTGATCTGACACTGGTGTAGTTCAGGATGGTAGGGCATGTATTGTGCCCTTAGGTAGAAAAAGGAGTGAAAGGTGGTATGGAAAGAAGAAGTAAATCTCTCCTCTATTCGACTCGAGATTTTTATATGTTTGCAATTTCATTTATTGCATATTTTTTGTGTGCGCTATGGCATCTTTTGTTGCAGATCTCTCCTCTATTCGACTCGAGATTGCATTTATTTTGTGTGCACCTTGGCATCTTTTTATTGCAGATCTCTCCTCTATTCGTCTCGAGATTGCATTTTTGGTGGTACACCCCTATTTATTGGGAGGGGTATGGAAGAAGCGGATATGGGGAAAGTGGCGTGCCACCCCGAACTTAGGGTTTGGCACAAGTTTGGCTATTTTAGTGGTATTTATGGATGGAGGGATACGAAGATGATAGAAGAAGTGTAGAAGAGAGTTCAGATCAGGATGCAACTTGATTTACAATTCAAAACCGGGTTATTCTCTTTGTCATACTCTGCTCAAATAATGACTTGATGCGGATCCGGTGGGGTTTCTGAGCCATTGTTCCACTAGTCAGTTAGGAAGCGCGACGTGTTTGATCCCTATCAGTTTGACAGATACTTATCATTATGTAAAAAGAATTATGATGTTAGGAATCATAAGTTTCACAGGATGATTTCAGGCAAGTTTCAAAAGTCAGCCCTCTTGAGGATTTGCTTTGAATAAGGACGATGTTATGATAGAAGATGCATAGCAAAAAGTTAGTTACATTTTTATCAACAAAAGACAAAATTTCATCAGGTATCTGTTCAAAATGTTGAAAAATTTTATGATAGGGACATATTGAGTATGAAAAGAGGGTGTGTATGTGGAAGTGGAATACGTACCACCCGAGTGAGAAATTCAATGCATGGGCATGAATGTCGTTTAGCATGTTAGACACCTTGACAAGAACTTCTGATAGGATTCCTTGAGGTCGTAAGTGCGTGATCCGCGAGGGGACGAGCCATCTAGCCTTCGGTGACGCTTCTGTGCGCCTAACGCCCGTATGGGGGGTTCACAGCCTTAGTTGGATTTTGTATCTTCGTGCTTTTCGTCGATGTTTACATGTATTATAATCGCTTATTTGCTCAACGGTTAACGCGGTAGACTCCTTGACGAGAACTTCCGATGGGATTCCTTGAGGTCGTAAGTGCGTGATCCGCGAGGGGACGAGCCATCTAGCCTTCAGTGACGCTTCTGTGCGCCTAACGCCCGTATGGGGGGTTCACAGCCTTAGTTGGATGTTGTATCTTCAGAGCCGTAAGACATGTGATCCGGATGGCGATGAGACATCGGCTGCCTATGGTGATGCTTACGCGGACCTGACGCCCGTATGGGGGGTTCTGCAGCAGCTCTACTTGGAGTGATATTTCGTGCCTGGATTGTTTGCAAAAGAGTATGTTTGTGTGTGTAGCGGTGGTCAAACCCAGTACCATCCCAGCGATCCCATATCATTGATCTAAACCCATCTTTTATTCCGCATTTACTTTCTTGCAATTAGTTTAATCAAACCAAAATCAACCAATTGTTCTAAATATTAGTTTTACTTGGGCTAGATCTAACTGACAAAGATTCTTAAAAACGTTGTCCTTTGGGTTCGATCCTCAACTATACTGCGATAAGATCCGTCCGCTTGCGGGTGGTATTGTTGCACTCGGTTTTGGTAAAAGCTCGGGGATATAAACCCCGAGTGAATTTGTTAGTGCATTCAAAAAGCCACATCAAATTCTTTCAATCAAATACCAAAACCGAGTGCAACAATACCACCCGCAAGCGGACGGATCTTATCGCAGTATAGTTGAGGATCGAACCCAAAGGACAACGTTTTTAAGAATCTTTGTCAATTAGATCTATCCCAAGTAAAACTAATATTTAGAACAATTGGTTGATTTTGGTTTGATTAAACTAATTGCAAGAAAGTAAATGCGGAATAAAAGATGGGTTTAGATCAATGATATGGGATCGCTGGGATGGTACCGGGTTTGACCACCGCTACACACACAAACATACTCTTTTGCAAACAATCCAGGCATGAAATATCACTCCAAGTAGAGCTGCTGCAGAACCCCCATACGGGCGTCAGGTCCGCGTAAGCATCACCATAGGTAACCGATGTCTCATCGCCATCCGGATCACATGTCTTACAGCTCTGAAGATACAACATCCAACTAAGGCTGTGAACCCCCCATACGGGCGTTAGGCGCACAGAAGCGTCACCGAAGGCTAGATGGCTCGTCCCCTCGCGGATCACACACTTACGACCTCAAGGAATCCCATCAGAAGTTCTCCTCAAGGAGTCTACCACGTTAACCGTTGAGCAAATAAGCGACTATAATACGTGTAAACATCGACGAAAAGCACGAAGATACAAAATCCAACTAAGGCTGTGAACCCCCCATACGGGCGTTAGGCGCACAGAAGCGTCACCGAAGGCTAGATGGCTCGTCCCCTCGCGGATCACGCACTTACGACCTCAAGGAATCCTATCGGAAGTTCTCGTCAAGGTGTCTAACATGCTAAACGACATTCATGCCCATGCATTGAAGTTCTGACAACATAGGGAGCACAAAGATGAAAACACGCACATAACCAACCTACAAGCTTAACGATAAACGACAAAATGAAGAGATATGTACATTTCCATGGAAAGTTTAACAAAAGAACATGGTTTGCATGGGCAGCGGGGCTAGTCCCCGCACCCCAGCGAAAGAGGACTACTCGCTCATGATACGAGTTACAAGAAGGATAGGAGAGAAAGATAGATCCGCCATGAGCTCGGTGCAGAGGGTGGACGCAGCTTGGTGAAGAAGATGTGCTCCTTGCACCATCTTCTTCCTCTTCTTGGCCTCCTTGGACGCAACACCAGCGGTAGATGGAGTGGAACTTGATCGGTGTGGTGCTCTGGCAGCTTTTCGGTGTCCGGAACCGATGCCTCAAAACGGGGACCCTGGGGGTCTATTTATAGTTTCAGATCTGATCCCAAACGGTTTGGATGAGTTGCTGGAAATATCTTCTCCAAACGGTTTGGAGACCGTTTGGGCGCCAAACGGTCTTGAGACCATTTGGGCACCAAACGGTTTGGAGACCGTTTGGGCACCAAACGGTTTGCTCAGATCAGTCCTGGCTTTGGCGTAGTCGCGTGGCTTTAGCTCTTCAATCGATCCTTGCGCTTGCATCGAACGGTCCTGGGACCGCGCGGGACCAAACGGTCTTGGGACCGCATGGGGCCAAACGGTCTTGGGACCGCATGGGACCAAACGGTCTTGGGGCCGCATGGGACCAAACGGTCTTGGGACCGCATGGGACCAAACGGTCTTGGGACTGCATGGGACCAAACGGTCTTGGGACCGCATGGGACCAAACGGTCTTGGGACCGCATGGGACCAAACATTCTTGGGACCGCATGGGACCAAACGGTCTTGGGACCGCATGGGACCAAACGGTCTTGGGACCGCATGGGACCAAACGGTCTTGGGACTGCATGGGACCTCTTGGGCAACTGGTTTCGTCTTGTTCTTTGTGTATTCCAGCAAACGGTCTTGAGACCGCATGGATCCAAACGGTCTTGAGACCGTTTGCATGGAGTTGCCTGCTGTACCTGCATAAAATGAAAGTTATTTAGTTAAAACCTTGGTTATTGAATCACTGAGTAGTTTTGTGCATTATGATTCATATTAGGGTGAAAAGATGTGGAATGGATATTAAATTGTTCCAAAAAGGTAATTGAAAATCATGATGAGTATGCACTCATCAAACACCCCGAACTTAAATCGTTGCTCGTCCTCGAGTAACATAAAATTTGAAACTGTTGCCTAATGAAATACTTTCGATCCGTGTGATTTCTTCATCTTCACATCATAAATGTTTTCTTTCTGCTCAGTATGAATGAGTACCCCAACTTCCTGGGACCACTAAACACGTCTTTCCATAGCTTTCGTTCCTGAGTTCGTTTCCCAACAACGCTTCCTCCCCGCCTTTTCCAACACCAAGCATGTCTAAGAGTTTTGTAGGAGTTCAGAGATACCCGTAGAATCAACAAGTATGTATTTGATCTGACACTGGTGTAGTTCAGGATGGTAGGGCATGTATTGTGCCCTTAGGTAGAAAAAGGAGTGAAAGGTGGTATGGAAAGAAGAAGTAAATCTCTCCTCTATTCGACTCGAGATTTTTATATGTTTGCAATTTCATTTATTGCATATTTTTTGTGTGCGCTATGGCATCTTTTGTTGCAGATCTCTCCTCTATTCGACTCGAGATTGCATTTATTTTGTGTGCACCTTGACATCTTTTTATTGCAGATCTCTCCTCTATTCGACTCGAGATTGCATTTTTGGTGGTACGCCCCTATTTATTGGGAGGGGTATGGAAGAAGCGGATATGGGGAAAGTGGCGTGCCACCCCGAACTTAGGGTTTGGCACAAGTTTGGCTATTTTGGTGGTATTTATGGATGGAGGGATATGAAGATGATAGAAGAAGTGTAGAAGAGAGTTCAGATCAGGATGCAACTTGATTTACAATTCAAAACCATGTTATTCTCTTTGTCATACTCTGCTCAAATAATGATTTGATGCGGATCCGGTGGGGTTTCTGAGCCATTGTTCCACTAGTCAGTTAGGAAGCGCGACGTGTTTGATTCCTATCAGTTTGACAGATACTTATCATTATGTAAAAAGAATTATGATGTTAGGAATCATAAGTTTCACAGGATGATTTCAGGCAAGTTTCAAAAGTCAGCCCTCTTGAGGATTTGCTTTGAATAAGGACGATGTTATGATAGAAGATGCATAGCAAAAAGTTAGTTACATTTTTATCAACAAAAGACAAAATTTCATCAGGTATCTGTTCAAAATGTTGAAAAATTTTATGATAGGGACATATTGAGTATGAAAAGAGGGTGTGTATGTGGAAGTGGAATACGTACCACCCACCCTCCACCCCGAACTTAGAGATTTGCTCGTCCTCGAGCAAACCCTAAATTCAAGATGGAGGGGAAAGGAAACACTAGGTATGACTGCCGAGAATGAATTTGTTCTGATCAGCCCCAATCCGATCTCGTGTCCTGAAAAGAAAACTATCCATAAGGCAAATTTTATTTTAAGAAAGTTAACTATAAAACAAAATTGGGAAAGGAAAAGTAAAACAGATTTATTGGTCAGGTTGCCTCCCGACAAGCGCCTTTGTTTTATGTCGCTGGCTCGACAAAGTCCTTCGTCTTCATGTGGGATCCTTTGGATCAGTGAGTTCTAGCACTGATTTGGTGCCTATGTCTGTTGTGGTGAAATATCTCTTCAGGCGGTGGCCATTGGTTATGAATTCACCCGACTCTGCACTCCATAAAGAGAAAGTGCCCTGAGGAGAGATGCTTTTGACAATGTACGGTCCGGACCAGCGTGAGCGAAGTTTTCCTGGGAATATCCTTAATCTTGAGTTAAAAACCAGAACTTGGTCTCCCACTTGAATGTCTTTTCTTTTCAGATGTCCATCGTGCCAAAGTTTTGTATGTTCCTTGTAGATTCGTGCATTTTCATAGGCCGTCATTCTTAGTTCGTCCAGCTCATTGAGTTGCAGAATCCTGGCTTGCCCTGCTTCTTTCATATCGAAATTTAATTGTTTAATTGCCCACCATGCCTTATGTTCTAATTCGACCGGCAGGTGACAAGCTTTTCCATATATCAAACGAAAAGGAGTAGTACCAAGGGGAGTTTTATAAGCAGTGCGATAAGCCCATAAGGCGTCGTTGATTTTTGTCGCCCAATCTTTTCGATTACGCCCAACGGTTTTCTCAAGGATAGCCTTTAGTTGTCGATTAGAGACCTCTACCTGTCCACTGGTTTGTGGATGGTAAGGAGAAGCTACCTTGTGCGAGACGCCATATTTTCTTAGAAGAGCTTCAAAGCTTTGTTCAATGAAGTGAGAGCCTCCGTCAGATATCACGGTTCTCGGCACTCCAAACTGTGGGAAGATAATATCTTTGAATAGTTTGATGACTGGTTTAGAATCATTAGTGACGGTTGGTATAGCTTCAACCCATTTGGAAACGTAGTCTACCGCCACTAGGATGTAAGAGAATCCATTAGAAGATGGGAATGGCCCCATATAGTCCACTCCCCAAACGTCAAATATCTCAACTTCTTGCCATAGATTCAGTGGCATTTCGTCTCTCTTGGTTATATTGCCGGCTCTTTGACACTTATCACATGATATGACAAAATTATAACAGTCCTTGGATAAAGTTGGCCAGAAAAATCCACATTGCAAAACTTTTAAGGCAGTCTTTTTAGAGCTCATATGCCCACCCACGGGTCCTGAGTGGCATTGTTCCAAAATATAATGGGCTTCCTCTTCGGCGACGCAACGTCTATACAATCCATCTACACAGAGTTTGAAAAGATATGGTTCATCCCAATAGTAATGCTTCACATCATGCATAAATTTCTTCAGAGCGTTCCCGGTGTAATGAGGATGGATGACTCCGGCGGCAAGGTAGTTTACTAAGTCTGAATACCATGGTTCGAATCCTGAGACACTCATGAGTTGATCATCCGGTAGGGAGTCATTTATCGGGATCCCGTCAGCATCCAGAGTGTGGATGTGACTGAGGTGATCTGCAACCACATTTTCCGTCCCCTTTTTATCTCTTATTTCCAGGTCAAATTCTTGTAGAAGAAGTATCCATCTGATCAGTCTCGGCTTACCATCCTTCTTTGCCATAAGGTAACGGATGGCAGCATGGTCTGTGTAAACGATTACCTTCGAACCAGTAAGGTAATTTATCGAAGGCATAGATGACTGCCAAAAGTTCCTTTTCAGTAGTAGCATAGTTCCTTTGAGCTTCGTCGAGGGTTTTCGACGCATAATAGATAACATAATGTTTCTTCTCAATGCATTGTCCTAATACCGCACCCACTGTGTAATCACTGGCATCACACATAATTTCAAAGGGGTGTTCCCAATCTGGAGCCCTAATGATGGGGGTAGTCGTAAGGGCTTTTTTCAGCGTATCAAAACTTTTGATGCATTCATCGTTGAAATTGAAATCAACATCTTTTAAAAGTAAATTGGTCATCGGCTTTGTTATCTTGGAAAAGTCTCGTATAAACCTTCTATAGAATCCAGCATGACCAAGGAATGCACGAACTTCTTTTATATTTGTGGGGATTGCCAGTTTAGAGATGACTTCTATCTTGGCCTTATCAACTTCGATTCCTTTGTTACTAACCTTGTGGCCCAAGACGATGCCTTCCTTTACCATAAAGTGGCATTTCTCCCAATTTAGCACCAGATGTGCTTCTTCACAACGTTTGAGGACCATGGAGAGATGCTTAGACAAGAATCAAAGGAGTCACCATATACGGAAAAATCGTCCATGAAAACCTCCATAACTGTTTCAGTAAGCCCTGCGAAAATGGCAGTCATGCAACGTTGAAAAGTTGCCGGGGCATTACACAGACCAAAAGGCATCCTTTTAAAAGCATATGTCCCGAAGGGACATGTGAAAGTTGTTTTTTCTTGATCATCTGGATGTATGGGGATCTGATAGAATCCAGAGTAACCGTCCAAGTAACAGAAATATTCTTGATGGGCCAGTCTTTCTAAGACTTGATCGAGGAAAGGCATAGGAAAATGATCCTTCCGAGTGGCCTTGTTTAATTTCCTATAATCAATACACATCCGCCACCCAGTGACTGTTCGGGTGGGGATGAGCTCATTATTTTCATTCCTTACAATGGTAGTTCCTCCCTTCTTGGGTACAACATGAACTGGGCTCACCCATGGTGAATCTGATATCGGGTATATTATTCCAGCTGTGAGGAGTTTGATGACCTCACGACGGACCACTTCCTTCATATTCGGGTTCAACTTTCATTGATGCTCGATTGTTGGCTTATGGTCTTCCATCATGGGAATTCTGTGCATGCACAGGGCTTGGCTGACTCCTGTGAGGTCACTCATTTTGTAGCCTATGGCTTTCTTGCTCTCCTTTAATACTTCCAGAAGTTGCTCTTCTTGTTTGGTCGTTAAACCAGAGTTAATAATGACAGGACAAACTTTGAGATCGTCTAAAAACATATACTTCAGCCCTTCAGGTAGGGGCTTCATTTCAGGAGGTTCTGATTTTTCACTGATTTCTTCTGGGGTTTCGGTAACCTTTAATTCTTCATAGGTAGCTTCAGGATTTCCCTTAGCAGAGTCGGGAGGTTCGGTGCAATCCTTATCTTGTTGGTCAGTAGGTTCATCATTAAAAAGGTCATATAGAGAAATTTCCAAGGGATCGCATGACTCGTGATATTCTTGAGTAAGTTGTGACATCTGCTCAACACAATCTATCAGATAGACTTCCTCCTGTATACTCGGTCTTCTCATACTTTCAAAAACTTTGAATTCCAGAGTCTCTTTGCCTAACCTTAGCAGTAAGGTTCCAGCTTCAACATCTATAAGGGCTCTAGCAGTGGCGAGGAATGGACGACCGAAGATAATAGGGTATTTGGTGTCTTCTTTTATGTCCATGATGACAAAATCACATGGGACATATGCGTCCTTGCCTACCTTGACCAGGATGTCTTCGAGAATTCCTAACGGTCTTTTTACTGAATTGTCCGCAAGCTGAATTGTCATAGCAGTTGGAAGCAATTCTTCGAACCCTAGTCTCTTGCATAGACTGAGCGGCATAATAGAAATACTTGCGCCAAGATCTGCCAACCCTTTCTTGCATGATGAATCACCAATGTGACACGAGATTCCGAAAGATCCTGGATCTTTTTGTTTCTTTGGCATCTTGCTTAGTATGATATCTGATGTGGTTGCAGCCAATTTTACAGTTTCATACTCTTCAGTGATGTACTTCTTGGTGAGAAGCGACTTTAGATACTTGGTCCAGGCTGGTATCTCATTAAGAGCATCTAAGAATGGTATATCAACATGGAGCTTCTTCATAGCCTCTTTGAATTTGATGAATCTAGTATCAAGATTGGTTTCCCTCAGACGGGATGGGAAAGGAACACGAGGCTTATATACAGGAATATCTGGTTCAGGTGTCTCTACTTCTTCATCGATAGATTCCTCAGAACTTCCCTTATCAGTATTTCTTTCCTTCGGTTGCGATTCTGGTGTTGTCGAGTTTTGGTCCGTCAAAGGTTCATTTTCCTCAGGGATATCCATAGTTGTTTTCACTGGTGGATCCGAATAACTTTTCCCAGATCTTGTGGCGATAACCTTCATCTGCTCCAGATGTTTCGGATTGTTCTCAGGTTGTCCGGCAAAGACTCCAGCTTGTGGCTTAATACTAGCAGCAAGTTGAGCTAGTTGAGTTTCAATAGCCTTCTGCTGGGCTTGTTGATTGGCTATCATCGTTTGTTGTGTTTGCAATAACTTTTCAATGGTAGATAGCTTGTCATCAGTAGGGATCGATCCTGTTTGACCCTGTTGTTGGTTCAAGCTTTGATACTGAGAGTTATTCTGATAATTATTATAGTTTCTGTTCTGAAAGTTTCCCTTGAAGTTTCCTTGATTCCCAAAGTTCTGTTGCTGGTTAAACTGATACCCAGATGGGCCTCTTGGTTGATTATTCAGAACAAATTGATGCGAGTTCATAGCTCCTGAAGGATTTCCGTATTGGAAGCCTGGGTGATTCCTTTTTTGATTCGGATTGTAATAGTTCTGCCCAGGGTTGGTGTTAATAGCATTAAGATTTTCCATCTGGCAATTATCTTCCTGTCCACAGGCATTGCTCAAAACAACGTCATAGAGAACATTGCATGATAGTGTGGAATGGTCAGTGCCTTTGCACGCTTCAAAAAACAAAGAAGTGGACTTGACTTGTTCTGGTTGCCTAGTTGGAGATTGTCCTCTTCCAATCGCAGCAAGGGATGATTCTATGTGATCCTGCTTTGCAACCAAGACTTTCAAAGTTTCAGCTATAGATTTGTATTCTGGGATAGCGTCAGCCATAGCTACCTTTAAGACTCCTTTACCAACAGATCTGCCCCAGTTGGCTTGATTTTCTGCTCCCAGGGTGACTACTCTCCATGCGCTGTCGTAACTTTGTCGCATGAAGTTCCCTCCAGACGAGGAGTCAAGGAACATCTTAACTTCATCTTCCACACCCCTGTAGAATATCTCTATCAGCTGGTTCTTAGGGATTCCATGGTGTGGGCATTTGCGTAGGAGCTCCTTGTACCTATCCCAAGCTTCGGAAAGAGTTTCTCCTGGGACTTGAGTGAAATTTGTGATTCATCCCCTGATTTCATATGTAAGAGATGGGGGGTAGAACTTTTCCAGAAAGGCGTTTTGAAGCTGCTCCCAGGTGGTGATGGGTACATCACTCTGTAGTGAATTGTACCAACTAATGGCCCTATCAGCCAGAGAGTACTTGAAAAGACGGAGTCGAATAGCATCATCAGAGACTCCATTTTGCTTTGTCATAGCACACAGGTCAATGAATCTGAGAAGATGGCCTTGGCTGTCTTCAGCTTGTTTTCTGTAGAAGGGGTTGTTTTGAAGCAAGGTTATCCAATGTGCTCTAATCTCAAAGTTGGCAGCTTCAATGGGAGGAGGCTGCACCGGATGATAGACATTCGCAGCTTTTGGGATAGAGAACTCTCTAAGATCTTTCTGAAGTTCCGCTGCTTGCACCGCTGCCTGTGCTGCTAAGATCTCCTGTTGAACCGCAACTCTAGCTTCTTGCATGAACCTTTCTCTCTGCGCATTGATGGCTTGAGCCACCCTACGGGCTACTTCTTCTTCTTGCGCCATTCTTGCTTGATTCTCTCAGATCTGACGATGGAAGGTTCTATCGATTTCGGGATCAAAGCTCGCAGTCAGTCCGAGACTATCTGAACGGTGCATGCACTAATCGTCAAAGAGCACCTGAAATTTGAAAAGGTTTGAAAGTGAGATCCTTGAAGTAGAATAAAGATCAAATAGATGAGCGATTGTTTCAAAAAGAAAACAAAATCCTAGATTAATCTTAAAAGAACTAGATTTGACTGACTGATTCTGTTGTCCCCGGCAACGGCGCCAGAATTTGATGTGGCTTTTTGAATGCACTAACAAATTCACTCGGGGTTTATATCCCCGAGCTTTTACCAAAACCGAGTGCAACAATACCACCCGCAAGCGGACGGATCTTATCGCAGTATAGTTGAGGATCGAACCCAAAGGACAACGTTTTTAAGAATCTTTGTCAGTTAGATCTAGCCCAAGTAAAACTAATATTTAGAACAATTGGTTGATTTTGGTTTGATTAAACTAATTGCAAGAAAGTAAATGCGGAATAAAAGATGGGTTTAGATCAATGATATGGGATCGCTGGGATGGTACCGGGTTTGACCACCGCTACACACAAAAACATACTCTTTTGCTAACAATCCAGGCACGAAATATCACTCCAAGTAGAGCTGCTGCAGAACCCCCCATACGGGCGTCAGGTCCGCGTAAGCATCACCATAGGCAGCCGATGTCTCATCGCCATCCGGATCACATGTCTTACGACTCTGAAGATACAACATCCAACTAAGGCTGTGAACCCCCCATACGGGCGTTAGGCACACAGAAGCGTCACCGAAGGCTAGATGGCTCGTCCCCTCGCGGATCACACACTTACGACCTCAAGGAATCCCATCGGAAGTTCTCGTCAAGGAGTCTACCGCGTTAACCGTTGAGCAAATAAGCGACTATAATACGTGTAAACATCGACGAAAAGAACGAAGATACAAAATCCAACTAAGGCTGTGAACCCCCCATACGGGCGTTAGGTGCACAGAAGCGTCACCGAAGGCTAGATGGCTCGTCCCCTCGCGGATCACGCACTTACGACCTCAAGGAATCCTATCGGAAGTTCTCGTCAAGGTGTCTAACATGCTAAACGACATTCATGCCCATGCATTGAAGTTCTCGCAACATAGGGAGCACAAAGATGAAAACACGCACATAACCAACCTACAAGCTTAACGATAAACGATAAAATGAAGAGATATGTACATTGCCATGGAAAGTTTAACAAAAGAACATGGTTTGCATGGGAAGCGGGGCTAGTCCCCGCACCCCAGCGAAAGAGGACTACTCGCTCATGATACGAGTTACAAGAAGGATAGGAGAGAAAGATAGATCCGCCATGAGCTCGGTGCAGAGGGTGGACGCAACTCGGTGAAGAAGATGCGCTCCTTGCGCCGTCTTCTTCCTCTTCTTGGCCTCCTTGGACGCAACACCAGCGGTAGATGGAGTGGAACTTGATCGGTGTGGTGCTCTGGCAGTCTTTCGGCATCCGGAACCGATGCCTCGAAATGGGGACCCTGGGGGTCTATTTATAGTTTCAGATCTGATCCCAAACGGTTTGGATGAGTTGCTGGAAATATCTTCTCCAAACGGTTTGGAGACCGTTTGGGCGCCAAACGGTCTTGAGACCATTTGGGCACCAAACGGTTTGGAGACCATTTGGGCACCAAACGGTTTGGAGACCATTTGGGCACCAAACGGTTTGCTCAGATCAGTCCTGGCTTTGGCGTAGTCGCGCGGCTTTAGCTCTTCAATTTATCCTTGCGCTTGCATCGAACGGTCCTGGGACCGCGCGGGACCAAACGGTCTTGGGACCGCATGGGGCCAAACGGTCTTGGGACCGCATGGGACCAAACGGTCTTGGGGCCGCATGGGACCAAACCGTCTTGGGACCGCATGGGACCAAACGGTCTTGGGACCGCATGGGACCAAACGGTCTTGGGACCGCATGGGACCAAACGGTCTTGGGACCGCATGGGACCAAACGGTCTTGGGACCGCATGGGACCAAATGGGACCAAACGGTCTT
Organism: Alisma plantago-aquatica; assembly: GCA_963693085.1. NCBI lineage: Eukaryota > Viridiplantae > Streptophyta > Magnoliopsida > Alismatales > Alismataceae > Alisma > Alisma plantago-aquatica. Next base: position 1,733,146,866 of record OY856409.1, on the reverse strand, counting down.
GGGACCGCATGGGACCAAACGGTCTTGGGACTGCATGGGACCTCTTGGGCAACTGGTTTCGTCTTGTTCTTTGTGTATTCCAGCAAACGGTCTTGAGACCGCATGGATACAAACAGTCTTGAGACCGTTTGCATGGAGTTGCCTGCTGTACCTGCATAAAATGAAAGTTATTTAGTTAAAACCTTGGTTATTGAATCACTGAGTAGTTTTGTGCATTATGATTCATATTAGGGTGAAAATATGTGGAATGGATATTAAATTGTTCCAAAAAGGTAATTGAAAATCATGATGAGTATGCACTCATCACCCAACCAGACCCAGCCATACTTGAACACCCTGCCTACCAACAGCTTATGGGGCAGTTAATGGCTACGATGAATCTCATGGTTGAGCAGTTACTAGTGCCTCCTCCGTGAGCACAGGTTCCCCATGGAGAAGCATCGGGTATCGGGAAGACCTTTGAGCAGCTTCGCCGTGTCGGAGCTTCGGATTATGCTGGAACGGCTGATCCAGCGGATGCAGATCTGTGGCTGACGAGTCTTGAAAAGGCTTTCCAGATCCTCGACATCCCCGAAGCAGACAAAGTAAAGCATGCTGTCTACCTTTTGAAGGGTAGTGCTGGTCACTGGTGGACCATCAAGGAAGAGAAGCAGCCTGGTGAGGTGATCTGTTGGGAAGTGTTTCGGCGCGAGTTCGTCACCAGATACTTTCCGAAGACGTACCTGGATGAGAAGATCAGTCAGTTTGAGAAGTTGCGGCAAGGAAAGATGAACATAACCGAGTATGAAGCTAAGTTTATGGATCTGTTGAGGTTCTGTCCTCACATGGCGGCGACAGATGATGAACGGATCAGACGTTTCGAGAAGGGTTTGAGTGCTGAGATGACAACCCCTGTGTCTGCGTTGGAAAACCGAGAGCGGTTTGCTACGTTTGTGGAATCAGTTCGACGGATCGAGAGGACAGTAAGGGAGAAAAGAGAGTCGGTGTCTCTTAAAAGACCTGCTCAATTTCAAGGACGAAGGTTTGGTGGCTTCAAGAAGCCCAGGTTTCCAGCACCGTCAGTGATGAGAAGTTCTGGTATACCATCTCAGTGGTCTCCGAGTAAGGGAAAAGGTTATGTTTCTTCACCGTCTAAGGTGCACAGTTCAGCTTCAGTGGCAGTGACATGGCCATCTAGGCCACGAGTTGACAATAGAGCATGTCATCTCTGTGGACAAGTCAGGCATTGGAAGTTCAATTGCCCGAATAGAGATGTTGAAGTGACACAACAACCGAGGCAGAGTTTCCAGAAGTCTGAAAGACCACAGCCCAGTGGTAGCAAAGGACGAGGACGCGGTCAAGCGTCCCAAGCTGGATCGTCTGCTCAAGGGAGCAGAGGTCGTGGACAGCAAGCTACAGATCGATTCTATGCTATGAATCAGCCGGAGGCGATAGTCAACCCGCGAGTGGTGACAGGTCAGATGGAGTTATTTCATTCTGACATGTCTTCTTCTTGCTTTATATCTGTTCTGGTTGACCCGGGTGCTACACACTCTTTTATCGCCTATAGTATGCTTGAAAACTGTCGTCTACCTGTTAGTTGTAAGAAGGATAGCTTATTGTTAGAAACCCCTATTGATGGTTCCTCTTTGCTTCGAGAAGAGTGTCTATCTTGTGTTTTGTCTTTTTCGGGACACAACATTCAGGTGGATCTCATACCACTTGATATGCATGGTTTCAATGTTATCCTTGGGATGGATACCTTAGAGAAGTATAAGGTTGTCTTGGACTGTGGTTCCAAGCAGGCGGTGTTTGATGTTGCTGGAGAGAAGTGGATCTTCCAGGGAGATAGGAAGATTCTTCCGACGTGTCTGGTGTCAGCTATGGTGGCAGATAGGTTGTTGCGACAAGGATGTGAGGCGTTCTTAGCTCAGGTTGTGGATACCGTTGTGGATACCAAGGCAAAAGGCCTTAACCTTGAAGAAGTGTCAGTGGTCCGAGAGTTTGCAGATGTGTTTCCTGAGGAGTTTCCTGATGTTCCTCCACCCCGAGAGGTCAATTTTGAGATCAATCTGGTTCCGGGAGCGCAGCCGATTGCACAGACACCTTATAGGATGGCTCCAGCAGAGATGGTAGAGTTGAAGAAGTAGTTACAAGAGTTGTTGGAGAAAGGTTTCATCAGACCGAGCACGTCACCTTGGGGTGCTCCCGTGTTGTTCGTTAAGAAAAAGGATGGTTCGATACGGTTGTGTATAGACTACCGACAGTTGAACAAGGTCACGATCAAGAATAAGTACCCGTTGCCGAGGATAGATGACCTGTTCGATCAGTTGCGTTGTGCTACAGTGTTTTCAAAGATAGATCTACGGTCTGGATATCATCAGTTGAGGATAAAGGCGGATAACATACCAAAGTCAGCTTTTAGGACAAGGTATGGTCATTTTGAGTTTGTGGTCATGCCGTTTGGATTAACCAATGCACCTGCTGCTTTCATGGACCTGATGAACAGAGTGTTTCGTCCGTTCTTAGATTAGTTTGTTATAGTTTTTATAGACGACATCTTGATCTATTGTCGGAACCGGCTAGAGCATGAGCAACATCTTCGTCAAGCGTTGACTCTCCTTCGTCAACATCAGTTGTATGCTAAGTTTAGTAAGTGTGAGTTCTGGTTGGATGAAGTGACTTTCTTAGGTCATGTGATATCTGCTAAAGGAGTCAAAGTAGATCCGAAGAAAGTGGAATCCGTTGCGGATTGGGAACAGCCAAAGACGCCGACGGAAGTTCGTAGTTTCCTTGGTCTAGCAGGATACTACCGGAGGTTTATCAAGGACTTCAGTTCGATAGCTCTACCGATGACGAAGTTGACTAGGAAGGATGTACCTTTTGTTTGGAATGGTCGATGTCAGCAAGCTTTCCAAAGTTTGAAGGAAAAGCTAACCAGTGCTCCAGTGTTGATCTTGCCAGAATCTGGAAAAGGCTATGTTATTTTCTGTGATGCGTCCAAGAAAGGTTTGGGTTGTGTGCTGATGCAGGAAGATCATGTGGTTTCTTTTGCTTCGCGACAGCTTAAGAAATACGAGGAGAACTATCCGACCCATGACTTGGAGCTGGCAGCAGTGGTTCATGCATTAAAGATTTGGAGACACTATCTTTATGGGGAAGTGTGTCAGATCTTTACAGATCACAAGAATCTGAAGTACATCTTCTCACAGAAAGAGTTGAACATGCGACAGCGTCGGTGGATGGAGTTGATCAATGATTATGATTTCACTATCGAGTATCATCCTGGTAAGGCGAATGTGGTAGCAGACGCGCTTAGCAGAAAGTCTTCTACTCCCAAGAAGGCACAGATGAGTTCTTTGGTATGCCATAGGCGGGACATGTTAGTCTCCTTACGGCAGATGAATGTACAGATGGAGGTTTCCTTGTTAGCTGGACTTTTAGCACAGATGCAAATCAAGCCCACGTTGAGACAGCAGATCAAGGATGCACAGCAACCGGATGATACAGTACAGCTAATCAGATCAGAGTTTGGCAGCGAAAAGCGTGATGGGTTCCATGAGTCCGAGGATGGAGTGGTTTGCTATCATAATAGGATGGTGGTTCCAGATGCTGATAATCTGAGGGAGTTGGTGCTCGAGGAAGCACACACGTCGATGTATGCTATGCATCCAGGTGTCACCAAGATGTACCATAGTCTGAAGGACTTGTACTGGTGGCCCGACTTGAAGAAAGATGTAGCTGAGTTTGTAGCTAGGTGTGCGGTGTGTCAGCAAGTCAAGGCTGAGCATCAAAAGCCGGCAGGTACGTTGCAACCTTTTCCTATACCACAGTGGAAATGGGATCATATAACCATGGATTTCGTAGTTGGTCTACCCTGGACAACTAGGAATCATGATTCCATCTGGGTGATAGTGGACAGATTAATGAAGTCTGCCCATTTCATACCTGTGAAGACCACGTATACAGCTGAAAAGCTCGCTCGAGTATATGTGGATGAGATAGTTTGTTTTCATGGTGTGCCAGCAATGATAGTTTCTGATAGAGGTCCTCAGTTTACAAGTCATTTTTGGGAACAGTTGCACAGGGCGATGGGAACGCAGTTGAAGTTCAGTACCGCTTTCCACCCGCAGACAGATGGACAGTCTGAGAGGACTATTCAGACTTTGGAGGATCTTCTTCGTGCTTGTGTTTTGCAGTTCCTAGGCAGTTGGGACGTACATCTCAGTTTGATAGAGTTTGCCTACAACAATAGCTATCAGCGGAGCATTGACATGGCTCCCTATGAGGCTTTGTATGGGAGGAAGTGCAGATCTCCTTTGTGTTGGTATGAATCAGGTGAATATCAGCTTTTGGGCCCTGAGTTAGTACAGCAAACGACAGAAAAGATCAAGGTGATACAACAACAGTTGAAAGCGGCACAAGACATGCAGAAGTCTTATGCAAACAATCGCCGACGACCCTTGGAGTTCCAGGTGGGAGACAAGGTGTATCTTAAAGTCTCTCCGTGGAAAGGTGTGCTGAGGTTTGGACGGAAAGGTAAGTTAGCTCCCAGATATATGGGGCCTTACTTAGTCATAGAACGTGTTGGCAAGGTGGCTTATGAGTTAGAATTGCCTCCAGAGTTGCACAGGTTACATCCAGTGTTCCATGTCAGTATGCTGAAGAAAAGTCATCCGGATATAGGAACAGTGATACAACCAGTTGAAGTTGAGCTTGACAGAGATGTGACTTATGAAGAGGGTCCTATGATGATCCTTGACAGAAGAGTCAAGAAGCTGAAGAGAAAGGATCTGGTTCTTGTGAAGGTCCTTTGGCATCACCGTGGTGTTGAGGAAGCCACGTGGGAGCTTGAGGAAGAGATGAGGAGGAAGTATCCCTCGCTTTTCTCTTCAGATTTCGGGGACGAAATCCTTTTGTAGAGGTTTATGGCTGTAAGGACCCTGACCTGCGTTTAGGGTTTACCCTGTTTGTTTTGCTTAATCTTGGTGCTTTGGTGCTTGCTAATCACCTTTAGTGGTGATTAGGGTTTGGTTGTGCTTTGTTGATAGTTCGAGGGGCTACTTGCAAATAACCCAAGTTTAGGGTTTTGTGGGCAAGTTTGCCATCTTGTGAGATGTTTTTCCTCTTTGCTTCCTCTAGGGTTGAGAGGAAGGCTTGGGCTTGTTGTTTGAGTCCTTTGGGCCTGCGTTGAGCTTGTTTGGGCCTTGGAGTTCCTTGTTTGGGCTTGCTTGAGCCTTGTGTCGCCCAGGGCAGGTGGTGTGTCGCCCAGTTGCTTGGTGTGTCGTCCAGTAGCTCTTGTTATGTCGCCCAGATGGCTTGGCTTGGTTGATGGACACATGGTGCACATCTTGGACAAGTGCCTTATGGCTTGCATGAGAGGTGGCTTGAGTTGGTGGACATGTGTCCGTTGGGTGGGCGACACATAGCATGGTTGTACCTTGGTTTCTCCTCCCCTTCTTCCTATATAGGTAGCTCTTCTCCTTGCCTTAGTCTCCTTTGGTCCTTTGGTCTCCCCTCCACCCTTGGTGCACGATATCCCTCTCCATCTTGCTTGTGTTGGCCGATATACTTCCTTGGAGCTGAAGTGGTGGCCGATACACCTTCCTGGAGCAGCTTGGTGGACGATAGCTTTGGACCTTGGAGTGCTTTGGAGCTTTGGTGGCTGACAACCTTGGAGCTTAAAGTGCATCTTCTTCCTTGGAGCTTAAGGCGGGTTGCATAGTTTCTAACCCTAACTCTCTTACCTCTAGCTTTAACCTTGTTACATGATAGTAGACTAGCTTAGTTCCTTGCTTGTACATCTTGCTTATATACCTTAGTGGCCGATATCCCTCTCTTGGGTTTAGGGTTCCTTGTATACCTTGCTTTCTAGGGTTTGGGGCTTCCTGGTGTTGAAGGTTGAAGATGACCTAGGGTTGGGCGATACCCCCCTTCCTTGTGAGTGTGTTGGGAGACACACTTGCCCCTAAGTTGAACGATATGAGTAACCTTGGGTTGAGCAACACCTTTGTTTCTGAGTTGGCCGACATGGTCCCCTTTGTTCTTGAGTTGGCCGACATGGTCCCCTTTGTTCTTGAGTTGGCCGACATGGTGACCATGTTGGGCGACATGGCACCTTGTATTGGATGATAGGATGAGTCCTTGTCGGTGGCCGATACCCTTGCCCATAAGTGGGCGATAGGGTGAGCTAGGTTGTTGGCCGATATGGCTAGGGTGAACATTATCCTTTTTATGGGCGATATGGTTCTCTTGTTCTTCTCTTGAACGATAGGCCTTGTGGTGGACGTTAGGACCAAGCATGCCATGACATGTTGGATGATAGGCTTTGTGCCCTGATGGCCGATACCATGATGGACGATAGCCATGGTGGACGATAGCCCTGTTGGGCGATACCCTACTCATGTGCTGGATGTGTTGGCCGATAGGGATGGTGGCCGATATGGTTGATGGTATAGTGGTCGATAGGGTTGATGGTATAGTGGCCGATATGGTTGGTGGTGTGATGACCAACAAGGATAGTGTGGTAGTCGATACCCATGTTGGGTGATAGGCTATAGATGAGGGTTGTGAGGCTATAGTGAGGGTATGAGTTTCTTTGGTGACGGTCCCTTATGTGATAGAAGTGGATGTTTATACATTAACCTATAAAACGATGGTGGTGTTTGTGATATCATCAATATGTAATATGTTTCCTTGCAAATAATAAGGATGCTAATGGTAGTAATGTATATGATGATAGCCCTCATGTAATAGATGCATGATGTGACCCGTTATGCTTAATTGTTAATGATAATGAAGATGATGATAACTACTCTAGTAGTTTGTTTAATGATAATAATGTTGGTAATAATGATGCTAAGTGACAGTTATGTTAAAGGTTGCTTCATGATAAAGATGACAATAGTTGATGACATAGTAATGACCTTGTTAATAATAGTGTTGGTTCTGTAAAAACAACATGATCTCTATATACCCTGATTGTTTGTACAATCTCGATATAAGGGTAAGTATCAGTATGGTTGTTTAATGATGTACTTAACATACTTGATTACCAAATAACTGTCATATTGATAAGTAGATTATCTTGAATGATATTTCATGATAGTGAGTATAGTCCTTATGTTGAATCTACAATTATTGCATACCTTAACCTTGCAGGTGATGACTTAGCCGTGAAAGGGCTATGTGACATATGTAATGAGTAACATTACTTTGATAATTGCTCTATAAGATTATGTATGTGATGTGTTGGTCCCATGATGATAATGTGAGCCTTAAGAGGCAGTAACAATACATGATGAAGGGTTGAGACCCTGTGGTATGTGATGATCCTTGAGATGGATCTGGATGGTTGGCAAGAGGCCAAGTGGTAACATGTGATGTTGGATCCTTAAGATGGATCATGTTGATATGAATAGATCATAATATAATGTTCTTTACTTTCTGTTATATCTTTGCATGTTATACAACTTGGTTGAATCTTGCAATCCATCTAAAAGATACTAATTAATCACAGTGAAATACATCATGTAGTTTGCCCTGGCCATAGATCCATCATCGTCAGGACTTGGTGATGGTGAAACAAGTTTTCCTACGGGTTAACCTGGAAGTGCATATTGTTGAATATGTGTAGGTTGCTCCTAGCCTGAAAATGAGGAGGTAAGAGTGTAACTTCAGTTGCAGACTCAGATATGTGTGTAGAGCATGGTGAACAGGCCCATGGCTCAGGATATGTGATGTATGGAGCATGAATGCATTCATGGCTCAGAGCACGGTGATCAAGCCCGTGGCTCAGTTTTACTAGCGCCGAGACCTGTACCAAGGCGGGCTAGAGAATGGGTAGCCTATGGAGCTAACCCTGTGGCTTAGACCACTTCAGCATGTGACTATGGTCCTGCTTGTGTTGTACTCATGTACTGACCATGAGGTGGGAGGTCGTGGAGTCCGGCTCTTCCATTGACCTTGTATGGCACCGGCTTGGGTTTTGTAACTGAAGGTTGGATTTGAACGGTACAGTTCAAATCTTCAGGGCATAATAAAATGTAATACAGCCATTTAGTATTTACTGATCAAATCAAACACAAAACATTGGTTGAGACCTTGTCTGTGTAATATTCCGTTATACCTTGCAGGTCATGTGGTAATCTACCTTATCTTGATAATCAGGTTATATGGCATTATATTCTGTTCTAATAATCCTGTTACATGTTGATATACCTTATCTTGATAATCATGTTCTTTTGAAAGACATCTGGTCATAAGTTTTAGTACAACTGGTATGCTTGCCGGTAAGAACGATCTTGCTATATATATATAACTGCTTCTGATATATCTGCTCATGTTATAATTGCTGTTATAGTTTCTCTTGCTGAGGTTCTATGGTTGCGGTGGGGAGCTATGTTTCCCGTTGGGACAATTGTTCAATTGTCTCACTCCGCTGGTTTCCACCCTTTTTAGGTGGTCGAGGTAGACGTGGTCGTGGTTGTGGTGTTGCGGACGAGCAGCTTGAGGAGCAGTAGAAGGCAAGCGATCTACATGCTGCTGTTTTGGATGTTTTGTAGTAGAGTCTAGAGTCATCCCTGTACTCTTAGGTCCTTGGCAGTGTTTTAACGATGTTTCACGAAGATCCTTTGATGATATCTGTATATCCTGATGTTGGCCGGATGTGGGCCTTTATGTATATATGAACAGGTGGTGAACTCATGTGATGGATGGACAGCTGTTCCTGAGCTGTGGACACATGTCAGATCTTGTGTACATATTTATATGACATGTTTCTGTGCAGAGATGAGGACTGGAAAGTAATAGTTTCACAGTTTATCAGTTTTCCGCAATCGGTTTTAATTAACCCGTGTTTTGATAATCTGTGGTTATGGTGTTTTCCGCACGTTTTCGCGTAACACCTCGTTATCTGTGTGATAATGGGATGTGTTGCCACAATATCTTTCCATATGAGGTCTTTTTTGGCATTAGGAACATCATGCCAATTTTCTATATCTATTGACACCTTACTGCGTGCGGTCACCCCTACGTAATGCTTGAAAGCACTAGCATGTTCCCCAACAGGTGCTCCTGTGATATCAAACTGGAGTGGCAATTTCTCCCCTTTAGCCCTGAGCTGCTGCAGCCTACGCATTAGTGTGGGTCCTCTACGTTTCTTAGCATCACCACTACCATCATCATGGTGCTCATTCTCATGCTCAGAATGTTCATCTTCACTCACCATTTTAGAACCTGCAAGTATACATGATAAAAAAAATAAGTGATAATAAAAGCACAAGTGATAAGGTATACTAGCTTGAATGATAATAAAATAAATAATTCAAAGAATACATGCCTTCACTCGCCATGTTCATCTAGTATTGGTTGAGTTGTTAGTCAATGAAAATTCCTTCAGCATGGTATTGACGTTTATAATATTCATCAGTGTTATCTTCAACATTTACACTTGGCAAACCAACTGAGAATGGAATGGAATCATCATACGTTTTGTAGTATTCTTCTTCATTTATAGAATCTACAGTAAACTGTCTTTTTCCATGAAGAACGACATACCAATTTTTATTTGTCGGGTCATCAATATAGAATACTTGTTTTGCTTGGTATGCCATGATGAATGGCTCATCTTTCTCACCAATCTTTTCAAAATTCACCAATTTGAAACCCAACTCATCCACTAAAAATCCTTTGTTGTTGTCAACCCAATTACACCTAAATATAGGAACTCGAAAATTTGTATAGTCCATTTCCCATATGTCCTCAATGACACCGTAATATGACATCTCAGCTTCGCGTGGTCTTTTATCTTTGGCACTAGCAAAATACAACGAACAAGCTTTAACAGTGACCCCACTATTTTGAACTACACTACTTTCATCTTGACGCTTTGTGTAGTATGAAAATCCATTTATGTCATAACCTTCATATGACATGACATCCATTTTCGGCTTAAAGGCGAGCCATTTTATGTTCTCAGCAACATTATTCGTTGATTCAGATAGTTGATTAAATACTTTCTCTTCAAACCACCTAATAAATGTTTGATTATGCTCTCTTGCAAGCCACATTGAACTGGATCGCGGATGATTTCTCTTGATAAGATCATTGTGTTCTGTGATGTAGCTACTAACTTCATCGATGTTGTGTAAAATATACAAATGCGCTTGTTCCCACAACTCACGACTGATTCCTTTCACTCGTCCTCCCAGAGTTCCTTTGCCACAATAAGATCCAGTGTGATGGGAATTTTTTTGATCACTACAAGTTTCATTGCAATTCAAAAAATCATAACAAAAGGCCATCACCTCCCTAGCCACGTAACCCTCAACAATACTCCCTTCAGGACGATAACGATTACGAACATCACCTTTAAAAACACTCATGTAGTATTCAAATGGATACATCCAGTGTAAGAATATTGGACCCAACATCTTCACCTCCCTTGTAATATGTACTACAAGATGAACCATGATATCAAAAAAAGAAGGAGGAAAGTACATTTCAAGCTAACACATGGTAACAATTACATCTTTCTGTAATTTATCGAGAGTATCAGGATGTATCACTTTCTTGCATATTTCATTGAAGAAGTAACAGAGTCTTGTGATTGCAAACCTTACATGCTTCGGCAATATAGATCGAATAGCCACAAGTAAAATTTGTTGCATTAAGGTGTGACAATCATGAGATTTGAGACCTATCAGTTTCAGATCCTTCATTGATACCAATCTACGAATATTAGAAGAGTATCCTTGTGGAACCTTAATATTATACAAGCACTCACAGAAAGTCTTTTTCTCCTTCTTTGACAAAGTGTAACAAGCCGGTGGCAAATATGTGTGGCGACCCCTGATCTCCACTAATATTTCTTTTCTTATACCCATTAATTCTAAATCTTTTCTAGATTTGATGCCATCTTTAGTCTTTCCTGGTATGTTCAATAGAGTACCGATGATGCTATTACAAATATTTTTTTCAACATGCATGACGTCAATGCAATGTCTAATTGCCAAAGATCTCCAATAAGGAAGATCCCAGAATATTGACCTCTTCTTGTATAGAGATTTGTCACATGCGAGTGTATGACTACTTGAACTCTTTCCAAATTCATTAACAATATGTTTCACCCTATCATATACAACATTTCTTGGTATAGGTTTAGGAGCACTTCGTTCCTCCATTGACCCATTAAAGGTTTTGCATTGCCTTTGATAAGGATGCACTGGTAGGAGAAATCTCCGATGACCAAGATATACGATTTTACCACCATGTGTCAGTCTGATTGAATCAGTATTTTCCTCACAAATAGGACATGCTTTGTAACCTTTTATGCTATATCCAGACAAATTTCCATAAGCTGGAAAGTCATTAATTGTGTAAAACAACATAGCATGCAAACTGAAGGTCTCTTTACGTGAAGCATCATATGTCATAATACCTTCTTCCCATAGTTCTGTTAGGTCATCTATTAGAGGTTGAAGGTAAACATCAATATCATTTCCAGGTTGCTTGGGCCCTGATATCAATATTGACAACATGACATAATTATTTTTCATACATAACCAAGGAGGAAGATTGTATGTAACAATCATAACAGGCCACGTGCTATGTTAGCTTATTAATGTACCATAGGAATTCATTCCATATGTACAAAGTCCAAGTCTTAAGTTTCTTGGTTCTTTACCAAATTGAGGGTATAATAAATCAATTTTCTTCCATTGTGGTGAATCAGATGCATGTCGTAGGATGCCATCATCATTGGCCTTCAACTCCCCATGCCAAGACAAATTTTGTGCATCTTCTGTATTAGCAAATAAGCATTGAAATTGTGGTATTATTGGTAGATACCACATCACCTTGGCAGGAGAGCCATTTTTAGCCTTAGCTAAATTTGTGGTCTTATACCTTGACGCGCCACATTTTGGACAATTTATTAAATTAATATAGTCCTTCTAAAATAACACACAATCATTTGGACAGGCATGAATCTTCTTAGCCTCCATTCCCATTGGGCACATTATTTTCTTTGCTTGATATGTTGAAATTGGTAGCTCATTGCCTTCAGGAAGAATTTCCTTTAACAAAGACAACAGTGAAGTGAAACTCTTATCACTCCACCGGTTTTGAGCTGTAAGAGTATATAATCACATAACAACACTCAACCTCGTGAACTTAGTACAACCCTTATATAAAGGTTTTTCAGCATCATGGACTATGTTTGCAAATAAAGAAGGTGGATCAATGACATTGTCCCGACAACTGCGTAGCATCTCAACAACCATATCATCCTGAATCAGGTCATCCTGAATCGGTTCATCATTGAAATTATCATCATTATCTATATCTTCTATGCCACAACTATTAGTATCGACATTTTCGGATCCATTATTAATTTTCTCTCCATGCCAATACCATTCATTATAGCCTTGTATGATCCCATTGCATATGACATGATCCTTAATTTCCTCAGCAATATCAACTTTCAAATTGTTACCACAATTTCTACATGGACAATAGAACCTATCTGTAGGTAGTTTTCTATGTTCCTCAGCAAATCTGATAAATTCATCAAGACCTTTGGCAAACTCTGGACTACAACGGTTCTTGATAGACATCCAACTTCGATCCATTTTCTATATCACATTAAAAATTAATTATAAAACTAAGCATTTAATATTGATGCTATAAGATGTAAGTTTTTATTGATAGAAGTTAATTACTTATATACTAAAGTGTACCACCTATCCCAATTTTGAATATTTAATCTCATTAGTAACTGTATAATGTATGTTTAGTTTTGAAGAAAATTTCAGTAGCATTTCCCCTAAGTTCTTGAAGTACACCGATGTAAATGGTAAATAACCACTCACATTTGTACCCCGAGAAAAAATGAGGAAATATTACTAAAGTTTTCTTCAAAACTAAACATACATTATACAATTACATCCTAAGTGAGATTAAATATCCAAAAATAGTCCCAAACCGGGGACTATCCAATATTTACTCCTATGAGTAAATTTTAAACGGGTTTCTTAGTTGATACATGCATAAATGTATTATTGTATTATTTATATATTAAGTTAAACAACATGCATTCAATGATCTCATATATAAACCCTAAAGTGTCAATCTGAGACTACACAATGTCTACCCTCATATTTCTGGAATGTCTACCAAGCGCTACCGTACATGTATTAAATATTTGAATCAAAATGAAGCATAATGGCACATTGGGAGAGTGAGAATATTATACCTCACTTTGAGGTTGAAAAAGAAATATATGAAAGTCAACAACACCTGCAACAACACAAATGAACGATTCAATTCTCTTATAATGTAAGGCATTAGGGTCAATATACATCAATATTAGAGGAGCAGAAAGATTTTAACAAATGCAGTTCAGCAACTCAGCCAACACAGCCATGCTACCCAGCATGGCCGTGCTACCTAACAAATACATTTACTCAGCCACATCCACCACGGCCGTGCTACCCAGCACAGCCGTGCTACCAACCAACACGGCCGTGCTACCCAGCACGGCCGTGCTACCCAGCATGACCGTGCTACCTAACAAATACATACACTCAGCCACAACCAGCACGACAGTGCTACCCAGCATGACCGTGCTACCTAACAAATACATTCACTCCGAACCTTTCCTCAATCGTGGCATTACAATAAGAAGAAAAACGGTCATGGTTATGGAACAATCGTGCTACTACCACCAGCACCCATCGCTACCCACCGCCGACCCCAACCCCGATGTAAGACGCAAACGGAGGAGTGAGGTGGCAGAGACAATACATTGAGAAGAACCGGTCGATGAGGGAGCTTATGCGGGAAAAGAACTGGAGAGATGCACATGAACCTTACAACACCTAAGGCATCATCGTCGTCAACTTTCAAGGAACACGTCACGACGGCACAACGGAGGAGTGCACGACCCTTGCACGACGACGACACACGGCATGACGACGGTACACAGCTGGACTCCTTGGATAGGGCGGCGGCTTCAGAAGCGGAGATGAGCTCCTTGGACATGGAGATGGACGCTGGCATCGGAAGGAGGGGTCTCTAGCACCGTGCTTTCGAGCAAAATGAAATGAAACAGAAGTCGATAGGTCCTAGGTCGTGCACGTATTTGCTAGCAGCCTGACCTGTAGCGTCGGTTCACTGAGAAAACCGTCGCTACAGCCGTGCTCTATAGCGTCGGATACACCAGAAAACCGTCGCTACGACCTAAGTAGTTCCCAAATTTTCGTAAACCATCTATAAGGTTGGTTATTTTAAAAAACTGACCCTAAAGGTCAGTGTCTATAAGGTCGGTTATCCTTAAAAACTGATGCTAGAGGTCCAAAGCGGTGCCCGCATTTTTGTTTGACGCTATAGCATCGATTATTTGGCAAAACCGATGCTATAGATCGACGCGCGAAGCCAAAATCGCGTGAATGTTTTCCGCGGAAACCTATAAGGTCGGTTTTTATGATAAAACTGATGCAATAGTCTATTAGGTCGGTTATTCTAATAAAAATGACGCTATGGGCAGCGACGTTACTGGCCAAAAATGTAGTAGTGACATTACATATATTGTTACATATATTATTCACATTTTGGGATACTTTTAGATATTGAGATGTACTACTTTCATTTTGGAGGTATTGTACGGAAGTTTACTTACTGACTAACCGTACCTCATGACACATGTATTGTACCCCAAAATAGAATATTGTATATATTGAGATATATTACTTCTAGACCAGTTATACAATTATGTTTGATTTATAATTTGTTAGGTATTGTACTTATGCGTCAGTAACTGAGTTGAAATTAACAAGTGGGTACAATACTTATGGTTGCATTTTATAGGTGATTCTTGATATGATGTGCATTGTACTTTTGAGGTCATTAACAAGTGGGTACTCAACTTATGTCTGTATTTTGTAAAAAAAATTGTCCAGATGACTAATGTTGCTATGTGATTCTATAGGTACTGTACTTATACTTCTACATGAGTTATACGATTATGATTGACTTTGTAATTTGGTAGGTACTGTACTTATGCTTGAGTATTAATAAGTGGATACAATACTTATGGATCCATAAGTACAGTACTCACGAGTAATGTTGATCCTCCTTTATTCAAAAGTACAGTACTCACGAAACTGTACGTCTGTACCCAGAACATGTATAAGGTATCCTAATATATGGTACTATGTTTCTCGCGTATTATCATTATTTCAAAATATGTCAACACTAGTCTCCTTGAAAATTATTTTCTATAGAGATTCTAATGCAATTTATTTAATCAAAAAATACGCTCCAGATTAAAAGTTATGGACAAAAGCATTTTCTCTCTCTTCTACTTCCCTCATCCTTTATTGCTTTAATTACTGTTGACAGCTATTCCTAAGAACTGGGTGGGTGAGCAGGTAGTAAGGTGACTATGTGTAGAATTTTTCCTCATTATGAGGGGTGTTTTCTCAAGATGTACCAAAAAGTCATGATGATTAAGGTGGCCAAGCAATACACCTATCTTTTAGCTGTTGTTAAATGTTGCAATACCGTTAATGTAATATACATAGATATAGGTGTGGATCCAGAAAAATATGATAGGGGGGCTGAACTAAACGAATACAGTACAAGTTCAATAAGGGGGGCAGAGTTTAATAGATCTCTAAAAAAATATTTTAGAAGTGAGATTTGAACTTGAGCCATTTGCTTACAAACAAGGTACTAGAAACAATCCAGTTAGAAACTATCTTATTGTTAGATATAGAAAAACAATATATGTATATCTATCAATGTATATATGTAGAAGCACATATATATTTTGGGATTTGAGATGGAGGGCTTCAGCTTGAGTTTCTCCCTCTTTAGATCTGCCCCTGTATAGATAGGTGATATGCAACATGTCAATAACTTCACTTAGTCCATGTTTGGTAGGGTGTTGTTTGAAAAAGAGCAGTCCAAATGTGAAGTTTTTTTGTTTGATTTTTATTGGGTAGGGTATAGTAAGGTGTAGCTGACGGATTTGCAATTGCTTTTCACTATCCAGTTCTGCACAAATTCTTGGAAAACGTACCACGTCAGATCTAGACATGGTCATGTGTAGTTCCACAGTGATGTGGTGGTAAAAATGTTTAAGTCGTGCTTTTCCTCTTTATAACACTAGTTATATAGAGATTAATTAGTTATAACAGATAGAATGTGGTGGTCGTGTGAGACATCATGATTTCAATGGTTGCTTGTGCTTTCTTTCTCTCCCCCTCCCTCTCCCTTTCTCCCAATTCTCTTTCTTTCTCTAACTGAGGGTTACATTCATGGATTGCATTGGCTATTGACATGATTTTTACTACACAAGAATATTCATTAGGGGTGAAATCTATAGAGTTTACCTTAACCAACATACAACATCATCAACCACAAGCGCATGGGTCTGATTGTAGTATAGTTCAGGATCGAACCCAAAAGACAACATTTTCAAGAATATACTTATCAAAGTAACCAGACAAGAACTAGTATTTAACACAAAAATTATATTCAGTTAATCAAGCTAAGGTTGCAAATTGTAAAGACTGAATTAAATACTAGATTTGTTAATGGATGAAAACATTAGGATGGAATGAGTTTTGCCAATGTTAGCTATCATTTGTTCTCTTACTACATCATATCAAGCATGAGCATATATGTTCAGGCCTGGAAAACCACCCTTTTGACATTAGAATTAAAATCCAATAGATATTACTCTGAGCTTGTTGTTATGTTACCTAATGTCCATATATCTATCACCTCAGGAAACACCTATCTAAAATTCTTATCAAGGGTTTAACCAGAAACAATCAAAATTTTGGATCTTGAATTCAAAGTTCTCTACATCCAAGATTGAGGCAAACATGTAAACCTATTGAATTAACAAGCATATAAACATATAATAGTTTGTACAAATATAGATGCATTCAAAAGAATAAAATAGGATAGTTGGTCTACTCCCTGCACCCTAGAAAGAGAACTACTTTCTCATGGCAACATTAATAGTAACAATAAGAGAAGAGAGAAAGAATGCCATGATCACTTAAAATGGAGTTGCAGTCGTGGTGTGTAGAAACAACTTTTTAGATTTTGAGACAAAGGCATCAACGAACATGTAATCACACCCCTGAACGTTCTTCAAGAATGGACTGGGATCATCATTCTTCCTCCTTTCTGAATTGGATTTATTGTTGTCTAGAGGAAGAAAAAAGTTGATGTATGTGAAGGTCATCAACCGATCGAAATAGGTGCAATGGAACAAGCCTCTATCAAGATTCGAACATAAAAACATGAGCTAAGATGAGAAAATGCCTTCAATTGACATTCGTCAACCCATGGATGAAGGTCAAAGGCGGTGGAGGTCGAAGGTGAGGATGGACAACAACATCTAGCGGTGTCTATTGTAGATCCTTTTCTTAGAGGTGAAGGCCTACTATTTATAGGCATCAGGTAGGGTTTGGAACCCTCTCAGCTGTAGGGAAATATGACATTAGATATGAAAGTGGAAACAAAAAATTTAGTGTCATATTCCCCTTAGATAGTAGATTGCATCAACAACTATGAATTGGGAATTAAGGTTGCAAGGTATATACCTAGACCTGGAGCAAGTCCAGCAAGTACTCCCTTGTTGCAACATGCTCCTTTCTTCAAGTTGCACCTGAACAATGTCGACAACAGCCTCCTGGTTGGTCACCATAGATGGCGGTTGACTACACCCTCATAGCGGGTGGCAAAAGACTCCTAACCTCTATAATAGACTATGTGGACTAAATTTATGTTGTGCTACCAGATCCAACATGAAGGAGTTTTCCCTTCAAAATGTTAACATGCTAGGATTGATTCACTCTTCCATGTTGTCTCTCCCTTTCTATCCCTCCCTTTTATGAGTAGGACTTGCTCAGGATCTCTAGTTACCACAAATAGAGAGGACAACAATTGTCAAAGCATATTGTTGTGTCTCTAGAAAGCCTTGACTATGCCTCTATCTATAGGTGGGCCATGGTCAGGAGTTCTAGTCCGAGTGAGAGTCTAAGAGAGAAGTTTATAAATTTTTTAAACATGCAAACCATGAACCGGTCGGTTCACACCAGTGAACTTGTCGGTTCACACATGAGGCAATTGGTTCAATACTTGAACCATTCATTTCACTATGTTTCCTATTCACAACTATACTGGCCTTTAATATGATTAATGCACAAAATGATGTCAGCGTGAACCCTTCATCCAGCAATACTTATCATTGAAATGGCCGATTTACACTTTGAAACGGTTGGTTCATTTCTAAACTGGGTAGTTCATGATCTAAACCATGTGGTTCATTTCTGAATTTGGCAGTTCACATTCCAGTTCAGCCAATATACAACTAATATTATTTAAATTTAATACATAAACACTTTAGTACTCAAGCTAAACCATATTCATGAGTAAACTTCTATTCCAAGTACAACATATGTGTGCAACCCTATAGGTACCAAATTACATTGGTAGTGAATGTCCATAACTAACTTATAACATCACTAGCAATGAGAGATATCTAGCAACACATCATTACTACCCAAGTAATTGGAAAGTTTGAGAAAAACTTAAACATAGAATCTATGATCAGTGTTACTATTATCATATAATATCTTTGTCTCTGATATCCAGATTGAACTCAAGGCATGAAAATGTTATCCTGTCAACCTTCAATCCATGTTACTTGAACTAGGGCAGACTATTTGAGATGCATGTGAGTTCACATATCATATATTGAGTCACATGAGAATGGACATAAATTTCTCAGTCTCACTAGTTGACCTAGATATTAATCTCATGTAGGAGGGACAAATCCCATCTACATCACTCACACTCAATCTCCATGTGTCATAATGCAGCTAAGCGTCACCTTTATGGCAACCCTTATTCAAGGTCAAGTCAGATGATGTCAGATATGTTGAACGACATGTGATGTGATAGAACCCGTCATACTAAATGAGATTACTCAAAACTCAAAACACGACGATCACTAATTAACCACATAGTAGAAAAAGGGGATAATTAAAACTAATTTAATTCATCAGGATACTCAAGAACATTTACATAAATGCCCAACATTTTGTTTGTATTCATATATCATGACAAATATCTTTTACAATTATTTTGTGGCCTCAACCACAACATATACATATAGAAGAGCATTATCCATATATACAAGCATCAAAATACTACTAAAAGCTCAAATCAGTTGAAACATCATATACAAACTTTCCCTCGCAGACCTGATAGTACATGGATGACTCTAGGACACACTAGACATCTATACAACCTTCTCTAAGGTCCATCGCCACATCTCCTCCTCGTTATAACAGATCTTATATCGATCACCTAAAAAGTTATGGTGAACCATGAGGGGAGACCCATGTCCCAACAAGAGATATAACTCTCAATAACGCTTATTGATTACAACAAGTTAAGCAATTAAACAAATAGAGCATATTATAGAATAGAATAGTACTACTAGATGTAAAACTTCTTGGAAATAGTTCTATTTAGAGTATTATTTGTAGCATTGTTATATTAACATTATTATTAGAGATCATGTGTAGTTAACAGTATGGTCATAACTAACATCATGAGTCTAACTAGTATCATGAGTATAGCTAACAGTTATTAGCATGTCAAACATGATAAGCATATTTAACTACATATGCATGGCTAGCAGTATAAGCATAGCTAATAACATGTGATAACTAACATCATAAGCGAGTCTAGAAACACAAGCATCGATACCAACATGAGTATATCTATCTGCATGAGTATCTAACAACATAAGCATGGCTATCTTCTATATTGCATTATACAACATATATATATATATATATATATATATATATATATATATATATATATATATATATATATATATATATATATATATATATATATATATATATATATATATATATATATATATATATATATATGTAAGGAGCAACAAAGGCTTATCATACAATGTGAAACATTGTGTGTTGGTATGTATTCCTTGAGAGCCAATCATGAGATGATTGGTGGGATACATTAAGATTGATTTGATAAACATCAAAGGCAATTTCCAATCTATATGTTTTAACTGTTTCTGAGATGATAGTGTAACATGATAGATGTCTAAAGAATTGTTTTACTCAATGATGTATGATTTTAGGTTAAGGACCTAAATGATGAGATCATATAGATGTTAGGAGTATACATTCTTATTTTATCCCTAGTCAGATGTCATTGTGGAAGGTAGATAGACAACAATGACACACAAGACTAGATTGTGTGTTGATTGATGAGAGAATCTCATTAGTCATGATATAGTGATATCAAACCAAGCACATAGGTATTTGTTAGAGAACAAGTGTATCAGACAAACCCACTATGAGAGTGACACATGGAACCATGTCTTGGTAGTCACAGTCAGCTCTCACAATGATGGTGGTGAGTGTGATTCTTTGACCTGAAATCACTACACTCGACACATGTCGTTGGGTACACTTTGACATCATCAAACACAATCCTGAAATATAGATTGTTATAAAGGTGATGATTGGGTGACTTTAACACAAGGGGCTTTTGAGGGGTGAGTGATAGATATGGGATTTGTCCCTCCTGAGGGAGTTTGATGTCCATGGCCACTTGATGAGTAGGATTGAGAAAGGCATGCACATGCATGTGTGAGTCAATATGGGATATTGGTGTCACATATATCTCATCCAGTCTGCTCTGAGATCAAGGAAGTCAATGAACATTGAAAGGATGATTGTTCCATGCCTTAAGTTCATTCGGGATATCAGTGATAAAGGAATTATACATTCACTATAACGCCATTCACGGATTGTAGGATTAAAAGTTTTTCTCCAACTTTCCTTTTCACTTGGGTAGCACTGATGTATGACTAGGCACCGCTCTTTGCTTGTGAAATCATAAGTGTTATGGACTTTCACTACCAATGTGAAATGGGCCTACAGGGTCACACACATAGGATTTAACCTGGAAGAGGAGTTTATCCACAAATGATGTTTAAATTGTTTACTAAATGTGTTTAGTAGTTCAATTAAACATTCAATCAATTGACTTGACTCAAAATTACCAAGTTCAAGTGTTGGACCAACTAATTTGGGTGTCAGATTGATTGAGAACTGCATTGACATATTTCTACACAACCTAGACTGCCAATCGACCAGTTTAAGTTGTTGAACCCATCATCTCAAGGTAAAGTGAGACGACCGATTCAAGTGTTGAATCGATCGGTTCAGCTAGTGTTGGTATGTATGCCCATAGAGCAAGTCATATGATGATTGTAATGGGATACTTTGTAAGTGATTTGAATAATAATAAAGGCAATTTCCTATCTATATGTTTTAACTGTTTCTAAGATGATAGTGTTACATGATAGATGTCTAAAGAATTGTTTTACTCGATGACTTATGCTTTTGGGTTAAGGACCTAAACGATGAGATCATACGGATGTTAAGAGTATAGATTATTGTTTAGTCCCTAGTCGGTTGTTATTGTGGAAATAACCATAGACATCAATAACACTAAAGACTAGATTGTCTTTTGGTTGACGACAGAATCTCATTAGTCATGATATAGTGATATCAAACCAAGCACATATGTACTTGTTAGAGAACAAGTGTACCAGACAGACTGTGATGACCTCGATTTTAGGATTTTCATACCCAATATAGTTTTTGAAGTTCATGATTACTCTGATTGGTTAATTCTATGATGGGATGATATTTATTCAAACACGACTACAAGGCCATTAGAGTGTTATGTACATATCTATGGTTAACATGAGTGTTTGTCCAATGATGATTAATTATGAAGTGAAGTGTCCAACTAAGTATACATGGATTCAAATTATTACATGATGAACTTCATGGTGCGATGTGGTCAAATGATGTAAGTTAAGACTTATTTGATCAGAAGTAGATGGTTAGTCGAATTTAATCCAAGGTTTATAAACATGTATCTATGGTTACTTGAAGAACTTATTTACATAACCAAATATTGAGTTTTGTGTCTCAAACCTTGACAAAAGAGACATTTGGAGACTGTTAGCCAATGTCTAAAATTCCAAGATGTTTAGAGCTTGCTACAAAAAGATATAGTCAATTGAAATCGAGGGGATTAATGGTATAAAAGTTGTGAACTTTGGTAAAATGAACTAATAGGTGACTACGTAGAAGAGTGCGGTCTTGAAATTCATCCAGTGAAATTGGTGTCACGCTAATTTATTTCCCTTCTGCTTGGGCGCGACCCAAAGCCTAACAAGGTGGCATGATCCAAGCCCTCCACTAGTTGGATCGGATGGATGATTCTCATCTTCAACCTCTGACAGAAATGGAGCTAAAGTGAGACCTGGCTTCGATCTTACCAGCCTCAGAGCGCCTTGATCGCAGATTAGTTAGAGGTTATAGAAGATAAATAGAATCCACATCACCATGTTCATCGCAATGACCCCTCACACTAGAGTTTTTGGGGCGAGTGGTCCAGGAAATTGAGATTCCACTCCCAGACCTCTCCACTCTCTGTTACAGTAAGGAGTCAGAGAAAGGGGTGGGAAGGGGAGATCTAGACGACATCCAACAACCCAATCTCAACTTCCGTAAGCCACTGAATGAGTATACAAAGGAAGTGAGTCTTCTCAGGGATTTCTCACCTGCCAGCGCACCCCTTTCTTCTTGGGAGGGTTGCAATATGAAGAAACATCGCCCGGTGGTATATAATCCATTCCCCCTCCACTCCCTTCCTTGTAGTGGTGCCATGACCGCCAACCAGATTGAAGGGGACTCATAGGTTGACTGCAGGATTCCAGTCAGCATGATACCACCACCCAGACTGTAATGGTGATTCCGATCCTGATGGGAGATGAGAAGGAACAAGGCGGGATGCATATCTTCCGTAGGTGTCACTTTCATGATCAGGCACATCCGGAGCCACCGAGATCTGGAACATCTTCTCCAGTACTCCCTCACTGCTCCCAATCTGGGCGTCGATGCTCTGGTCTGCGGCGGCGTTCATGAGGGAGTCTGAACGTGTGTACGGCGAGAAGGAGAATGACGGGTCAGTTCACCAACCATAGCCCAGACCTTCACGGAGGAGAGGCTGGAGTCTGATGGTGCCAGATTTGGATTAGGAGGGAGCATGGACATGGATTGTTTCCTCATCAGTTCTGCCCCATACGGTGACACTTCCATCACGATCTCAGGCCTCTCGCAGAGGCAAAAGTGATGAGGTTCGACCCCGTCCCAGTGGGGATTCAATCTTGCTGGACCAGTCGGCCCATACGAGAACCAGACGGCTCAGGAGACACTCAGCAGAGGACCACAGTTCTCCTTACAAGCTACGTGGAGCGTATCCAATGCCTAACAAAGACATCTAATGGTTGACGGATTTTCATAAAAGGTAAATACCCCATTTATTGTACAAATCTTAGAAATATGATTAAAAATAGCTCCTGTGTCCAAATAATTACCCAAAAATATCCCTGGACTGAGAATAATGTCATCTACATTTCTAGACCTTTAGATTAGACTTTTGAAGAACAATTGATGATGATATTTAATGTAGATGATTTAGAGTTCATTAGTTGAAATAAATAGTATCCAGGTGATATTAATTCTCAGAAAATTGTCCTAGAACCGTAATGATGTTATACATCCATATTTAGACTCTGATCTGAGTAATATATCTAAATAATTGGTGATTTTCTATTAATGACTATTTAGATGCTTTTAATCTCATTTTAGTTCTAGAAAATATACAAAGCATCAGGAAAATATGAAATTCGTACCAGACCTTAATAATGACATATAGATCAGACTAAAAATATTAGACACCATCATAACACCAGATTGAGCTAGGTTGACCAAAATCCTAATTTGGACCTAAAATACCTAGAATATGATGAACATTTATTAATGATGCTTAATTGTTATTAATCAGGTGATGACCAGAGATGTAGATGATCTAGA
Organism: Alisma plantago-aquatica; assembly: GCA_963693085.1. Taxonomy (NCBI): domain Eukaryota; kingdom Viridiplantae; phylum Streptophyta; class Magnoliopsida; order Alismatales; family Alismataceae; genus Alisma; species Alisma plantago-aquatica. The sequence continues at coordinate 1,733,122,852 of OY856409.1, read as the reverse complement.
ATGTATATATAGGAATCTGTAAACTCAGGTACGTGGGTTTTATTTAAGTATATGACTATGGTTTTCTTGCTTGCAATCATGATATGTATGTATGCTCTCTTCTGTTTGCAAATATTGGATGTAGTAGCACTATATAGTACTCAATGTTTTATCACTTGTAAACATAAATGATAAGTAGATGCTTTGTAGTTATTTAAGGTATTCATTATCCCCCTGACGAGGGAATGGAATAATGTTGGCTAGTACACCTCCCTAGAGCACACGGTGTATGGGGAGTTTTCCTAGAGTACTTGGTACACGGGGATGGGCTCAATATTTATGTTTTGGTACTAGTCCACCTTGATAATGCAATTCATCTAGGAAAATGACTTAAATTAGCGTATTTCGCTTAATAAAGAAGTGTTTTCTATAATTTTCTTTCCTTCTGCAAATCTTTTTCAAAATTATGAAAGCCATAAATATATGTATCTTTCTGCCCATGTACACAACACCTTGTGTGTTGATTTGTTGTTTCATGTATGTTTTAGGTTCAGAGATAGCATGGGAGATAAAGTACAGGATGTGAGCAAGTTGTATAGGTTGTACCTATTGTGTAGATCCTAGTTTAGCATACATGTTCTTAGATTGTAGAATTTTCATTCAATATGTAATTGTAAATCATTGTGTAATAATTCATGTTGTATAAATTTACACGTTGAATGTTGAGAATGTTATGGTTGTATGTTCATGTATGCGTATTATGCTTCCACATCGCCTTATGATATGATTGGATGATGTTTTCGGATTCTGACATCTCATTCCCAATAGGGTTTGGAGAAATCAAAATCCGGGGACGTCACAGTTGGTATCAGAGCATGAACAGTAGCTACACCTGACAATTGCTCACCGTGAAACATAAAAACTAAATTTCACCTTTCACCTTAAACCCTAGAAACTTAGTAAGTTGTTCTATAGGAATAAGGTTTGACTTAGCCTCTAAGTTAGAACCTAGATGTTCGAGAACTAGGTTTAGATAAGTGTGAGAAACCTTTTACATATATAGCTCATATGTATTGGGTAGCTACACTAATCTACACCATTTTCTCACCATTTCACTAGATGACATGACACTGGACTATCTACGGTGTGTTGGACACTCGTTTTGCTGACTTAGTTTTGTTTTCCAATCGGCTCGAGCCTCGATAGTTTTCTCTGACGTCTACCTTCTTCGAGAAAAACTATATAATATTTTATTACCTATATGTAAATATGAAAATGTGTTCCTCACACTGTAGATTAGTTAATGTACATGCAACCTAAGTGAAAGGGAGTGACATCAGTCTAGAAGAGAGAGTAGTCTAGATTAGATGTCTAGAGCCTTATCAAGATATGTGGTACATAGAGTAGATGATAGAATGATAGTTGAAATAAGCATGTGAAAACTTATCTAAGTTTGATCTATGATAGTATAAGTTTCCTTATTAAGGTTTAAGTTGTATACTTGTTGAATCCAATTTTGTAGAATTTATGCAAAATCTTGATAATGAAAGTACATTTCCTTTTCCTACTTAAGATAAGCTAAGTTAAGATAGAAATGAGTGTGCATGAGCCTCAAGCTCTTATACAAGGGGGATATCTAGTGGTAGGATGAAATATGTGGTGAACTCCAGAGAGAGTGAGACCCACAAGGAGAAGGTCATAGGACCTAGCCTTCAATATATGAGATATGTGTTAAAAAAAGTGTCCTACACTAGATTACTCTCGAGTGTTGAGTTGAGTCCTTATGCATGATTCAAATTTATATGTGAGAATTAGGTAAAATAAAAGGATGGGTAGATGACCCATATGATAAAGTCAATCCTTTGGCTGAGTTAGGTCCTAGCTAGAGTGACATATTTTGTGAATCTCATCATTAGTTGTAAGTGCGGTAATATATGAATACTAGTTACAAGAGTATAATGCTTTGTGCAAAAGATACTCAAAATACATGCTCTTCCTTCTTATTCTCCTTCTTAATATACGATGATAGAAGCCTCACTTGAGCTATATAGATGATTTATATATGATGAGTCACTCGTATAAGCTTGACCTATTCTATATTTTCCTCCCCATAGCATACATGTAGTACCTAAGATTGAAATCATGATAAGTTTGACTTTCAAATATTCTCTTCCCCTTCATATGAAACATGAAAAATATGATGCTGAGATCATGGGATAAACTTAGTATATTGTTTTTTTTCCCTTCACATAATACATGCAAGACATAAAAAGTTGAACTAATGAACTTGATATAAATGCAATTTTTGGATCGTAGGATATATGATCAGAAATATAGTTCATAACTTTGATCCGTCTCAGTGTATGCTTCTAAGTTGAGTATGAATATCACACCATAGGGTGACACCCTAATTGTCAAGCATTTTACGTAAGCCCTTCTTATGTAGAAAAAAATCATAATATCAAGGATGAAGATAAATCCCCTCTAATGCTAAAATCATTGTCATATGTTGATCATAAAACATATTAATGATGTTAGATTTGAACGATTTGAATATCATGGCATATAAATGAATTCCTCCTGAATATTAAAATTATGAACAAAACATGTACCCTTAGAGGTGATGTAACCCTAAGATATTATAATGTCAAGTTATGACTAAGCCATTATATGATGCTTCAACTCTTAAAAAAAAGGGTGTTATACTTCAACCTGCATAAGGTGGGGTGCATACACCCTATATGATAGAGAACCTATTATGTCCGCTTGGGATGGATATGGAAATATGGGAACTTTGGTACCTAGAAGTGGTGATCTTTTTGAAGATTGATTATTTGATATCTACTTTAGTACGATTATTTGAATTTTGAGGACGAAATTCCATATAAGGTAGGGTGAATGTGATGACCTCGATTTTAGGATTTTCATACCCAATATAGATTTTGAAGTTCATGATTACTCGGATTGGTTAATTCTATGATGGGATGATATTTATTCAAACATGACTACAAGGCCATTAGAGTGTTATGTACATATATATGGTTAACATGAGTGTTTGTCCAATGATGATTAATTATGAAGTGAAGTGTCCAACTAAGTATACATGGATTCAAATTATTACATGATGAACTTCAAGGTGCGATGTGGTCAAATGATGTAAGTTAGACTTATTTGATCAGAAGTAGATGGTTAGTCAAATTTAATCCAAGGTTTATAAACATGTATCTATGGTTACTTGAAGAACTTCTTTACATGACCAAATATTGAGTTTTGTGTCTCAAACCTTGACAGAAGAGACATTTGGAGACTGTTAGCCAATGTCTAAAATTCCAAGACGTTTAGAGATTGCTACAAAAATATATAGTCAATTGAAATCGAGGGGATTAATGGTATAAAAGTTGTGAACTTTGGTAAAATGAACTAATAGGTGACTACGTAGAAGAGTGCGGTCTTGAAATTAATCCAGTGAAATTGGTGTCATGCTAATTTATTTCCCTTCTGCTTGGGCGCGACCCAAAGCCTAACAAGGTGGCATGAACCAAGCCCTCCACTAGCTGGATCGGATGGATGATTCTCATCTTCAACCTCCGACTAAAACGGAGCTAAAGTGAGACCTGGCTTCGATCTTACCAGCCTCAGAGCACCTTGCTCGCAGATTAGTTAGAGGTTATAGAAGATAAATAGAATCCACATAACCATGTTCATCGCAATGACCCCTCACACTAGAGTTTTTGGGGTGAGTGGTCCTGGAGATTGAGATTCCACTCCCAGAGCTCTCCACTCTCTGTTACAGTAAGGAGACAGAGAAAGGGGTGGGAAGGGGAGATCTAGATGACATCCAACAACTCGATCTCAACTTCCATAAGCCACTGAACGAGTATACAAAGGAAGCGAGTCTTCTTAGGGATTTCTCACCTGCCGGCGCACCCCTTTCTTCTTGGGAGGGTTGTGATATGAAGAAACATCGCCCAGTGGTCTATAATCTATTCCACCTCCTCTCCTTTCCTTGCGGTTGTGCCATGACTGCCAACCAGATTGAAGGGGACTCATAGGTCGACTGCAGGATTCCAGTCAGCATGATACCAACACCCAGACTGTAATGGTGATTCCAATCCTGATGGGAGACGAGAAGGAACAAGGCGGGATGCATATCTTCCGTCAGCGTCGCTTTCATGATCAGGCACATCCGGAGCCACCGAGATCTGGAACATCTTCTCCAGTACTCCCTCACTGCTCCCAATCTAGGCGACGGTGCTCTGGTCTACGACAGCATTCACGAGGGAGTCTGAACGTGTGTACGGCGAGAAGGAGAATGACGAGTCAGTTCACCAACCATAGCCCAGACCTTCACGGAGGAGAGGCTGGAGTCTGATGGTGATAGATTTGGATTAGGAGGGAGTAGGGACATGGATGGTTTCCTCATCAGTTCTGCCCCATACAACGACACTTTCATCGCGATCTCAGGCCTCTCACAGAGGCAAAAGTGATGAGGTTCGACCCCGTCTCAGTGGGGATTCAATCTTGCTGGACCGGTCAGCCCATATGAGAACCAGACGGCTCAGGAGACACTTAGCAGAGGACCACAATTCTCCTTACAAGCTACGTGGAGCGTATCCAATGCCTAACAAAGACATCTAATGGTTGACGGATTTTCATAAAAGGTAAATACCCCATTTATTGTAAAAATCTTAGAAATACGATTAAAAATAGCTCCTGTGTCCAAATAATTACCCAAAAATATCCCTGGACTCAGAAAATGTCCTCTACATTGCTAGACCCTTAGATCAGACTTTTAAAGAACAAATGATGATGATATTTAATGTAGATGATTTACAGTTCATTAGTTAAATTAAATAGTATCCAGGTGATATTAATTCTCAGAAAATTGTCCTAGAACCGTAATGATGTTATACATCCATATTTAGACTCTGATCTGAGTAATATATCTAAATAATAGGTGATTTTCTATTAATGACTATTTAGATGCTTTTAATCTCATTTTCGTTCTAGAAAATATACAAAGCATTAGGAAAATATGAAATTCGTACCTGACCTTAATAATGACATATAGATCAGACTAAAAATATTAGACACCATCATAACACCAGATTGAGCTAGGTTGACAAAAATCCTATTTTCGACCAAAATACCTAGAATATGATGAACATTGATTAATGATGCTTAATTGTTATTAATTTGGTGATGACCAGAGATGTAGATGATCTAGAATGTATATATAGGAATCTATAAACTCAGGTACGTGGGTTTTATTTAAGTATATGACTATGGTTTTCTTGCTTGCAATCATGATATGTATGTATTCTCTCTTCTATTTGCAAATATTGGATGTAGTAGCACTATATAGTACTCGGTGTTTTATCACTTGTAAACATAAATGATAAGTAGATGCTTTGTAGTTATTTAAGGTGTTCATTATCCCCCTTACGAGGGAATGGAATAATGTTGGATAGTACACCTCCCTAGAGCACACGGTGTACGGGAGTTTCCCTAGAGTACTTGGTACACGGGGATGGTCCCAATATTTATGTTTTGGTACTAGTCCACCTTGATAATGCAATTCATCTAGGAAAATGACTTAAATTAGCGTATTTCTCTTAATAAAGAAGTGTTTTCTATGATTTTCTTTCCTTCTGCAAATATTTTTCAAAATTATGAAAGTCATAAATATATATATCTTTCTGCCCATGTACACAACAGCTTGTGTGTTGATTTGTTGTTTCACATATGTTTTAGGTTCAGAGATAGCATGGGAGATAAAGTACAGGATGTGAGCAAGTTGTATTGGTTGTACCTATTGTGTAGATCCTAGTTTAGCATACATGTTCTTAGATTATAGAATTTTCATTCAATATGTAATTGTAAATCATTGTGTAATAATTCATGTTGTATAAATTTACATGTTGAATGTTGAGAATGTTATGGTTGTATGTTCATGTATGCATATTATGCTTCCACATCGCCTTCTGATATGATTGGATGATGTTTTCGGATTCTGACATCTCATTCCCAATAGGGTTTGGAGAAATCAAAATCCGGGGACGTCACACAGACCCACCGTGAGAGTGACACATGGAATCATGATTTGGTAGTCACAGTCAGCTCCCATAGTGATGGTGGTGAATGTGACTCTTTGACATGAAATTACTACACTCAACACATGTCATTGGGTACACTTTGACATCTTCAAACGCAGTCCTGAAACATGGGTTGTTATAAAGGTGATGATTGGGTGACTTTGACACATGGGGATTTTGAGGGGTGAGTGATAGATATGGGATTTGTCCCTCCTAAGGGAGTTTGATATCCATGGCCACTTGATGAGTAGGATTGAGAAAGGCATGTGCATGCATGTGTGAATCAATATATGATATTGATGTCACACACATCTCACCCAGTCTGCTCTGAGATCAAGGAAATGAATGAATGTTGAAAGGATGATTGCACCATGCCTTGAGTTCATTCAGGACATTAGTGATAAAGGAATTATACATTCACTATAACACCATTCACGGATTGTAGGATTGAAAGTTGTTCTCCAACTTTCTATTTCACTTGGATAGCACTGATGTGTGACTAGGCACCGCTCTTTGCTTGTGAAGTCATAAGTGTTATGGACTTTCACTGCCAACGTGAAATGGACCTGTAGGGTCACACACACTAGGACATGTTCCTAGAAGAGGCGTTTCTCCATAAATCTTGTTGTGATTGATTACTAAAGGAGTTTAGTAGTTCAATTAAACAGCCAATCGATTGATAGATTAAAATCATAGTATTCAAGGTGTTGGATCAGATGATTGGAGTATCGGATTGATTGAAACTACAATTGACTGACCTGCTGCCCAAACCGATCGGCTCAGGTTGGTGATCCGAGTGGCTCAGGTCAATGAATCGATCGGTTCACTTAGTTGAAATGGTCGGATGACCAAATGAGTTTGTTTCACTTGTCAAATTTTATTTGGACAAGGACTAATAGTTGATTTGCTGCAAACGAACATGGAAAGTCAATTTGAGTTGGACTAGGACCATGAACTGATTGGCTCATTCTTGAACCGATCAGCTCAAGGGCCCAGATGATCGGTTCAGGGCTGAACTGATTGGTTCAACTGGCATAGTTTGTCTGATTTTTTGGAAAATCTCAAACCCTTGTACTCCTACTTTAGTCATGCATTTCCTGGGGTAGAGAACCCTGTCCCATGACCCTCCTATATATATAGGGGTATTGGGGGCTTCTCAAAGTACAAATCAGAACACCAGTTGCTCTACAAAGTTGTCATTCTCTCTAGTTGTGGTAACCGAGAGAGCCCGAGTAAGTGTTATCTGATAAGGGAGGCGCATCAAGCGAAAGACAACTGCAGAAAGGAAACTAGTTGCAGTAGAGTGTGTCAGTGACTAGTACACTGAAAGGAGGGTACAACTCCTTTTGGTGCCTTATGTGACAAGGTGATCAGAGTTCCAGACAGTCCGTGTGGACCAATATAGAGGCGGGAGACTTCTACCGCTTGGAGGATAGTTGTCAATCCTGACAGTCCCAGTGAGACCAGAAGCTGCATAGACACCATCCAAGACCGGAGGTGAAGACCGTGCAAGACGCGAGGTAACGTCATCGAGCAAGCCTCGTGACAAGGTACACATCTACAAACCGTTCTTCCTATTATATAGACGTTGATGCGATTGCTTTATTCTGGGTTTGGGAGAAGATTTTTTTTTGTTTCCGCTGCCTTCTCTGTCTCCCTTAAAACCCAACAGTGGTATCAGAGCCACGTCAACAACACTATACTTTAGGATTATCGATATGATCGATTTTGGTTTGTCACCTTTATTTATTGCATACGATGCAAATAAAATTGGCTTTATGCATGTCCAATCCCTAATCCACACATCCCAAAATACATATATGATATGTAATATGAATGCACTCAATACACGTCACCCTTAAACAAGTTTTGTGGTGGATGTATAGAATGGTTATGACCAATAAACCCTATGTATGTGTGCTTGGTTGAATGTGGTTGCTTACATCTCGGTCTGCGCACTGATTCCCTATCTCCTATTCCTGATGTAACTCGAGATAACTCGAGATTTCTTTCCTACCTTTGCTCCCCTGAATGTAACTCGAGGTTTCCTGTTTCAAATGTAAAATAGGAGAGATTTTTATTTCTTGTTATGTCGAAGAACGACGGACAACCTGACGACAACTAAGATGATCGGTTCAAGGAGTGAACTGATCGGTTGGTGATCCAGACGACCGGTTTGAGGAGAGAGATGATCGGGTGGCGGCCATGAGGAGATGCACGATGACCAGGTGAATCAATCAGTTGGAGGAGCCAACCGATTGGCTGGTGGAACCCAGACGACCGGCTGGAGCGAGCAGGTCATTCATGTGATGAGTTGATTAAATCGGACGGCTATAGCACTTCATCATGAACAAGTTGCATATGATGTAGACCTAGATGACTATGATTCCTCTTCACTCGAGGAATCACATTAGGATGTCCATAATCATTTCTTTTATTGTTTCACATGTTTTCTGTGGGATATAGCATGTATATGATACTTACTATATTGTGGTGATTGGATATGTATATGTACCTATAAAAACCAAATCCCTCATTAAATATTAAAGTTTTAGATGCCTTCCAAATGTGACACACATGAAAAGCTTGATTGGCCAAGTGTGGGCACACCCTAGCGCGGTGCATCGTCTATCTCGTGGAAGCGTGAAGGATGGATATGTGAGTCTTCCCTATCAGGGTGCATATTCATCGTGTTGGCTTTGGGTCAGACTTAACAAGGTGACCTAGATAGGATCTAGCACCTTGAGGCATGGAGGTGATCATGGAAAGGAGTTGCATATGACATCTTTCAAGAGTTGCATATGATACAATTGAAAAAAGTTACCTACCTGGAAGATCTGATTTGTGGGTGACAACCCTAGCTGGTCCATGACTCATAGGATTTTAGGATCTTGACCCACTAGGAGATTGTATGCTGCAATCTTCCGAATTGATGGTGAGGGCTGTCAATTTGAATCAAAATAGTGGGAGCGGTAATTAATTAAAGGCCTAATTAACTATCGTCAAATTTTATTCAAATCAAATCAAATCAAAAGGAGTTTTGACAAATACAATTTTCTCTTGTAGAATGGCAAAAGAATCATCTTTTAAAATGGGCAAATTAATTGAGAATAAATTCCATAACTAGTTGGGGATTCTGAGAAGTGTTCTACACAATCCAGATATACCGGTAGCCTTTGAATCCACTCTATGTATGCTTAAGAAGAAGGATAGTTCATTGATGGAGATCAATGAAACAAAGTCTAAGGACAAAGGTGAGGGAGAGAAGGGTTCTCTCGCCGAACCAATGTCAGAATCTTCTATGCTCAAAACATGGAGTGGATGGAAGGAACGATGGAAGAAGAAGTGAGAGATAGAGATCTCTACTTCTGGTGTATATGTGATAGAGATTAACTTTACTTCTTCTTTGTCATGGGTACTTTATACTGGATGTGGATCTCACATTTGTTCAAATGTGAAGGATCTTAAGAGAAGTAGGCCTTTGGGGAAAGGTGAGGTCGAACTACGTGTTGCCAATGGGGAAAGAGTTGCCTCCAGTACCGTAGGAATGTATGAGTTAACTCTACCTAGTGGGCTAATAATAGAGTTGAAGAACTATTATTATGTACCTGGCATAAATAGGAATATCATTTCCATCTCTTGTTTGGACAAGGATGGTTTTGAATTTCTTATTAAGAATGGAAAGCGTTCCATTTCAAAAGATGGGATCTTTTATGGAAGTGCCCTAATGTCTTATGGTTTATACTTGATAGATCTAGAGACAAGTGTATACAATGTAAACACCAAAAGGAAAAAACTCAACACCTTAAACAAAACATATCTTTGGCATTTTCGTCTAGGGTACATAAATGAGAAGCACATTTCTAGACTCCATAAAGATGGTTATCTAGACTCTTTTGATTATGAATCAATAGACACATGTGAATCTTGTTTGCTGGGCAAGATGACCAAGACTCCCTTTTCAGGTAAAGGTGAGAGAGCTAGTGACCTATTAGGACTCATACATACTGATGTATGTGGACCTTTTAGAACTAATGCCAGAGGTGGGTATCAATACTTCATTACCTTCACTGATGACTTCAGTAGGTATAGCTATCTGTACGTGATGAAACATAAGTCAAAAACCCTTGAAAGGTTCAAGGATTTCATTAATGAAGTACAAAACCAACTTGGTAAAAGTATTAAAGCACTTCGATCCGATTGAGGTGGAGAATACTTAAGCCAGGAGTTTGAGGACCTTCTGCGAGCCCGTGGTATTGTATCACAATGGACTCCGCCTGGAACACCATAGCATAATGGTGTGTCTGAAAGAAGGAATCACACTTTACTGGATATGGTGTGATCAATGATGAGTTTTTCTGATCTTATGATTTGCTTCTGGGGTTATGATCTTGAAACTGCCACATTTACACTTAACTGAGTACCATCTAAATCGGTTCAAAAGACACCATATGAGATATGGCACGGGAAGCGTCCCGATTTGTCTTTTATTAAGATTTGGGGTTGTGAGGCTTATGTTAGGAAAATGTTTCCTGATAAACTTGGACCCATGTCTGATAAATGTTATTTTGTTGGATACCCCAAGGAAATGAGGGTATACTATTTATACCACCTTACTGACAACAAAGCGTTGGTTGCTAGGACAGCTGTATTCCTAGAAAAGGAATTTATTTCCAGAGGAAATAGTGGGAGGAAAATAGAGCTTGAAGAAGTTCAAGCCCAACAAGAAGATATTGAACCATTAGATGTACAAGAGGAACATAGAGATTCACAAGGTGTTGTGGAATCTCAGTCTCCTCATGTAATACAAGGACCTCGTAGATCTAGTAGGACATGCCTTGAACCTGAGAGGTTTGGATACCTTGTGACTCAGGAAGGCGGCGATTTGATCATAGATGATGATCCAACTACCTATCTAGAGGCTATGAAGGGACCAGATTCTGAGAAATGGCTTGAGGCCATGAAATCCAAGATGGAATCCATGTACTCCAACAAAGTATGGACTTTGGTGGAACCACCTGAAGGGGTAAAACCCATAAGGTGCAAGTGGGTCTTCAAGAAGAAGACTGACATGGATGGCAATGTGAAAACTTATATAAGAAGATTGGTTGCAAAGGGTTTCCGACAAGTTCAAGGTGTTTACTATGATAAAACTTTTTCTCCAGTTGCCATGATTAAGTCCATCAGGATCATGCTTGCTATTACGGCTTACTATGACTATGAGATTTGGCAAATGGATGTTAAATCCACATTCCTTAATGGGAATATAAATGAGGATGTGTACATGACACAACCTGAAGGTTTTGTAGATCCAAAGAATGCCAATAAAGTCTGTAAACTACAAAGATCAATCTATGGATTGAAGCAAGCATCTCGGAGTTGGAATCTTTGATTTGATGAGGAAGTCAAAGTGTTTGGATTTATTCAAAATGAAGATGAACCTTGTGTGTACAAGAAGGTTAGTGGGAGCACGACCACATTCCTCATATTGTATGTGGATGACATACTATTGATGGGGAATGATGTCACAGCCTTAGAGAAGGTAAAGACTTGGCTTGGGAATACTTTCTCAATGAAGGACTTAGGAGAAGCATCCTATATTTTATGTATTAAGATCTATAGAGATAGATCTAAAAGGCTTCTCAAACTAAGTCAAAGCACATACATTGACAAAGTGTTGAAGCGGTTCAACATGGAGAACTCAAAGAGAGGCAACATCCCCATGCTACATGGAGTCACCATCTCGAGAGCTCAATGTCCCCAATCTTGTGAAGAGAGGGAGCATATGAATGGGATCGCATATGCATCAGCCATCAGATCCATCATGTATGCTATGTTGTGCACACACCCAGATGTCTTGTATGCTCTCAGCATGACGAGTAGGTACCAGTCAGATCCCGAGGATGCTCACTAGACAGCCGTAAAGAACATCCTCAAGTACTTGCGAAGAACTAAGGATCAGTTCCTTGTATACGATAGCGAGGAAGAACTGGTTGTAAGAGGTTACACCGACGCAAGATTCCAAACTGACAAAAATGATTACAGATCGCAGTCAGGATTTGTATTTTTCCTAAACAATGGAGTTGTGAGCTGGAAGAGTTCCAAGCAAGAAACAGTTGTCGATTCTACTACAGAGGCCGAGTATATTGTTGTTTCACATGCAACAAAGGAAACTGTGTGGATCAGGAAGTTCATCACTGAACTTGGTGTAGTTCCCAGTAGCTGTGATGCAATTGAGATTTATTGTGACAATAATGGAGCTATTACTCAAGCTAAGGAGCCTAGATCACATCAGCGGTCCAAGCACATACTGCATCGCTTCCATCTCATACGAGAGATCGTACAACGGGGAGATGTGAAGATTTGCAAAGTACCAACTGAAGACAACATAGCTGATCCACTGACGAAGGCCCTTTCTCAGCGGAAGCATGATGGTCATGATAGGTCCAAGGACTGAGGTTCCTAGGTGACTGGCTCTAAGTGCAAGTGGGAGTCTGTTGGTATGTATGCCCATAGAGAAAGTCATGTGATGATTGTAATGGAATACTTTGTAAATGATTTGAATAATAATAAAGGCAATTTTCTGATCTATATGTTTTAACTATTTCTGAGATGATAGTGTAACATGATAGATGTATAAAGAATTATTTTACTCGATGACATATTCTTTTGTGTTGAGGACCTAAATGCTGAGATCATACGGATGCTAAGAGTATACATTCTTGTTTAGTCCCTAGTTGGTTGTTATTGTGGAAATAACCATAGAAATCAATAACACTAAAGATTAGATTGTGTTTTGGTTGATGACAGAATCTCATTAGTCATGATATAGTGATATCAAACCAAGCACATAGGTACTTGTTAGAGAACAAGTGTACCAGACAAACCCACCATGAGAGTGACACATGAAACCATGATTTGGTAGTCATAGTCAGCTCTCACAGTGATGGTGGTGAATGTGATTCTTCGACCTGAAATCACTACACTCAAGACATGTCATTGGGTACACGTTGACATCATCAAACATAGTCCTGAAACATGGGTTGTTATAAAGGTGATGATTGGGTGACTTTGACACATGGGGCTTTTGAGGGGTGAGTGATAGATATGTGATTTGTCTCTCCTAAGGGAGTTTGATGTCCATGGCCACTTGATGAGTAGGATTGAGAAAGGCATGCACATGCATGTGTGAATCAATATATGATATTGATGTCACACACATCTCACCCAGTCTACTCTGAGATCAAGGAAATGAATGAATGTTGAAAGGATGACTGCACCATGCCTTGAGTTCATTCAGGACATTAGTGACAAAGGAATTATACATTCACTGTAACACCATTCACGGATTGTAGGATTGAAAGTTGTTCTCCAACTTTCTATTTCACTTGGGTAGCACTGATGTGTGACTAGGCACCGCTCTTTGCTTGTGAAGTCATAAGTGTTATGGACTTTCACTGCCAACGTGAAATGGACCTACAGGGTCACACACACTAGGACATGTTCCTGAAAGAGGAGTTTCTCCATAAATCTTGTTTGGATTGATTACTAAAGGAGTTTAGTAGTTCAATTAAACACCCAATCAATTGATAGATAAAAATCATAGTATTCAAGATGTTGGATCAGATGATTGGAGTATCAGATTGATTGAAACTGCAATTGACTGACATGCTGCCCCAACCGATTGGCTCATACAGATGAATCAAATGGCTCAGGCTGGTGAGCCTAGCGGCTCAGGTCAATGAACCGATCAGTTCACTTAGTTGAACTGGTTGGCTAAGCAACTGAGTTCATTTCACTTGTCAAATTTGATTTGGACAAGGGCTAATAGTTGATTAGTTGGAAACAAACATGGAAATTCAATTTGAGTTGGACCAGGACCACGAACCGATCGACTCATTCTTGAACTGGTCGGCTCAAGGGCCCAGACGATCGGTTTAGGGCTTAACCTATCGGTTCAACTGGCGCAGTTTGTCCGATTTTGTGGAAAATCTCAAACCCTTCTACTCCTGCTTTAGTCCATAATTTCCCGGGGTAGAGAACCCTATCCCATGAGCCTCCTATATATATAGGGGTATTGGGGGCTTCTCAAAGTACAACTCAGAATACCAGTTGCTCTGTAAAGTTGTCATTCTCTCTGGTTATGGTAACCGAGAGAGCCCGAGTAAGTGCTACCCAATAAGGGAGGCACAATAAAGGAAAGACAACTATAGAAAGGCAACTGGTTGTAGGAGAGTGTGTTGGTGACTAGTACGCCGACAGGAGGGTATGAATCCTTCCGCTGCCTTGTGTCACAAGGCGATTGGAGTTCTAGAGAGTCCATGTGGACGACTACAGAGACGGGAGACTTTTGCCGCTCGGAGGACAACTGTCAATCCCGACAGTCCCAGTGAGACCAGGAGCTGCACATACACCGTCCAAGACCAGAGGTGAAGACCACACAAGCTACGAGGTAACGTTGCCGAGCAAGCCTCGGGACAAGGTATGCCTCTACAAACCATCCTTCCTATTGTATAGACATTAACACAATTTCTTTATTCTGGGTTTGGGAGAAGAATTTTTTTTTGTTTCCGCTGCCTTCTCTGTCTCCCCTAAAACCCAATAATTGCACCAAACGAGCCAGTTTGGGAAAGTTAGGTTGGTGGGAAAATATTTTCATTTCACTTGTACAATTCGATTGGGACAAGTATTGATATTTGGTTTAATTGGAAATGGAAAGAAGAAAGTCAATTGGGAACTGCCCTGGGAAGTGAAATGACCAGTTCATGAATGAACCGATCGGTTCAGCTCCACAAATGACTGGTTCAAGAGATGAACCGATCGGTTCAGTCCCCAAATGATCGGTTCATTTGTGAAATGACCGGTTCACCTGCCGTAGTGTATCAATTCGTGGAAATTCTGGACCCTTCTACTCCCTCTTTAGTCCCGCATTGCCCGGGGCTGAGAACCCTAACCCTGACTCGTCCTATATATAGAGGGGTATTGGGGGCTTCTCAAGAACATCTCAGACAACACCAGTTACTCTGCAAAGTTGTCCTCTCTGGTTGTGAACCAAGAGAGACCGATTAGGTGCTACCCGACTAAGGAGGCACAATGAGGGAAAGACAACTGGTGGCGGGAGAGAACGTCAGTGACTAGTATGCCAAAAGAAGGGGATGACTCCTTCTAGTGTCCTGTAGGACAGGATGACAGGAGTTCCCGGTGGTCCGTGTCGACTACTACAGAGGCGGGATATTTCTACCACTCGGAGGACAACTGTCAATCCATCAGTCTGGGTGTGACCAGGAGCTGCACGTACGCCGTACAAGACCAGAGGTGAAGACCACACTAGTTGTGAGGTAACATCACCTAGAAAGCCTTGAGACAATGTATACCTCTACAAACCATCCTTCCTACCATATAGATGTTGATGAGATCTCTTTGGGTTCTGGGTTTGGGGAGAAATTTTTTGTTTCCGCGACCATCTCTGCCTTGCCTAAAATCCAACAGTGGTATCAGAGACACATCAACATTCTATACTTTAGGATAATCAATGTGATCAGTTTTTTGATTTTTTGCCTTTTATTTATTGCATACGATGAGAATCATTAATTGGATTTATGCATGTCCAATATAAATCCACAAATCCCTATATATATGCATATATGATATGGTATATAAAAGCATTCGATACACATCGCCCTTAAATGGTTTCTGTGGTGATTGTATCGTGATTGTGGCCATAAAACCTAAATCTGTGTGCGGTTGATTGTTGTTGCTTACATCTTGGTCTGCGCACTTATTCCCTACCTCCTATTCTTGATGTAACTTGAGATAACTTGAGATTATTTCCTACCTTTGCTGCCCCTGAATGTAACTTGGGGTTTCCCAACACAATTGTAAATAGGATTAGTTTATTTCCTGTTATGACAAAAAATGTCAGACACCTAGAGGATCGAGACGATTGTCTCGGGCATGAGACGGTCAGCTGGTGGACCAAGGAATCCGGTTTCTGGAGTAAGACGAGCGGGTGGCGACTTGAGGAGATGTACGATGACCAGTGAACCAATCAGCTGGAGGCGCCGGTCGATTGACTAGTGGCACCCAACTGACCGGCCTGATGGCGAGTCGATCAATCATGGAGATGAGTTGATCAAACCCAGAATGGAAAATCATAGAGTTCATCTTGTATAGGTTGCATGTGATGTGGACCTAGATGACCATGATTCCTCTTGGCTCGAGGAATCACATTAGGATGGCCATAATCATTGCTTTTATCATTTAGCATGTTTTCTGTGGGATATAGCATGTATATGATATGTACTATATATTACAGTGATTGGATATGTATATGTACCTATAAAATGAAATCCCTCGATAAATATTAAGTCTTAGATGCCTTCCATTAGCGGAACACATGAAAAACGTGATCGACCAATCATAGATTATGTCAAAGTGTGGTGCGTCATCTATCTCGTGGAACTGTGATGGTAGACATGTAGGATCTTCCAAAGCAGGGTGCATGTTCATCGTGTCAGATTTTGGGTTAGACTTAACTAGTGATTCGTAGAGAGTCTAAGATCCAGAGGCATAGCGATGACCATGGCAAAAAGTTGCATATGGCATCCATCCGAGAGTTGCATAGGATGCAATTGGCAATTGTTGCCTACCTAAATAATCTATATTGTGGGTGATCAGCCAAAGCTGACTCATGATTGGATGAAATATGGACCTTGGACCCACTAGAAGGTTGTACGCTAAAATATTCCAAATTTATGGTGAGGGCTGTCAATTTGAACAAAAATAGTGGGAACGATAATTAATTAAAGTCCTAATTATATCATGAAACTTTTTCAAATCAATCAAATAAGTCAAAAATGAGTTTTTGGACTAAATTGCATATATTTCCTTTTGTAGTACAAATGGCCACTAACAATAATCACTTTATTTGTGATTGGTCCTTGATACGGACAAACTAAATGGGAATAATTCCACGACTGATTAGGACATTGAGAAGTCTTCTCAATCGAAGAGCAAAAGCTCTAAGTCCTAGTTATACCAGAACCAGATGAACTCAATCCCGCCACACCGAAGGCTGAAAAGGATGCTTATTGGAAGCATACCGAGGATGCCATTAATGTGGAGTGCGTGATTTTGTATTTTTTGAACTGTGAGTTGTAGAGACAACATGAGACATATGATGTCTCTAGGACATTGTCCTAGTATGTCATGATAGAAGAAGATCCAGTTGGTTCTCACACACTCAATGTGATTGGGTATGTGGAAAACCTGACTAGACTGGGATTCCCTCTGAGTCAAGAGTTGTCTACTGGTATGATACTGCAAATGTTGCGATAATCATACAGTTCATGATGAACTACAACATGAATAACTTTGACAATCCATTGACAAAGTTTTTGGACATGTTGACGACAGTAGAGGCATAAATGAAGAAAGACAAACCCTAATTTTGGATGTGATCAATGAAGGTTATGTCTTAAAGGCAAGGTCAAGGGCAAAGCAAATAAGTATTCTGATGCTAGTCAACAACCCAAACCATCTTCATCCTCAAGGAATATGGGAAGGATGAACGAGGGAGGAGAAATTTCCCTCTATATCTGGAAGAACAAAAGAAGATGAAAGGAGGGGATAGAGACCTCCACCGTAGGTGTCATGAAATAAACACTTCTTTATCTAAGGTATATGATACCAAGACAAAGATTTGACATATATGATATGAAATATCTAAAAGAAGTGATGGCCTTTGTGAAAGGACCAAGAAAGGAGTACTCATCATTGGAGTAAGTGTTGTTGCCATAGATAGGAGTACTTTTTAGTTTATTTCATCCTTGAAGGCATGTAATAGAGTTATGAACTGCTATTTCATATTTGCCAATAGAAACACTTTATTGTTGCATCTTGTAGTGACTAGATGGCTATCAATATAGTTGATGTTTCAATTTTAAAGATATGATCTTTGTGGCAATGCTTTCTTTATCTTGTGGTACTTGGGATGCATAAGATAAAATGATACCTAAAAGTTATTGATAACTCAAACAAAGAATTAACATTATCATGAGAAATTCATTTCTAGTTCCATATTGATGGATAAAGCTAGACTCTTTTGGTTGTGAACCATTAAGAGACATGAATATCTTGGACATGATAAATCAATCTTCACTAATGATAGTGGGAGAATGATTATCCTATTAGTTATAATACATATGATGTATTTACATACCTATTGGAGAAAATGCCAATACTTCAAATGATGTTTAGAGAAATACCAATATGAATATCTTGAAGTGTTCATGAATATTATAAATGAAGTACAAATTTGGTAAAAGTAATAATTCTTGATGTGATCAATGAGTGAGATACTTAAACCAAATGTTTGAGTACCTTATGAGTGATTATGATAGTGTATCGTAGAGAACTCATGATTAAGGTATAGTGATGTCTAAATAAAAAAAGAGTCATACTCTAAGGCGTTAGAGTATGATTATCAAATAACTAAATTCTTATAGAGAATACCTTACACTAATAAAGGATATTAAGAATCACAAAGTGTTTTGAGTTCTCAAATTCCTTAACCGATACACCTCAAATATCTATATGATGAGTTGGTCATATGATGAGTCAACAATCTAGATGATATTGAGGAACCAGATTTTGAGTCATGGTTTATGACCATAAGATCCTAAATGACTTCCATGTGAACCATAAGGTATGACCTTGATGGTAGCACCCATTGGGATAAAATCCATAAGTGCAAATGAGCCTTAAGTGTTAAGACACATGGATAACATTTTGAGAAGGATAATTCTTGTTGATTGCAACTTAATGACTAAGATATTTGGCATATGGATATTATAACCGCATTCCTATGAGGAATAAGACAAGGATGTGTATGTGACACAACCTGTAAGGTTTATGAATCCATTAATGCAAATGAAGTCTATGAGTTACAATGGACTAATCAATGTGATTGATTGAGTACAAGCAACTCAGAGCTGGGATGTTTACTTTGATAATATAGTCAAAGGGTTTGACTGATATGAAAAAGATAAAGAAGGGATCTGTGATTTAATGGGAACATATTTGCATTCCACATGTTGATGAGGAATGAGATGTTCTAGAATGGAATCCTTTGTAGAAATTATCTTTAGGGAAGATAGAGACGTTTCTTATGTGATAGGAATAGAGTCCTATAGAGATAGTTCTCAAAAAGCTCTTGACCTAGAAAGGAGAGAGCATACATTGGCAATATGTACTGAAGGGTTCAAGGTGCACCGATTCAGTGGGAGAAAACTTATCCATGTTACATGGAGTTAGTATCCCAAGGCCAAGTGTCCAATTCTCATGAAGAATGGGAACACAAATAATAGATATGGATCTATAATGTATGTAATCATCCCGTTATCTTGCATGTATGGACATGGCAAGAACAAAATACATTTGTCATCTTGTATGTAGAAAATGACAATATGATATGCTCATCCTGATAACTCGTATGTGGGACATGATGAGTGAATGTCTATCTAGTTCCAGTAAGGGTTACTGGAATACCATGAGAACTTGATAAGTACTTGAGAAGTACTAGTTCTATGGAAATAAGGAAGGGTTCACTGTAAAAAGTTACATTGATGCGAACTTCCAGAAAAGACAAAAAAATTATCGCAAAATTTATATGGGATATATAAAAGTGAATGTGTGTTGAAAAATGGAAACATTTCAATAAAGCCGTTTTAAAAGCAAATGCTGAGTATCTGTGTGTTAGAGAACAGAAGTGGATACTATATGGATCTAGGAGTTCATAAAGATGAACTTATAGATATTCTGGTCATTGATGACAAGTAAGGAGTGCTTGGTCATGCAATGAGGCTAAAGGTTAGGAAAAGAATATTGGATTGCATATTACAACAACTCCATCTCATACGTAAGACATACAATGAAGAGATGTGAGACATGGAATAATACCGACTTAGGCAAAGTGTTGCCATAACTCACTATGTTAGCACTGGAGCACAACAACATGTGGGACATGTTTGGAGATCACTAAGAATATGATTATGGGGTGATTGGCTCGTAGTGTAAGTGGGAGTCTGTTGGTATGTATTCCCTAAGAGCCAATCATGGGATGATTGGTGGGATACATTAAGATTGATTTGATAAACATCAAAGGCAATTTCCAATCTATATGTTTTAACTGTTTCTGAGATAATACTGTAACATGATAGATGTCTAAGGAATTGTTTTACTTAATGACGTATGATTTTAGGTTAAGGACCTAAACGATGAGATCATACAGATGTTAAGAGTATACATTCTTGTTTTGTCCCTAGTCGGATGTCATTGTGGAAGGTTGATAGAAAACAATGACACATAAGACTAGATTGTGTGTTGGTTGATGATAGAATCTCATTAGTCATGATATAGTGATATCAAACCAAGCACATAGGTACTTGTTAAAGAACAAGTGTATCAGATAGACCCACCGTGAGAGTGACACATGGAACCATGACTTGGTAGTCACAGTCAGCTCTCACAGTGATGGTGGTGAGTGTGATTCTTTGACCTGAAATCACTACACTCAACACATGCCGTTGGGTACACTTTGACATCATCAAACGCAGTCTTCAAATATAGATTGTTATAAAGGTGATGATTGGGTGACTTTGACACATGGGGCTTTTAAGGGGTGAGTGATAGATATGGGATTTGTCCCTCCTGAGGGAGTTTGATGTCCATGGCCACTTTATGAGTAGGACTGAGAAAGGCATGCACATGTATGTGTGAGTCAATATGTGATATTGATGTCACACATATCTCATCCAGTCTGCTCTGAGATCAAGGAAGTGAATGAACATTGAAAGGATGATTGTTCCATGCCTTGAGCTCATTCCGGATATTAGTGACAAAGGAATTATACATTCATTGTAACACCATTCACGGATTGTAGGATTGAAAGTTGTTCTCCAACTTTCCTTTTCACTTGGGTAGCGTTGATGTGCGACTAGGCACCACTCTTTTCTTGTGAAATCATAAGTGTTATGGACTTTCATTGCCAACATGAAATGGACCTACAGGGTCACACACATAGGATTTAACCTGGAAGAGGAGTGTATCCATGAATGATGTTTAGATTGTTTACTAAATGTGTTTAGTAGTTCAATTAAACATTCAATCAATTTACTTGACTCATAATCACCAAGTACAAGTGTTGGAACAACTGATTTGGGTGTCAGATTGATTGAGAACTGCATTGACTGATTTCTGCACAACCTGGACTGCCAACTGACCAGTTCTAGATGTTGAACCGATCAGCTTAGGGTCAAGTGAGATGACCGGTTCAAGTGTTGAACTGATTGGTTCAGCTAGACCAAACAAGCCAGTTTGGGAAATTTAGGTTGGTGAGAAAATATTTTCGTTTCACTTATACAATTCAATGGGGACAAGTATTGATCTTTGGATTAATTGGAAACAAAAAGAAGAAAGTTAATTGGGAACTGCCCTGGGAAGTGAAATGACTGGTTCATGAATGAACCGATCGATTCAACTCCCCATACAACCGGTTGATGAGATGAACATATCGGTTCAGTCCCCAAATGATCTGTTCGTTTGTGAAACGACCGATTTACCTGTTGCAGTGTATCAATTCGTGGAAATTCTAGACCCTTCTACTCCCGCTTTAGTCCCACATTGCCCGGGGTTGAGAACCCTGACCCTGACCCCTCCTATATATAGAGGGGTATTGGGGGCTTCTCAAGAATAGTTCAGACAACACTAGTTTCTCTACAAAGTTGTCCTCTCTGGTTGTGAACCACGAGAGACCGAGCAGGTGCTACCAGACTAGGGAGGCATAGTGACGGAAAGACAACTGGTGACAGGAGAGCACGACAGTGACTAGTACACCGACAGAAGGGGATGACTCCTTCTAGAGTCCTATAGGACAGGACGAATGGAGTTCTCGGTGGTCTGTGTGAACTACTACAGAAGCGGGAGATTTCTGCCGCTCGGTGGACAGCTGTCAATCTGTCAGTCCGGGTGTGACTAGGAGCTGCATAGACTCCATCTAAGATCGGAGGTGAAGACCGCGTTAGACGTGAGGTAGCGTCGTCGAACAAGCCTCGCGACAAGGTATGCCTCTACAAACCATCCTTCTGACCATATAGATGTTGACGAGATCTCTTTGGGATCTGGGTTTAGGGAGAAAATTTTTGTTTCTGCTACCATCTCTGCCTCCCCTAAAACCCAACATTGTGCATAAGCCTAACATATATAGTACACGACTGAATTATGTATTTTATTAAGCCTTAAGGAGTTTGATTTATATCACTCAGATCCAACTGACCATTGCAAAGTGTTATTCAGTTCTATATAAGATCTAGGAGAACCAATATCCTAAGAACTCCTACCCTTAGTCATCATGAGTAAAAAGTAGTGACATAACAATCAAGCTTTATGTAGTGACATATAGTCAAGTTGCTAACACCAGGCCGTCCTTGGTATAAAGGCCAGGAAGCTCAAAATAAGGGTATATAAACCATATCATCTAAGGTACAACCACAACTATCCTCAATCAAATCACATCTACAAATTCCCAAACTAAGGCATGACTGCAGCCATCCTCCATAACCTTTGGATCTGGATGCCAAGGATGTACACTCCTTGTACCTCACATACTCAACTCATGCACTCCGAGTTTCCCTTAAAAATACACATTTCCCCATCCAACAAACATTGAATGGTTGTACGGCTCAGGGCACTACATGATTAGGGTTTCACTTAATTAGTTAATGTCAATTGGGAGAATTAAGGATAGAACAAAAAAGTGGACATACAAACCCTAATTAATTTCTAGAAAGCATATGTGTATAACAAATCCAGTAGATATAAAACAAATGAGACATAATTCCTTCTTACAAAATCACATGGAACTATTTCTCTACCATTAATGAGACTATACTTGTCATCACGTCATCACCGAATAGAAATCCTTATCACATTATCCCAGGGTATCAACCCATGTCAGCATAAGAGTATTACACCTCCATAAGTTCCCAAAACATACTTGAGGGTCATTAAAGCCATCACATCATCTCATGTATGTTCATCATTATGTTTCAACACCTTGAAGGGGTTCAACATACCATCACCATACTTGTGATACACATGTTTAGCATAACATATCATTAAGAAGTTGTGATGTTCACATGGTAGTATAAAAGAAAGCATCCATCTTACGGCTATGATAACCACCAATTAACATATCAAGTTACAACAACCATTAGACATTATATTCCTTAATCATATCATTCAAGGAATCTAAGTGTGATTAACCATCATTCCTTAATAGTGTTAGGTTATGTTCAACAAGATAGGTGTAACTGATATTACAAATGAGAAGCTCAAACTAAACCATAGGTTCATACACTTACTTAGGTCAAAGCAAATCCTTCACACATAGCATTCTCATCCCATCATCGAGGCACAAGGTAAAACATTACCATCAAATCTTATACCATCCTCAAGTATGGATTAATACGTAACATAAGGTTTAAGCATTGGATTGTAGAATTAAACCACAACCATCCAAAACTTAGGGTTAGGTGTAACAAGATAAGCTGGACTAGAGTTACACATCAGCTAATTATAGTGACTATTAGTTTACATTCATATGAGGGAAAATGTAAAACAACAAATCTATGGACATAGAACCATTGATTCCACATAATTAAAACCAAAGCATCAAACAATGAACTTCACTGAAAACCATTGGATGTTGGTTAAGAAAAAGCATCAAATTGTAATCTTGAAAGACCATCACCTTTAAAAGTAGGGAAACCATTTGTTGTTGAATGATTGACCCAGTCCAACCATTGGTTGATGAACCATCGACCCAGTCCAACCATTGGTTGATGAACCATCGACCCAGTCCAACCATTGGTTGATGAACCATCAACCCAATCCAACCATTGATAATGAACCATCGACCTAGCCCAACCATTGGTGATGAACCATAGAGTCAAAGAAATCACTGGTTGATGAATCATTGAGTTAGAGAAACCACTGGTTGATGAACCATCAACCCTATGAAGCCATTTGTTGATGAAACATTGAGCCAATATAACCATTGGTTGATGAACCATCAACCCAATCCAACCATTGGTTGATGAACCATTGCCCTAGTCCAAGCATTGGTTGGTGAATCATCAAGTCAGAGAAACTATTGGTTGATAAACCATTGAGTTAGAGAAACCATTGGTTGGAATAAGAAAGGCAAACAAAATCGCACCAAGGACCAAACCATCAGTTGCAAAGCAAGAAGGAAAAATAGCTCAAAAACCCTAAGTAGTGAACAACGTTTGGTGAAAAAAAACCATCATTTCTCACATCGATGCAAGGTATGAAGCTTCCTCTACCAAGGAAGGTTCGTACACAAGGTTTTAGGGCACTCAAGAACTAGCATCTAAGCTCAAAGCCTATGCCAAGATAAGATATTTCTACTTAGAACCTCATTACAGAGAAATATCTAGCACATGCAAGCAAGTGGTAAGAAATAAACGTGGAGAGAGTAATATATCTCACCTCTAGGAAGAAGATGAATCTCCAAAAAGAAAGGTATCTCGAGAAGAATAGGAAGAAACCCTAGCTTGAGCACTCCATACAGCTAAGCTAGCTCCTTCTCCAAGAAAGGAAGTAAACCCATATGTCAAGGAAGCAAGAAAGAGGTGTTCTTCAAGATCTAGTACAAGCACCACCATGGATCTTACATACCTTGGCCAAGAAACCAAGCAAAGGAGCACCAAACGACCTCTACTAGGGTAGATTTGAACCCTAGGTGGACATGCAAGGAGATCGACCACCTTATTCTACCTTGGGCTCCTAATTCTGATCTAGACAAGGAGGAAGAAGCTATAAGTAGAAAGGAAGATAAAAGGGGGTCCAAAGGGTTATTTTTCATGGAAGAGGAGAGGTTTAAAAAGATATGGGAGAGAAGAGAAGAGAAGGATAAGGTGTCTAGCCATGTTTGCCAAGTTTCCATGGCCAAAGGACATCACGCCCATGTAAGAAGTAGCTCCATCGGTTGCAAGAGTCTATAGGGCCATCAGATAATGGATTCCTAGGATGGCCATCATGTTTCAAAGAATGGTGACCATAGGTTGATGCACCATGGGTCACAAGGGACAAAACCATCGGCTACAACACCTTCCTATGTGAACCACCAACCCAAGGAGCCTCAAGAGGGGAAATCATCAACCCTCACACATCTAGGGACCACCAAGGACCCACCATTGGATCCCAACACCATAAGATCCCATCAACTAAGGGGGTAACATCGATTTCTAACCTCCAAGGTAGCTCATCCATGAGGGTAAAACCCTAACACATCCTGATAGATGTCACCGTCAAACCAAGGTGCATCTAGTTGCCCCAAGGTAAAAATAACTCAAGAATGATATAATAACAAGTGAGGGGGGAAATGTGACAAATTGAAAGAAAAACGTTAGATATCATTAAATTGTAGACTAGCCCAAAACCTGCAAAAAATTGCATAACTTGCTCAAATAGTGTCCAAATTGGACCAAACTTGAAACTTAGGTTTGTCACATGATATCAAACCAAATATTATGGTTTAATTAAGGTTTAATAATTGAATTAAGGTAAGAAAGTATGTTCAACCAAAAAGCAAGGTTAGGGGCCTTACAAACATAAACTCCGAAGAAGGATTTTGCCCCTGAAATCCAAGGCAACAAAGAAGGGTACATCCTATGAACCTCATCAACTAACCTCCACATGACTACTCCCATCTCCTGGTGATGTCACAACACTCTCATAAAATAATGTTCTTCTCCCTTAACTTTGGTATGTGTCATCTTGGGTCGACATTGAAACCTCCTATAAGAAGCATCCTTTTGCAACTTCACCTCGACTGTCTGTATCACTTGTTCTATACTAGGGTGACACTTCGTCAGTGATGGAATGTAGAACTATCGTGCAACCTGTACAACTTTGGTAGTAACTTTTGATGTTGGAAGTCCAACTGTCATCTTGAACTATTTCCATCTGTTATTGAATTACTATGTCCTTCATTGTGGACTGTTATAACAACACATCTTCAAAAGCTATTACTTATTTATTTTACCAATCATGGAATGTCATGTATCTCTTACCATATGTAACTTCACAAGGTGTCATGTATATGCTCCTGTAATGGTTGTTGTAGTAAGCAACTCAATCAATTAGGTGATATCCCCTAAATGTTGAGAACTGTAGGGCATATTTTCTTAGGAGAATCCCCAATCGTCTCAATGGTTGACTGACCATTTGTCTATCATATAAGGATATGTTGAAATTTCACTGTATCCTTATCTCTATAGGCTTCTCCTTGATTTACTGACAACTGTACACTTGTCTGAACCTGTTCCATACCTTATTTCACAAATGGTTGCCATTACATGTTCTTCAACTTATGAAATGTTTGTATATTATCAGACACACTATGTTCATTGGGGGATGAGCCTCCTCAGATACTACCTCACTCGAATCATCAACATTTGGAACCTTTTCCTGGTTGTGGAATCATAATTGTCTTGTCACCTAACCTAAGGAAGATATCATGCTCCCCGTTGTTCTACTCTGATCTAATGTCATATATCATGGTATTCACCTGTACTTCTTTGTCTTGTTGTAGTAGCGTTCATTTGACTTGCAGATGTGTCCATGATCTTGCCAACAGAGATATTTCCAACTATGCATCCTCCTACTAAAGTGATGTTGGTATGTCTTGTTTCATGATACGTCGAAGAGTATATCAATGTCCTATCTGCAAAAGTTGACGAAGATGACTTCCTGATTGGCCATATATCATATAGGCATGTATCCGAAACCATTCCTTGAAGCACTAAAGAAGGTGATGTATCCTTCCCTTTGTTTTGGCAACACTATCACTGGAACACTACTAGTGTTCTACTAGGCTTAAGAGGCTTCGGCTCTCAGTCGATGTCTAGTGCTACTCCCACTTCAGCACTAACTTAACCTTAGTTGGATTCACACAACATACTTAGTAGATATATCATAACCCTGAGAAGACACTTTGGTTATCCCCAAACTCACCCTTGCTAAACTTGACACACAGTTATTGATGTTCCAAAAATCCTAGTATTTAGCAAAGATGTTGTCCATGCTGCTGACCATCTTTGAAGTACATTAAGATGTTATCAACAAAACTTGCCACCACTCATAACGATACAACTTGAGTACTATGTTTATCAAGTCCATAACCATCATTGATGCATTGGTTAGTCTGAATGGCACAATCATGATCTCATAGTGACTATGGAACTTATGTCATCCACTCTAATCTTCATATGATGATATCCCAACCTTAGGTCTTATTCATCTTCTCACATCACACTTACTTCAGGAGTTCTCTACATCTTAAGTGGATTTTATTCCTTCAATCATTCCATTAACATATATTTACCTCTCTTTTACTTCATTATCCTTTATAATTACAACTTCAAGAACTCCTATCTAACTTATTTGCATTCAAATTTAGGTTTCATGGTGTTGTATCTTTCTCTTTAGTTATCAAACATTCAAGTATCGATAGGCTAAGATGTGATTTTTACCTTTCTTTTAGAGTAAGATTAAGATATTTTCACCATGGTTTCTAATTCATTATGCTCTTTAGATTGTTTCAAACCAATTACTTAATTAGAGTAATCAGAAACATAACTATCTAAGAGTTCCACACTTACATTTTATTCAATACTTGAATACCTGGCCAGGGCATTGAAGCAATGAGATTTGGCAGTACGCACATGTTTACATGTCATGTTCACTTTTTCATCATCTTAGTCCTATGTCCTAGTGTTCCTATAGACCTAGTGAATCTAGAGCTCTGATACCAACTTGTTAGCACCCATCACGGTAAATGAGATTACTCGAAACTCAAAACACGAACCATCAATAATTAACCACATAGCAGAAAATGGAAATAATTAAAACTAATTTATTTCACCAGTATACTTAAGAAACTTGATATAGAAACTCTACCCCTAGAACATACAACATGGCTTGTCGCTTGAGCATCAATTTATCTCTCTGGTAGAGGTTCTCAGGAATGACTTAGTATGATAGTAACATCTTGATGTCTTGAACCCAAGCCCTTTTTTATTCATTGCATGCAATGCTGATGTCCATGTAGTATTTGGTTATGTAAGCACCTCTAATTCTAGAGAGAAAGTTTGACCTTCCTGGATGCTGATCCATGAAGTGGAAGGGGATGTGTTCAAAGATACGAGCCAAAGAGCATATGTGTTTCTAGTGGGGTGCTAGGTTCTGATGACACATTCTCCAATTGTATAGAACTTGAGAGATGACAAGGAGAGAGTAATCATAGATATATAGTCATTGTGCTGATTGCTGCCTATCAAGTTGGAGACCTAGAATGTAGGCTTCATATTTAGCCACATTTATAGTGGTGTCAAATTCTAGTCATATCACTATGCGTAGCTAATCTCAATGGGAGTTTTGCATGACTATGCCTATTTTGGCTCCATTTCAATTTACGGCTCCATCGAAGAAGATTGTTCATGTGTCATCATCTGTAGGTATCCCCATGTCTAGTATGTTAATCATCCCTATATCTTCATCTAGAAACTAATACTCATGAGTACCTTCTCCCAGTAGAGGGAAATCTACTAGTTTATTTGTGAGGGCCTATGCTTTGATTACTTTCATAGAGAGATAGGTAATGTTGAATTCTGACAATATCACCTTCCATTTAGCGCATCACCAATCAGATATGGGTGATCACATAGATACTGGAGTGGATCGTTCTTGGTGATGAGTTGTAGAGGATACACCATTATATAGAGGAACAATTTCCTCATTGCATGGTTCTAGTTTAGGCAGTATTTTTTTATTTTAGTGTAGCGAGCCTGTATGTTGTTGAACTTCTTGGACAAGTAATAGATAATGTGCTCCCCCTTGGTTGTTGCTTGACTTAAGACTCTAACAATTGATGTCCCATAGACAAATAGGCATAGAATGAGAGGAAACCCAGGCATGACTGACCTTAACACTAGAGGACTAGTGAGGTGATCTTGGAGATTTTGGAGTGTAGCCTTGGATGATTCTTTCCACCCAGAATATGAGTTCTTCTTTAAAAACTTGAATATTGGCTGACATATAGGTGTGAGTTTGGCAAGGAAGTGATTGATGTATTGGAGATGCCTGATTAGGCCTCATATCTCCTTCTTAGTTATTGGGGATGTCATTTCTTAGTTGTCTCATGCTTTCCCAAGATCTACGTGGATCCATCTATGGCTAACAATGTATCCCAGTAGTTTACCAGATGTAACCCCTAACCTGCACTTGGTAGGACTCAGATGTAGGGAGAACCATCATAGTCATTGAACAACTTCTCAAGGTTGGTGAGGTGGTCTTTAGGAATTTTAGATTTAGTGATCATGTCATCCACATAGACCTCCACCTCTTTGTGCATCTTATCATGAAAGAGGGAAACCATTATTGTGATATTTACAAGGTCACACATTAGTCAACTGGAAGGTGACTAGATGTAACCCGACCTAGTATAACACACTTTATTAGTCTATGCACACTTCACCTGCAAGCGTACAAGGTCGTGTTGTAGTATAGGAAAGTGGTGAGAGAATAGTCAATCCTCAAGGAGAGAGGGGGAACTAGAGCTAGGTTCATGTGAGCTACGTTCCTAAAGTGGAGTGTAGGGTTTCAGGGTTTAAATGTTGGTATTGGTTGACTACACTATGATTGCAAGCAATTAACAACAAGAACGAAGATAGATTACCAAAAACCCTAGATTTCCCTAAGCAGGTTAAAATTAAGAGACTAAGCAAAATGAGTAAGAGAAAGGAGTTACACTACACTAGGAATTCATATTATCAACTAAGAAACAAGCTAAGCACTAAATGAAGCGAGAGCCTAGGTTATTGCTAAATAAATAAATTAACACAAGCAAGATCCAAAGAGCACTAACTACTTAAGCAAGACCTAAATATCAAGAACTAAGGAATTATCTAAGAAGTAACAAAGGCAATTAACTAAACTATCATTAACAAACTAAGAAGGTAAGGATGGATTTTAAGCAATAAGATGGATAGGTGGGCCCTTTGAGAATGAAACATTGATATTAGTTGGGGGAGGTTACATAACATGCAAGTTTTATATCTTCAATCTAGATTACCAAACCAAACAACAAGGTAGGTGCTATTGGAATATGCCCTATGCTACTAGTTGGAGAACTAGGGCTAGGTGTAATTCTAATAGGACTTGGCAAGTCTAGGTTTCTAGGGTAAGTGGTATTATGGAAATTGAGAGATAAGGGTAGTAATGGGAGTAGAGATGAGGGTGTTTCATGTCATGTTACTCCCCATCTTAGCCTTTAGGAAACTCTAGGCAATTGCACTAATCACACTTACACTAACTACTTAGATCTCACACCTACTTATAGGAGAAGTAAGTTGTATGTAGGAACAAAGGGGGCCAACTAGGGATCCACTAATTCGACCTAGGAGCCATTCCTAAGATTGCCACATAGATTCCATTTTCCCATAGAAGTTAAGTGTCATCAAGCAACATAAAACAAGCAATATATGTTTAAAAGCACAAACCACAAGAAAGATAATGGAAAATGAGATAGAAGCAAGAGGCAATCATCATAGAATGAAAATATGTTTATTACAAGTTATTCCCCCCCCCTCCCCAACTTGGCATCGAAGTAACATTTTAACCCCAAACAACCCACCACTAGGGGCTTAGCATGACATGATCATACAAAAGAGAAAAGAAAGGAGAAGAAAGGGGTAGGAATCCATGGAGTGTGGAAGCTTCTTCTCCTTCACCTCCTAGCTGCTATTGGGCATGGCTACTCCTCCAAGGTAGGTGAATGGCATGGAGATATGGGGGATTATGGTGGGAAACCTAGAAAACTAGGTTTCTATGGTGGAAATAAGGTGGAAATGGAGTGGGAGGTAGGTGAGTGGAGTAAATGCAAGGAAGTGGATGAAGGATCTCTAGAGTAGCTAGGGAGAATCTAAGGGAAGCTAACCTTCTTGTCATGGTTGACACATATGTATATATAGGTGGTGGGGAAGCACTATGGTAAGTGGGGCAAAATGGGAAAACAATGGAGAAAAAGTGTAGGTTTAGGGGGTCACCACAGACGTGGTGAGGTGCCACAGTAGTGGGGGTTGCATTGCATGGTCGTGGACAGTGGAATGGCTGAGGTGGAAGGTTGAGGTGAGGTGTAAGGATGTACAGTGGCCATGGCTGTGGCAGGTGCCAAGGTCAGGTTGGTTAGAGGGTACCATGTGTTGGAGGAGGTAGCCATGGGTGGGGTCACTTTGAGGTCATATTTTCTTCAGCTCACCACAGTCATGGTGCTCACCATGGATGAGGTGGCCTTCAAGGGCCACGATCATGCTGATAGCCATGATCGTGGTCATTCACATGTAAAATGAGCTGAGTCACTATTGATTTTTGGGGTCTTGAGGAATAAATCCCCATGTTCATTTTGCTGACCACTGACATTATGATGACCACGGTCGTGCTGTCTTTGGTGACCACAACCATTTTGATGGCCACGGTCGTGGTCATTCATGTAAAAATTTGGCAACTTCAATATATCTTTTGGAGCTTAATTCCCCATGACCATGGTGATTTTCCACATGCATTTTGGGGCTTCTTACTGCTGATCTCCACTTCAACTTCTTTATTTAACATCCTTTTGCGTAGAATTGATTCTTATGCATCCAAAGAGAGATCAGGGAAGTGGAAGGTCCAATCTTAGGGTGCAAGGACCTAGAGATGTTCTTCATCTCTCTCCCATGCATCAATGCATGCATAAGTGCCCTAAAAACACACAAATGGAGGCATACGTGTATTTGTCAAAAAAGAACATATTGGAGGAAATAACTTGTAATCGACACTATTTTGATGTGATTATCATGCAAAAAGACACAAGATGAAGCCCTAAAATAGGGCTGCATCAACCATCATCATTTACTATGTAGCTTTGACATTATTGATACCTAAAGGCATGACTTGATAATAAAATACCTCCCCATTATGTGATGAAGGCAATATTTTATTTATCTCCTTTAGCCATCTTGATCTGATTGTAACTAGCAAATTCATCCATGAAATTGAGTGATGCATGGACAACTATGTTATCAATGAGTACATCTATGTCTGGAAGTGGAAATTAATCTTTCAGAGATACCTTATTGAGGTCACAATAGTCCACACACATTTGTATCTTATTGTATTTCTTTGAAACTAGTACAATCTTGGAGAGATATGTATGATAGTTGACTGAATCTAAGAAACCAGCATTGTATTGCTTTTGACCCTCATCCATGATCTTGAGGTTCCATTCTGGCCATAGATTCTAGCCTTTATTTTGATGGGGAAAACATTAGGGGTGATGGGTAGTCAGTCGATAGTGATTGTTTCATCCAAATCAGGCATGTTAGTGTAGCTCTAGGAAAACATGTGGATGTAGTGGAACATAAGCTCTATTAGTTGGTTCTTGATTTGTTGAGGTAGACACACCTCAATTTTGGATTTATGTGGCTCGGGGCCTAGGCTGAGGTTGATCATCTTCATCTTATCTTCAATATTAAAAGGTTAATGCTCCTTTGTCATATATTGTGGGATAGGGACATCCTCAAATTTTTCATCTATATTGTTATATATCTGTGCCACCTCTATGAATTAGCTAGCAAACTCTCAAAGAGCCTTCTCATCATCAGATTTTTTTGGATTTTTTGAATTTTGTACCCACTTGGGTTTTTTTTTGTATTTTGCAAACTTTTTGGATTTTACTATGATGATTGGGGATGTGAGAAAGCATGATGGCACAACCACTCTTGAATCTCTATGACAATAGGGTGCCACTCTTATAATAAGCTTTGTTATTGGGTTTGAGGGGACACCTAGTCCTTAGGATGTTGCAGTCATCTGCAAACTAGTTGTGAAATTTCTGTCCTTTTTGGAGAGGACTAATTACCATTTGGGATCTTCCATGACCTTGGAACCAAAGATGTCATTGACACCCCATGCTTCAATCATATCATAGGTATCATTGTAGTCATCCCACATGACACCATGGTCTTCTTCTAAGGCTTTAGTGTTTGTAGTGTCGACATCATCTTGGAAGCCATTTGGGGCGACCTAGAGAGGATTGTAGTTGTCTACTTCGGGTGGTGTCTCTACCCTTTCTGGTGTTGTCTCTATGATTTTCATTGCCAATATGGTCATCTTAATAGTGTGTGATGTTGCTACGAATGTCTAGTGCTTAGGGCATGTCTTGTTCAAATTTGGAGTAGGCATCATGTTGATTGTGACCTTATTTTGGGGGGATGACTTTGATTTTGGATAGTTTATTGTTCTAGGTGGTCTGGCCTCCCTAGTCTTAGTCAGTGATGAGGGCAATTCTTCCTGATAATGTCAACGATCCTAAGATAGTCCTCTTGGTTGTCGTTTTTGACCTCTTGCACGGAGTAAGGCAATGCCACATGAACGATTTTCGTAGTTTCATCTGAATGGTCTTAAGTGATGGCCACAACATAAAAGAAGTACATATGGGAACCTTTGCACTTAGGGCCCATGTCCCATCGATAAAACACCCTTAGTCAGGACTATTCTTCTAGTCAGAGTAGTCAAGCTTTGCAAATCTAATTTCAGGTCATCGATAGGCCGTTAAGGAAACCTCTTTGGGTTAAGTCCCTCATAGTGGGGCATAATGATGTGGGTTTCCTATAGGGAATACACCTAGTGAACTGATTTCATGTGTAGGATTGGTCATACAACCTAAGGCCCACCCCTTTCTATTAGGGAGTGACTTTTATGATCTTTGTGTATCCTTGTCATCGGGCTCCCAATCCTCTATATGGCTGGATATTCATGTCCTGTAGCCATTGTGTGAATTGTATGGGGTCGTAGGGTAGACGAAGTCTCCTCCTACATGGGGGCACCCAACTGATGTTGGTAATGGGTAGCATCTTGAACTGAAGTAGGAGATCACACAAGTATAGAAACTAGATATCTTGTCAAGTTTTTTTCCAAGAGAAACTAACAATATATTCTTTAGTGTCGGTTATTTAAAGACAACCGCCACGATTGACTAGATGAAAAAACACAAGATGTGTTTTATTTTTATCGATGGTTGCTTCTCAAAGTAACTGACACAATATATCACCCATGAAAATAGAATTTTATGCAAGACTTTTGCAAGGCATTTCATTTGCCTCCAAAACTATACCTTGTTGATTCTTTATTAAATATCTGATGGGATAAATGACAATGTGACAAACTTCTCTTTATAATTCTTATGTACATATATTGTCATTTGTATCTACAAAGATCGACGAGAAAGGTATATGCTCTAGGTGTCCCATGGAGATTTTTCCACCCCATTTGGTTTTCTTATTGGGTGTCTTCACCCTAACTGAAGATGTAGGGTCTATTGGATTTTGTTTGGGTTGTAGAATTAGTCCCTAATGGTCGATGTAGGGTTCATTGGGTTATATATGAGTTGCATAATTAGTCGTTGGTTTTGTCTATCCAATCGACAAAAAAGGTATCTATTTTGTTTGTAGTTTTGTGGTTGCAACCGATGACCTGGGATTTAGGTCATTAGATTTTGAAAATAACCAATAGGATAGGTCTTACAAAACCCCACAAGAAACCCTTATCTCCCCATTCCCCTACCCACATTTTCCTAAAACAATCCTCTGATGACTTTTCTGGTGATTTTTTCCGCTCCGCCACAAGTCCTCTGACCACCAATCGTGCCTCCTCCACTGTCACCATAGCTTCTCACCGCGATTGCTGCCTCTATCGCCATAGCTGCCTCATCTACAGCTATTGTCGCCCAAGTTTCTACTATTCCTCTCCACTGCCATTGCTACCTCCATTACTATTGCTTCCAAGATTGTTGTTGTTGCTCTCTAACGCCATTGTTGTTCAAGTTGCTTCTCCGTCACTGCTCCTGGTTGCTTCTCTACTATCACTACTCCAAGTTGAGAATTGAGTTGCTTCACCACTGGTCCAAGCTAAGGATTGTGTTGATCTCTCCTCCAATCTAGTGAGGTAGGTTTTTCTCTACCTTTTCTTGCATATGCAAGTATGAAAAAATTCAAACTATGAAGCTGCAAATGGATCATTAGATTAGTTATAGTTTGTTTCATGGCAACTGCTACTCAGATAACCATAGTAATTCTAAAGATAATATGTTGTTGGCTTATATTTAATTAGATTGTGATGAATTGTCTAATTATGATGAAAATGCATAAATGTAACTACATATTTAGTCAGAATAGAAATATATTTGTAAACCCTAATATGTTGTTGACCTATATCTAATTAGATTTTGATGAATTGTAAAGCCTAAAATTATATCTAACTATGTGTTTAGTTAGATAGTGATGAATTCTAATGAGATTGTGATGAATAAAATACCCTAAAATGCATATATGAGTATCCGATTAGAAGATTCCAAACCCTAATTTCTATATCATGTCATTGGCCTAGAAACCCATCCAAGATCTACTCATTAGGAGTAAACCTTGGATAGTCCCCAATTTGGGACTGTTCTAGAGCATGCCATCTCACTTAGGATGTAAGTGTATAATGTGTGTTTAATTTATATAAATTTTGACATCATTTCCAATTTTTTATCTGGGTACATATGTAGGTGGGTATTTACCCATCTACGTTGGCGTACTTGGAGAACTGTAGGGAAATGTTATAAAAATTTATTGAAATCAAACACACATTATACACTGACTAGTGAAATGAACTGCTCAATAATGGAATAGGTGGTACACATTCATGAATTTGAATGCTACTAGATGATTAGGTCCCAATTCAAACATTTTTTTTTAAATGCGTATATTAGAGATCCAATTAGAAGATTCTAAACACTCTATTCTTAACCGTGTTGTTGGCCTAGAAACTCATCTGAGATTAACTCATTAGGAGTAAACCTTAGATAGTCCCCAGTTCGGGACTGTTCTTGAACACTTCATCTCACTTAGGATGTAAGTGTATAATGGGTGTTTGATTTCAATAAATTTCAAAAGCATTTCCCCTTCTGTTCTTTGGGTACATGTGTAGGAGAGTATTTGCCCTTCTACATCGGTATACTTGGAGAATTGTCAGAAAATGCTACCAAAATTTGTGGAAATCAAACACACATATACACTTACTAGTGAGATGAAGTGCACAAGAATGGGATAGGTGGTACACATTGATGAATGTGAATGCTACTAGATGATTTGGGTTCAAATCAAACATGTTATTTTCTAAAATTATATTGTTAGCTAGAACTTGATGAGCTACTCGTCTCCTATCTTATCATAGAATGGATTGATCATGGATGTCTAAACCAAATCACTACACTCTAGAGTTTATTAATGGTCTCGATGAATTTCTAAGATTTGTAGAGGAGCATACAAAACAACCTGGAGACAGGTTATATTGCCCCTTCAAGAATTGTAGTAAGAATATGAAAGTCAACATTTTTGACATGATCAAAAATCATATCATGTGCAACGGGATTGTATAGGGCTATACAGAATGGTACTAGCATGGAGAGATTCCTATTATGAGGTCAGAAGATGTTGGTAGTGGTAGTTGTGTCGAAGAAGAAATGGCTAACAATGTTGATGAAAACAAACCAATTCAACATACACGATTGATGTGATGCTAGATAGTTATGGGGTAAATGTTATAGACCCACCTTCCTTATTTTGAAACATTGTGCATGATGCTAAGAAATCATTATACTTAGGTTGTACTAAGTTTACAAAGTTAAGTTCTATGTTGAGATTGTATACTTTGAAGGCTAATAATAGATGGGCGATAAAAGCTCCACTTCTTTAATGTCTTTGTTAAAAGAAATTCCCCATGAAAGCAATGAGCTTCCAATCTTCACATACAAAATGAAAGATATATTATGCCTAATACACACGAACCACACATCAAATGCAGGTATACGTATCAATGTAATACAGGCCCAAAGAGGCCTAGATGTTGAACTTAGGGAAACATTCTCTAGAGACTACTACTAACTGTGATGTGATCAACTAAGCTAATGAAAACTTTGAGTGAAGGTTTAATTATCTAAGATGTAGAAAATAAATCTATGATTACTGGTTGTTTTGATCTCAAATGGAGTGAATTCCTTAGGATTAGGGCTTCACCACGACTAGCATTGAAATTAACATCATAGCATTAACAATTATCTCTCATAACTCTCGGCAAAGAGACCTATAGTAAGAATTACCCGCTCTCATGACATAATTCACTACCTAATCTAATACCAATCCTGCTCTCGTCGTAATTACATTATTAGTTAGGTGCTTTATTGAAACCTCTGGGTTATTCTCTTCACATTTGTAAGCCTCCTTTCTCAAGGTGAGATATAAAACATGAAATTTTATGAATTTTCAATCCCTAATCCCTCTATTGAAGAAATTAACAGTGTAATTAATTACCTATGGTGATCAAGCTTAGATAGTTTGTTATACTTTCATATAATTATGTGCAAAAATTAAGAGAAAAAGATATATTAATGCATAAAAGTCAATTACAATGTATAACCAAGCTACTATGGGTCCTAAGGAACAAGAGGTTTAACCCCACATGATTTCCATTGTCAAATACATAAGAGAGAAGAAGAAAAATGTGAGGAACATTAGAGAACTAAAAGAACCCTTGAAGAAGATGGTCTGGATGACTCCTTCATGTGAACATGACAATTTGCGAACCTCTGGCTACAAATTCATCCACTGAAAGTGCCCTAATCTCATGAAACGTGGCTTTCTTCTCCATTTTCTCCTCGCCTTGATCTCGGCTATCGTATAATGTAATAGAATGAGATAATTAGGTTTGGCTGAACTCCCCCTAAGTCATAGAAGTGACTTAGGGCGTCATTAATTGCCAACTATTTGATTAAGTATAGTCTACAGATATGCCTGATACCGCCGTGTTGGTACTACTAATAGGGTGTTATTACTACCGACACCTTCGATAGTTGTGGTCTCCTGTGCAGTTGTTGGTACTACCGAGTTGATGTCGATAGTACCATGATTTCTCAGGAAATTTTGAATCCTTCCTGTGAGGTTATCGATAGTATCAACTTCCTTGGTCGGTACTACCAACTTTTCTCAATTCCACATATCCCTTTCTAAGAAAGTGTTGGTACCACCGACAACAAAGTCGGTAGTACTGAGTTGTGTAGTTTCTTGTAGATTCATCTAAAATTCATAAAAAACAAACATAAACTCCCAAATAATAATAATATAACAAGAACATTAAAATTACATGTCTTTGATACAATTATGTGTCATAGGCTAATGATAATAAATAATGTACAAATTAATATGAAAATGAACAATAAGTGCACAAAATTCCATAATAAAAATCTCGTGAAAATGACAATTATCCAGTGCATCAAATTCCTCTAAGCTAAAATGTTGCTCATCCTCGAGCAACACAACCTCAGATCTATTTGAATCAAGTTATCAAAAGGACATAAATATGAATTTCCTTTCTCAACTATTTCCACCTGGCAAATAATAAATAGTGTACAAATTAATATGAAAATGAACAATAAGTGCAAAAAATTCCATAATAAAAATCTCGTGAAAATGATAATTATCCAGTGCATCAAATTCCTCTAAGCTAAAATGTTGCTCATCCTCGAGCAACACAACCTCAGATCTATTTGAATCAAGTTATCAAAAGGACATAAATATGAATTTCCTTTCTCAACTATTTCCACCTGGCAGTTCCAAACTGGCCTTTATTGACCATTGAACAATCAACTAGTCTAAAGTGACCAAAAATATTCATAAAAGTTGTCCATCCTTAGATCAATGAAACACTATCAATAGAGCAGTTAACATCATAGTCAATCATACATTCGATTGGTGCAACATGTGATTCCCTATCTACATTTCTCTTTCCTAACTACCAACTACTTGGAAGTAGTTCCCCTTATAAGAACGAATGAGGAGGTCAAACATATATGTGGCCTACCAATAAGAATAATGGATTGAATTAAATAGATGGCTTATGAATAATCACAAGTAGCATCCAAATTATTTATGCAAAAGTAAAACATGATGAACCTATATGGTGAAGATAATGAGAAATGTATGAATCCTATTGCCTAATATTATGGGTGGAATGATGCATGTATTAAAAACCTCATCAAATGGATGAGAATAAAGTAGAAAAAAGAATACATAATGTGAATGTTTCCATCTCTTTCTGAAGAGTTTATGACATCCTTTCTCCCTCTTTATTTCATAACATTAATTTTTTGTCTTTTTTGCATTGGCCCACTATTTAACATGATGGAAAGTTATTATTGGGGCTTCATTAACATCACATTCATTTAATATTTTCCTTCATTTTTCCGAGGGTATAGATGTGTACCCCTGCACTTTATTTTCATAGGAAAACAATATAACCACATGATGTGGAAGTGAATGATAAAAAATTCTTGCTGTCTAGATGTAATACAATTATTATGACACTACATGGTTTGCACAAAAATTGTTTATGAATACTTTTTTTCTCATTTTGTAACAAATGCAATAAAAGAGAAACTAACTATCATGTCACCTATTATTCCATGCAATGCAACCAAAAGGAAATAATTCAGATTACTTGATCATCTTAAGGTGTTGGATCAAAATGAGTAGAAAATGGATGGAATCACATAATTAGGAGACAATGCCTTTCCTAAACTATGATATGACCCTCTCTAATGACCTATCTACGATGTTCCTTAGGATTTCTTTCTTAAATTTCAATTTAAGACCTCGTTGATTGTTTGATCAATTCAGACTCAAACCCCATCTTCATCCACATTACATGAATAATTGAGATGTCCATTCATATCAACTGCACAATAGTTGACTAACCCATACACTTCCTCTAGGAGGTGTAACTCAAGAAATTTGCAACTGAGCCATTAATTTTTTTCATTTTAATATATATTGCAAAAAACCAATAGCACATGACAATGACATGAATCATGAATTAAACTTTACTATTACACTAGATAGATTGTTGATCCTACAACTTGGAAAAAGAAAAGATAAAAAAAACAATGACTAAAAGATAAATAAAAAGTAAATGATAGAGTTGTTCCAACACCCCCTAAGCTCGAACATGACTATATCCGCATAGTCAGAATCCATCTTAAGAGGTGGTACCGATCAAAAGGGTGGTGGCAGTGGTCATGGTGGCTAAAATGTTTTTGGCTTTTGTGGATCAAATTACGTTGGTGTCTCTCCCTAGATGTTTGTGATACCAACTTGATTAGTTTTGGTACCAAGACATGGCATCCACTATCCTTCTTTAAGCTCTACCAGTTGGTACCACAGACCTGTGTGCCGGTGGTATCGAAATCCTATTATGTAGCTCTATTAATTTTATTAAGAAAAGTCAGTAGTACTTAGTCTTTAAAATTTCTTGATGCTTCCGAGCATTATCTCTGTATCTTGAACTTGGAGCTGGTTGGACATCAGTACTATGGACTTCTTGTTGGTAGTACTGATGCTTTACAAGTTAACTCAGTTCCTTTTTTGCAAAACGTCAGTGCTACCGACTCCATGTCGGTACTACAAAGTTCCTTTGAATTTTTATTTGGCCTCCCTGTGATGTCGTTGGTACTACTGACTCTGTTGTTGGTACTACTGAATTATCGTCAGCCTGAAAACCCACACAAATGATCAAGGAAACTTTTTATATAAAACAAATGAAATGCAAATAAACCTATGAAACTACAAATTTGAATGTAAAGAGCAAAAGGATGGTTGGGTTGCCTCCCAAAAATCAGCCTTGTTTTACATCATTGACTTGATAAGATGTGTTTTCTTCATTCTGGGTTGTCACAGGATGGTTGTGAAGATTCATTTGGAAGTCTAAACTTCATTTTGTCATTGTCTATCCTCAATGTCAAGTAACCTCTACCAATGGCAGTGATCATGTCAGCCTTAGCTTGGAACGACCTTCCTAACAACATCTTTGATCCTCGAATCTCAGGCATATCCATAACCACAATGTAACCAGAAAGATGAATTTGTCGACTTTGACTAGAACATATTAACATATCCCATATGGCCTCACAATTGATCTGTATGCCAAATTGATGCATGGGTTTTTAGTAATTTTCACAGGCATATTTTCCTTGATTTCATGTGTTAATTTGTCATTTATTTGATTAACTATGCATGCAATACTATCAATGGCTTGTTCAATCTGAATGCATCAAATTATATGCTTTTTTATAGTTTAAAATGGTTTAATATTCATCCTGAGTACTTATCCACATTTTGTGCAATTTGAGGTACAATTACTTTCACAGACTCAATACTACCGAAACTAAAAGTCGATGGTACTGAGTACTGAACCAGAAGACTCGCCCAACCTCAATACTATCGAGTACCAAAGTCGGTAGTGCCGAAACCACATTAGTAAAGTGCAAGAATGAATCATGAAAACTCATTACTATCGAGTCCACAAACTTGGTACTACTGAGATGGCATCAAGGAGGCATGCTCGAGCGACCTCAAGACTCAGTGCTATCGAGACAAGTCAATAGTACCGACATTGTGATAGACTATGGTTACCCTAGAAACTCAATACTACAAATTTTCCAATCAGTACTACCGAGTCTTCCCGATTAGGAAATCTGAAGATAGCATTCTAATCTAATGGCTGGCATTATTTCTTAGCTTAAGTTATTCCTATGACTTAAGGGAATTTGGCCAGACCTAAGGAGGGAGTCATTTTCCATTGTGTGGCACCGAAGAGTGAGGAGAGAAGAGCAAGGAACCAAATGCTTCACCCATGATGATCTGAGCACCTCCGGAGGGCAAATCTGCAGGCGA
This sequence comes from Alisma plantago-aquatica, assembly GCA_963693085.1. NCBI lineage: Eukaryota > Viridiplantae > Streptophyta > Magnoliopsida > Alismatales > Alismataceae > Alisma > Alisma plantago-aquatica. The sequence continues at coordinate 1,733,080,830 of OY856409.1, read as the reverse complement.
AAGACAACAAATTACACATATGATGTAGGGGATCATCTGGATCAACCATTCTCTAGGGGTTACTTTAGTTTTTCTAATGTCCCCGTGTTGTTCTCTTTCTCTACCATGTATTTGTCAATGGAAACCATTCAGGGCTAAACCCCTTGATTCCTTAAAATGCGGGAGTAGCCCAAATTTGCATTGTAATTGATTTGCATGCATTAATATCATATTTATCCCTATTTTTCGAATATAAATTTGACATTGTTTTGTTCTATATATGCTTGATCATCGTAGATACATTATAAGACCCTTAATCATTTTGGGAGAGAGGTTAAGTGTTCGAAAATCATAGATTTACCGATTTATTGCACCCTTGAGAAAGGTGGAGAAAAAACGGAAGGAGAAACCCAAAGATTGATCATAAAGCATCTAACTAATCAACCAAATACTATGGAAATGGGATTGGAATTATAATAGGTAGTGAACTATACTTCAAGAGTGGCTAGTTCTTCCTACAGGCTCTTTATCTAGGGATAGGGGTAATATATATTAGTGTGTGGAGTTAATTGCAATGTTATCTGTGGTGAAACCAGTGTCCTGAGGAATTCCCTTAAATATGAGTAAATTAAATCTTAAGCTTGTTTTGTTTCTACATTTGTTTAAATTTTATCAAACCAGTTCAACTTTTACCAGCCTAGCTGATTAGATCATAGTTAGTAGTAGTATTCTAGAGAACATTTCCCTGTGTTCGACTCATGCCTCAAAAGGCTTGTATTACTTTGATACGTTCTCTTACGTATAACACATGGTAAACATGTGTCAAGTTTTTTGCACCGTTGTAGAAAAAATGGCAAAATCCAACCCTACGAGTGTTGTGGTCGGCCACTCTAGGCCAACCCTTTTTATTTTTAGTTCTATTTCACTCAATGCTGAATCATACATCATTATTGTTTCTAGCTCCACTATCGTGTTCTGACAATTATTTTTCTACTTTCAGATACTAGTGTATGGTGCATATTTGAGCCCCTGATTACAGAGAGCCATCTTCACCGTGTTTCGGGCAAGAAAAACTCCTTCACAGAGAAAGGGAATTTGGAAGATCTATAGACAGATTCAACCGAACTTCACCACTGACAACTCTGCCTGAAGGACCTGAAACATCAGAGGAACCTAAGTCAGCAGAAATGGGTGATGGAAAAGAAGAGTAGACGATATGGGAGAGGATCAAAGCCTCTTCCTCAATAGCTCAAAAAGGACCAATCAAAAGACAAATCATCAATGTGGGTAGCAATAAGATTGATTCGGTATTGATCTCTTCAGTCAAATCCCATGCTTTCCACGACCATAGTTCTAAAGACCTGATGACACACATCACTAACCTTATTGAGAACTATGATATGGTTAAGATAGACATAATATCGGTGAATGTCATATATCTAAAATTATTCCTGTCGTCTTTGGAAGATAGCGCAAAGTCATGGTTTTACAATCTTGATTATGAGTGTATGGAGACATGGGATTAGATGATCGATGCTTTCTTCCTCCATAAAAGACAAATGACCTGGTAAAAAAGATCTATAATTTCATATAGCAAGCTGACGAATCATATTTTACAGCATGGGAGAGATTCCAAAATATACTACTGAAGGTACCTCATCACGGTATTGATTTGTTGGGATAGGTGAAGATCTTATACTATGGTCTGCATAAGGGAGAGAGAACCACACTTGACAATGCAGGAGCATGTTTCTTCCTCAACAACAAATCTGCCCACTGTCATGAGATATTAAAGAACATGTCTAAGAACCAGTCATGTGGCGAAGAGAGAGAGCTTTCAGCAATCGTCAAAAGTGTCGGGGAGTCTAAGGTCATCTCTGTGTTAAATTAAAAGTTGTACATGATTGCAAAAAAGTTGTGTGCCAATGATGGACCACCTTCAGAAGAAGAAGAAGAGGAATGCAAGTTTGTGTGCCAAAAAAAGTAGTATCGGGGCAATGACTACTCATGGAGCACTAGTACATAATCGACCTTTAGTGTCAGTTATTTAAGGCCTTTAGTGTCAGTTTCTAAGCGAAACCTATGTGGGCGACACTAAAAGCCCAGTCGTTACACGTCGGTTCAAAAACTGACGCCAAAACCCTTCGTGCGCCACCGAAAATGCGCCAGCAGGAAACTATAGGTGTCGGTTATTAGATAAGAAACCGACGCCATATACCTTCGCGCAACAAAAAGGGCACCATTTTGGGCACTATCAGCGTCGTTTATTAGATAAGAAACCGACGCCATAGGCACTATAGGCGTCGGTTATTAGATACAAAACCGACACCATATACCTTCGCGCCACAGAAAGGGCACCATCTTGGGCACTATCACGTCGGTTATTAGATAAGAACCGACGTCATATAAATCCCAACACGGCCATGCTGGCCAACACGACCATGGTGTCTGGTCCACTGCCACCGCCGTGCACTCCCAACACGGTCGTGCTGGCTAGCACGACCGTGGTGTCTGGTCTGCTGCCACGGCTGTGCTGGCCAGCACGGCCGTGGTGTTAAGGAAATAGATGTCAGTTACTATTAGAAACCGACACTGTAACTATGTGGCATCAGTTTTATACAAATAACCGACGCCTATTTTTTGTTTTTTTTTTCTATCAGTCTGCAGACCTGCTGTATGGCTGGTCGTAGGATGAGAAACCTGCAGTTCAGTTATGAACTGTAGGTTTTACGACATCCATTGATATCAGCCAACAACAGGCCACAAACCTACAAAATTAACAACAAAAATATTCACACATTTAGCAATGCAACCTGCAGTTCCATTTGATTTTCACACATTTAGAAACATTCATGTAGCTAGCAATCTGTAGTTCCATTCATTTTCACATTCACACATGTAGAAACATTCATATAGCAACCAACAGTTTCATTCATTTCACTCTGACACATGTAGAAACATCCAGACATGTAGAAACATTCACACATATATTATAATTCATAAATTCATTTACAAAATATCATTCTTTAGTCATTATTCTCTATCAACATCCCAATTATATCTTAAATCCCCCACTACTTGTATGGCTGTTGCCCATTCTTCTCTTACTTCATTTAATTCTCCCGTCGTATAGGGAGCATGTACATATGGTAAGGTCGTTCCTGTAGTGTGGTCAGTTTTAAACACCTGTAAAGAGAATGATGTATATATATAATTAATGAGCTATAAATAAGATTGATATATTTCATATTATCAAATGAGACTATATAATACCTCAGCAATACAATCGATGTCCATTGCGGCATATTTGATAATCATGTGCATAAATCGCATCACATAGTATCCACATGCCCATCCGTTATCTTGTGTAGCACACTATAAATTCAAACATACAAAATATTAAAAAATACAACTAATTAAGCATTGTTCACATAAATAATATATACATATATTACAGTCGGGAACTTACTTTCACATTCTTCCAAATTATTGGCTGGTTCTTTTTCGTGGGGACCTTTCCTCCAGCCTTTTTGAACTCATCAAAACCCCTACATGTTAATGTAACATAGTACATTGCATAATTAAATAGTAATGTAATAACATATGTTAATGAATATGAAAATGAAATATTTCTCACCGGAATAATGCCATTTTCATTATGTGTCCATAGTTTGTATTCAATTTACTCCCCTTAGGATATAGATAATAGACAGTGAATGTCTCAGGGACAATAACCAGTAACTCCCAATGCATACCACTAGAGATAAAAAAGTTAAAAATTAATAACTCAAAATCCATAATAAAAATGTAATTTTCTTAAGTCCAAATTATAATAAGCAAAGTAAACTTACTCTACATTGAATGGAGCCATTATCATCGTCTTCTTATTTTGAGCAAAAATTGTAAAAGCCTCACAGCAGTATTGTTGAACTGACGGAGGGTCTTTAGCTACAAGACTAATCAAAGATGGAATAAAAAATCCTACATGTTCGAATGCAAAATCTGCACATATCTTGTCTAAGTAGCTGCAAAATATGTATTAATTACGCATGCATTAATAAATAAGAAACCAAATCACCAGATCCTACACAAGGTATATGGATGTATAAAGAAGATCTCACCTTATCCATAGCTCTATCACAGATGTATTTAGCCAATCATATCGAAACAACTCCAAAATATCTTGTATAAATAGTTTGCTTTCGTATGATTGACCTGCAACATCTGAATCTATAGAAACAGTTATAGGGCAAATTTATATCATGTTCGCCTAACCATATTGCCATACCCCTACAGTTAGGACCTAACGGGACAGGTAGGTCCTGTGGAACCCAACTGGGTAATGTAGGAGGTGGAAGTGGAGGCCTAGATGTTGTGGGTGTCTTCTTTTTAACCTGTATATATATATAATAATTTCAGATCAACTGACATCATATACACACACTAACAATTTAACGTAATGTAAATTTACCATACAATTTCAGTAAAGATGACATCCGCTTTTAGCCACAATATCACTCTGCCTTCTGCCTCACCAAGCGTTTCACAATCTGGGTGGGCATATGGCAATGGAAGATCCATCCACTTGGGGAATACATGTACCGGGCTCACATGAATCCAACCAGCTAGTAATGGAGACCCGTGAAACATTTCCCCTGGTAGGGATGGGTAAGACGATGCCTCTGCAATGAAATATTCATTAACTTTTAGAAGGCATGGCTTCAACCCCTACAAATTTTTGTGTAAACAATGTTATATACATATATACATATCATCTTGAATTAAAAAACTAGTTACTATGTCATAAAAATACTTACATCGGATTTGCTAGGTGGTGGGTCTACAGGATTACTCCCAACCTCTACACTAGGAGTAGAGCTTGCAATAGGAGACACCATAGGTATTGTCTGGTAAGTGGCAGTCTGAGATGCCTGCCACTTTTTCATTGCTTCTTCGAGTTTCCTATCAAATAGCTTATCTACCTATACATGGATAAAAGAAACATCAAATTCTAATTATTGAATTCTCTTTTACAGTAACATCTACAAGGAAAAAATATGTTACCTCTTCTTGTGAAAGTCCCACTTTTGGGACATGTTTGCGCTGGGATGGCCCAAAAAAAGCTTTGATGCCCACACCAGCGCCTGCAGACCTAACACGTCCAGGATGCTCTGGGTTACCCAGAGCAACTGTCAATTCATCCCTTGTGCCCTCAGGGATGAACTTGCCTTGTTTCCTCAGCTCGTGCAGCTCCCGCTAATCGCCAAAACAAATATTTGTAATTAAGTAAACACCACAAATAATCAATATTTGAACGATTGTTGTAAGAGTTGTATTTTACCATTTTTGCAGCCGCCTCAGCAGTTGCGGGCTTCCTTATTTCTCCCTTCTTATTTTTCCTCCCAACTATCCGGACATCATTGCGAGGCAGAGGTGTGCTACCTATAGTGGAGGACTCCTGAGTAGCAGTAGACTGAGCAGTAGCCTCAGACCATAGTCTTTGGTGAATGCCTGCATACCCCTTTGGACCCATTGTGTGGTCATGCACATTCAGTGCACACCTTGATCTTTGTGCCTCACTGAGGGCCTAGTTAGTATGCACATTAATGATTTGGTTAGTAACAGTAAATGTTATTCTTGAATAGGTGAATACAACATATATTAATGAGATTGGGACTGACGCCTAATACCTTGAATTCATCAGTTTGTCTTGAAGCAACAAACGCGTCCCATTCTTCTTTGTCCAGGAAGTTCCACTATTCAGTGGTTGTCTTCTTCCTCTTGTCAGCTTCTTTTATGTATTCTCGGGTGAGATTTGTCCTATAGTTCCTTAGGACTCTCCCACAACATTGCATCACGCATTTACGATGCAACTTTTCATCCAATTCAAATATACTCTGCAAAATAGAATTGCTATTAACTAGTATCCAAAAAAATAGTAATCTACAAAATAGAATTGCAAATTAATAATAACTCATGCATAAATCCTTCCATATTATGTCTTTCTTCTCCTTAGAAACTTTATGCCAAGAATCTATCTTACAACCGCAATGGCTACGAGTAACATACCCAAGATATGAAACAAATGAATTGCGATTCACACCAGATGCATTTCCTACATTATCAAAATCCACAACAAGTTTGGGTCCATTGCCCTTTTGCACTATTAACTTCTTCATCATAGTGATGCCCCTTCTCTTGTCAACTTTTTGGTGTTGCTGATCAAGTGCCTCAAGTGCTTCAGATGGTACATGTGCATCATCAACCTAAAATTTGAAAAAATAAACACATTTACAAGATATAAATGGACATATAGATATAAATATATGATATATTTTTAAAACTTACATTGTGAGGCGGCACATTGATGTCCTCACCCTCACGGTAATCATCAGGAGAATGCTCAGCCATCTGAAAATTCACATTCATATTGTAAAGTAATTCAAATTGTAAAGCTCACATTGTAAAGTTCACATTCACATTGTAAAGTAATTCACAATGTAAAGTTCACATTATAAAGTAATTCACATTGTAAAATTCACATAGTAAAGTTCACATTCACATTATAAAGTTCACATTGTAAAGCTCACATTGTAAAGTTCACATTCACATTGTAAAGTAATTCACATTGTAAAGTTCACATTATAAAGTAATTCACATTGTAAAATTCCCATTGTAAAGTTCACATTCACATTGTAAAGTTCACATTCAGAAAAATAAAACATATAAGAAAATATAAACATGCCTCTAATATTGCAATTTTTTATCAATTAACATTCCTTCATTGTGATCTCCGCGCACATACAAGTCATCATTAGCTTCAATATTTGCTGGTGTTGGCAACCCAATTGAGAATGGACTGGAGTCATCATACTTATCATAGTATTGTTCTTCATCTATAGGATCTTCAATGAACTGTCTTTTACCATGAAGAACAATCGACCATTTATCATTTGCATGATCATCGATATAAAATACTTGTTTCGCATGTGATGCCAATATGAATGGTTCACCCTTCTCTCCAATCTTTTCAAAGTTCACTAAAGTGAAACCCAATTCATCCACTATAACTCCTTTAGTGTTATCAACCCAATTACATTTGAAGAGCAGAATTCTGAAATCTATGTAGTCAAACTCCCATATGTCTTCAATGACACCGTAATATGACATTTTAGCTTAACGCGGACTCTTATCCTTTGCACTTGCAAAAAACATAGTCAATGCTTGAAGGGTGACCCCACTGTTTTGGATGACACTCTTATCATGTTGGCGCTTTGTGTAATATGTGAATCCATTAATGTCATGCCCTTCATAAGACATAACAGTCAATTTTGGTTTAAAGGTGAGGCATTTGATAATTTCAGTAATATCAACTGGTGTTTGAGATAGTTGATGTAAGACTTTATTTTTAAACCACTTAATAAATGTCTTGTTATGCTCTCTAGCAAGCCACATTGTATTGGCTCGAGGATATTGTCTCTTAATGAAATTGGTATGTTCCTCGATATAAACGTTCACTTCGTCCATGTTGTGTAAAATATACAAGTGACCTTATTCCAACTGCTCACGGCTGATTACTTTCACACGTGATCCCAAAATTCCTTTGCCAAATTGCTCGTAAATATTCTTGTCATTATCAGGAGTGTCATTACCACTGAGAAAGTCATTGCAAAAATCCATAACCTCTCTTACCACATAACCCTTGATAATACTCCCTTCAGGCCGATAACGGTTTCGAACATCACTTTTAAAAACGCTCATGTATTGTTCAAAGGGATACATCCAATGCAAGAAAACTGGTCCCAACATTTTCACTTCCCTAGTCAAGTGTACAACAAGATGTACCATGATATCAAAGAACGACGAAGGAAAACACATCTCAAGCTGACATAGGGTAACAACCACTTCTCTTTGCAATTTATCAAGAGTATCAGGGTCAATAACTTTGCTGCACAGATTGTTGAAAAAGAAACAAAGTCTGGTGATTGCAAACCTTACATGCTTCGGAAATATAGATCTAATTGCCACATGCAATATTTGTTGCATTAGAGTGTGACAATCATGAGATTTAAGACCTATCAACTTCAGATCTTTCATTGATACCAATCTACGAATGTTGGATGAGTAACCCTGTGGGACCTTAACATTTACCAAACATTCACAAAAAGCTTTCTTCTCCTTTCTAGAGAATGTGTAACAAGCATGAGGTAAGTATGTCCTCCGATTTCCCATTTCATGAAATTCTGTTAATTCTGACCTTATTCCCATTTCACGTACGTCTAATCTGGATTTTATCCCATCTTTAGTCTTACATGGTATATTCAACAAAGTACCAATGACACTATCACAGATATTTTTCTCAACGTGCATGACATCGATACAATGCCTGACTGTCAAAGAACTCCAATAAGGAAGATGCCAAAATATTGACTTCTTCTTGAATAAAGATTTGTCACTCCGTGTAGACATAGTACATTGTGATCTCTTACCAAATTCATTGACAAAGTCTTTTACTCTTTCATAAACAACCTCCCCTGGTATAGGTTTAGGTGCACTCCGTTCCTCATTCAGTCCATTGAATGTTTTGTGCTTCCTACGATACAGATGAAATTTTGTAAGAAACCTTCGATGACCGAGATATACAGTCTTACCGCCATGTTTTAGTCTTATTGAATCAGTGTTCTCTACACATATAGGACACGCTTTAGCTCCTTTGACACTATATCCAGACAAATTCCCATATGCTGGAAAGTCATTAATAGTGCAAAACAACATAGCATGCAAACGAAATGTCTCTCTTCGTGAAGCATCATAGGTCATCACACCTTCACCCCAGAATTTCTTTAAGTCATCAATCAGAGGTTCAAGATAAACATCGATGTCATTTCCAGGTTGTTTAGGGCCCGATATCAACAACGACAGCATTACGTACTTATTTTTCATACACAGCCAGAGAGGAAGATTGTATATAACAAGCATGACTGGCCAAGTGCTATGTTGGTTGGTCAATGTCCCGTACAGATTCATCTCATCTGTACAAAGCCCAAGTCTTAGATTCCTGACTTCTTCCCCAAATTCAGGGTACAATAGATCAATCTTCTTCCACTGTGGGGAATCAGACGCATGTCGTTGGATCCCATCATTATTTTTCTTAACATCTGCATGCCACCTCAAATTCTTTGCATCTATCGGATTGGCAAACAATCATTGAAACTGTGATATTATAGGTAGATACCACATCACCTTGGCAGGAGAACCAGTTTTGGACTCCCCCGAAGTCTTCAATTTATACCATGACGCACCACATTTTGGACAATCTTTCAAATCCACATAGTCCTTTTGAAATAATACACAATCATTCAGGCATGCGTGTATCTTCATGGCATCCATTCCCATTGGGCACAACAATTTGTTTACCTGGTATGTTGAGATTGGCAGCTCGTTTCCTTCAGGAAGCATTTCTTTCAACAAAGACAACAATGACGTGAAGCTTTTGTCGCTCCATCTATTGTTAGTCAGCTTATACAATCTCAACACAGCGCTAAGCTTTGTAAACTTAGTACAACCTCTGTATAACGATATCTCAGCATCATGCACAATGTTTCTAAAAATGGGGGGTGGATCAGTGTGCTCTACCCCAAAACTATCCAGCATCGCATCAACGATGTCTACTGGAACTGGTTCATTCACATCTACATCATCGTAGGCTATTTCTTCTTCCACACAAGCACTGCTATCGACATCCACTGGTTTCGGGTTTGAAATCTCTCCATGCCAGTGCCATTCTGTATAGCCTTGTACAATACTGTTGCACATGACATGACTTTTGATTTTGTCACCAGTGATGTCTTTCAAGTTGTTACCGCAATGCCTACATGGAAAGTAGAACCTATCTCCAGGTTGTTTCCTATGTTCCTCGGCAAATCTAATAAACTGGTCAAGACTAGAAATAAACTCTGGGGTGCAACGATTGTGAATGGACATCCATGATCTATCCATTCTATGATCAAAGAGAAAACAAGTATATATTACAACAAGATTAGGGTCTAGGGTTAACAGATTAGAGTTTTTGCATAGTTAAAACTTTAGGCCAAAAAATACATGTGTTGTCATTCTTATATATAATAAATGTGTATCACCTATCCCATTCTTGAACACCTAATCTCACTAGTAAGTGTATAATGTGTATTGGGTTTTCGAGAAAATTTCGGCATCATTTCCCTGTTGTTCTCTAAGTACATATGTACTTAGAGAACAAACGGGGAAATGCTACCAAAATTTTCTCAAAAACCCAATACACATTATACACTTACATCCTAAGTGAGATTAGGTGTTCAAGAACAATCCCAAACCGGGGACTATCCAAGATTTACTCCTAATGAGTAAATCTTGGACGGGTTTCTAGGCCAACAAATACATGTGCTATCATTCTTATACCTACAATCCTAGTTTCATCATTCATATCCTAGTTCTTCAAGTTAGGTGATTAACATTGTCAATATACTCAAAAAGGAAACAAGCTACCAATTTCATAGATAGGACGGTAGAGATACCCTATGATCTAGATCTAATGGTTCATAATGAGTCTGTGATAAAGTTACATCACTAGATGATTATATAATTTCAAAAGTAGTACACAAATAAATTCAAATGATTAGATAACTAAATAAAAACAGTAGACAAAAAAATACAAATAAGTAGATGAATAAATACAAATCTATTGATAAACTAATATAAATCAGTAGATGATGATCAATTAATTGCTGAATCAGTGCATAAATAAATACAAACATTAGATGAATACATATAGATCAATTGAAAAATATAGTTAAATCAGTTGATAAATAAATTTCATTAAGTAGATGATTAAATCATAACAAAATCAGTACATAAATAAACACAAATAAGTAAATAACTTTAAAAAAATAAAAAAATGCCCAGCAGCAGCCTAGGTGTGCCATGGCACCACCCAAGCAGCCGCCGGAGCAGAGGAAGAAGGAAGAAGGTAGGGCGGGCATACCTTGAGGGCAGAGGAGAGCAGCGGCCGGAGCAAGACCTAGCAGCAGCTGGCAGCCGGCGTCGGCGGCGAGGAGAGGAGAGGAGCGGTGATGAGGGCAGTGAGGAGAGGATAGCAGCCACTGGCGGGGGAGGCGGAAAGGAGAGGAGAGGCGCCGACGAGGAGCGGCGGCGGAAGGGAGAGCAGCAGGAGAGGCGGCGAGGGTGTCAACCAGGAGTGATGGAGGTGCGGGGGAGCAACGGTGGCTGGGGCAATGACGGCGGGGAGCAGAATCACCAGACCTAGTAGAGTCACAATCAAACAGAGACAATGGGGAAAATAGATCTGTTTCACGGGGCTATTAACTGTACCATAGGCGTCGGTTATTCAAATAAACCGACACATAAAATTAACAGTGTCAGTTCTCCACAAAAACCGACACCTATTCTCAACTATAGTCGTCGGTTGTAACTACAAAACAACCGACGTCTAAATACATATGCCGATTAAAAAAATTGTTCTTGATTAATGACCATAGTCGTCGGTGTCTTCTGACAACCGAAACTTAAAGGGTGTGAAAAATTCCCCGCGGACATCACGGGAAAAATCATAAGCGTCGGTCATTGTGGTTAAACCGACGACCAAAATGTGCCCAATTTCTGTCTCACAAATAACCTTTAGTCGTCGGTTTATTATTTATCAACCGATGCCATATGTTAAATTTTGGAGGTAATTTTTTCCACTGGAAATTTTGGATTTGGCGGTTAATTTTAGGCGTCGGTTTTTTATTAAGTAACTGACATTGAATAGAAGAGGTACCCGTGTCTGGGCACCCTTCATAGATTGGATGTCGGTTTATGTTATCAATCGACACTGTATAGTTTCGGTGTCAGTTTATTTATACAACCGACACCTGTAAAAGTGACTTTATAAGCCAATTCTGTAGTAGTGGAGGAAGGATCCTAAGTTCTCATGGTAGGATCTCAACAACTTCCAACAAGACCCTTCTCAGGAGCAACAACCTAGGCCACAACAGTTTGGTGCTCAAGCATAATATCAACAAGAATAAAAGAATATTGACTGTATTGAAGAAATGCTTGGAAAGTTGGTTAGTTAGAATGAAGTGATATTGGACAAACTCAGAGAGAACTCCAGAACTAAGGGACACGGATCCGCAACATGGAAACTCAGATTTCTCAAATAAAAATAGATGTGGGTACGTTGAAGCAGCCAAATGAGCAGGGGTTCCCAGCAAATACTAATGTGCCCTCTGGAAATCAACATGTTTAGGTAGTCCTACTGTGTAGTGGTAGGACGTTGTTGAATGATGCACCAGCAAGTTTAGATGTAGGTGAAGTTACAGGAATAAAAACTCAGACTATGACAACAAAAGTAGATAAACCAGATGTGTTACGAAAGGAGGAGACAACTATGGAACACACTAATGAGGTGGATGATACAAGATCAAAAGCATATATTCTGTCTCACCAGAGGACACCAGTGCCCTTTCCAAATAGCTTGAAGGAAACCAAAGCAGACTGATAGTTCCATAATTTCTTAGATGGCTTTAAGAAATTATCTGTCAATATTCCACTAATTGATGTAATTGAGCAGATACCATCGTATGACAAGTTCTTAAAAGATATAATCAATAAGAAGAGAAGGATACATGAGGCTGATGTAGTGGTGTTAAAGGAGCATGTGAGTGAATTTATTTTGGGAACACTACCTCCTAAAAGATAGGATTCAAGTTGTTTCAACATCATTTGCTTCATAGGAAAGACCAAGTTCGTTGAAGCGCTATGTGATTCAGGGGAAAGCATCAACTGTAAAAGAGTGAAATCACCCCTTTACTAAAAAATTTGAAGAATTGACATCCATTCCAAACACTCTCATAGGTATGATGGAATGGGCATAAATTTTCCAAACTTATTAAACATTGGTATAGAAAAGACCATTAGAAAGCAGCGGAATAAAAAAAATAACTGACTATATTCAATTTCATAAAAGGTTTACAAAAATACATCAAATTCTCCCATTAGGGTTTACATAAAGACACAAAATTAGGATCTAGATAGAGGGAAGTCTAGACTACTACAATCTTGTCTCCAAGCAACATCTCCATCAACTGAGTCCAATCCAAAAGCTAAGATCTTCCTTGTCTTGTCCATCACCTTGCTCAGCACCTGAGTGGTTGGGAAGTCACCCAACAAAAAGGGAAAGGGAAGAAAAGTATGTGTCACAAAACTAGTCTAGGATATCAAGATAAGTAAAGCAAATAAAAATAGGCTAGGGTTCATCATATGATGAAGATAACAAGAGTATGAGGCTATATTCAAAAGAAACTTGCCATTAACAATTATATCAAAAAGGATTAGCATGTATGATAATTATGTCTACCTAACTAAGTAGGGTTGAGGAACCTACCGGACCTCTAACCTTAGGTGAGGGGAGAATAAGACATTCCCAGTCACCTACAATATTATGGGGAGAATAAGACATTCCCCAGGGCGATTATTTACATGCCCTCTGTGGGTGGTTGTACGTAAGTACCACCACCTTAAATTAAATAGAACACAAATCCACAAGCTAGAAAAAGTAGTCATGGCAAGAATAATCATATGAATCAATAAACATGGCAGTGGGGTACCAAGACCCAAGAATAATGTTCCGAAACTGATTTATGAGGAAAGTATAGCAAAAGATTCAAGAGTATATGAAATAGGGTTTAATAAAGCCTCATTATAGAAAAATAGGTTAAGGAACAATTATTCCCAACTTAAGGGGTAAATGCACATACATAAATAGGGATTTCACATACCTCTCTTAATGATATCAATTACTAACTTTCACCACTTTAATTGAGTCTAAGTTCCACTTTGCCTCTAGGAAGGTAAGAAGGTTCAAATAGAAAGGATTCTGAGATTAGAATGTCTGGTTACTCCAATCCAAACTCTTTTCTTGAGCAAAGATCACCTTCTCTACTATAGAGGTGCAAATATAATTTTGGTCAAAATCACCAAGGATGAGCTTAACAAATCCTAAATAGAGAAATATGGAACCCTAGGAGCTTTCTTCACCAAGGTAGGTACCTCCTTTTACCTTGGGACAACACCTTTATGGCAAAACAAAGTAGGAATGATGCTCTAAGCTAGAGGAAATAGGGAGTGAGCAATGATTTCGAATTTGGATCTAGGAAGGGATAAATATAGCTTCGTGGATAGGAAAGGGGTTCAGCTTGAGGTGTACATGTTTCAAAATATTAGACATTTTATGTCCATGCAACACCTCCCTTAGTTACTACCCATACTTTCTCTCTTTTATCCATATCCTTATCTTTATCTTTATCCTTATCTTCACCCTTATCCTTATCTTTATCTTTATCCTTATCTTCATCCTTATCCTTATCTTTATCTTTATCTTTATCCTTATCTTTATCTTTATCCTTATCCTTATCTTCATCCTTATCCTTATCTTCATCCTTATCCTTATCTTTTAAAGAGGAAAAACCCTAAAATGTCCTTGAAGAGAAATACTTCCAAACAAAGTATAACTAGGAGCCCCAAAGCCCAAAAAATTCGAGAATGATAAGGAAATATCTAAGGATTATAATGCATGTGACAATTTTCAAAGAAAACCTCCTAATTGGGTAAATTGTAGAAAAGTCCAGAATGTACCTAAAATTACATAACTCGCACAAACAACATCCAAATTGGACCAAACTTTATCCACAAGTTATCATTGATGTGTTGAATATGAATTTGCCAAAATTTCCATATTTTGAAGTTATATAATCACATTATTCATTACTTATGCCTTTTACTAATTTTTTGTCTCCTAAACTTATCCTAATATTTCAAGGTTGTCCAAATTAGATGAAATTTGACATGTAGGCTAATTTTGATATGTAGATTTTGAATTTGAAGTTTGTTTCAACTTTTGAGACTTATTTTTATGAGATATGTCATATGTCCCATTAACGAACCATTATCTAAATTGTTCATCCAATTAAGTTTCTTATCTTCATATTACTACTAAAATAAGTTATGTGACATATTTTATGTATCCATTATAAACCTAAGATTAATGTTAGAATATTACGTTACATTAAGGTGATCTATAAATGCGTTAGCTCATTGGGATTATACAAAACATCTATTTAGGTCTAACCTTCAACCTTGTTTGGCTGAGTCCAAAACGTCAACTTTCAGGGTAGGGTCTGAGATCTAGTATGTTACAACACACCACCCCTTAAAGGGATTTCGTCCTCGAAATTAGAACATCCATAAGCAAACTTATCAACCACCCCTTAAAAAAGTTCATATTATTATATCAAACTAAACTTCAGATACAAAAAGTTCAGCTATACTTCTTACATACAACTACATATGCAACATGTAAAAAGGAAACATAACTAGGAAACATTAACTATGGAACTATGGGTCAACTCTAGATCAGGAGTAAGATTAGTAGCAACAGGAGTATCCTGATCAGAAGTTTGACTCTCAGGAGTAATGAGAGGGTCTTGTCTTGGCATCCTGTTCTTAGGGTTCTGAGGTGTCTCAAAGCCTCCTAGGTTGTCAACAAAGGAGTTATGTCCATCCATAAGGTTTTCTTGCACAAGGCAAGGATACTAGGTGTAAGCAACCTAAGATAAAGGTAAACATCCTAAAGGGAGACGAGTTTGAAATAATTAGATAACCGACTGCTAGTGGCTCTGATACCATGTTGTAAAGGAGTGAAACCACTCCTCTACTAAAAAGAAAAGACCACATCCCTTAAAACCAAACACCACATCAAATTTTCCGTCAAAGGGATGGAGACCAATTCTTTCAACATGTATGTATCATTACACAAGGAGTAGCAGTGGAAAAGATCATTATCTAACAATTTACAATGCTTGATAACATGATACAACACTTCACCGCATATGGTGTCAAAAAGGAAACTAATCATATAAGCCAAAGATCAAGCTGAGGGTCATCTAACCACCTCTTCAAGTCTCCTCAAAAAGCTCAACTACAAGGTTGATGTTGAAGTTTGCCTCTCCTTGATCTAACCTGGAGTTGGAAGCATACCCCACAAAAGAGAAGAAGAAAAGAAATACATCAGCAAAAGCTGGTATGTGTATGTTAAAGGAAACTTTGAGCAATTTAAGCAATAAGAATTTCAAATGTTATATGCTTCCCATACAAGAGATAAGGACTACCCACGCAGGCATAAGAGAAAAGAATCATCATCACCATGAAGAAGATACTTGCCATGATCAAAACAATAAAGATTGTGAAATACTAGCACAAAAGAAAGTAGTAGGGAACACACCCCACAATCCACATCAATAACTTGTATGCATGTGAGATAAGCATAGCCCTAGAACAATATAAACACAATTGGCGGCCAAGCACAAACTTGAACCTGATAGAGAAAGGAATACTGCCAATCTCCCAAATATATATAAATTTGAGTATGGATTACTTCCACGCTCAGGTATAGAGAAATGGTTTGCTGCCACCCTCCAAAATAAACAATAGGGGATTACTACCCCAAAACCAAAGTAATTTACACTACTCTAGTACTACTGAATCACATTGCATGTAAATATAGAGGCAAGTAAATAGTTTAGTCAGAAGATGATACAAAGGTTGCCATCACACAATGGACAACACAAGCATATAACATCCACTTCAGACTGGCACATACCAATATAAGAGACCAACATGCACCAAGGCATAAGAAAAGATATCAAGAAAATATCCAAGTCCATAATATTCAATCTAGTTCACACGAACCATGATATCAAGAGATAAGACATATTGTGTAGGTCAAATTCAAGAGAATGAAAAGATAGGTGAATTGATCATTATAGAGAGTTAGGGGATACAACATACATTTAGAGAGAAGAATTAGAAACTGCTCAATATAGAAATAATGTGGGATGCAATCATACAATAAAGAGAGAAATTGCTCAATATGAATAATAGGGGATACATCATACTTCAATATCAAAGTTCCAAAGTCCAAAGCACTTCTAGATCCAAATCTATGTCCCCAAAGGCCTCTGGGAAGGTAAGAAGGTTCAAATAGAAAGGATTCTGAGATTAGAATGTCTGGTTACTCCAATCCAAACTCTTTTCTTGAGCAAAGATCACCTTCTCTACTATAGAGGTGCAAATATAATTTTGGTCAAAATCACCGAGGGTGAGCTTAACAAATCCTAAATAGAGAAATATGGAACCCTAGGAGCTTTCTTCACCAAGGTAGGTACCTCCTTTTACCTTGGGACAACACCTTTATGGCAAAACAAAGTAGGAATGATGCTCTAAGCTAGAGGAAATAGGGAGTGAGCAATGATTTCGAATTTGGATCTAGGAAGGGATATATATAGCTTCGTGGATAGGAAAAGGGTTCAGCTTGAGGTGTACATGTGTCAAAATATTAGACATGTTATGTCCATGCAACACCTCCCTTAGTTACTACCCATACTTTCTCTCTTTTATCCATATCCTTATCTTTATCTTTATCCTTATCTTCACCCTTATCCTTATATTCATCCTTATCCTTATGTTTATCTTTATCCTTATATTTATCTTTATCCTTATCCTTATCTTCATCCTTATCCTTATCTTCATCCTTATCCTTATCTTTTAAAAAGGAAAAACCCTAAAATGTCCTTGAAGAGAAATACTTCCAAACAAAGTATAACTAGGAGCCCCAAAGCCCAAAAAATTCGGGAATGATAAGGAAATATCTAAGGATTATAATGCATGTGACAATTTTCAAAGAAAACCTCCGAATTGGGTAAATTGCAGAAAAGTCCAGAATGTACCTAAAATTACATAACTCGCACAAACAACATCCAAATTGGACCAAACTTTATCCACAAGTTATCATTGATGTGTTGAATATGAATTTGCCAAAATTTCCATATTTTGAAGTTATATAATAACATTATTCATTACTTATGCCTTTTACTAATTTTCTGTCTCCTAAACTTATCCTAATATTTCAAGGTTGTCCAAATTAGATGAAATTTGACATGTAGGCTAATTTTGATATGTAGATTTTGAATTTGAAGTTTGTTTCCACTTTTGAGACTTCTTTTTATGAGATATGTCATATGGCCCATTAACGGACCATTATCTAAACTGTTCATCCAATTAAGTTTCTTATCTTCATATTACTACTAAAATGAGTTATGTGACATATTTTATGTATCCATTATAAACCTAAGATTAATGTTAGAATATTAGGTTACATTAAGGTGATCTATAAATGCGTTAGCTCATTGGGATTATACAAAACATCTATTTAGTTCTAACCTTCAACCTTGTTTGGCTAAGTCCAAAACGGCAACTTCCAGGGTAGGGTCTGAGATCTAGTATGTTACATCAACCTTATGCCTTTGTCAACTTTCAAGAAGTTAGGTATCAAGGAGACTAGAAAAAGTAGTATGACTATCAAATTTTCTTACAACTCTGTGGTCAGGCCATATGGAATTTGTGAAGATATTCTAGGAAAGTGGACATATTTGTTTTTCCTACTGACTTCATGGTAATGGAAATGTAGGAGGATCATCATAATAAACTCTTACTAGGTAGGCCATTTAAAGCCACAACTGATATGATTCTGGAAATGGGTAGAGGATGTCTAACCATGGGCACCCATGATGACCAATTTGAGATTAATATGCACGAGCACTCACAAGAAAAGGGGGACAAACAACAATGCAACATGCTTCAGCACGTAGAGGGAAATATTTCTCAATTACTGGGGAAACTATTAATGGATGTGGCTCATGTGATGACCAAAGTAGAAAGGGGAACTTTAGTAGTGGATATCATGGAAAACAACAAGGTTATCATGTTAGCCAAAGTAGTGCGTTACCCGAATGATGAAGAAGATGACCATGACCCAACTACCATAGAGGAGGCCACAGTTGATTCCTTATTGCAGTCGTATTAAAAGTTATCATTGGAAGCGTGCATGATGAATATGGTGGAGGACAATACATGCAGTCACTCCCTAGAAGAGTGTGTATTGATGTTGAAGGTGGTACCTTGATACTATGCAAGATATTTTGAAGATTTGGGACCACCTCCTCTGCCATTGGTCCCATCTTTGTTGAGCCCACTAGTGTTAGAATAGAAGCCCCTACCATCACATCTAAAGTATGTCTTCCTGACTATAGAAGACAAGCTCCTGGTGATCATATCATCATCCTTGAGTAGTGAAGAGGAGAATCAGTTACTCACTGTGATGAAGAACCACCCAGCCACTTTTGGGTGGTTAATAGCAGACATCAAAGGAATCTCTCCAAGTTTGTGCTAGCACAAAATCCGACTAGAAGAATGAGCCAAGGATATAGCTCAACCTCAATGGTGACTCAACCCTATCATGACTGAGTTAGTAAAGAAGGAAGTGGGCAAGCTCCTGTTAGCAGTTATTATTTATGCAATTTCGGACTCTATGTGGGTTAGCCCAACTCAAGTAGTTCCTATGAAAGGGGGATGATTGTCACAACTAATGTTCCTAATGAGTTAATCTCAACTAGATTAGTGACAGGGTGGCATGTATGCATAGACAATCGGTGTTTGAATGTCGTCACCTTAAAAGATCACTTTCCTTTGTCGTTCATTGATCAGATCTTGGAATGACTTCCAGTCACTCACACTTTTGCTTCCTCGATGGGTATTCTGGTTATGATCAGATTTCAATTGAGCTAAAGGATCAAGAGAAATCTACTTTCACCTATCCTTATGGAACGTGTGCATATAGACGGATGTTGTTCGGCCTTTGTAAGACCCCCACCACCTTCCAATATTGTATGATTGCCATCTTTTCTGATATGGTAGAGCGGTGCTTGGAGGTGTTCATGGATGATTTTTCTATGTATGGGGAGTCATTCAGTGATTGTTTGTGCAATCTAGACAAGGTTTTACAAATATGTGAGGACACTCACTTAGTCTTGAATTGGGAGAAGTGTCATATGATGGTGAGTGAGGGCATAGTTCTCGAACACAAGGTGTCCAATAGGGGTATGGAAGTAGACTCAGTTAAGATAGAGGCCATCTCCAAGCTACCCCCACTGACATCAGTGAAGGAAGTAAGGAGATTTTTGGAACATGTTGGGTTTTACTATCATTTTATCAAAGATTTTTAAAAAAATGTTAAACCTTTATTGGAATTATTGGAAATGGATGCTATATTTTCTTTTAATGAACAATGCTTGAATGCCTTTGAAGTGCTAAAGGAGAAGCTTAGCTCCGCACCTATTGTGTAGGATCTTGATTGGAGCCTACCCTTTGATCTAATGTGTGATACATCATATTATGCAATGGGAGCTGTGTTGGGTCAACACAAAGATAAGGCTCCTATAGTCATATATTATGCATCCAAAACCTTGAATGATGAACAACCCAATTATAAAACCACATAAAAGGAACTCTTAGCAGTTGGTCTTGCATTTGAGTAGTTTTGCCAATACCTATTTGGGGCTAGGTGATTGTTTGGACTGACCATGTAACCATAAAATACCTGTTACAAAAGAAAGATGCAAAACCTAGATTAATTAGGTGGATTTTACTTTTACAAGTATTTGACATAGAAATTAAGGATAAGGCAGGGGTGGAAAATGTGGTAGCAGATCACCTATCTAGGTTTGAAAGAGTGAATGAAAAAGATGTAGATAACCCTATTGTTGAGGATTCCCGAATGAAAAACTTTTTTCTATTAAGACCAAGAATCCCTAGTTTGTTGATATTGTTAATTATTTAGCCTCCAAAGAGATGCCTGTAGATTGGGGATACCAAAAAAAGAAGAGATTTTTCCATTCATTGAGTTTTTACATCTGGGATGACCCAATTCTTCTTAAACAGTGTAGGGATGGAATTTTGAGGAAGTGTGTACCCAAATGTGAGGTTGAGAGCATTTTATGACACTATCATTTTCTAATAGGGGGCATCATGCTAGCTCTAGGACCACTACCAAAGTCTTAGAGAGTTGGTTTTACTTGCCAATGTTGTTTGAATATTCTCACAATTATGTTCTTAATTGTGATGCATGTCAAAGTGTAGCTAATATTTCTAAGTGACACAAAATGCCACTAAATGTGTTTCAAGAGGTTGAAGTATTTGATCTATGGGGAATTGATTTCATGGGCCCATTTGTGAGGTATAATTCTAATATCTACATTTTACTTACAGTTGGCTATGTATCAAAGTGGGTGGAAGCAATTCCAGATCACACCAACGATGCACATGTTGTGTGCATGTTTGTGAAAGATAACATTTTCTATAGATTTGGTGTCCCCTGACTAATTATTAGTGATGGTGGATCACATTTCACCAATAGCCAATTTGGAGCCTTATTGAGTAAATATGGGGTGAAACACCGAGTGGGTACTCCCTACCACCCACAGACGCAAGTTCAAGTTGAGGTGTCCAACAGAGAAGTGAAGAAGATCTTGGAAAGGACAGTCTCAACTAATAGGACAAATTGGAGTATTGTACTTAATGATGATCTTTGGGCATACATGATGGCCTATAAATCACCTATAGAAACTACACCTTTTAGGTTGGTTTTGAAAACCTCTAGAGGGGGGGTGAATAGAGTTTTATAGAGATTTAAAATAATTTAAACTCAAACAACCAAACTAAAGATTAAGAAGAGGAACACAGGTGTTTAGAGTGGTTCCACCTTAGCAAATACTAAGGAGTCAGTCCACTACCCGGTTGCTTACCCAACCGGGATTTTGAAAGTACTAAATTTTATTACCTCTCAAAGATGTTACATAAAATTTACAATACTTTCTAAACACCCTTTGGACAGCCTTCACCTTGAAGTAGTCTTGCCAACCTCGAAGCAGCCTTCCTTGAAGTAACTTCAAGCTCCCCCTTGAAGTAGCCTTCCTCTCGAAGTAGCTTCCCGTCAAGACAGCCTTCTGAAGTAGTCCAAAGTCTTCCTCTTCACCATGAAGAGCTTCACCCTCTCCAATCCGCAGCCTCCTACCTGGAGTAGCAAGGAGAGTACAAGTAATACAAGGAACAAGAAAGGAATAAAAGAAAATACAACTTATCCTTGTAGCTCAAGGCTTGATTTCCCTAGATCAAGCGTTTGGATTTTCCTAGCTAATATGATGGACTTGTGATTGCTAGGGTTAGGAAAATCTAGCCTATAGGATGAGCTTGAGCTAAAGGGAAAATGGCCAATTGATCACAAAGCTCAGTTCACACAGATTGCACAAGAGGGCTCAAGTATTTTCTCAAGTATAGCAAGTGTAAGAAGTGTATTCTAGTGTCCTATGGCTTGTCCTATTTATAGGAATGACCTAAGTATGCTTAAGGACGTTCTAGACAACTTCTAGGGGGTTCCTAGTGCTTAACTAGCCGTTAGGAATAAGTTAGGCACATTAGCAACGGCTAGTTAATTAATTCTGCAGTTGCTGTCAGAGACCATCTCGGTCGAGGACTTGTCGACCGAGTTGCCCAGTCGGTCGAGGATTTGTCGACCGACAGGCTCTCTGGATTAACGTTGATTTGCAACTGTCAACTGCTGTGTCTAACGGCTACTTTTGGTCAATCTCGGTCGAGAAGTTTGTCGACCGAGAGTGTCTCGGTCGAGGAGTGTGGTCGACCGAGTTTGACTCTGTTTTCAATCTTTTAATTAAGATACTAAGTATGTGCATGAGTGTGCATTATGTGATCTATTAGAAGGAGATGACCTAACTAAGTGTGGTGTTTAGCTAGGGAAAATCCAATGCTTGATTTACATGCGATTCTAAGTACTTGTACATTATAATTCTGTACAAGTTTTTACAATGATTACATTTGCATGAAAATATAAATACTTCATGTTGGATTTCCCTTATAGTTGTGTCATCCTGCACACTCAAGTAGCTCGTCAGATAAATAAGAATGAAATGTTTGTCAAAATCAAAACAAAGGGATTTTATAGATGTCCATTTAGCCAACAATCTCCCCCTTTTTGAAGATGACAAACATTTCCAAAATATGAATAGAGGAAATATAAAACATATAAATGCCATACCTTTAGATTGCCGTTTGGAACTTTTCCTCTTATTTATAAAATGTGTGCTTAGTATCCCCAATGAATTATGGAACATGAAATCCAGTTCATTTGGGAATATAACAACTTTCAATGTAAAGCCAAGAGTATATTTATGAAACTCATTGATTGAGTTTGTCATAAATATTAAGTTATATTTTTATATATCTCTCCCCCTTTGTCATCTCAAAAAGATAACCGTTTTATTAAAAACTCCCCCTTAATTAGATATCCCATCAAAAACGAACGAAAAAGATGTCCATTGAATAGCCAAAATGTGAAGCAATGAAGTTTACGAAAATGATGTCCAAAGAGGCATATTTGGCAAAGCTTGTTTTAGGTCGCCCTTGACTACGACCGTAGCGCCCCTTGGCTAAGTTTTGTTTTAGCCAAGAGGCAACAATTTGCAGATTTCCAATTTTAAACGTGCATATCAATGTTGATACTAAACATAAAAGCATAAGTATTCGTTTTAAGAACCGCAGATATCAAAGACAACATCCTCCAACGGAGTAATAAGTAGTTGCTTCCTAATGTTGTTAAATTGATCTAATGGAAGCGGTTTTGTAAAAATATCAGCCAATTGATTTTCCGTATCAACATGATGAAGGGAAACATGATTCTTTGAGATGTGATCCCTTAAGAAGTGATGACGGATTTCAATATGTTTGGCCCGGCTGTGTAGAATAGGATTGTGTGCTAAGTTTATGGCGCTTGTGTTGTCACACAAAATAGGTGTAGATGAAAGATGAAAACCATAATCGCTTAAAACCTGTTGCATATAAAGCACTTGAGCACAACAAGACCCAGCTGCCATATATTCAGCTTCGGTTGTAGATAGGGAAACTGTGTTTTGTTTCTTGCTAAACCAAGATACTAAGGCTCTACCTAATAAGAAACATCCACCACTAGTACTTTTGCGATCAAGTCGACAACCGGCATAATCCGCATCAGTATATGCTTTAAAATCCAAGGATTGTCCTTTTGGATACCATAAACCAAAACAAGTAGTGCCGGCTAGATATCGAAGAATTCGTTTAACCGCAAGAAAATGAGATTGCATAGGCTGGGATTGAAATCGAGCACAAAGACCAACGGAAAACATAATGTCCGGTCGAGAAGCGGTTAAATATAACAGACTACCAATCATGGCTCTATATAAGGAATCATCAATAGGTTCCCCATTTTCATCCTTATCAATTTTAATAGAAGTAGCCATAGGAGTAGTAGCATGTTTGCACTGATCCATCCCAAAGCGTTTTAACAGTTCTTTAGTGTATTTTTCTTGGCTTATAAAAATTCCGGCAGGTGTTTGCTTAATTTGAAAACCAAGAAAGAATGTTAGTTCACCCATAAGGCTCATTTCAAATTCTTTTTGCATAATGTCACTGAATTGTGTGCATAATGATTCATTTGAGGCACCAAAAATAATGTCATCAACATATATTTGCACAACTAAGAAATCAGATGCATATGTTTTGAAAAATAAAGTAGAATCTGAATTTCCAATAGAGAAACCATTATCAAAAAGATATGTCTTGAGCCGTTCATACCAAGTCCTAGGTGCTTGTTTTAGACCATAAAGTGCCTTTTTAAGTTTATAAACATGATCGTCCTTTTCTGGTATTTCGAAGCCAGGTGGTTGAGCAACATAAACTTCTTCTTGTATAATGCCATTTAGAAATGCACTTTTGACATCCATTTGATATAACTGAATGTTTTTATGGGTAGCAATAGCTAGTAACATCCTAATAGCTTCAAGTCTAGCTACGGGTGCATATGTTTCATCAAAATCTATTCCTTCTTGTTGATTATATCCTTGTGCAACTAACCGTGCTTTATTCCTTATGACTTCTCCTGCCTCATTAAGCTTGTTCCTAAAAACCCATTTAGTTCCTATGATAGTTTTATCTTGTGGTTTAGGAACTAAATCCCATACATCGTTTTTAGTGAATTGATTTAATTCTTCTTGCATGGCTATTATCCAGTAATCATCCTTAAGAGCTTCGGATATTTTCTTTGGTTCAATGATAGAGACAAAAGCCATGTTTGCAACATCTTGGAAAGAGGACCTAGTTTTGACTTTATCATTTGGATCTCCAATAATTAGCTTTTGGGGATGATCCTTGATCAGCCTAGGTGTAGGTTGTGTTTCAACTGGAGGATCGGATGTGGGAGTTTTCTCATTATCATTGGGAATGGTTATAGTTTCAAACTGATTAGTGAGATCAATGATATCTAAATTTGTAGATTTGGATTCCTCATGAAAAGAAACATGAATGGATTCCTCAACTTTTCTAGAGATAGTGTTATATACCCTAAACGCTTTGCTAGAAGTAGAGTATCCCAAGAAGAATGCTTTGTGTGATTTAGAATCAAACTTGTCTCTATCATCCTTGGTGTTTAAAATGTAACATGTAGAGCCAAAAGTATGGAAGTAGTCAACTCTAGGTTTCTTAGTGTGTATTATTTCATATGGAGTTTTCTTCAAATGAGAGTGAACCGTGACTCTATTTAGCACATAACAAGCAGTGTTTACAGCTTCAGCCCAAAAGGTTTTAGGTGTGTTGTGTTCAAGCATCATGGTCCTAGCCATTTCTTGTAGAGATCGATTTTTCCGTTCTACAATACCATTTTGTTGTGGGGTACGTGGAGCAGAGAAATTGTGAGTATATCCCTGAGATGTACAAAAAGTTTCAAATGTATGATTTTCAAATTCGCCACCGTGATCACTTCTAATGGTACATATTTTATGTTGTAAAAGATTTTCAATCTTAGAACAAAATTGTATAAAGACATGAATAGTATCATCTTTAGTTGCAATAAAATGTACCCATGTAAATCTACTATAATCATCAACAATAACAAAATAGTATCGTTTACCACCAATAGATTGTGTTCTCATTGGTCCAAATAAATCCATATGAATTAATTCTAAGGATCTACTGGTGCTAAGTACATGTTTTGATTTAAAAGATGTTTTGGTTTGCTTTCCCATTGTACAAGGTTCACAATTTGCAACTTGATCAAAAGACAAAGCAGGTAATCCACGAACAAGATCATATTTTACTAACTTTTTAATAGCATGTGAACTAGCATGACCAAGCTTTTTATGCCATAGTTGTAATGTGTTTTCATTTGCAAGTAAGCATTTACCTACTACTGATTTCATAGAGTTTGGTTTAAGGATATAAAGATTTCCAACTCTATTTCCTTCATAAACAACAGTTGTAGTATTTTCTATCAATAACTTGCAGCAGGTTTTGTTAAATAACACATCATAACTACTATCACATAGTTGACTTACACTTATTAAGTTATGGTGCAATCCATCAATTAGTAGAACATTTTTGATTTCAAGATTTGTTTCAACATTACCTATTCCAACGATTTTGCCCTTACCATTGTCTCCAAAAGTGACCGTTCCACTTTTCTTTTCTTTAAAAGTTGAAAATGCATCCTTATTTCCGGTCATATGTTTGGAGCAGCCACTGTCAACGACCCATTCCTGCATTAGAATGTAGATTTTGGTACCCATGTGATGGTCCGATAAGGTTAGAAACTTTTTAATTTGCTGATGTGTATAAAGTTTTGATACAGAAAACCAGTCGGTCGACAATTGTTCGACCGATATCATTCTCGGTCGACAATTTGTCGATCGAGCAGGTTACTATATTATAATCAAAAGACACAGAGAATTTCTCGGTTGACCAATTTTCGACCGAAATAAGTACTGGAAGATTTTCGATTTGTTAAAGACATCCAGTCGGTCGACAATACTTCGACCGACCCAGAGCTCGGTCGACAGTACTTCGACCGACGAAGTTTCTGTTTTAGTACAGCAATGCAGAAAAAAATAATACTAATAAGCATAGCATTGTTTGTTGAGATAGGACAATATAAATTGAAAAAATTAAGTATTTTGTCATATCTCAACTACATTCCATTCTTCTAAGTTTGGGGTCTTGGGGTCCAAACTAAGTTGGACTTCTTAGTCTTGTAGGGGCATGAAAAACAGTAATGTCCAAGACGTAAACAGAAATGACAAGTAATAGAATCAACTTCATTTCTCTTTCTAGCCATTGTGTTTTTGGGTACAAACATAGTTTGGATCTTTTTGGTTTGGTTTTTCTTTGGAACATATCCCAAACCTTTTCTTCCATTGAAGGTAGTACCACTTCTCAATATGTTATCAAGAATATCTTTTCTTCTTAACTCATAAAGTTCTCTTTGCAATTGAGCAATGTCATTCATCTTCTTATGTATATCTTTTCTTGCCTGGTCTAAATAAGAAAACAATGAATCCTTTTCTTTTACAATATTGTCATAGTCCGAATGATTGCACAAGATAGGTTGAGTTTGAAAAGCTTGTAGTTTGGCTAACAAATCAGTCTTTTCTTTTGATAGAAGATTAAGATTGGTTTCCAAAGTAAGTAGCTTTCTAGTGCAATCATCTAAAGATGTTTTTAAAGATACATTTTCAAGATCAATGTTATTCTTTTCAGAAGAGAGTTCATCTATTTTGGCAATGAGCTCATTATTTGATTTCATAGTCTTCTTTAGTTTCTTCTTGGCATCAACATACTTATCATGAGTTTCTTGTAAGCTAGCAACTAATTCTTCTTTAGGAAGATCAATAAGGCTTACCTCTTGAGAGTCTTCATTGTCTTCTCTTGCCATTAGACATTCCACATTTTCATCTCCACTTTCACTTTCACTGGTTTCATCCCATGCCGCTTTATAAGCTTTTTCTTTCTTCTTATGTGAGCTTTTCTTTCCCTTCTTTGCTTTGGGACATTCATTTTTGAAATGTCCTTTCTTTCCACATTCGAAGCACCTGGGAGTGGAAGAAGAACTAGAAATTTTATTAGATTTAAACCTTCTGTATTTCTTACCGTTGACTATCAATGCTTCTTCTCCTTCTTCTTCACTGGATTCCTCACTCTCATGTGAGGGAGCTTTTGATGCTTTGAGAGCCACGTCTTTCTTTGGCCCCCGTTGATGCTCATGTTCTCTTCTCTCTTCCTCTTCTAGGTCTGCCTCATGAGCTTCTAAGTTTCCGATGAGCTGCTCCATTTTGAGGCGAGTGAGGTCGTTTGCTTCTGCAATAGCTGTCACCTTTGGTTTGTACTTTGGAGGAAGAGATCGAAGTATTTTTGATACCTGATCCTCCTCAAGAACAGGTTTCCCTAAAGCACTTAAACCATTAACGATAGTAGAAAATTTTGAATACATTTCACTAATAGTTTCGTTTGGATCCATACGAAAATGTTCAAACTTGGTTTTAAGCAAACTAACTTTAGAGTTTTTAACTTGAACGGTACCCTCATATGTTATAGATAATCTATGCCAAATCTCATATGCGGTATCACAGTTTGATACTCTATTAAATTCACTTACTGAAATGGAACAATATAAAATGCTTACTGCCTTTGCATTTATTTGGGCCATTTTTACCGTATTAGCATCCCATAATGCAAAATCGTCTTGTGGGAGTGTGTATGGTGTAGATACCATTCTCCAAAGATCCCAGTTGATTCCTTGGAAGTAGAATTGCATCCTTCTCTTCCAGTATTGATAGTTTGTCCCGTCGAACGCCGGAGGTCTAGCAACGAGCGTTCCTTCAATGTTGAGGTTGTTGAGCACTCCATCCCCCATCTTTTCTTCAAGACTTTGTTAGGGCTCCTTGAAGCCTGCTCTGATACCAATTGAAAACCTCTAGAGGGGGGGTGAATAGAGTTTTATAGAGATTTTAAAATAATATAAACTCAAACAACCAAACTAAAGATTAAGAAGAGGAACACAGGTGTTTAGAGTGGTTCCACCTTAGCAAATACTAAGGAGTCAGTCCACTACCCGGTTGCTTACCCAACCGGGATTTTGAAAGTACTAAATTTTATTACCTCTCAAGGATGTTACATAAAATTTACAATACTTTCTAAACACCCTTTGGACAGCCTTCACCTTGAA
Source organism: Alisma plantago-aquatica (assembly GCA_963693085.1). Lineage (NCBI taxonomy): Eukaryota > Viridiplantae > Streptophyta > Magnoliopsida > Alismatales > Alismataceae > Alisma > Alisma plantago-aquatica. The sequence goes on along the minus strand of OY856409.1, from coordinate 1,733,051,822 downwards.
GTAGTCTTGCCAACCTCGAAGCAGCCTTCCTTGAAGTAACTTCAAGCTCCCCCTTGAAGTAGCCTTCCTCTCGAAGTAGCTTCCCGTCAAGACAACCTTCTGAAGTAGTCCAAAGTCTTCCTCTTCACCACGAAGAGCTTCACCCTCTCCAATCCGCAGCCTCCTACCTGGAGTAGCAAGGAGAGTACAAGTAATACAAGGAACAAGAAAGGAATAAAAGAAAATACAACTTATCCTTGTATCTCAAGGCTTGATTTCCCTAGATCAAGCGTTTGGATTTTCCTAGCTAATATGATGGACTTGTGATTGCTAGGGTTAGGAAAATCTAGCCTATAGGACGAGCTTGAGCTAAAGGGAAAATGGCCAATTGATCACAAAGCTCAGTTCACACAGATTGCACAAGAGGGCTCAAGTATTTTCTCAAGTATAGCAAGTGTAAGAAGTGTATTCTAGTGTCCTATGGCTTGTCCTATTTATAGGAATGACCTAAGTATGCTTAAGGACGTTCTAGACAACTTCTAGGGGGTTCCTAGTGCTTAACTAGCCGTTAGGAATAAGTTAGGCGCATTAGCAACGGCTAGTTAATTAATTCTGCAGTTGTTGTCAGAGACCATCTCGGTCGAGGACTTGTCGACCGAGTTGCCCAGTCGGTCGAGGATTTGTCGACCGACAGGCTCTCTGGATTAACGTTGATTTGCAACTGTCAACTGATGTGTCTAACGGCTACTTTTGGTCAATCTCGGTCGAGAAGTTTGTTGACCGAGAGTGTCTCGGTCGAGGAGTGTGGTCGACCGAGTTTGACTCTGTTTTCAATCTTTTAATTAAGATACTAAGTATGTGCATGAGTGTGCATTATGTGATCTATTAGAAGGAGATGACCTAACTAAGTGTGGTGTTTAGCTAGGGAAAATCCAATGCTTGATTTACATGCGATTCTAAGTACTTGTACATTATAATTCTGTACAAGTTTTTACAATGATTACATTTGCATGAAAATATAAATACTTCATGTTGGATTTCCCTTATAGTTGTGTCATCCTGCACACTCAAGTAGCTCGTCAGATAAATAAGAATGAAATGTTTGTCAAAATCAAAACAAAGGGATTTTATAGATGTCCATTTAGCCAACAGGTTTATGGAAGTGCTTGCCATCTACCTGTGAAGCTTGAGCATAAGGTGAAATGGGTGTTGAATAAGCTAAATTTTAGACTAGATGAAGTGGGTAGAAAGAGGTTATTAGATATGAATGAACTACATGAGCTTAGGATGGATGCTTATGAAAGTTCTAGAATTTGTAAGGAGAGGACAAAGAACATTCTTTATAGGCATATCTTCAATAAAGTGTTTATCCCGGGAGAAAAGGTTCTTCTTTTTAATTCTAGACATAAATTACATCCAGGAAAATTGAGGTCCAAATGGAGTGGACCATTTGTGATTGAATAGGTTTTTGCCTATGGTGCTGTGAAGATTATAGATGGGATGAGGTCATTCCTTATTAATTGTGAGAGATTGAATCACTATTTTGGTGGGAAAGTAGAGCCAAGAAGAGAAGACATGTAACTCATGGAAATCAATTAGATTCTTGCTCTTAGGAACATATAGTCTAGGACATTAAACAATGGCACTTGTTGGGAGGCAACCCAACCTTCAATTCTATTTATTCATGTTCATTTTAGCATTGCAGTTGTTGTTTCATTTTTATTTCTTGATTAAAAGGTACCTTGACTCATTTGTTGGTGTGTGTGGATCATACAGAGTCGGTACTACCGAGTCTGCATGTCAGTAGTACCGCATTCACATTAGTGAGTCATCCACAAATGAAAGATAGACTCAGTACTACCGACTCGACCAGTTAGTACTATCGAGTCTTTGAAGATATTTGAGTGCCTAACTGATAAGCACTCGGTAGTATTGACATCTGAGACAGTACTACCAACTTTTTGGCACTCCCAGGTTCAAAATACCGAGATGAAAATTTAAAAATATCGAGAAAGAATTGCCAACTTGGTTTTACTGACTGAATAATCAGTAGTATCGACACATGATGTCAGCAATCTATGGATGCTCGATTCAATGGTGGATGTGATCTTCATTGAGCAGTCAGTAATATCAATCCACAACTCAAGTCGGTGCTATCGACTTGGAATCAGTACTACTGACTCCAAACGATCCTCCCTCGAGAAATCATCAAATGTCATCCATCGATACATCTGAGCCACGGATCCATGTTTTCAACTCAGTACTACCGACTCAAAATTTGGTAGTACCGACTCATCTATATAAGGAAGGGTGGTAAATTAATTATCTTCACACCACATCCTCCAATCCTCCTGCAACTCAGAGCAAAGATGCTCCGAGCGTTGACGATCTTCACTGAGCCTCCCTTTCTCCATCCTCCTTCTTGCATCATCATCATAGCACCAAGGAGAGGTCATGCTACATTGGTAGAGCAATGACATCTGGTCCCTATTCCAACAAGAATTCAACATCCATCCCTAAAGGTAACGAAGGTCTACAAAGAGCTTTAGACGAGGATGATGGTGCCAACGTGTAATGGAGATCGTGCCTTAGTCGAGCGAGTGGGATTCACCGACAAGCTACGGTGGGTTTTTCAACACTAGCTATTGGAAGAGGATAATCCTTTATTCAGCGACTAGCATACTTATCCAGAACTCATCCTTGAGTTCTTAGCATCACTACAGGTTCTTATCACCCATGAACAACAATTAGTAGGTGAATGGTGAGAAGGAAAAGTTAGTTTCTACCTCTCCAACACCAACTACTCCATCACTCTGTGGGTGTTCAACCACATCTTCAACTAGGATCACATCCTAGAGTGCTCTTCTCCTTTAGATTTCGACTATGACATGGCTTGGGAGTAACTGACCGAGGTGCCAGAAGGCTTTCACATCAGTTGGCACATCAACTCTGTCACTAACATTGAGCATTCCTTTGTGAAAATTCTTCACTGCCTCTACACCAACACTATCTTCGCTTACCCTGCCCAAGCCCAAGGGAAGGTGTAAAGCTTAAACCTCTACTTCCTCTATAGGCTATTAGAGGGAGAAACTGTCAACTTTGGGTCCTTCTCCTCCTCCATATGATCTCAGTTTGCAATGTGTAGAGGAAAGTGTCAATTGTGTTTGGGGGACTGATTACCCTAATTGTGCTACATCAGTACATCGACTTATCCACCCTTGTGCCAATAAAATCTATGAAGAAATTGGATCTCCAACACTTCTTCAAGGTGATCCTCCACATCTTCCACCATAACATGGTTTTTGCAAGTTGTACATGTCGACGACGGTTCTGGGCGCATAGCCTCCTCGACACCATCTTCAACCTATGAGTAGTAGCGCATCTTCAGTGGCCACTGGATGAGGAAGAGGAAGAAGACATACCCATGGAAGTAGCTCATGAGGACAATAAGAAGCAAGGTGATAATGGCAACTCCAATGACGATGTTGAGGAGGTGGAGCCCACCATCCCCATTACCCAGAGAGCGGTCCCGCATAAAAGGGACCACACCTACGATGCCTTGACTTCATCTACCCTACCCCCTTCTTAGGAGGAGCATGACCTATACCAAATGGTGGGTATGTATGGGATGCTACAAGAGATCTAGATAGGATAGCAAAAACATCAGGCGATGTTGGCTGGTGTGCATGAGATACAAGGACGGTTGTACTAAAATCAACAAGCGATATATGAGAATGTACGCCTTCTCTTAGACAACCAAGAAAATTTCCACATGCGCTTGTAGCAGGTGGAGCAATATCAACAACCATTCTTCAACCATTATTGGAACCAGGGGCACTTTGGAGGGTACTCACAATCACCACAACTGCCACTATTGGATCTATCTTTTCAGGGGATGTTTGCTCTACATGACACCAAAATGCCACATCCACCACCTCCTCCATTTTGAGCAATGGTACCACTATTCCACCTCTTAAGTGTGAGTATTAACTATGTGGACATAGTCTTATTCAAGCTTAGGGGGTGTTGGAACAACCATCTATCTTAGCTTTTTATTGCATTTTTATCTTAGTTGTTTATTTTTATTTTGGTTTATGTAATTTTAGGATCCACACTTGTCTAGTGTAATTGTGGAGCAGTAGATGCATGGTTTCATATATCAAATAGATTGTACTCACACGTGTCCTTGCATGGTTATGATCATCTCTTTATAGCTTAATTGCAAAATGTTTCTACAACACCCCCAGAGGAAGTGTTTGGTTAAGTCAGCTTTAGGACATAGGATATGAATGAACATCAAAATCAACTGGGAATTTGAATGATGATGTTGGTGAGCCTAACCTGATCAAACCTTTAATGAGATCTTAAATGGAAATCTAAGAAAGAAACCTTAAGATTACCCTGTGCTTATGTCAGTAAATAGGGACATATCATAATCCTATGAAAGACATTATCTCTTAGTTATGTGATTCCATCCATCTCTTGCATCCAATTTTGACTCACCACCTCAAGATGAATGGCATGTCATAATAGGTGACATGATAGATTAGCTTATTCTTGCTTGCATTTAAAAAAAACTTGCATTTGTATACATGAACAATGTTAGTGCGTACCATTTTAGTTGCATAGAAATTTGATGTAGATCACATACATTTCATAGCATTCATTTCTTTTTGTTCTGTGGATTGTAGTTTCTATTTATGAAGATTGAAGTAGGTCCATACCTCCACATTAAAAAAAAGAAAGAAAAAAAAGAGTATGAACTAAAAGCCCGAGCATAAACCCAATCATGCTGAAGATAAGAAAAAAAATTATGGACTAGAAAAAAAATATCAAAATTTCTTATGGAGAAAGTAGGTCCTTAAGTCTTCTTGAAGAGATGAATAATCCACATGACACATTTATTTGTTTTGACAGCCTCATTTTTTTATGAGATAGCTTTATACATGCATCATTTGATAGAACAAAAAAGACATCACACATTAGGATTCATGCATGACATTCTTTTCACTCATGTAGGTCATCATTCTTTTTGCATAAATAAGTTGGATGTACTTGTGATTCTTCAATTGCCACCTACCTCATATCATTAATTTCTCTTATCAGTAGGTAACTCAAATGATTTATCTCATCATATATTCTTATAAGGAGATCTGCTTCCAATTAGTTGGTGGTTAGGAGAGAGCAATTTAGACTAGGGAATCACATAATGCACCAAGCGAATGCCTAAATAATTATGAAATTAACTTCTTTCTTGATAGTGTTCATTGATCAAAAGGTGGAAATCTTCTATGGAAATTTTTGGTCGCTTCATAGCAGCCATCAATTCAGTGGTCGTTGAAGGCCGGTTTAGGGATTGTTTGGTGGACATGATTAAGAAAAGAGTTCATGTGAAATATCCTTTTGTTGACTTGCATCAGATAGATCCAAGAGAGTGTTGCTTGAGGGTGGGAAATATTTAAGATGAGGTGAGTTTGATGCATGGGTTTTTAGTCATTTCACTGGCATATTTTCCTTGATTTTATGTGTTGATTTGTCATTTATCTGATTAATTATGCATGAAATGCTATCATCAGCCTATTCTATCAAGATGCGTCAAATTATATCATTTTTACTATTTAAAATGATTTAATATACATCCCAGGTACTTATCCACATTTTTGTGCAATTTTAGGTACAATTGAGCTTCATAGACATGGTACTACCGACACCAAAAGTCGGTGGTACCCACTTCACATCAGTACTGGACCAGAAGACTCACCCAAACTCGATACTACCAAGTACCAAAGTCAGTAATACTAAAATCATATTAGTAAAGAGCAAGAATGAATTGAGGAAACTTGGTACTACTGAATCTACAGAATCGGTACTACCGAGATGGCATTAGGGAGGCATGCTAGAGCAACCTAAAGACTCAGTTCTATCGAGACAAGTCAATAGTAACGACATTGTGATGAATCACGGTTACCTTAGAAACCGAGTACTACCGACTTTCCAGTCGATACTACCGAGTCTACCCAATCAGGAAATCATAAAATAGCACTCTAATCCAATAGTTGGCATTATTTTGTACCTTAAGTGATTCCTATGACTTAAAGGGAGTTCGGCCAGACCTAAGAAGGTAGTTGTTTTCCATTGCATGATACCAGAGAGATAGGAGAGACGAGCAAGGAACCAAAGGATTCACTCAAGACAATATGAGCACCTCTAGAGGGTGAATCTGTATCCGAAAGATAGCAGATTGCACATACGACATACAAGATCATCTGGATCAACCATTCTCCAGGGGTTACTTTAGTTTTTCTAATGTTTCCCACATTTTTCTATTTATGTACCATGTATTCATCAATGAAAACCATGTGGGGATAAACCCCTTGATTCCTTAGGATCCAGGAGTAGCCTAGATATGCATTTTAATTGATTTCCATGCATTAATGATGTGGAATATTATCACACTAACAAATTCACTCGGGGTTGAAATCCCCGAGCTTTACCAAAACCTTGTGCAATAATACCATCCGCAAGCGGAATGGTCTTATCGCAGTATAGTTAAGGATTGAATCCCAAGAGACAACATTTTTAAGAATCGTTGTTAGTCGAATCTAGCTCAAGTAAGACTAATTCTTAGAACGATTGGTTGATTTGAGGTTAATTAAACTAATTGCAAGAAGGTAAAAAGCAGAATTAAAGTTGGGTCTAGATTAATGATATGGAATCACTAGGATGGTCCTAGGTTTCACCAACACTAGACATGCAAACACATCCTAACATCAAACATCCAGGCAAGATATAACCATCCAAATGGAGCTACTACAAAACCCCCCTTATGGGTGTTAGGCTTGCTTAAGAGTCACCTTAGGTATTAGATGTCTTGTCACCATCCAGATCACTCACTTACGGCTCCAAAGATACAAAAATCCAACCAAGGCTATGGGCCCCCTATACAAGCGTTAGCATCACCGTAGGCTAGATGGCTTGTCCCCTCATCGATCACACACTTATGACCTCAAGGAATCCAATCATAAGTTCTCATCAAGGAGTCAACCGCACTAATCGAGAAGCAAGCTGGTGATTAATCTACAAGCAAACATCGATGACTAACAAAGAAGATACAAAATTCAACTAAGGTTGTGGCCCTCCCTGAGGGATGTTTAGGCAACATAAGCGTCACCGTAGGCTATATGGCTTGTCCCCTCACAGATCATACACTTACGACCTCAAGGAATCCCATTCTATTTCTAGTTTGGGAGTCAACCTCATTAATCGACATTCTACCCTACATATAGAAGTTCTCACAACATAGGGAAAAACATGATGAAAGCAAGCAGGTAACCAAACTACAAACAATAACGATTAACAACAAAATGAAAAGTTTCATACATTGCTTTGGAATGTTAAATGAAAAGTCATGAAAGCATGGGAAGCAGGGCTAGTCCCCACACCCCAGCGAAAAGGAACTAATCGCTCATGATTCAAGAAACAAGAAGAACAAGAGAGAGGGAAGATTCTCTATGAGCATGATGTAGAAGGTAGTCACAACTCGGTGAAGATGATGCGATCTTCTACGTCATGTCAGAGAAGATCTGGATGAGGAATGAGGTATGCTAAGACAGATCAGGCAGTCTTTCTCACTCCTCCTTCCTTCTCTTCTCGGTCTCCTCGATCACAGCAGGAGCAGCAGGTGAATATGAGTGATGATCTGGATCGGACCTGTGTTCAGATAGGTTGTCAGTGTCATGGACCCGATGTGCAAATGAGGACCCTCGTGGTTCTATTTATAGGAACTGGTCAGGTCCTCATGTTTTCAGCGTAATTCTGCTCCAAACGGTTGGTGTTGATGGTCTTTCTTGAATGGTTTGGAGCAAACGGTCTTGGAGACCGTTTCATGGCCAAATGGTCTTGTATTAATTTTCCTTCAAACAAATATGGCTTTAACGGTCTCTGCCTCTGATCGGTCTTGAGTCTCTATCCAAATAGTATTGCAAATCTATGACCATATGGTCTTCATCAAACGATCGTCGGTCTTGAGAGTGTTCGTTGACCATATGGTCTTGAAGACCGAACAGATCCAAACACTCTTGAACCATGTACCACCAAACGCTTTTGAGCTCTCATGGTCTTGGGCAAATGGGCATGGCTTCAATTGATCTTCACTTTCAAATGGTCTTGAAGATCTATGGGTTTCAATCGGTCTTGTGATGTAAACGGTCTTTGGCGTCCAAATGGTCTTCGTCGACCAAACGATTTTGAAGACCGATGGGATCCAATCGGTCTAGGGGAGGTGGCAGGTGGAGGACCGTGTGAGTGAATGGCTAAGACCGAGATGTCAAAACCGAATGGGCAGACCGCTAGGGCAAACGTTTTGGTAAAGAACGATTGACCAAGACCGAATAGGCAAAACCACTTGGTCAAGACCGATTGGTCAAAGACCAAGATTGAGAGGATCTTTGGTGAGTTCTAGTTGAAGGTTGATCCTCATCATGAACTGCATAAAATCAATATAAATCTAGTTAATAATCTTGATAATTGAATCAGTTAAGAACTCTTGCATTTTGTGAGATTTGCGAGATGAAATCAAAAGTATTGAATCGAATTGGTCCAAAAAAGGGCAACTATAAATAATGATGAATAGAGATTCATCATAATAACCTGAACTTAAACGTTGCTCGTCCTCGAGTAACACAAAATCTAAAATAGTCACCAACTGAATACTTTCAAATCGTGTGATTGCCTCCTCTTCACATCACGATTGCTTCTCTCTTCTCTGTATGACTAAGAATCTCAGCTTCCTGAGACCACTGAACACATCTTACCATATCTTCGTTCCTAGGATTGTTTTTCAACATCACTTCCTCTTCGCTTTTTCCAACAACAAGCATGTCAAAGAGTTTTGTAAGAGTCCAGAGATACCCACAGAACAACAAGTGTGCATCTGATCTGACACTGGTGTTTTTCAGGATAGCGGAGGCATTTATTGTGCATTTAGGTGGAAAGGGAGTGAAGGGTGGTATGGAAGGAAGAAATAAATCTCTCCTCTATTCAAATCGAGATTTTTATTATATCATTTGCAATTTCATTTATTGGATTTTTTTTGTGTGCGAATCTCTTCTCTATTCGACTCGAGATTGCATTTTTTGTGTTCACTTTGGCATCTTTTCTTGGTGGTACGCTCCTATTAATTTGTGAGGGGTATGGAAGAAGCAGATATAGAGGGAAGTGGTGTGCCACCTCGAACTTTGGGTTTTGCACTATTTTGGCTAGTTTTGTTTCCTTTTGATGGATGGAGGGGTACGAAGATGATAGAAGAAGTGTAGAAGAGGGTTCAGACTAGAATGCATCTTGATTTACATTTCACTGCACTGGGTCATTCTCTTTATCGTACTTTGTTCAAATAATGACTTGATGAGGATTCGGTGGGGGTTCCATGTTATTGTTCCACTAGTCAGTTAGGAAGCATGACATGTTTGATCCCTGTCAATTTGACAAACATGTCATCTTTGCAGAAGGATCATGATGTTAGGATTCATAAGCTTCACAAGATGATTTCAATCAAAAGGCTAGTTAAAAAAATTGGTCCTTTTAAGGATCTGCTTCGAATAAGGAGGGTATAATGATTCAAAATGCATAGCTCGAGAAACTAGCCAACCAGGAAATTGAAACGAAAAGTGTCAAAACTTCATCATGTTTCTGTGCAATTTCTTTGAAAACTTTAATTTTTTTGAAAAATTTGCTCAAAAATGAAATGATGAAAATCTTAGTCTGAAAAAGATGGGTGATGGTGGAAAGTGAAATATGTACCACCCACCCTCCACCCCAAACTTAGAAATTTTCTCATCCTGAGAAAACTCTAAATTTGAGATGGAGGGGAAAATTCATGCTGGTTGGACCACCAGATGTGGTTGCGTTCCAATCAGCACACATCCTCCATCTGAAAATCTCAAAAATGAAGATTAATCAGAACTCTAGATAGCATCTCGCGATGTGATTTTCTATTTATTGCAAAATTTTTTGAAAAGGTAAAAATAAAATTAAAGAAACATTCTAATTTGAAATTAAAAGTAAAATGAATTTATTGATCGGGTTGCCTCCCGACAAGCGCCTTTGTTTTACGTTGATGGCTCGACGTGGATACTTTTTCACCATGGTGGGGCTCTGGGTAGAGCTTGAGCTAGGATGAAATATTCTTTTAGTGGTTTCTTTCTCAGCCATTCATTAATCTTTGATATGATTATAGCCTCTTGTATTCTTCCCCATACAGAGCGAGCATTGTCAGAACACATAGGGAAACATCGTGAGTTATGTTGACTTGTTCTTTGTTGCTCAATTCGAGTTGGAGAATAGTTGTAGGGGATCTGAATGACTTCATTGATAAATTAGTGTTGTTGACGCTCGGAAGAAAAGTTCCTTTGTTGATTTACTATCCCTTCATCATAGCAATGTTGGACATTGATGTCAATCAGATATGGATTTAGTGGATGTTCTCGGTAGAAACTGCAGTCCAAATTTTGTTGCAGAGGGAAGATGAAATCAATAGTCTCTGTCTGTTGGGCTACTGGTGCATTCTTGAGGATGGTTGTTTCTAGATGGGGAGGCTCATGGATACCTGAAAATGGTTTGGTATGTGTCATGATAGGGATGAGGGGTGTCTCCTCCTTTTTGTATATGTCTTTAATCATTTCTATAGGCTTGATTTCCTCAAAAGTAACTTCAACATCTTCTTCTATAGAGTCGAGAAATTCGATGCAATCCTTTACTTGTTCGTCAATAGGTTCATCAGTTGATGGGTCCATTAGAGAAACTTCTAAAGGATCGTCTGATTCATGATTCTCTTGAGTGAGAAGTGACATCTGCTCTGTGCAATCAATAAGATAAACTTCTTCTTACATGCTTGGTTTTTTCATATTTTCAAAAACTTTGAACTTGAGAGTTTCTTTTCCTAGTCGAAGGAGCAAGGTTCCTGCTTCAACATCAATTAGAGCTTTTGCAGTGGTGAGGAACGGACGTCCAAAGATGAGAGGATATTTGGCGTCTTATTTTATGTCCATAATGACAAAGTCACACAAAACATATGCGTCCTTTCCTACCTTAACTGGGACATCTTTGAGGATTCCTAACTGACGTTTTATCGAATTGTCTACAAGTTGTATAGTTATGCCAGTAGGAAGAAATTCTAAAAATCCTAGCCTCTTGCAAAGGCTAAGCTGCATGATCAAAATTCTAGCACCAAGATCATCTAGTCCCTTCTTATATGTAGAATCACCAATATGGCATGACATACCAAAAGATCCAGGATCTTGCCATTTTTTGGGCATCTTGCTTTGAATGATATCAGAAGTAGTAGTTGCCAGTTTAACCGTCTCAACTTCCTCGGTTCAATATTTACTTGTGAGGAGAGACTTCAAGTACTTTGTCCAGGATGGTATCTCTACCAGCACATCTAGAAAGGGTATATCAACATGAAGTTTCGTCATAGCTTCCTTGAACTTGTTGAAATGGGTATCAAGCGTCGTTTGCCTTAGACGAGCTGGAAAAGGTATACGAGGCTTGTATACAGGGTTATTAAGCTATGGTGTTGCTTCTTCCTCTTCTGTAGCTGGTTTTTTAGAACTTTCCTCATCTATCTTATCAGCAGTCACCAGTTCTTTTGGTTGAGACTCAAGTATTGTTGAGTCTTGGACAATCACGGGTTCATCCTCGTCTGTAATAACCACATGTGTCTTGATAGGAGGATCAAAATAGTCTTTTCCAGACCTGGTGGTGACAACCTTTAGTTGCTCAGGGTGTTTAGGATTGTTCTTGGGTTGTCCAACACAGGCTCCAGCAGGTGGCTTCATGCTAGCTGCAAGTTGAGCTAGTTGAGATTCAATAGCTTTCTAATGGGTTTGCTGGTTAGCTATCATAGTCTGCTGTGACTGTAACATCTTTTCAATGGCTGTTAGCTTGTCATCTAGAGATACGAGGTTGGGTTGTTGCCCTTGTTGTTGGTTCTGGTAAGGGATTTGGTTGGGATTCTGGAACTGAGAATTATTCTAATAGTTGTTGAAGTTCCTATTATGAAAATTACCCCTAAAGTTTCCTTGGTTCCCGAAATTTTGTTGTTGGTTGTACTGGAATCCTAGTGGGCCTCATTGTTGATTATTTGAACCAAGTTGTCGTGAGTTTTCTGCTCCTGAAGGATTTCCATATTGAAAACCAAGATGGTTCCTATTCTGATTTGGATTGTAATATCCTTGACAAGGGATGGTGTTGAACGCATTAAGATTTTCCATTTGACTATTATCTCCTTGGCCATAAGCATTGCTTAGAATTACATCATATAGAACATTGCATGCTAAAGTGGAATGATCGGTACCTTTACATGCTTCACAGAACAATGAAGCTGACTTGATCTATTCTTGTTGTTGAGGGGGTGAACATCCTCTTCCAAATGCAGCAAGGGATGATTCGATATGATCTTGCTTGGCAACTAAGAGTTTGAGGGTCTCAACGATAGACTTTTATTCTGGAATAACTTCAGCCATAGCTACCTTCAACACTCCTTTACCTACAGATCTACCCCAATTAGGGCCCGTTTGGTTTCACCGCAAACCAATTCTTGCAGTTGCAACTAAGCACCAGGTTGTAACCCTTTCATTTGGTTGCAAGTGGTGCCAACCCACAGTGTGGGAAGAAACCACATTCTGGTCTTCGAATCTACAGAAAAACCGGGGAATGAACTGCACACTTTTAGTGCGCAGTTCCAACCCACAATTCTGCCATGTACAGCCGGCTGGTACTATCTTCCTCCTACCCCCTTTTTTGTCATATTCCAGGCCATATTTCGTTGCCGTGATGCCTGTTGCTGCATCAATATGACTTGCAGCTGTCATCAACCAAACGTTTCCAAACTAAAACGATCCATTCGATCTACTTAGAACCAGACAAAAACAATTGAGTTTTAACTCGCTGCAAACCATTTCCTGTTTTGTAACTCTAAGTGCCGGTTGGTTTTACATCCAACCAAATTAGCCTTTAGCTTGATTTTCAGCTCCAAGGGTAACAACCTTCCATGCACTATCATAACTTTGACACATGAAGTTTCTTTCAGACGAGGAGTCTAAAAACCTCTTGATATCGTCATCTACACCTCTATAGAAGATCTCAATGAGTTGATTCTTGGGAATGCCATTGTGTGGATAGTTGCGTAGAAGCTCTTTATATCTTTCCCATGCTTCCACAAGGGTTTCTCCAGGGGCTTGAGTGAACATTGTTATTCAACCCCTAATTTCATAGGTGAGAGAAGGAGGGTAAATGTTTTCTAGAAAAACATTTTATAGTTATTCCCATATAGTGATGGGCTCACATTGCAAGAAGTTGGACCGACTCATATCTCTATTAGCAACCGAATACTTGAAAAGACGGAGTCGAATGGCATCATCTGAGACTCCATTTTTCTTTTTCATAACACATATATCGATAAACCACAAAAGATGTTCTTGACTATCTTCTCCTTGTTTACCATAGAATGGGTTGTTTTGAAGCAAGGTGATCCAATGTCCCCGGATCTTGAAATTTTTAGCATTTATGGGAGGAGGTTGCACTGGGTGATGAACATCAACAACTTTAGGGATGGAGAACTCTCTAAGGTCCTTCTGTAGTTTTGCTGCTTGTGTTGCTGCTTGAGCTACTCGGATCTCTATTTCAAGTACAGCTCTGGCTTCTTGCATAAGCCTATCTCTTTGCACAGCAAGGCCTTGAGCAACCCTTTAGGTTATTTCCTCCTCTTAAGCCATCCTTGCTTGGTTCTCTCTGTTCTGATGACAAAAAGTTTTGTCTATCTTAGGGTCAAAGCTAGTAGAGAGACCAGGACTATTAAAACGGTGCATGCACTAGTCTTTGTTGTACCTAGGATGGAAAGATTTTTCAGAAGTAAGATTGACGGAGTAGAACCAAATTCAAGTGAATGATTAATTGTATCAAATAAAAAGCAAAATCCTAGATTAGTCTCAAAAGAACTAGATTTGACTAAACTGATTCTGTTGTCCCCGACAACGATGCTAGAATTTGACGTGGAATATTATCACACTAACAAATTCACTCACAGTTGAAATCCCTGAGCTTTACCAAAACCTTGTGCAATAATACCACCCGCAAGCGTACGGGTCTTATCGCAGTATAGTTAAGGATCGAATCCTAAGAGACAACATTTTCAAGAATCGTTGTTAGTCAAATCTAGCTCAAGTAAGACTAATGTTTAGAACGATTGGTTGATTTGAGGTTAATTAAACTAATTGCAAGAAGGTAAAGAGCATAATTAAAGTTGGATCTAGATTAATGATATGGAATCACTGGGATGCTCCTGGGTTTCACCACCACTACACATGCAAACACATCCTAACATCAAACATCCAAGCAAGATATAACCATCTCAATGGAGCTGCTGCAAAACCCCCCATACGGGCGTTAGGCTTGCGTAAGGGTCACCTTAGGTATCAGATGTCTCGTCACCATCCAGATCACTCACATATGGCTCCAAAGCTACATAAATCCAACTAAGGCTGTGGGGCCCCTATACATGCGTTAGGCACACAGAAGCGTCACCGTAGGCTAGATGGCTCGTCCCCTCACATATCACACACTTACGACCTCAAGGAATCCTATCAGAAGTTCTCGTCAAGGAGTCAACCGCGCTAATCGACAAGCAAGTAGGTGATTAATCTATATGCAAACATCGACGATTAACAAAGAAGATAAAAAAATCCAACTAAGGTTGTGGCCCTCCCTCATAGATGTTTAGGTCACAAAAGCATCACCGTAGGCTAGATGGCTCGTCTCCTCACGGATCATACACTTACAACCTCAAGGAATCCCATTCTATTTCTAGTTTGGGAGTCAACCTCATTAATTGACATTCTACCCTACGCATAGAAGTTCTCACAACATAGGGAAAAACATGATGAAAGCAAGCAGGTAACCAAACTACAAACATTAACGATTAACAATGAAATGAAAAGTTATATACATTGCCTTGGAATGTTAAATGAAAAGACATGAAAGCATGGGCAGCGGGGCTAGTCTCCACACCCCAGTGAAAAGGAACTACTCACTCATGATGCGAGAAACAAGAAGAATAAGAGAGAGGGAAGATTCTACCATGTGCATGATGCAGAAGGTAGTCGTAGCTCAGTGAAGATGATGTGATCTTCTACATTGTGTTAGATCAGATCTGGAAGAGGAATGAGGAATGCCAAGACAGACCAGACAGTCTTTCTCACTCCTCCTTCCTTCTCTTCTCAGTCTCCTCAATTGTAGTAGGAGCAGCATGTGAATATGAGTGATGATCTGGATCAGACCTGTGTTCAGGCAGCTTGTCGGCGACCCAGACTCGATGCCCAAATGAGGACCTTCGTGGTTCTATTTATAGGTACTGGTCAGGTCCTCACATTTTTGGCATGAGTCCGCTCCAAACGATTTGGAGCAAACAGTCTTACTTGAATGGTTCGGAGAAAACAGTCTTGGAGACCGTTTGATGGCCAAACGGTCTTGTATTAATTTTCCTTCAAACGGTTCTGGCTTTAACGGTCTCTGCCTCTGATCGGTCTTGAGTCTCTGTCCAAATGGTCTGGAAAATCTATGACCATATGGTCTTCAGAAAACGATCATTGGTCTTGAGAGTGTATGTTGACCAAACGGTCTTGAAGACCAAACATATCCAAATGGTCTTGGACCGTGCATTGCCAAATGGTTTTGAGCTCTCACGGTTTTGGGCAAACAGTCTTGGATTCAATTGATCTTCACTTTCAAACAGTCTTGAAGACCGATGGGTTTCAATCGGTCCTGAGATGTAAATGGTCTTTGGCATCCAAACAGTCTTTGTCGACCAAATGATTTTGAATACCGATGGGATCCAATCGGTCTTAGGGAGGTGGCAGGCGGAGGACCGTGTGAGTAAATGGCTAAGACTGAGAGGTCGAAACCGAATGGGTAGACCGCTAGGACAAACAGTTTGGTAAAGAACGATTGACCAAGACCAAATAGGCAAAACTGCTTGGTTAAGACCAAGATTGAGAGGATCTTTGGTGAGTTCTAGTTGATGGTTGATCCTCATCATGACCTGCATAAAATCAATATAAATCTAGTTACTAATCTTGATAATTGAATCAGTTAAGAACTCTTGCACTTTGTGAGATTTAGGAGATGAAATCAAAAGTATTGAATTGAATTGGTCCCAAAAAGGGCGACTGAAAATCATGATGAATAGAGATTCATCAATTAATATCATCTTTATCCCTAATTTCTCGATATAAATCTAAGACATTGTTTTGTTCTATTTATGCTTGATCACCAAAGATACATTATTTGACCCTTAATCATTTTAGAAGAGAGGTTAAGGGCTGGAAAAACTTAGGTTTACCAGTTTATTGCACCCCTTGGGAAATGTGGCGAATAAACAGGAGGAGAAACCCAAAGATTAATTGTAAGCACTTAACTAATCAACCAATTACTATGGAAATTGGATTGGCATTAGAATACATAGTGAACTACTCTACGGGAGTGGGTAGTTTTCAATATAGGCTCTTTATCCAAGAATAGGGGTTATAGATCTTAGTGTGTGGATTTAATATTAATGTTATCTGTGGTGCAACCAGTGTCCTGAGGAATTCCCTTAAATCTGAGTAAATTAATCCTTAAGCTTTTTTTGTTTTTGCATTTGGTTCTGTTCAGTCAAAGCAATTCAACTTTTACCAGCTTAGCTGATTAGATCATATACACTACTATAGAAATGGCTTATAACGTCACATTTAGAGGCATCGGTTGTATACAACAAACCGACGCCTAAACCCTACAATGTCGGCTGAATACAAAAACTGACATCTATATGTGAAGAGTGGCCAGACACGGGTATCACTATTTATTTAGCGTCAGTTCCTCAATAACAACTGATGCCTAAAATTGCCCGCCAAATTTGAATTTTCCAGTGACAAAAATTACCTCCAAAATTTAAATACGGCGTCGGTTGTTGACAAATTAACCGATGACTAAAGGTTTGTCACGAGACAAAAATTGGGCCCATTTTTATCAGTGGGTGATCTTGCAGTAACCGACACCGATGTGTTTTCGCGTGCTGTCCCCATGAAAATTTTCACCCCCCTTTGGTGTCGGTTTGCTACGAAAACCGTCGACTATGGTCATAATTTGAGAACATTTTTTTTGTCAGCATATGTAGATAGACGTCGGTTTTGTAGTTGAAACTGACGACTATCATTGAACATAGGTGTCAGTTTTTTTGTGGTAATCGACGCCTATTGTTTTAAGTGTCGGTTGGTTTAAATAACTGACGTCGATTGTTAACTTAATAACACCCGCGCGATCCAGACTCTTCCCCTTTCTCTGTTTCATTCCCCATTATTGAGGTTAGGTCTCTGGCAATTTCTCTCTGCCTTCGATCTCTCTGTTGTCATTGCGCCTACCCTACCACTACTTCTGGAGCTCGTCGGCCGCCACTACTGGACCACGACTTCTGGAGCTCACTAGTTGTCGCTACTGGAGCTCTCACCGCCACTGCTGGAGGTCCGCCGCCACTACTGAAAGGTGTGTTTCCTCCACTACTCTACCAACCCTAGCTATATGAATGTCTAGTTGTGTATACCTGGGAGTTACTAGGAACACCTAAATGACTGTCTAGTTGTGTATCTAATTTGGATGTATATGATGAACCTAGATTTAGAGAGGACATGCTATAGTATTTTCTTAGTATGGTGAAAGATTCTCAACCTTGTGTATCACATGGAATTTTTATCCTCAACACAAGGGGCTCCAATGCATCTAATGCCTTAAATGGAAGACTTGAACGATAAAAACTCCCATCAAAGTAGGTAGAAACCAATTATATTCATATCTTAATAATTCCATGAAGTGCACATTATCTTACTCTAGAAAAGTATTTGTATAATGTGGGATTAGTTCCATATAATTGTTCTATTTTAGTAAGTCTATTTCCAAGGTCTGTGTGTGATATAAAATCTCTTTACTCTATGTCAAATTGAAAATTTACACATGATTATCAATGTAGATATAGTCACTCTCCTAAACTGAAATTTCCTTTCAGTCTATCATTCTTGATGAGACTTATTCCAACTGAACTCCTATATCATGCACAATGATATTTCCTAATTGAACCCTAGGTTTCTCAAGTTGAATGTGATTTTGAGGTTTTTTACCCATATATTATAACATTATAACAATCTGGAAAAATGTTGCTTTTGTTATATATTGGGCATGCTACTTAATTTTCTATGGTATAGCTACCACAAGTTTTGTTACAAATATCTGAATATTAGGTTAAGGACGTGTTTATTTTGTGACATGTTGAGTTTTTTTCTATGTTATACCCACTACGATTTGTGTTATAAAATAATACATTGATTAATTTAGGAAGCATTGATATGTTGTTATGGCTGTCCACAAGTGTTTCTATAAGAAAATTATGTGTTGAATGGGGTTGTGAACAAGGGACTGGTGTTACATTTTGTTGGCCTAGAAACTCGTCCAAAATTTACTCATTAGGAGTAAATCTTGGATAGTCCCTGGTTTGGGACTATTCTTGAACACCTAATCTCACTTAGGATGTAAGTGTATAATGTGTATTTGGTTTTAAAGAAAATTTTGGTAGTGTTTCCCTATTTGTTCTCTAAGTACATATGTACTTTGAGAACAGCGGGGAAATGCTGCCAAAATTTTCTTGAAAACCCAATACACATTTTACACTTACTAGTGAGATTATGTGTTCAAGAATGGGATAGGTGGTACACATTTATTAATATAAGACCTTAAACCCTAAAGTTTTAACCATAAACCCTAATCTTTTAACCCTAGACCCTAATATTGTTCTAATATATACTTGTTTTCTCTTTGATCATAGAAATGATAGATCATGGATGTCCATTCCAAATCGCTGCACCCTAGAGTTTATTTTTGGTCTTGATCAGTTTATTAGATTTGCTGAGGAACATAGGAAACAACCTGGACATAGGTTCTACTGTCCATGTAGGCATTGCGGTGACAACTTGAAAGTCAGCACTGGTGATGAAATCAAAATTCATGTCATGTGCAATGGGATTGTATAAGGCTATACAGGAAGGCACTGGCATGGAGAGATTTCAAACCTAAAATCAGTGGATGTGGATAGCAGTGCTTGTGTGGAAGTAGAAATTGCCTCTGATGACGTAGATGTGAACGGACCAATTCCAGTAGACATCATTAATGCAATGTTGGATAGTTTTGGGGTAGAGCACACCGATCCACCTCCCATGTTTAGAAACATTGTGCATGATGCCGAGATACCATTATACATAGGTTTTAAGTTTACGAAGCTTATCACTGTGTTGAGATTGTATAAGCAGAAAGCTAACAATAGATGGAGCGATAAAAACTTCACATCATTGTTGTCTTTGTTGAAAGAAATTCTTCCTAAAGGAAACGAGCTGCCAATCTCAACATACCGGTTAAAGAAATTGTTGTGCCGAATGGGAATGGAGGCCAAGAAGATACACGCATGCCCATATGATTGTGTATTATTTCAAAAGGACAATGTGGATTTGAAAGATTGTCCCAAATGTGGCGCGTCAAGGTATAAATTGACAACTTCGAGAGAGTCCAAAACTAGCTCTCCTGGCAAGGTGATGTGGTATCTACCTATAATACCACAGTTTCAATGCTTGTTTGCCAATCCGGTAGATGCAAAGAATTTGAGGTGGCATGCAGATGTTAAGAAAAATAATGATGGGATCCTACGACATGAGTCTGATTCCCCATAGTGGAAGAAGATTGATTTATTGTACCCTAAATTCGCTGAAGAAGTCAGGAATCTACTACTTGGGCTAAAGAACCTGGAAATTGAGCAGCCAACATAGCACTTGGCCAGTGATGCTTGTTATATACAATCTTCCTCCCTAGTTGTGTATGGAAAATAAGTATGTTATGCTGTCATTATTGATATCGGGCCCTAAGCAACCTGGAAATGATATCAACGTTTATCATGAACCTATGATTGATGACTTGAAGAAACTCTGGGGTGAAGGTGTGATGGCCTATGATGCTTCACGAAGAGAGACATTTCATTTGCACGCTATGTTGTTTTGCAATGTGAACGACTTTCTAGCATATGGGAATTTGTCTGGATATAGTGTCAAAAGATCTAAAGCGTGTCCTGTATGTGAAGAGAACACTGATTCAATATGACTAAAACACGGAGGAAAGACTGTATATCTTGTTCATCAAAGGTTTCTTCCAAAATTCCATCTGTATCATAGGTTGCGCAAAGCATTCAATGGACGGAATGAGGAACAGAGTGCACCTAAACCTATAACAGGGGAGGATGTTTATGAAAGAGTAAAAGACTTTGCCAATGAATTTGGTAAGAGATCACAATGTACGATGGCCACACAGAGTGACAAATCTTTATTCAAGAAGAAGTCAATATTTTGGGATCTTCCTTATTTGAGTTCTTTGGCAGTCAGGCATTATATCGATGTCATGCATATTGAGAAAAATGTTTGTGATAACGTCATTGATACTCTGTTGAATATACCAGGTAAGACTAAAGATTGGATAAAATCCAGAATGGACCTACGTGAAATGGTAATAAGGACAAAATTAACAAAAGTAGTTAGTAGTGATCAGAGAACATACTTACCTCCCACTTGTTACACGTTGTTGAGAAAGGATAAGAAAGCTTTTTTTGAATGCTTGGTAAATGTCAAGGTCCCACAGGGTTACTCATCCAACATTCGTACATTGGTATCAATGAAAGATCTAAAGTTGATAGGTCTTAAATCTCATGATTGTCACACTCTAATGCAACAAATATTTCCCGTGGCAATTCGATCTATATTGTCGAACCATGTAAGGTTTGAAATCACCAGACTTTGTTTCTTTTTCAATAGTCTGTGCAGCAAAGTTATTGACCCTGATACTCTCAATAAATTGCAAAGAGAAGTGGTTGTTACCCTATGTCATCTTGAGATGTATTTTCCTCCTTCGTTCTTTGATATCATGGTACATCTTGTTGTCCACTTGACTAGGGAAGTGAAAATGTTTGGACTAGTTTTCTTGCATTGGATGTATCCCTTTGAACGATACATGAGCTTTTTTAAAGGTGATGTTCGAAACCGTTATCCGCCTGAACGGAGTATTATTGAGGGTTATGTGGTGAGAGAGTTTATGGATTTTTGCAATGACATACTGAGTGGTACTGACGCTCCTGTTAATGACAAGAATATTGAGGAGCATTTTGTCAAAGGAATTTTGGGATCACAGATGAAAGTAATCAATCGTGAGCAGTTGGAACAAGGTCACTTGTATATTTTACACAACATCGACAAAGTGAGTGTTTATATCGAGGAACATACCAATTTCATCAAGAGATAATATCCTCGAGCCAATTCAATGTGGCTTGCTAAAGAACATAACCAGACATTTATTAAGTGGTTTGAAGATAAAGTCTTACATAAACTATCTCAAACACCAGATAATCTTACTGAAACTATCAAATACCTTGCCTTTAAACCAAAATTGAATGTTATGTCTTATGAAGGGTTTGACATAAATGGATTCTCATATTACACAAAGTGTCAAGATGATAAGAGTGTCATCCAAAACAGTGGGGTCACCCTTCAAGCATCTTCATTGTTTTTTGCAAGTGCAAAGGATAAGAGTCCACATGAAGCTAAAATGTCATATTATGGTGTCATTGAAGACATATGGGAGTTTGAATATGTAGATTTCAGAATTCCACTCTTTAATTGTAATTGGTTTGATAACACCAAAGGAGTTATAGTGGATTAATTGGGTTTCACATTAGTGAACTTTAAAAAGATTGGGGAGATGGGTGAACCATTCATATTGGCATCACATGCGAAACAAGTATTTTATATCGATGATCCTGCAAATGATAAATGGTCGATTGTTCTTCATGGTAAAAGACAGTTCATTGAAGATCCTATAGACGAAGAATAGTACTATGATAAGTATGATGACTCCAATCCATTCTCAGTTGGGTTGCCAACACCACCAAATATTGAAGCTAATGATGACTTGTATGTGTGCAGAGATCACAATGAAGGATTGTTAATTGATAAAAGATCGCAATATTAGAGGCATGCATGTTTATATTTTTTTATATGTTTTGTTTTTCTAAATGTGAACTTTACAATGTGAATGTGAACTTTACAATGTGAACTTTACAATTTGAATTACTTTACAATGTGAACTTTACAATGTGAATGTGAACTTTCAGATGGCTGAGCATTCTCCCGATGACCGTGATGATGATTACCGTGAGGGTGAGGACGTCAATGCACTGCCTCACAATGTAAGTTTTAAAAATATATCCCACAGGTTTGCATCTATATGTTCATTTATAGTTATATCCTGTAAGTGTGTTTTTTTGTCAAATTTTAGGTTGGTGATGTACCCCCTGAAGAAATTGGGGCACCTGATGAGCAGAAAAAAAAATTGAGAAAGTGAGGGGCATCACA
Organism: Alisma plantago-aquatica; assembly: GCA_963693085.1. NCBI lineage: Eukaryota > Viridiplantae > Streptophyta > Magnoliopsida > Alismatales > Alismataceae > Alisma > Alisma plantago-aquatica. The sequence continues at coordinate 1,733,029,326 of OY856409.1, read as the reverse complement.
ATGATGAACAAGTTACTATAGCAAAGGGGCAATGGACCCAAACTAGCTGTGGATTTTGATCATGTAGGAAATCCAGTTGGAGTGAACCGCTACTCATTTATTTCATATCTTAGGGTTCTTACTCGCAGCCATTGTAGTCCTAACATAGAATCCTGGCATAAAGTTCCTAAGGGGAAGAAAGACTTAGTATGAAAGGAACTATGCATGCGTTATTACTATTTGCAATTCTATTTTTGTAGATTACTAATTTTTAGGATACTAGTAGCAATTCTATTTTGTAGAGTATATTTGATCTGAATGAAAAGTTGCATCATATATGCGTGATGCAATGCTATGGGAGGGTCCTAAGGAACTATAGGACATATCTCACCCGAGATTACATACGCGATGTTGAGAAGAGGTTCTTAAGTGATTTCCAATTCTAGACATTGATCAGTTTTTGACTAACTCTACACTAATAATTTTTGTTTGTATTCTCAGTAAAAAATAAATTTAGGAAGAAGGAAGCAACTGAGAAATGGAACTACCTGGACCCCAAGGACTGGGAGGAGTTTGTTACCCAAAGAAGAATGGATGAATTCAAGGTATTAAGCACCACTCCCAATTTAATTAATATATGTTCTTATGTATTCACCTATTCAAGATTAACCTTTAGTGTTACTATTTAAATCAATATGCTTACTAACAAGGCTATCAACGATGCTCAAAGAGAAAGGCGTGCACTGAATGTGCATGACCACACAATGGGTCCAAGAGGCTATGCAGGCATTCGCCAAAGACTACAGGCTGAGTCTACTGCTCAGTCTACTGCTACTCAGGAGAATGCAGAGTCCTCTACTATTGGTCCCGCACCTCTACCTCATCATGCTATGTGGATAGCTGGGAGGCAAAACAAGAAGGGAGAAATATTGAAACCCACAGCTACTGAGGAGGTTGCAAAAATGGTAAAATTCAACTCTTAGAGCAATCAATCGATATTGATTATTGTTATGTTTACTTACCAATTTCTGTTGATGGCGATTAGTGGGAGCTGCACGACTAAAGGAAGGAAGGCAATTTCATCCCTGAGGGAACAAGGGATGAATTGATAGTTGCTTTGGGTAACCCAGTGTAACATCCCTGACCTGGGTTATGAGTTAACCCTAGGTGTTTTGCCTAAATATGTAATTAAATCTTTGTGATTAACTCTGAGCATGTAATTAAGCTTCTCAGAAACGTATATTTCAGTATTTGCCCCTTTTTATTTAAAGTTGTAGCATTGTTTTGATATACAGGGACCTATGTGCAATTTACCCAGTTGAAAGGGTTAGCTTGCAATTTGCACATGATGAGATGTTCCTCTGATGTTGATACATCATGAGAATCTCTTTGGCAAAGTTTGAGGGATTTCCCAAGCTAGAGCACCAAGGTGCAGCTGTGGAAGCAATCCCAGGGCTTGAAACCCTAATTTGGGGTAAAATGCAATTTACCCAAATAATGGGATGCAATTTGTAAAGAATGTCATCTAATGTATCTTTTTAGACTTTTGCCATCATTTATAGAAGAAATGATGAGGAATTCACCTCAATTGAGTTATCAAGTTAAGAAATAGGCTTTGTGATTGAATAATCAGGGTATATGTGCAATATCCCTTTAAGTATGAACTTTATTATTAGATTGTTCTTCCTTGCCTTCTTTTCTATAACATTAAGATAAGGTTTGTCCTTAGAATAAAGAGGAAGGGACGAGCAAGTAATAAAGGAAGGACTTAGTTGGAATTAAGGGAAACTTATGAACTAATGTTGAAAATCCTACCCCATGTATATAAGCCCTCTTTCCCTTAGTTGCAAGGGAACTTAACCTTCGTTCCCTTACTGTTTCATTTCACCAAAGACAACCAAGGACTTCCTTGGAGCTAAGGAGGACGAACAAGGGGTGCAAGGTAGGTTTAAACCCCTCTTCTTGCCTAATTCCATGGTTAGAATTCGAATTCAAGGTCATCTTCATGGCTAATTCTCGAAACCCTATCTTTCTAGCCGTCTCTTTTCATCCTTCCTTGGAGTTTTCACCTTGGCCAACCTGTGGGAACTCAAGGACGCCATTAGAGCTTGGAGCTTGAAAGCTTGGAGCTCAAGAAGCAAGCTTTAGGCGGGTTTTATAACTCTAAACCTATGCTTTACTATGTGCATCTTTATATGCGATTTGATGATAGCTCTTAGTATTTTCCTACTTTTCCCTGCTATTTTGCAAGCAAACCCGTGGGATATCTGTACTGTTCTTGAGCTAGAAGATGAAGGCGTGATTTCCAAGAAAAACCCACCGCTTTTCTTTTCCTTAAACGGTCCTAACAGTTCGCTCTCACGGACTCAAGACCGCGAGGTGAGCAAACGGTCTCGAGACCGTGAGAGGGCTCGCGGTCTCAAGACCGTTTGGCCCCGTTGACCGAGCGTGGACCGTATGAGAAATCTGTTCCTAATTATATAGGCTAATTACCCTCAAAATTTGGGAGACTAACTCCAAAGGAATCGGGAGATATGATCTTTTTAAGTCACAACTTTAAATGAATTAACTGCTGATTTTCAAACGGTCTGAAATTGCCTTTTTGGGCAAACGGTCTCAAGACCGTGAAAGGTCGTTGACTAAGCGTTGACCCCATGAGATTACTGTTCAAAATTATGTTAATTAACAACTCACCAAGTTTGATGGTCTAATTCCAAACGGGCTAAGAGTTGAAGGGTGAATGCTAGGGCTAACCCTAGATAAAATCAGTACTGAAATTATGGTGACCTAACTAGGGTTTTTAGGGTTGATTGACCTAAACGGTCTCAAGACCGTTTGGGGGTCACCAAACGGTCTCAAGACCGTGAGGGCAATCAACCAAGACCGTTTGGAGGTCTGGGGTCAAGGATAGTTGACCAATTAAAGGTACAATTACACCAAATTACATTGCAATTAAATATTGACATGATCATCAACTCGATGGGTCAGACCTTGATGAATTTGCACTAGAATCCAAGATTGGATGGGCAAACGGTCTCAAGACCGTTTGAAACTCATCCAAACGGTCTCAAGACCGAGAGGACACTCACCCAAGACCGTTTGAAGGTCTAGGGTTAAGTAGTTTGACCAATTGAGGACCTAATTGCAAATAGTTATCAAGTAAACCAAAATTCTGATTTTGTGACCAATCATGGTTCAACCTCTATCAAATCACCTTAGATTTTGATGAAATCTTGGGCAAACGGTCTCAAGACCATGTGGGGTCCACCCACATGACCTCAAGACCGTTTGGGCCAAGTTTGGGCCCATTTGGAGCTCAATTGAAGGGCTCAACCTTGTGTTGATACACACTGTTGAGTGTTGATGGGTGAACATTGATAGACCCTAATTGAATCGATTTCAATCCTAATTGGTCAACAATTGAGGGTCAATTGAATGACCATTTGGTTAAGCATAACCTTAATTAACCCAATCCATAGGTGGTCAACAGTTATTGGACCTTTTGAAGGCTTCAACATCGGTTGACATCATCGATTGATTTGTTGAACCTTTGTTGAAGGACCTTGCGGTTGAGACCATGAGAGCCTCGCGGTCTCAAGACCGTGAGGGGGCTCACGGTCTCAAGACCGTGAGGGGGCTCACGGTCTCAAGACCGTGAGGGAGCTCACAGTCTCAAGACCGTGAGGAGGCTCACGGTCTCAAGACCCCAAGGAGCCTCGCGGTCTTGACCTACTTGGAGTGGGAGGAGATGGCTCGTGGTCTTGGAAGGGGTTGAGGGCTCGCGGTCTTAAAGTCAAAGGTGACCAAACGGTCAACACCTCTTCGCGGACTCAACACCAAGTTAATCTTCGCGGTCTCAACATCAACTTGAACCAATGAGGAGCCTCGCGGTCTTGACCTACTTGGAGTGGGTGGAGATGGCTCGCGGTCTTGGAAGGGGTTGAGGGCTCGCGGTCTTAAAGTCAAAGGTGACTAAATGGTCAACTCATCTTCGCGGTCTTGAAAGACAAGTTGGACAAAAGGTCAACTCAACCAATGGGTCTCAAATCAATTGAAGGTTGACTTCATTCAATCAATTGATGAATGTAAATGGGTCAATGTTGCTCTAATCAAACCCTAATGGTAATCTAGGATAGTAAGGGGTTATTTGACCAAGGTTTTTGACTATGATGATGATCAATGGGGTGAATTACCAATATACCCCTGAAGGGCCAATTGAGTTATACCTTGCTCAATTCAAACCCTAATTACATGAGAATGATGTTTTTAGTCATAATGACTCTATCTAACCTGATCTAGTCTAATGTTATCATCAACCATTAGTATGATGAGAGAGAGAGTACTCTAGAGAGAGAAAGTACCCTAGAGAGAGAAAGTAACTCTAATCACTTAATAGTGATGTTTTTGGCTATGTAAGCCTATGATGACTCAACCCAACCTGTTTTAGAGTGATGTTGACATCACCTAACCTTATGATGAGAGAGAAAGTACTTCTAGAGAGAGAAAGTACTTCTAGAGAGAGAAAGTACCCTTTTTAAGTGGAAACTCGAGTAAAGTATCTCCAATGCACTCATCTATGATCCACCTGTGTGAGATCATAGAAACCCTAATTATGATAAATGATGAACCTTTAACTAATCCAAGAGCATCAATGAAGATGTTACTCATACATGATGATGTTATGAGTTTAATTCACCTTGATGTGAATAGTAAACCCTAATTCAAGGGTAATGGCATGCTTTTGAGCAATAAACTCTATTTGAATAGAATCAAAAAATTTAACGCTTATGACAAAAGTAGGAAGTACATTCCTTATTGTTGTATTACCTTTATCAGGTGTATTAACCATGCAGGTTCTGATATCAAGGTAATCATATCCAGGTATGGATGTTGATGTTATATTCATTGAAGACATGTTGTTAGCCTTATGAATAAGTAAAGTAATCTGATGCCTTGCCAGTGGCATCCTATGCTGATATTGGGCTATGAGAGCCATGAATACCATCAAGGTCATGCCTTAGAGATGACTTGTGATGAGGATAATGAGAAATGATGATTGATATAAGTTATGCATGTTACATTTAGTATTCTTCTTTTATAGCTGCTATGCTACTGTTATTGTTTGAAGAACAATGTATGCTGTTAAAGAATACTGAATGTACCTAACTAATCAAGTATAATGTAGAGCCCTGATCATAGATCCATCATTGTCAGAAATTAAGTGATGGTGAAACAGGTTTTCCTCAGGGAACTCCTGGAGCACATACTTTTGAGTATGTGGGGTACATGGATGTGTAGAACCTTACATCCTAGTGTAGGAAAGTGATGTAGATGTGTAATTCATCCATCCTTCACTATAGTTTCATACCGTATCAGTGGTAGGTAAACATGAAACCTCCTGATGACGAAGAGAGCATAGATATCCGTATCAGTGGTAGGTAAATATGAAACCTCCTGATGACGAAGAGAGTACAGAACGCCACTGTGACTCTAGAATAGCGAAGGACCAGTTTACCCTGGTGAGCTATAATAGTAGAGACACGAGATGTCCTACAAGTGATCCTCTTACTGACTGAGGAAGGTGAAGGTCATGAGAATCCGGCTCTCTTAATGACCTATGTATGATACTGATGCGGCTTCTCAGCGATCAGTTGGAGTTTGAGTGGTAAGCCTCATCTCCACAGGGCATAATGTTGTTTGTAAAACATAATCAACCAGGTAGTATAACTTGTTAGAGATGACTCCAAGTTAGTTGGTTGATGTTACATTGCAATAATGTTGATATTCTCCATATCTCCTAAATTGTAGAGATCTTGTTATAACTGCAACTGCTATAGAATGCTTTGAAGGCTTTACTGTTTAAGATATTCTTTGATGTTATAATAAAGCTTCTGGCGAAGAGTTATAACTCTCGCTGGGACAATTATGTATAATTGTCTCACCCCGTAGGCTTCAACTTTTTAGGTGGACGTCGGAGACGAAGGAACCAGCCTACAGGTGATCAGTCTCAACAGCAGCAGCACCAGGGGCAGCAGTAATCTCAGGTGGAGATTTGTCCTGCCATGTGGTGTAGTTAGAGTCAGTCCTATGTGTCCTCTGTACTCTCAGGTCTTGGAGTCTTGTGTTATGTGATCTTGAGATTTTGTATCTTGATGTATATAATTACTCAAGAAGTAATTATCCTGAGATGTAAACAGTTACCTCTCTTTATGAAAGGAATTTTTATGGATACAAGTTCTTATCTCGAAAAGTTTTAATTTCCCGTGATTTTTGTCTTCCGCTGATTACCGATTCGCTTCCGCTAAGTTTTAATCGTGTTTATGTCATGGTTTGGAGATCAGAGCCCACAATTAGTGGTATCAGAGCTCCAGGTTCAGTTGAGTCTACAGAGGCATAGGACTTAGGATGTCGAGTCTACCTTTAGTACTCCTTCCTTATCTAATAGAATCTTCTGCTCCTCAGGAGAAGAAGATACATAAGAATGTCAGAACATCGCGATGAGCACGTGGCAGAGAGTAGTGCTAGTGCACCTCGAGGCGGTGCAAGAGTTCCGAGAATAGAACAACCTGCACCTGAGTCGCCAAGAGAGCCACCCCAGTTCGACCCAGCTGACATGAGTGATCCAGCTGTACAGACGATGTTCGGGCAGTTCATGACTGCCATGACACATATAACCGATAGGATGCCCATTCCTGCACCTAGGGCACCTGTCCAGCCTGAAGTACAAGGTATTGGTAAGACATTCGAACGACTTCGTCGTGTCGGAGCTACCGAGTACTTCGGAACTGCCGACCCTGTAGATGCTGACTTATGGTTGACAGAGTTGGAGAAGGCTTTCAGGATTCTTATGATTCCGGAAGCTGAGAAGGTTAGACATGCTGTCTATCTTCTCAAAGGCAGTGCTGGTCACTGGTGGAACATGGAAGAGCAGAAGAGACCTGGAGTAGAGTTCTCATGGGAAGAGTTTCATCGGGAATTTATCAATAGATATTTTCCAAAGACCTTCCTAGATGAGAAGATCTCTCAGTTTGAGAAACTAAGGCAGGGTATGATGAACATTAGTGAGTATGAAGCTAAGTTTATGGAGTTGTTGCGGTTCTGTCCGCACATGGCTGCTACAGATGAGGAAAGAATCAGAAGATTTGAAAAGGGTTTGAATTCCGATATGTCAACCCCTGTGTCTGCCTTAGAAAATAGAGAAAGATTCTCTACCTTCGTTGAGTCAGTCCGAAGGATAGAGAGATCTGTGGTTGAGAAAAGACAAACCCATAAAAGATATCCACAGTTCCAGGGTTCTTCATCTAGGGATCCCAAGAGACCTAGATTCTCTGCACCTAACCCTCCACCACCCAGATCGAGTTTTCAAACTCAATGGACACCAAGTAGAGGTAGAGGACGGAGTCAACCGCTTCAAGGGACGCACAGTTCTGCATCAGTGTCAGTTACTGGGCCACCCAGACCACAGCAACAGGAGAAGAGTTGCTACAACTGTGGTAAGGTGGGACACTTGATGAAGGATTGCCGTTCTAGGCCTATCGGTGTGACACAACAAACCCCGAGACAGAATCAACAGGGATCTCAGAATAGACAACATCAAGGAGCAGCTCGAGGACGTGGACAAGCGTCTCAAGCTGGATCATCAACACCACCTCAACACTAGGCGACTGCGAGGTTCTATGCTATGAACCCACCTGAGGCAGTGGTCAATCCACGGGTAGTGGCAGGTCAGATGAAACTTTTATATTCTGATATGTCTATATCCTGTGATGTATCTGTTCTGATTGATCCGGGTGCTACGCACTCTTTCATCACTCATGAAGTGATTCGTAACTGTAATGTGACTGTTAGTCATAGAGCAGATGGTTTGTTGTTAGAGACTCCGTTGAGTGGGTCTGTTGTTTTGCAGGAGGTATGTTCTCCCTGCATCCTTTTCTTTTCTGACCATCGCATTCAAGTGGATCTTATACCACTTGATATGCAGGGATTTGATATAATCCTCGGGATGGATACCTTAGAAAGGTATAGAGTTGTCTTGGATTGTGAGTCCAAGTTGGCTGTGTTTGCTGATGAAAGCAACACATGGATCTTTCAAGGTGAAAGAAAGATTCTTCCCACCTGTCTTGTGTCAGCTATGGTTGCTGATAAGCTGATGAGGCAAGGATGTTATGCATTCTTAGCCCATGTGGTAGATGTTACCAAGGAAAGTTCCAATCCTGCCGAAGTTCCCATAGTCAGGGAATTCGAAGATGTGTTTCCTGAAGAACTTCCTGGTATACCACCACCTCGGGAGATTGATTTTGAAATTAATCTGATTCCAGATACGAAACCCATAGCTCAAACTCCGTATAGAATGGCTCCTGCCGAGATGGCAGAACTGAAGAAACAACTTCAAGAGTTACTTGAGAGAGGTTTTATCCGACCGAGTACTTCACCTTGGGGTGCTCCGGTCTTGTTTGTTAAAAAGAAAGATGGGTCAATGCGGTTATGCATCGACTACAGACAACTCAATAAAGTGACAATAAAGAATAAGTATCCTCTGCCGAGGATTGATGATCTCTTTGACCAGTTGCGTGGTGCAATAGTCTTTTCAAAGATAGACTTGAGGTCTGGATATCATCAACTTCGTATTAAGGATAGTGACATATCCAAGTCTGCCTTTAGGACAAGATATGGTCACTATGAGTTCACGGTTATGTCGTTTGGACTAACCAATGCACCAGCTGCATTTATGGAACTCATGAATAGAGTTTTTTGACCTTTCCTTGATCAGTGTGTTGTCGTCTTCATAGATGACATACTGATTTATAGTAAAGATGCTCAGCAGCATGAGCAGCATCTTCGCCAAGCTTTGACCTTGCTAAGAGAACATAAGTTGTATGCTAAGTTTAGCAAGTGTGAGTTCTGGCTGCCGGAGGTATCTTTTCTTGGACATGTAATATCCGCCTCGGGAATTCGTGTTGACCCTACAAAGGTAGAATCTGTTCTACAATGGGAACAACCAAAGACACCGACGGAAATTCGAAGTTTCTTGGGGTTAGCTGGCTATTATCGAAGGTTCATTAAGAACTTTAGTTCTATAGCTTTACCTTTGACCAAGTTAACCCGGAAAGATGTTCCTTTTTCTTGGAGTGATAAGTGTCAACAATCTTTCCAGTTACTGAAGGAGAGGTTGACAAGTGCACCTGTATTAGTGCTACCTGAACAAGGAAAAGGATATGTAGTTTTCTGTGATGCTTCCAAAAATGGATTAGGATGTGTGTTGATGCAGGATAAACAGGTGATTTCTTTTGCTTCCCGACAGCTTAAGAAATACGAGGAGAATTATCCAACACACGATCTGGAGTTAGCTGCTGTGGTTCATGCCTTGAAGATCTGGAGGCATTATCTCTACGGAGAAACATTCCAGATTTTCACAGACCACAAAAACCTTAAATATATCTTCTCTCAGCATGAGCTCAACATGAGGCAACGTCGCTGGATGGAGTTAATCAAGGACTACGACTGTACAATTGATTACCATCCAGGTAAGGCCAATGTTGTTGCAGATGCCTTGAGTAGGAAATCAGCAACATCAACCATGAATAGAGCACAACTAAACTCTTTAGTATGCTCTAGAAGAGATATGCTTATCTCTTTAAGGCAAGACAATGTACAGTTGAAGGTGTCATTGCTAGCCGGTTTGTTAGTTGAGATGCATATTAAACCTACCCTAAGAGAGCAGATTAAAGAAGCACAGCTAGATGATGCTGCAGTTCAACATATAAGATCTGAGTATGGAAATGAGAAGCAAGATGGGTTTCATGACTCAAAAGATCAAGTAGCTTGTTATAATGGAAGAATGATAGTGCCGGATGTGGACAACTTAAGGAAGTTAGTCCTGGAAGAAGCCCATTCTTCCATGTATGCTATGCATCCAGGGAGCACCAAGATGTATCGGAATTTGAAGGATCTGTATTGGTGGCCTGGGATGAAGAAGGACGTTGCAGAGTTTGTTCTGAGGTGTTCTGTGTGTCAGCAAGTTAAAGCTGAACACCAGAAGCCTGCAGGGACAATGCAACCTTTACCCATATCACAGTGGAAGTGGGACCATGTGACCATGGACTTTGTTGTTGGCCTACCCAGGACAAGCAAAGGACATGATTCCATTTGGGTAATTATTGATAGGTTGACTAAGACAGCACATTTCTTACCTGTCAAAACAACCTATTCTGCTGAAAGGTTATCAGAATTGTATGTTCAAGAGATAGTGCGTTTGCACGGAGTTCCTGTCACAATAGTTTCTGACAGAGGTCCTCAGTTTACAAGTCGTTTTTGGGAACAGTTGCACAGTGCCTTAGGCACTAAGCTGAGGTTTAGTACGGCCTTTCATCCACAGACTGATGGACAGTCAGAAAGGACCATACAACCTTAGAAGATCTGTTGAGAGCATGTGTTCTCCAGTTCACCGGAAGTTGGAATCTACACCTAAGCTTGATAGAGTTTGCCTATAACAATAGCTATCAGCATAGTATTGATATGGCACCTTATGAAGCCTTATATGGTAGACGTTGTAGATCACCCTTGTGTTGGTTTGAGACTGGTGAGCACCAGTTGTTAGGTCCCGACCTGGTGCAGCAAACCACAGAAAAGATTAAAGTTATACAACATAAGATTAAGACTGCTCAGGATAGGCAGAAATCTTATGCTGACAAACGTCGTAGACCCTTAGAGTTCCAGGTTGGAGACAGAGTGTATCTCAAGATCTCACCTTGGAAAGGGGTCCTTCGTTTTGGAAGGAAGGGGAAGTTAGCTCCTAGATATATGGGGCCTTATCCAATCATTGAACGGATTGGAAAGGTAGCATATAAACTAGAGCTGCCCCCAGAGTTACAAAGATTACATCTTGTGTTTCACATTTCTATGTTGAAGAAATGTCACCCAGACACCGAGTCAGTTCTACAACCTATGGAAGTAGAATTGAATGATGACATATCCTATGAGGAGGGACCAGTGTCAATCCTTGATAAACGAATTAAAAAGTTAAAGAAGAAAGATATAAGTCTTGTGAAAGTCCTCTGGAACCATCATGGTATTGAAGAAGCCACTTGGGAGTTAGAGGATGAGATGAGAAGGAAGTATCCTGCCCTTTTCTCGTAATATGTTTTATCGATTTCGGGGACGAAATCCTTGTAAGGGGTGGATAATTTGTAACATCCCTGACCTGGGTTATGAGTTAACCCTAGGTGTTTTGCCTAAATATGTAATTAAATCTTTGTGATTAACTCTGAGCATGTAATTAAGCTTCTCAGAAACGTATATTTCAGTATTTGCCCCTTTTTATTTAAAGTTGTAGCATTGTTTTGATATACAGGGACCTATGTGCAATTTACCCAGTTGAAAGGGTTAGCTTGCAATTTGCACATGATGAAATGTTCCTCTGATGTTGAGACATCATGAGAATCTCTTTGGCAAAGTTTGAGGGATTTCCCAAGCTAGAGCACCAAGGTGCAGCTGTGGAAGCAATCCCAGGGCTTGAAACCCTAATTTGGGGTAAAATGCAATTTACCCAAATGATGGGATGCAATTTGTAAAGAATGTCATCTAATGTATCTTTTTAGACTTTTGCCATCATTTATAGAAGAAATGATGAGGAATTCACCTCAATTGAGTTATCAAGTTAAGAAATAGGCTTTGTGATTGAATAATCAGGGTATATGTGCAATATCCCTTTAAGTATGAACTTTATTATTAGATTGTTCTTCCTTGCCTTCTTTTCTATAACATTAAGATAAGGTTTGTCCTTAGAATAAAGAGGAAGGGACGAGCAAGTAATAAAGGAAGGACTTAGTTGGAATTAAGGGAAACTTATGAACTAATGTTGAAAATCCTACCCCATGTATATAAGCCCTCTTTCCCTTAGTTGCAAGGGAACTTAACCTTCGTTCCCTTACTGTTTCATTTCACCAAAGACGACCAAGGACTTCCTTGGAGCTAAGGAGGACGAACAAGGGGTGCAAGGTAGGTTTAAACCCCTCTTCTTGCCTAATTCCATGGTTAGAATTCGAATTCAAGGTCATCTTCATGGCTAATTCTCGAAACCCTATCTTTCTAGCCGTCTCTTTTCATCCTTCCTTGGAGTTTTCACCTTGGCCAACCTGTGGGAACTCAAGGACGCCATTAGAGCTTGGAGCTTGAAAGCTTGGAGCTCAAGAAGCAAGCTTTAGGCGGGTTTTATAACTCTAAACCTATGCTTTACTATGTGCATCTTTATATGCGATTTGATGATAGCTCTTAGTATTTTCCTACTTTTCCCTGCTATTTTGCAAGCAAACCCGTGGGATATCTGTACTGTTCTTGAGCTAGAAGATGAAGGCGTGATTTCCAAGAAAAACCCACCGCTTTTCTTTTCCTTAAACGGTCCTAACAGTTCGCTCTCACGGACTCAAGACCGCGAGGTGAGCAAACGGTCTCGAGACCGTGAGAGGGCTCGCGGTCTCAAGACCGTTTGGCCCCGTTGACCGAGCGTGCACCGTATGGGAAATCTGTTCCTAATTATATAGGCTAATTACCCTCAAAAGTTGGGAGACTAACTCCAAAGGAATCGGGAGATATGATCTTTTTAAGTCACAACTTTAAATGAATTAACTGCTGATTTTCAAACGGTCTGAAATTGCCTTTTTGGGCAAACGGTCTCAAGACCGTGAAAGGTCGTTGACTAAGCGTTGACCCCATGAGATTACTGTTCAAAATTATGTTAATTAACAACTCACCAAGTTTGATGGTCTAATTCCAAACGGGATAAGAGTTGAAGGGTGAATGCTAGGGCTAACCCTAGATAAAATCAGTACTGAAATTATGGTGACCTAACTAGGGTTTTTAGGGTTGATTGACCTAAACGGTCTCAAGACCGTTTGGGGGTCACCAAACGGTCTCAAGACCGTGAGGGCAATCAACCAAGACCGTTTTGAGGTCTGGGGTCAAGGATAGTTGACCAATTAAAGGTACAATTACACCAAATTACATTGCAATTAAATATTGACATGATCATCAACTCGATGGGTCAGACCTTGATGAATTTGCACTAGAATCCAAGATTGGATGGGCAAACGGTCTCAAGACCGTTTGAAACTCATCCAAACGGTCTCAAGACCGAGAGGACACTCACCCAAGACCGTTTGAAGGTCTAGGGTTAAGTAGTTTGACCAATTGAGGACCTAATTGCAAATAGTTATCAAGTAAACCAAAATTCTGATTTTGTGACCAATCATGGTTCAACCTCTATCAAATCACCTTAGATTTTGATGAAATCTTGGGCAAACGGTCTCAAGACCATGTGGGGTCCACCCACATGACCTCAAGACCGTTTGGGCCAAGTTTGGGCCCATTTGGAGCTCAATTGAAGGGCTCAACCTTGTGTTGATACACACTGTTGAGTGTTGATGGGTGAACATTGATAGACCCTAATTGAATCGATTTCAATCCTAATTGGTCAACAATTGAGGGTCAATTTAATGACCATTTGGTTAAGCATAACCTTAATTAACCCAATCCATAGGTGGTCAACAGTTATTGGACCTTTTGAAGGCTTCAACATCGGTTGACATCATCGATTGATTTGTTGAACCTTTGTTGAAGGACCTTGCGGTTGAGACCATGAGAGCCTCGCGGTCTCAAGACCGTGAGGGGGCTCACGGTCTCAAGACCGTGAGGAGGCTCACGGTCTCAAGACCCCAAGGAGCCTCGCGGTCTTGACCTACTTGGAGTGGGAGGAGATGGCTCGCGGTCTTGGAAGGGGTTGAGGGCTCGCGGTCTTAAAGTCAAAGGTGACCAAACGGTCAACACCTCTTCGCGGACTCAACACCAAGTTAATCTTCGCGGTCTCAACATCAACTTGAACCAATGAGGAGCCTCGCGGTCTTGACCTACTTGGAGTGGGTGGAGATGGCTCGCGGTCTTGGAAGGGGTTGAGGGCTCGCGGTCTTAAAGTCAAAGGTGACTAAACGGTCAACTCATCTTCGCGGTCTTGAAAGACAAGTTGGACAAAAGGTCAACTCAACCAATGGGTCTCAAATCAATTGAAGGTTGACTTCATTCAATCAATTGATGAATGTAAATGGGTCAATGTTGCTCTAATCAAACCCTAATGATAATCTAGGATAGTAAGGGGTTATTTGACCAAGGTTTTTGACTATGATGATGATCAATGGGGTGAATTACCAATATACCCCTGAAGGGCCAATTGAGTTATACCTTGCTCAATTCAAACCCTAATTACATGAGAATGATGTTTTTAGTCATAATGACTCTATCTAACCTGATCTAGTCTAATGTTATCATCAACCATTAGTATGATGAGAGAGAGAGTACTCTAGAGAGAGAAAGTACCCTAGAGAGAGAAAGTAACTCTAATCACTTAATGGTGATGTTTTTGGCTATGTAAGCCTATGATGACTCAACCCAACCTGTTTTAGAGTGATGTTGACATCACCTAACCTTATGATGAGAGAGAAAGTACTTCTAGAGAGAGAAAGTACTTCTAGAGAGAGAAAGTACCCTTTTTAAGTGGAAACTCGAGTAAAGTATCTCCAATGCACTCATCTATGATCCACCTGTGTGAGATCATAGAAACCCTAATTATGATAAATGATGAACCTTTAACTAATCCAAGAGCATCAATGAAGATGTTACTCATACATGATGATGTTATGAGTTTAATTCACCTTGATGTGAATAGTAAACCCTAATTCAAGGGTAATGGCATGCTTTTGAGCAATAAACTCTATTTGAATAGAATCAAAAAATTTAACGCTTATGACAAAAGTAGGAAGTACATTCCTTATTGTTGTATTACCTTTATCAGGTGTATTAACCATGCAGGTTCTGATATCAAGGTAATCATATCCAGGTATGGATGTTGATGTTATATTCATTGAAGGCATGTTGTTAGCCTTATGAATAAGTAAAGTAATCTGATGCCTTGCCAGTGGCATCCTATGCTGATATTGGGCTATGAGAGCCATGAATACCATCAAGTTCATGCCTTAGAGATGACTTGTGATGAGGATAATGAGAAATGATGATTGATATAAGTTATGCATGTTACATTTAGTATTCTTCTTTTATAGCTGCTATGCTACTGTTATTGTTTGAAGAACAATGTATGCTGTTAAAGAATACTGAATGTACCTAACTAATCAAGTATAATGTAGAGCCCTGATCATAGATCCATCATTGTCAGAAATTAAGTGATGGTGAAACAGGTTTTCCTCAGGGAACTCCTGGAGCACATACTTTTGAGTATGTGGGGTACATGGATGTGTAGAACCTTACATCCTAGTGTAGGAAAGTGATGTAGATGTGTAATTCATCCATCCTTCACTATAGTTTCATACCGTATCAGTGGTAGGTAAACATGAAACCTCCTGATGACGAAGAGAGCATAGATATCCGTATCAGTGGTAGGTAAATATGAAACCTCCTGATGACGAAGAGAGTACAGAACGCCACTGTGACTCTAGAATAGCGAAGGACCAGTTTACCCTGGTGAGCTATAATAGTAGAGACACGAGATGTCCTACAAGTGATCCTCTTACTGACTGAGGAAGGTGAAGGTCATGAGAATCCGGCTCTCTTAATGACCTATGTATGATACTGATGCGGCTTCTCAGCGATCAGTTGGAGTTTGAGTGGTAAGCCTCATCTCCACAGGGCATAATGTTGTTTGTAAAACATAATCAACCAGGTAGTATAACTTGTTAGAGATGACTCCAAGTTAGTTGGTTGATGTTACATTGCAATAATGTTGATATTCTCCATATCTCCTAAATTGTAGAGATCTTGTTATAACTACAACTGCTATAGAATGCTTTGAAGGCTTTACTGTTTAAGATATTCTTTGATGTTATAATAAAGCTTCTGGCGAAGAGTTATAACTCTCGCTGGGACAATTATGTATAATTGTCTCACCCCGTAGGCTTCAACTTTTTAGGTGGACGTCGGAGACGAAGGAACCAGCCTACAGGTGATCAGTCTCAACAGCAGCAGCACCAGGGGCAGTAGTAATCTCAGGTGGAGATTTGTCCTGCCATGTGGTGTAGTTAGAGTCAGTCCTATGTGTCCTCTGTACTCTCAGGTCTTGGAGTCTTGTGTTATGTGATCTTGAGATTTTGTATCTTGATGTATATAATTACTCAAGAAGTAATTATCCTGAGATGTAAACAGTTACCTCTCTTTATGAAAGGAATTTTTATGGATACAAGTTCTTATCTCGAAAAGTTTTAATTTCCCGTGATTTTTGTCTTCCGCTAATTACCGATTCGCTTCCGCTAAGTTTTAATCGTGTTTATGTCATGGTTTGGAGATCAG
This sequence comes from Alisma plantago-aquatica, assembly GCA_963693085.1. Lineage (NCBI taxonomy): Eukaryota > Viridiplantae > Streptophyta > Magnoliopsida > Alismatales > Alismataceae > Alisma > Alisma plantago-aquatica. The sequence goes on along the minus strand of OY856409.1, from coordinate 1,733,013,003 downwards.
AGCCCACACCCAGAGCATCCTGGACGTGTTAGGGGTGTAGGCACTGGTGTGGGCATCAAAGCATTCTTTTGGCCATCACAGCGCAAACCAGTCCCTAAAGCGGGACTTTCACAAGCTGATGTAACTTATTCTTTTTTTAGAATGTTATTGCGAAAGAGAAATCAATAATTAGAAGCTAGCATTTCTTTTCTCCATGTATAGGTAGATCAGTTAATTGATAGGACAGTCGAGGAAGCACTTGATAAGAGAGTTGATGAAACACTTGATAAGAGACTCAATGAAGCAATTAGCAAGTGGCAGGCGTCTCAGACATCCACTCAGATAGTACCTATGGCTGGCCGCTCTTCTCCTACTACAGAGGTTGGGAGTAATCCAGTAGACCCACCTCCTAGCATGTCCATTGTAAGTATTTTTATGACATATATAGTAGCTAGTCTTTTCCAGATGATATGTTTATGTATATATGTATATAACATTATTTATGTAAATTTGTAGGGGTTGAAGCCATGCCATCTAAAAAGTCAAGAATATATCATTGTAGAGGCACATGCTTACCCAACCCTTCTAGGGGAGATGTTTCATGGGACTCCAGTACCAGCTGGTGTAGTTCGTGTGAGCCCGATACATATACTCCCCGATTGGAGGGATCTTCCACTTCCATATGCCCACCCAGATTTTGAAATGCATGGTGAGGCAGAAGGGGAAGTGATAATGTGGCCCAAAGAGGATGTCGTCTATACTAATATTGTATGGTAAATTTACATTACGTTAATTTGTTAGTGTATATATATGAGTCAATTGATCTGAAACTATATATACAGGTCAAAAGGAAGACACCCGCTACATATCGGCCTCCACCTCCACCTCCTAAAGTACCAAGTTGACTTCTAAGGGACCTACACGCCTCGTTAGGTCCTAATTGTAGGGGTATGGCAGTATGGATATGCGAACATGATTAAAATTGCCCTATAAATGTTACTATTCCAGAGGATGCTGCAGGGAAATCATACGATAACAATCTATTTATATAAGTTTTGCATACGTATTAATGCATACATAATACAAGTTTTACATACACATTAATGCATACATATTAATGCAGGTCAATCATACGATAACAAGCTATTTATACAAGATATTTTGGAGTTGTTTTGTTATGATTGGTTGAACACATCTATGATAGAGATGTGGATATGGTGAGATCTTGTTTATACATCCATATACCTTATTTTATATACGACGATCTAGTTTTTTATATATTAATGCATACGTAATACATGTTTTGCAGCCACTTACACATGATATGTATAGATTTTGCAATTTCCCATGTGGGATTTTTGGTTCCATCTTTGATTAGTCTTGTAGATACAGACCCTTCTTCAGTTACTTGATACTGGTGTGCTGCTTTTGAATATTTTGGTAAAAATAAGAAGACGGTGATAATAGCTCCATTCAATGTCGAGTAAGTTTACTTTGCTTATAATTTGGACTTAATAAAATTACATTTTGATTTTGGATTTTGAGTTATTAGTTTTTAACTTTCTTACATGTAGTGGTAGGCATTGGGAGTTACTAGTTATTGTCCTCAAGATGTTCACTGTCTATTAGTTATTGTCCTCAAGATGTTCACTGTCTATTATCTAGATCCTATGGGGAAGGAATTGAATACATTATATGGACACACAATGAAAAGGCCATTATTCCCGTGAGAAATATTTCATATTTTTATATCCACTAACATCTGTTATTACATTACTATTTAATTATGCAATTTAATGTGTTACATTAACATATAGGGTTTTACAAGAGTTCAAAAAAGCTGGAGGAAAGGTCACCAGGAAAAAGAATTAGCCACTAATTTGGGAGAATGTGAAAATAATTTCCCGACTCCAATGTATATATTATTTATGTGAACTATGCTTATTTGTATTTTTGAATATTTTTTATGTTTCAATTTATAGTGTGCTACACAAGACAATGGCTGGGCATGTGCCTACTATGTGATGTGATTTATGGACTTAATCATCGAACATGCCGCAATGGAAATCAATACTATACATAAGGTATTATATATAGTCTCATTAGATAATATGAAATATATGAATCTTATTATATATTATTAATTATATATATACACCATTCTCTTTGCAGGTGTTTAAAACTGACTTCAGTACAGATGGAAAGTTATTAGATGTACATACTCTCTATACGAGGGAGGAATTAGATGTTGTAAGAGAAGAATGGGTAAAATCCCTAAAAGTAGTGGGAATTTTTAAATATAATTGGGATTCTGATGACAATGATGACGATGATGAATAAAGAATGATATTTCTAAACTTTGTTCTCATAATTATTTTTGTGTGAATGTGAATGACTTTTTCTAAATTGTCATGTGTGAATGTGAATGACTTTTTCTTATCAATACATGGATGTTTCTACATGTGTCTGAATGTGAAAAGAGATGAAATGAATGGAACTGAATGTGAATGTAAATGACTTTGTAGGTTTCTACATGTATCTGATCAATACATGTGTCTGAATGTGAATGACTTTGCAGGTTTGTGGCCTATTGTTGGCTGATATAAATGGATGTTGTAAACCTACAGTTTAGAACTGAACTGTAGGTTCTGCATCCTGCTAACCAGCCATACATCAAGCCTACAAACTGATAAGAAAAAAATATTCAAAACATAGGCGTCGGTTATTTGTATAAAATAGACACCAAAGACATACGACGTTGGTTATTAGCAAAAAACCGATGTCTTTGTGCCCTCGCTGGCTTGGTGGAGGCAATGGTAATGGCATCAGTTTTTGTTTTATTATCGACATCTTTAACCATGATATAATGTCGGTTTTCTTTAATAACCGACGCCAATAGTTCCCTTGCAGGCACATTTTTTGTGGCCGAAAGGGTTATGTCATCAGTTTTTGTTTAATAACTGACGTCTTTAACCATGATATAGTGTCTGTTTTCATTAATAATTGATGCCTATAGTTCCCTTGCTAGTGCATTTTCAGTGGGAGGAAGGGTTATGGCGTCGGTTAGAAATTGATGCTGAAGGTGTCGACTTTTAGCGGCGCCCACATGGGTGTCTCTTGGAAACCGACGCTAAAGGTACTGATGCCAAAGGCCTTTTATGTAGTAGTGATAGTTAGTAGTAGTATTCTGAAGAACGTTTCCCTGTGTTTGACTTGGGCCTCAAAAGACCTGTATTACTTTGATATCTTCACTTGCGTATAACACATGGTAAACACGTGTCACAAATCGATTGTCATGGATGTTTTCATCAACTTTTTCAATCCCAACTTTTGAAAGGTAGAAAGAGGCATGATATTTATGCTCACCCCAAAGTCACACTATGCTGGATGGAAATGTCAGTTGCCGATAGAACAAGGGATGTAGAAATAGCCTGGATCTTTTCTTTTCCTTGACAACCTTCCTTGGATTATGTAAGTCACCATTTCATCAAAACACAAAACATTTATATCTTTGATCTGTCTTTTCTTGTTGATGATATCTTTCAAGAATATTCCACATGTAGGGATTTACTCTATCTCCTCCATGAGTGGGATGTTCAAAAGGAGCTTTAGGAAGATTTCATGGAACTTCTTAAATTGCCCTTCCTCTTTTCTCAGCTTCAGACTATCCACAAATGGAATATGTGGTTTCTTTATACACTTGTGCGGTGGAATATATGGCACATTAGTGATATCCTCCCCTAAACTTTCTTCAATGCCACCTTTTGGGATATAATTTGGCACATACCCTGTGGATGGAATGGACTATGGATGCTTCTCCTGACTTGTGCATGCCTCCTTATGACTATGACTGTTCCACTACATAGTACATTCTTCACCTATTCTTCTTACATAGGAACCTTTTCTGAAATTGGAGATGTTGACACATCAATGGTGGATCTTTGAAGTACCTTGTCTTATGTTCTGCATCCTCCTAGTAATCCATATAGACTGCAAGGGAATGGGACTTTTGGTACATACACCCAATCTGACTCTAGAATGTGCTACTCTGGTGACTCCTCAGTGAGATGTTCTGGATCCTTGGCAACAGAGATAAATTTGACTTAGTGATGTTAATGAGTTGTCTTTGCATTCCTAGGAAATTCTTGCTAAATAGGCTTCTTTATAGAGGCCACCTCTCCTGCTAGCTGAGAAATTTGATTTTGGATGCTCCGAATCTGTGCCTTAGGGCTTTGTTGCACCTATTTTGTATGGTTCATTAAGGTCTCATTCAGACTCACTAGCTTTCCTAGCATGTCTTCAATTCTATCTATCTTACTGGGGCCACTATCCTGTTGATATTGCTGACACAGGTACATGCAATCCTCCTCTTCTCCTTTAGAAGAGTTTCCATCATTCTAACATAATTTCTTGTCTATGAGGTCCAACTTCTCATGCAATGTCGTGATGACTTTAGATTCTCCAACATTTTTAAAGGTTGTTGGATGCTCTCTTTCTTATTTCCATGACTAGTTCTTAGCCATATTCTTCAGAATTGCGTGACACCTGGATGGCTTTTTGTTGAGGAAAAAGCTTGTTCCTACACTATTGAGTGTGGTCCTCTCTTCATGATGTAGTCCGTAGAAGAAATTTTTTGCTTGGCCACACAGATCAATCCCATGATGAGGTTCATTTCTCAACATGTTCTGAAACATCTCCTATGCTTCAGAATAAGATTCTTCTGCATGCTGCTTGAAATTATATGTTTTTTTACCAACTCATTTGTCTTCTGAGGCAGTAAGTGATGGTCAAAGAAAGCATCTATCATCTCTTCCCATGTCACAATGGATTCAGGTGGTAGGTGTTGAACTAATACTTAGCATTGTCTACTAGTATTGACAGGAAAAACTTCAAATAAATCACTATTCTTTACACTCTGTCAATCTTTACCATATCGCAACTTTCAAGAAAATTTTTGATGTGAGTCATCAGGTCCTCAGTGTTTTGGCCATGGAAAGCTTATGACTTCACCAATGCCACCAGCCCGGGATCAATCTTGTAGTTGTCCACATTTATAGCTTGTCTTTTTATTGGCCCTAGCTGAGCTATTAAGGAGGATGCCTTGATCTTCTTCCATATAGTTTGTTCTTTGTTGCATCTTCCGTTTGAGCTAGTTCTAGTTATTCTACTAGAGGGATAGTATTGGGATGAGCTTCTCAACTGAAGTTAAAACTCTTGAGCCCTAAAAAAAATCTCCTCTTGATCTAAAATGGATGGAGTAGAATCTCTGTAATTTGTGGTTCAAGTGTGAACCATGTACTAGTACCTGAAAGCTAACAACAATGTGAGAACATAGAATACTAGTTAATTGACAACAGAAATAATTTCAATTATAATCTTGAATAAAGAAAAGATGGCAAATAAAGAAAACTAAAAAAATAATGGCCTAGAGTGGATGATCACAACACTCGTAGCGTCGGAGTTTCTGTTTCCCCGACAATGAAACCAAAAACTTGATACGAGAAAAACACACATTAAAAGCAAGTATACATATCAATGTTATATAGGCCCAAAGAGGCCCAAATGTCAAACTCAGGGAAATGTTCTCCAAATACTACTAGTGTGACACCTCATCACACTAAATGAGATTACTCAAAACACAAAACATGATCAACTACTAATTAATCACATTGTCCAAAATGCGGAATAATTAAAATTGATTCCAACATCATAAATAAACTCTAGAACGTTTACAAAAGGTCCATCATTCCATTCTCATATATTGTTCAAGTATTTACATATGGGTCCAAATACCTCAATCATATCATGCATACAAAAGATATTTCATATGTACATGCCATATATTTACAAACATTGCATACTACCACAATCTCGCTTTGATAAAAGTTTATCATCTAGAAAACACATCCCATACATAGACCTGAGAGTATAGGGACAACACTAGGACACTACTACTAACATCTACAACTAACCAACCTTCTGAATCTATTGATCACCAAGTTGGTTCTCTTCCACAGCAGGACCTCGACCTCATTTCCCACGACCACCTAAAAAAATGATGTGACCACCGGTGAGACCCAGTCCCAGTGAGAGACATAACTCTCTCCAACATTTGTTGATTATAACATATTGATTGATAGTAAATGAACTGAGAAGATATAGAAATGAATAAGCATACTAAGCCATTAAGAAAATTATCTTGACAAGAAGTATAATTACTCAAAGGTCATATGATATCATCTTGTTAACACTGAATAGTATAAAAACAAGTTAGAGACTAATCAAGCAATGTGAGACGTATTTAACCATAGTATGTATACTACACTGCTTATATCACTTCTTTTATTACATTGCCCTAAGGGATTTGAGAAATATCACTCAAGTCCCAACTGACCACTACTAAGTCCAAATCAGTGCCATACAAGATCTAGGAAGAGTTGGACTCCTAAGATCTTCTCCTCCCCAGGTCAGTACGGGTCCGCCACAACGACACATAAGGTCAAGCTGCTAACAACCTAGTCCGTCCTTGGTACAGGTCATGAAACTAGTGAAAGGAGGTGGGTACGCATACCCTACCATTTGAGGTACAACCACAGTTGTCCTCCAATCTCATCATCATATATATAAAATCACCGAGACAAGACCGCAACCGTTCTCAAACTGAGGGCTAGGTATGACCACTGCCATCCTCCTTAACACATGAATTCAGGATGACAAGCACCCCGCATACTCATCAGTATGAGCTCTGCGTATCCCTTAGGAATACTCATTTCACTATCTAGTCATTTGTGACACTCAGATAGATCTATGGTATAGGGCACTACATGATTAGAGTTTCACTTAATTAGTTATGCCAATTTGGTGAATTAAGGCTAAATCATACAAATGGACATTCAAACCCTAATTATTTTCTAACAAGAGTATATGTATAACAACTTCAAAAGATATAAAACATTTGATATATAAATCTTAATCACATTACTACATGGTATCATTCATTGCAAATTAATGGACTACACTTATCATCACACTTTTACAAGATACCAATATCTTATCACAAGTTCCAGGGTTTTAACCCTTATTAGAACATGAAGAGGATTTCACCTCAATCATGGCTCCAAACATGCCCAAAGGTCTTTAAGACCATCACATTATTCAGAATAAGGTTATCATCATCATTCCATGCCTTAAAACAAGGCTCAAAAGATCATTAGCACATATGTGTCCATAGATATTAATATGGTAAGGCACTATGATATTCAAATAGTACTACAATGTGGTTTAAACACAAGAAGAGTGTAATTCATTATCAAATTAATAATTCAAGAGGTCTGATTATAACCAATAAACATCATATAATTACATTAAGGTTAGGTATAACAAGCTAGATCACATGGGAGTTACACATACACTTATTATAGTGATTTATCAAATATAACTATGTAATGGCAAAGGTAAGACTACAAATTAATGGTATTGAACCATTGAATTATCTTCACTATGACCCACATATAATACCATGTGATTTATTCTAATCCATGGGATGTTGAAGCATCCAATATTATTCATTGGATCAGGTTCATTGTTCAAGGTTATCAATTGAAGTATAAGTCTAACCATTAAATCAATTGAACCAAGGAACCATTGGTTTAAGGTTTAGTCAACATTCCTAATTCATCATATATGGTGATGACCTGATCCACCATTAATTGTGATCATTAGGTCACCATTGGTTGCTAAATCAGTAATACATTCAGTTAACACCATCAAATATTAAGCCAATATCATCATCAATTGATAACATCATTAGAATACTTAGTGGATGATAATTAAACATCTAATTGAGTCAAAGACTGACCTAAGGGGGTGATCATAGGTTGTCACCATAAATTTTACACCCTTGATCAAGAACACCAGTTCCAAAAGTAGCAACACCATTGTCTATTGAATGGTATAACCATCAATGGTGTCATAGGGAATGAAATAGCTTGAAAACCCTAATTTGAACCATCAACTATTTTGTTCTTAGCACCATAGGTTGATGCTATAAACCTGTCCCAGATCATGTTACACCTTAGAAAGGTCATACAAATTTTTAAAAGTTCATATAGAACTGGAACAAAACAGGGAACACCACAAAAATTCGTAATTCTAAACAAGCATGGTTTCTCTATGCTTAAATCAACACATTAAGGCATAAACATGAACTAAGAAGCTTCTAGTAAGTAATATAAATGAAGAATGTTATATAAATCGCCTCTATAGAGTAGGTCAGATCCCAAAAAGCAAGAATCTAGAGCAAATAGGGCCATAAAACCTTGGATTCAGATCTGAACTTGGCCAAATATGTACTTCTCTCCACAAAGAAGCAAAATCCTAGAAAAAGCAACAAGAAGGATATATTTTTGAGTTGTAGAGCCACTTTCACCATGTAACAGTAGGGTTCCGACCTGGAGGAAGGTCTAAGGAAGGATAAGAGCAAGAAAAACGAAGAAGTAAGGAAGAAAACAACTTGCCTTGGTCGAATTCCCTAGAAGATACCCTTGGAAACCCTAAGTAGGGCTAGATGGAGCCCTAGGAGACATTCTTCTCCAAAAAGGGGTTGTCTTCTACCTTAGAGCAGTTAGCTCCGCAGAAAAGCAGAGTGGATTCGTTTCTACAGGTTATAGGAAAGAGAAAACAAGTATAGTTTCGTATTTGGGCAAGGAAGAGGTAAATATAGCCCATGGATAAGGATAGAAGAAAGCATGAGGTGTAAAAGTAGCTTCCCCAAGTGTTTATGGCCTTAAACTATTAAAAATATACAATAACACACAAAATAAGCTCCCACACCGTCCCTATTAACCTGATTAGATTTCCTTTGTCGAAATTCCCAGCCAATCACATAATTCCTTAGTTGATTGCTACTAAAAGTAGCTCATCCGTGAAGGGGTAAACCCTAAAATACCCTTGATGAAAACACCTTCAAACCATGGCTCAACTAGGATCCCCATGGCTCAAAAATGTCAAGAATGATAATGTAACATCTAATGAACATAATGTATGTGACAAATTGCAATGAAAACCCCTCGATTGGGTAAATTGCAGAAAAGTCCAAAATGTACAGAAAATTGCATAACTTGCTCAAACAGTGTCCATATTGGACCAAATTTGAAACTTAAGCTTGTATTATGATTTCAAAACATATAAAAAGGATATATTAGGGTTATAAGAATTAAATTATGGTAATTAAGCTCATTAAACTCATTAATAAAGTTTAGGGGCCTTACAACTACTAACTGTGATGCGATCAACTAAGTCGATGAAAACATTGATTGAAGGTTTAACTAGCTCAAATGTAGAAAATAAATCTATGATTATTGGTGGTTTTGATCTCAAATGGAGTTAATTCCTTAGGATTATAGTTTCACCACATATAACATTGAAGTTAACATCATATCATTAACAACTATCTCTCCTAACTCTAGACAGAACGACTTTCGCTCCCGAGAGTCGGTCTCCCTGGCGATCGCAGAGGTGAACTAACGCTCCCGAGTTCTCGGTTGTGGCTCAGGGGAGGAGGTCAGATGCCGGTGTGTAGCCACCCTCTCCCCCTGGGCTTCCATCGGTTCCCTTCCTCTTTGTAGATCGTGTGATCCCTGGGTTCTGGTCGGTTGGCTCTCTCCTCCAACGCCTTCATCTTTCACCCCTTTTTGGTTGACGGTTCTGGTCCCCTCGATCATAGATCTGGGCTTTAGGGTCAGTAGGTGGCTTCTTTCGTGTGGTGGCTTCGTCTCCATCACATCAACTTCTTGGTGGAGTTTTGGAGGCGGCCGTGGCAATGCTTTTGGCTTGGATCTACTGGGGGGTTGGCGTTTCTGGCTGTCTTGTTTGTAGTGTTTTTCTTCTTAGTTTTTTGCTTCCTACTTTCATTGTTTTTTGGTTTCTTAGCAGTTCTCTACCAGTTACTTGTCATTCTTTGGTGCTTGTCTAGTCCCTTAGGGGCTTGTTAGTCTCTCCGGTCGTGAGAGTGAAGAGATCTCAGGTAGGTCTCATCTTTGTCTCAGTTTATTTATTGTTCGAACTTTCGAAATTGATGGTAGAGTCATCTTTCTATTGGAATAATGGTCTGGGCCATCCCTTCTTCCACTGCATCATGCTGAAGTTGAAGGCATCTATCGTGGAAAGTTGCTTAAGTCAACATCATAGAAGAGTGATCTATACATAAGTGTGTTATTCTCGTTCCAATATGAGCTGTAGTGGTTTTAGATCTATGCCCTTGACTATTGTTTGTTCCTTTGGAATTTTCTCTCTACATGTAGATGTCGGATGGCTTGAGTAATGAATGAAACTGTTTGCTCTAAAAAAAATCTCTCCTAACTCTAGACAAAGAGATACGTAGTAAAAATTACCCATTCTTGTGGCGTAATTAAGTACCTAATCTAATACCAATCCCACACTCATAGTAATTGTGTTCTTAGTTAGATGCTTTACTAAAAGCTATGGGTTATTCTCTTCACATTCATAAGCCTCCGTTCTCAAGGTGCGATATAAAACTTGTAATTTTATGAATTTACATCCTCAAATCCCTCTTTCGAAGCAATTAACGATTTATATAACTACCTATGGTGACCAAGAATGGATAGTTAAATATATTTCATAGAATTGTCCAAAAATTAAGAGAAAAAGATATATTAATGTATGAAAGTCAATTACAATGAAAAACGGGGCTACTCCCGGGTCTAAGGAACAAGGGGTTTAGCCTTGCATGATTTCCATTGTCAAATGCATAAGAGAGAAGAAGAAAAATGTGGCGAAAATTAGAGAACTAATAGAACCCCTGAAGAAGATGGTTTGGATGACTCCCTCACCCGAAAGTGCTAATTCGCTGATGCTCAGGCTACAAATCCATCCACCGAAAGTGCTTGAATCTCCCTGAACGTGGCTTTCTTCTTTGCTTTCTCCTCTCCCTTCTCTCGACTTTCATATAATAGAATAGAATGAGATTATTAGGTTTGGTCGAAATCCCCCTAAGTCATATAAGTGACTTAGGGCATCATTAATTGTCAACCGTTGGATTAAAAATAATTCTCAAATCTTCCTGATCCTTCTATGTCAGTACTACTGACACCTTCGATAGTTGTGGTCACCTATGCAGTTGTTCATAATACCGAGTTGATGTTGGTAGTATTGAGATTTTTTGAGAAATTATGAATCCTTATTGTGAGGTTGTCGATAGTATTGACTTCCTTGGTCAGTACTACGGAGTTTTCTTGACTTCAAATGTCCCTTTCTAAGAAAGTCTCAGTACCACCGACAATAAAATCAGTTGTACTGAGTTGTGTAGTTTCTTATAGAATCATCTGAAATTCACAAAAAATGAACATAAGTTCACAAATAATAATGAATCTAACAGGAACATTAAACATACTTGTATTTGATACAAATTAAATGGCATAGGATAATGATAATAAATAATTCACAAATTAATATGAAAATGAACAATAACTACACAAAAATCCCTAACAAAAAGCCTATGAAAATGACAATTATCTAGTGTATCACCTCCAAAGGGAATGGAGGCTAAGAAGATGCATGCATGTAGGAATGATTGTGTGATGTTTCAAAAGGACTACATTGATATAAAAGAATGTCCAAAATGTGTGGTGTCTAGGTACAAAAGGAGGACATTGGGTAAGAATAAAACCAAGTCTCTTGCCAAGATGATGTGGTATCTACCTATAATACCACAGTTTCAACATTTGTTTATAAATATCGCAGATGCACAAAATTTATCTTGGCTTGTAGAGGTAAAGAAAAACAATGATGATATGCTACGACATGTGTCTGATTCATTGCAATGGAAGAAGATTGATTTATTATATCATAAATTTGATGAAGAAGCCAATAATTTAAGACTTGGACTTTATACCGACGAGATGAATCCACATGGAACATTAAGCATCCAACATCGCACTTAGTCTGTCATGATTGTGGTATACAATCTTCCTCTGTGGTTTTGTATCAAGAAAAATATGTCATGTTTTCATTGATGATATTGGGCCCTAAACAACCAGTAATGATATTGATGTTTACCTTGAACCTCTGATTGATGACTTAAAGAAACTAATGGGAGAAGGTTTGATAACTTATGATGCTTTACATGAAGAGATGTTTAATTTACGTACTATGTTATTTTGCGCTATTAATGACTTTCTTACTTATGGGAACTTATCTGGATACATCGTTAAAGGAACCTAGTCATGTCCTATATGTGAGGAAAATATTGATTCAATCTGAATAAAACATGGTGGTAAGATTGCATATCTCAGCCATTGAAGGTTTCTATCATAGGTTCATCCTTTCCCAAAGTTGTACAAAACCTTCAATGGCTAAATTGAGGATCATAGTGCCCTTAACCCTATGTTAGGGACAAATGTTTATGAAAGAGTAAACAAAATTGTATATCATTTTGGTAAGAGATCATGTACTACTCCCACATGTGAAAATTCTTTATTCAAAAAGAGGTCAATATTATGGGATCTTCCTCATCAGAATTCTTTGACAGTTCAACATTGTATCAATGTCATGCATATTAAGAAAAATGTTTGTGATATCATCATTGGTATTTTTTAAAATATAAAAGGAAAGACTAAAGACGACATCAAATTTAGAATGGACCTGTGTGAAATGGGTATAAGGAAAGAATTAACAAAAAAAGTTACCAAGGGTTGTTGTACATACTTACCTCCTATTCATTACACCTTGTCAACACAGGAGAAGAGAACTTTTCGTGAGTGCTTGCTTAATGTTAAGGTACCATAGGGATATTCATCCCATACTTGTAGATTGGTATCAACAAAGGATGAAGCTGATACATCAAAAATATCATGATCCTCAAACTCTAATGCAACATATATTGCATGTGGCTATTCGATCTATCCTTCCTAAGCATATAAGGTTTACAATTAGTAGGCTTTTCTTCTTCTTCAACACTCTATGTAGCAAAGTAATTGATTCTAAGATTCTAGATAAGTTGCAAAAGAAGTGGTTGTTACCTTGTGCCAACTTGAATAATATTTCCCCCCTTCATACTTTGATATCATGGTACATCTGGCTGTCCATTTGACTAGGGAAGGAAAAATATTGCATCCAATTTTCTTGCATAGGATGTATCCTTTTGAGCGGTACATGAGTGTTTCTAAAGGTGATGTTCGGAATCATTATTGACACAAAGGGAGTATCATTGAGGACTATGTTGCCTGGGAGGTTATGGACTTTTGTAGTGACTTTTTGAGTTGTGATAAAACTCATGCTAATTATGTGAATCCTGACAATTATTCTGGAAAAGGTGCTTCGGGAAAACGCTAGATAAATATCAGTCGTGAGCAGTGGGAACAAGCAAACTTGTATGTTTTACACAACATTGACGATGTAGGTATTTATATAACCTAACACAAAAATGATCGCAAGATAAATCATCCTTGATTTAGTTCAATGTGACTTGCTAGAGAGCATAATTGGACATTTATTAGGGTTTGAAGAGAAAGTATTCAATCAACTATCTCAAACACTAAATAATGTTGCATAAACTATCAAATGGATTACATTTAGGCCAAAGATGCACATTACATCTTACAAAGTGTTTGACATAAATGTATTTCCTACTACACAAAACATCAATATGATAAGAGTGCCATCCAAAATAGTGGGGTCACCCTTTAGGCGTCTTCATTATATTTTTCTTGTGAAAAGGAAATGAGTTCACACGAAGGAAAGATGTCTTATTAAGGTGTCATCGAAGACATATCAGAAATTGAATACACAGAGTTTAAAGTTCCATTATTTAGGTCAAAATGGGTTGATGAACTCGATTTCACAAAAGTGAATTTTGTGTGGATAGGCGAGAAGGATGAACCCTTAATCATGGCATCTCAGACAAAGTAGTTATTCTACATCAAGGATCTTGATAATGAAAATTGGTTTGTCATTCTTCACAGAAAAAGACAATTCATTTTAGATCCTATTGATGAAGAGAGTACTATGACAAGTATGATGACTCTAGTCCATTCTTTGTTGGCTTACCAAGTGTATATGTTGAATCTAACACTAATAACTATACACATGAGGATCACATATAAGGAATATTAGTTTAAGGTATACTACATGTGATCTGACTTATTTATAAGCTAATTTGACTTTTTAATATATGATCTGACTTTTTTATAAGCTAATTTAACTTTTTCATGTGTAATCAGATTTTTTTATAGGCTAATTTGACTCTTTCATATGTGATTTGACTTTTTTATATGTTTACCTTTGATTTTATGCATGGCATTTGGCCAGGAGTATAATGACCTTAAGCATGAGGATCATCAGCATGGGAATCTTGCTAGGCCTCTTGACCAAGGTAATGTAGGTATTGACAAATATAAATGATGATGAGGGATAACTCAGATGAAAATTGCCTCAAATAGGGAAGGGAGGAAGGGTGTAGTTGAATTTAATGAAGTAGGCACATTGATTACTAAGGAGTTAGTCAGCTACCGTGGGTCCTTGGTCGATGGAAGGTTCCTCTATACGTTGATGATAAGAGACAAGTGAGTAATGAAAAGAAAGACTTCATCTAGAGGGATTTAGAGGTGAGATATATGCATTTAAATTTTTATCTCTTTTTGTATCCTTTTTTACACAATTATATAAATTAGTGAATGTTATCAAACCCTTTTAGATCTAATATGAACTTTATGAAAATTTACATCACAAGTCTTTTATGTAGCTCATTGGGAGAAGACATAGAGATTGGTGGACAATCCTTACTAGAGGCTACATCTTTGGATATAAGAAGGATGATGACCCCACCCTGAAATGGAACTACCTTAACAAAAAAGATTGGTTAGAGGTTATTAAGCATAGAAAAATAGAGACATTCAAGGTATTTAATTAATTACATTCTTATGATTTATTATGATTAGTTAACAATATTTCATATCAAATTAATTAGGCCATTCATGATGCTAAAAAATAAAGGTCTGACAAGAATGTACACAACCACCAGTTGGGCTCAAGTGGTTATATTAAAAGTTGTCACTTGAGAGAGCAAGAGTGAGGACCTTCTAATTGTTTTACTGTAAGTCTTTGAGTACTTCTAGATGGTTGCCTCGCTATATTGAGTTGATAGATGTGAGGAAAAATAAAGCTGGAGAAATCTCCGTCTAAGCAACAAA
Source organism: Alisma plantago-aquatica (assembly GCA_963693085.1). Lineage (NCBI taxonomy): Eukaryota > Viridiplantae > Streptophyta > Magnoliopsida > Alismatales > Alismataceae > Alisma > Alisma plantago-aquatica. The sequence continues at coordinate 1,732,997,818 of OY856409.1, read as the reverse complement.
GGACATGGCTTCAAAAATGGTAAATTTCAATCCATGGTTTCACAATTCTTGTCCATGTTTGCTTTTCTTGGATTGTTAAGTTTTATTGAGTAGTCGATTTTGATGATGAATAGCTAGAGGTGGGTGAGAAGACAAAGGAGGGCAAGTTCACCCCTCAGGACACAATGGTGAAATGATAGTTTGTCTAGGGACAAAAGAGCACCCTAGATGTGTTAGGGCTACTAGAATTGGGTTTGGGCTAAAAGCTTTTACAAAACATCCCAGCAAAGGATCAAATATTCCAAGAAAGGGGGAGTGGACCATGAGGAAGTGTAGAGATTGATAACTACAACCATGGAGGAGTTCAAGGCTTCTCAGGTGACGCAAGATTTTGTAACAATTACGAAACTTGTACAACATCACACACCCATGGATGGTATTGGGAGTAGTCCACCAGACCCACATGGCATGTTTAGATTAAGATTCAATTTATACTTCATAATAACGTATATATTGTTTCAATTGATATATGTTGTGTTTAATAAACTTGTAGGTGAGAAGAAAAATGTCATCTTACCATCAATTATCCATCATACAATATTGTGGAAGATGGTGAGGTTTATCTAGACATTAATATGGTTCATGTTGTTTTCCTTTCCACTGATCATGTTCATGTGAACATCATATGTTTCATTCTGGAATTGAGCGAAACACCGCTCACATACGAGCACACACATGTCACCATAATCGGAGAGGTAGAAGGTGATTTGTTGGGTGGCCCAAATGTCTCATCATAGTGGTTGATGTATGACAAGTTATATATATTGAATTTATATAAAATCTAATTCTAACATGAGAATACATGCATGAAGGCCACTTCATCTAAGAATCCCCCTAGGGTTCCAAAGACTTCACCCCCACATTTTATTCCACAGGAGTTGTTCAACTCCTTAGTCCCTAACTGCAAAGTGTTGACAAGATGGTTAGACAATATAGAACAATCAAATATTGTGGTGATCGTCTGTCGAGAGGAGGTCATAGGTATAGATCGTGGCACAATTATAGTATTGACAGATGTTACTAAGTTATTTCAATATCAATAGTTGAACACATCAGTGATAAAACTTTGGATATAGTGAGTATGAATACACCTTCATATGTGAAGAATACCTATTTTATAATTATTTCCTATATATTAATTGATTATTGCAAACACATATATAGATGTATATTTAGTCATTTGTATTACTCAACTACTAAGTTCAAAATTTCAAACGTGACATTTCTAATGCCATCAATGATTAGCAATGTAATTAGAGATCTGAGTGGTGTTAAAGATTACATGAGTGCCACGATGAAGGTTTTCAGTGCTTCCAGGACTGTGATCATAGCTCCATTCAACATTATGTAAGTTTTGGGCTTTCATTTTTATGTCTGACTAATGAATTCATTTTTTTTGTGGAATTTAATTTTTATTCTATTTTCCTTTTGTTCACCAAAAATAAGCCCTAGAAGTTGTTAGTGATTATTCCTGACACTTAGACTATGTATTTATTTAATCCTTTGAGTATAAAATTGACATCAAATGAGGGATACTCAATGAAATTGGCAATTCATGTGCAAGTATAGTTTTCATGTGCTCGATATAATTTTGTTAATGTTTGCATCATATGGCAGTTTAATAATGCAACATATTTGTTAATTTAACTTATAGGGGTGTGAAAGTATTCTATAGCGGTGGAAGGAAAGTAGATAAGAAAAATAAATTACTAACTTTGAAGACTGTTTATGTAGTCTTCTTATTCTAATTTATATTATATTACCAATTCTTCTAAATTATATTTATTAACATAATTGTAAATATGCAGTGCCTTGAACAAGACAATATTGAGCATGCACATATTACATGATGTTATACATATAGATTTTTGTCACACACGGGTAACATATCAAATTAACTGAGATGGTAATGTTACTAGTCTCAGATCATTTTTTTAATAAAGTAGTCTCATTTGACAATACATACAAAATTTTAATTAGAATTACGTCACATTCTCTTTGTAGATTTCTAAAACTGATCAACCCTATAAATTGGAGCAGTTGAATGATCTACGTGAACAATGGGTAGACTTCTTTATAGAACATGTGGCCTTGCTAGATAATTGGGAGGGTTGATTGATTTTTTTATTTTGTAGTTCAAACTTTGATGTCAGATTTCATTTTATTATACTTACTTATACATTTCTAGAGTTAAACTCTATGGCAGTTGATGTTGATATGTATTCATCAATATGTGTGTGTGAATTGTGAGGTGCATGAGGAGAATGATGTGTGTTTTTTCATATTGTATTGAAGCTTGAGAAATGAATCAATTTATCTATTAGTTCTTGGATATATGTGTGCATTTGAAGTGAAAAATGATATAATTGTTGAGGTTGGCTGGCATGTTTGTGCATATTGTAATCAAATGCATGTATATATATATATATATATATATATATATATATTTCTTCTTGTAGGTTTGTTGGCCTGTTGTTAAATTGCAATGCTTGTACAGGCCTACAGTTCTTCAGAACATTTCAATTTTAAAGAAATGTAGGATCCAAACAGGTTAGCAGTCAGACACTAGCTCTACGACCTTCTATATAAAAAACAATGGCATTTCCCATTGGTTATTTCATAATAACCAAATACAGAGATATTCACCATTAGTTACTTGTAGAAAAACTGACAAGATATCGCTTCATTTTTACTACTGATTAAAGTGATGGGATATGTAGTTGATTCTTTCTCAATAACTGACTACATATAGTTACTTTGTCGGTTACTTCATGGAAACCAATGGGATAGCCATTAATTTCACTATTATTCACTAATAAAATTGATGACTTGCTATTACTCTTCGGTTATTCCTCATTCAAAAACTAACGATGAACGGTCAACTGAAACTTTTTGCAATACATATGCCATTGGTTCTTTCCCAATAACCGCCAAGGAACAATCAACAGATACAATAATTTCATCTTATGCTACATTTTATTTCATCAGTTTGACTATAAAATTCAAGTAACAAAATAGATTTATGTCTTTGGTTTTATCAACCGATGATGTATGTATTGAGTTTTAGTGTTGCCCACTTAGTCATCCATTGTAAACCAATGACATATACCTAAAATGACTGATGTGGTATCCCTCTTTTATAGCAGTGTCATCTTTTATGATGCATGTTACGGTACCAAAATTGTCATCCTAAACTGTGATGATGGATTGGCCTAACCAATAGATTAACTTTTGATGTAGATATGAGGGAACTACCCAATTTTGATGAATCCATGGTCTCCTTAGGATAAGATTGAAGGATTGACTCAAATCCATGATGATGAATGGTATGTTGAATGTATGGGGTCCAAGTTGAATCTCTAGTGTCATTTCTCCTAGACCTTATTTGATTACTCTATTGAAGCAGGTTACTTTATTTTTTGTTGACTCAAGGTCAGAAGGATCCTTTCCTAGGCTGATTAGCATCTTGAAGGGACACATGATGAGGTATGTGTCATTGTAAACAAAGAAGGAGGGTATCTTGAGGCCATTGTACATTATAGTAATCAATAGGGGTATGTTGTGATTCCCACTTATCTGAATCTCATTTCAAAAAATGAGATCAAGTGTGGGTTCATAATCACCCAGATGGTGGATACCAGAGCTTCTAGTCGTATGTCCATGGAGACATAGGCCCCTTCAAGAGTCTTCATGATAACAACATGATGTACTAGAGAGTTTTGCATCACTTTTTCCAGTGCTACTTCCCCCTCTAGTTTGCTGAGGAAATGGATAGTGTATGAATCTCTGGGATCAATCTCCTTGTAAAGTTCATATGTCGGTGGTACCTTTTTGCCATCTACGATTGGAATGGAGACCTTATTTCCCCCCTCTTCAGTATTGTTAGTAGGGACTCCTATGTAAGTAGCCACCTTCTCCTTTCCCTTGTCAAGGGGAGGTGGTACCTCTAGTGAGGCAGAGTGTTGATTTCCCTTTGCTATGATAGGTGAAATCATTATGGATGATATCACAACTATAGGGCGAGAATTTGTAGGGATTGTCACCTTCAGGATCTAGACCATCTATACTTTTTGCTTTAGACTTGCCCTTGATAAGTTGATTGGCTATGTCTTATGTCCCTAGTGTACCCGGGTATGATGATATGTTGCATTTTATGCCCCTGGAGGATGCTTGGAATGCTAGTCAACTTTGTGACATTTATTGGAATTACTAGCTTCAGTTCCTCGACCGAGGAGACAATCTGGGTATTTTGGGGCCAATTTTTTATTTCTTTCTATAATGGAAGAATCAATCTATAGGGTGAATCCTCTAGCGAAGAGATCATATCCATCGTGTCATTGTACTATGGTACCTCTTCTTAACTGATTGTGTGGACTTCCTTAGTGTCTATGAGATCTTGAAAGGCGTGTTTGAGTGTGATGGCAAAGTTCATCTTGTGATCCTTTGCTCTATGGTAGTCACAAATAGTGTTTGCATTGTAGTTCTTAGGTAAGGGATTCAGTGGATCCCTTATGGCTGGAAACTTGATAAGATGCTTGATATATGGCATGGTAGTGTCGAGAGAAGATCCTAAGGGTGTGAACTTCCTCTTTGTTTTGGGAGATTGCTCGGCTGATGAAGTTCTTGTTACTAACTAGGCATGAGATGTCAGATTACTCGTTATCAGAGGAGTGATTGTGGTTTTATGTTGCATGGCTGGCTGGAAAGGTGGTGACTCATACCCAAGTAGTTGTTTGGCGGCCATGCATACTGTGGGGGGATGTATTGAAGTTGACAATTGGGTGCCATCACTTGAGCTTGTTGTGGTTAAGGTGTTGGAACCCAAAAATTTTGAGTCATTGATACCTACACTAATGAAACATGTATTGATGGTTGTTGTTGTGCTCTCATCCCCGTATGGATGAGTATTCCTCCCACCATGACATTTTATTTCTTTGCTTTCTCCCATTTGGACTACTGATTAGTCATTGAGGAAGAAGACAATGATTGGAAAGTGATGCCTATGTTTTGATAGACCATCCTCTTAATTGAATTTTAGATTTGAAAGCCTACTTTTATGAGCTCTGAGAAGGTATTGTACCTTTATAAGGATAAGAGGGCAGTGAAAGTGATGTGGCAACTCTAATCACTATGTTTAGAGCCTCCTTATTCATGGGATTGAATTCTAGCTGAGTGGTAAGCTTCCTCCATCTTCCAACTGTGAGAACCTATTACACTAAACGAGATTACTCAAAGCATAAAACACAATCAATCACTAATTAATCACATACCCAAAAATATGGGTACATTAAAACTGATTTCAATGTCAACACCAGCTCATAAACATTTGCATAAGACCCCAACAACTTTCTTTTATCCATACTAGGCCAAGAATTTGATACAAATGTTCTATTGCCTTAGCCACAACATATATACATATGAGAACAATACTCATATATGAAACACAAACAAGCATTAACATGCTAACAAAAGTTCAATTTGTTTGAAACATCATATACAAACTTTTCCTGCTCGGATGTGATAGTACATGGATGACTCTAGGACACACTAGACATCTAATCAACTTTCTCAAAGATTCATTACTATAGCTCCTCTTTGCTTCCACATGTTTGTTTTCTTCACTTCCAATTACCTAAAAAAGTGTGGCGAACCACAAGAGTGAGACCCATGTCCCAGCAAGAGATATAACCTCTAACAACATTTATTGATTACAACATTTTTAAGTAATTAAGCAGTTAAGCAATTTAATCAGATATAAAAAATAAGATCAGCATTACTGATGATTAAAAAAATACAAAAAGGAGCAGATAATAACTATCATCATTATCCAGACTATCATCCTTTATCTTGTTGACAGTATAAGCAATTCAGTAGCATATGCATATCTAGCATCATGAGCAAGTCTAGTAACATAGCATAGCTAACAACATGAGCATGTCTAATTGGTTTAACATATCAACGTCATAAGAAGAGAAAACAACATAAGCATAACTATTTGGATAAGCATGATTAGTAGTATATGCATCTCTAGTTACAAAGACATGGCTAGCATGATAAACATAACTAACAACATGAGATAGCTAGCATCATGATTATAATCAGTAGTAGTAGTATATTTATCAACATAATCATGGCTATTGTATGTACTAATCTACAATCTTAAGCATATCCACAACATAAGTATATATAATGTCTCTTAATTGCACTAAGCATCATCTTTATGTAAAGATAATAGACAAGGGTTATCATCCAATGTGAAACATTGTATATAACCCTAAACAAATATGCTACATGTCTACATTACATCTTTTATTATGCTCTGAGGAATTTGATGATACCACTCAAAATCAAATTGACCACTTCTAAGTCGAAATCAGTGCCATACAAGATCTAGGAAGAGCCAGACTCCTAAGATCTTCTCTGCCCCCAGTCAGTATGGGTCAACCACAACAACACATAAGGTCAAGCTTCTAACAACCTAGTTCGTCCTTGGTACAGGTCACGACACTAGTGAAAGGAGGTGGGTACGCATACCCTACCATCCGAGGTACAACCGTAGTTGTCCTCGAATTTTGTCATATATATAATCACAGAGTCACATCCGCAGTCATTCTCAATCACATCAGATGTATGAGGCATGACCATAGCCAACCTCCACAATCTGCATTGTGGATGACAAGGATATATCCTCAACTTGCCACCCTCACATACTCAACAGTATGCACTCCAAGTTTCCCTTAGGAATACTCATTTCACCATCTGGCAAAATTCTGACACTCAGATGGATCTATGGTATAGGTAACTACATGATTAGAGTTTCACTTGATTAGTTATGCTATTTGGGTGAATTAAGGTAGCATCAAACAAGTGGACATACAAATCTTAATTCACTTCTAACAAGCACATAAATATCAAAACTTCAAAAGATATAAAATTTGTGAACCATTATTTCTCATCTCATCATCACATTGTACTATTCACCTGCCATTCATGAGACCACACTAGTCATCATACTATCACAAGATATAAATCCTTTTCACAATATCACAGGGTATCAACCATTATCAACACAAGATGATTACACCTCATTCACGGCTCAACCATGCCCAAAGGTCATTAAGACCATCATACTATCACAAGATATAAATCCTTTTCACAGTATCACAGGGTATCAACCCTTATCAACACAAGAGGATTACACCTCATTCAAGGCTCAACCATGCCGAAAGGTCATTAAGACCATCATAATATTCCCTACAAGATCATCATTAACTCTCCATGCCTTATAACAAGGCTCAACAACATCACTTACATAAAATACACAAGATCAACACAATATTGCATTAATGAGCTCAGAGATATTCATAAACAATCATAGTAGGGTTATATTAACATTAAGAACATTCCTTTATTACATCAACATGCAAGGAATCTAGATATGATTAACACTCATCATATTCATAATGCACATGTTTAGCATAAGAAAGTATCAACCATGTGGCTATGATAACCACCAATTACCACATTAAGGTTATGATCATGTTAAGGAGGTTATTCCATCATATAAGAATGTTAAACATGAATACAAATCTTTATCTATTTGCATTAGAGTTAGGTTCAACATGATAAATTATATCAATGTTACTAATCAACACTTATACCCAAATCCTAACTCACAACATCCCCATTAGATCATGGATGCATAACGTGAAGCATCACCATCACATTCCATACTATTCTCAAGTATGAACCCACACATAAATCAAGGTGTAACCATCGGATTATAGCATACTTGGGTTTCAACAACAGTAATAGAGTATTCCATGATTGTATTAGTCATTCAAGGACTATTCATACCCAATTACCATCATTTAGTTATATTAAAGCTAGGTATAACAAACTATATCTCATTAGTGTTTCATATCAACACAATATGATTATCATCCCTTCTATTAATATGAGTGAATAGGTAAGACTACCTTATTAAGGGTAACCCTCCATTTGTTCCATCATCATTAACCAATATCACCATACCACAATGTCACCCAGAATCATTGGATGTTTAAAAGGTAAGACCATTGGTTGTTTACATAAGTAAACACATTGGATAAACCACCTATGAAGTCCTTGATTTTTTCTCTAGAAAGAGTCACCATCTAACCCTAGACATACCTTGATTAACAACATTACAAGTTTTATTGAGAGTAGGGTAAAACCCACAATCGATTGTTCAGTTAAAACAAGACATCCATTGTCAACAAGTAAGCTCCTTAAGTTGATCATATAAAGGAGACCGCATAAATTACATTATTAGCACCAACATATTACATTATCCATCATTCCACCTTATCGGAGGAATAAACATTAGATCTTGACCATTGAGTCAAGTTCATATGTTAAAACCATCAATAATAGTATAGGTCTGACCATTGCATCAAGTGACCCAAGAAGCCATTGGTCTAAGGCTTAATTGATGCTACCACTACAATGCTTAACTCACCATAGGTTGTAGAGACCTGATCCACCATAATTAGTGACCATTAAGTCATCATAGGTTGTTAGATCAACACTATATTCATTAATCAACATCAAATATTAAGTTAATGTCATTATTGATTGATAACATCAGTAGGGTACTTAATGGTTGATCATTAAACATCTAATTGGTCCAAAACCTGACCTATGGGGGTGACCATAGGTTGCCACCATCATTTGACACCCTTGATCATGACCATCAATTGTTATGAAGACAACACCATATGGTTGTTGCAATGGTACCATCATCGGGTCATGGTTTATAGAAGAAATCAACTTTAAACCCTAAAATTGACCATTGTTTGATAGGTGCTTAGCACCATAAGTTGTCAAACCAACCTGATCCAAGTCAAATTATACCTTAGTAATGATGTACACGTGATCACAGGTTCATCTAGAACTGAAATCAGAATAGGGAACATCATAAAAATCGAAATACAAGTCAAGCATAGCTTTTTAGTGCATGAATCATCATTTTCAAGCAAGAACATGATCTAGAAATCTTATGGTAAGAAATAAACATGGAGCAAGTTATAAAACTTTCCTCTAATGAGAAGATGAAACCCCACACAGAAGAAAGCTTGATCAGGTAGGGTATAAAATCCAATAATAAGATATGAATTCGTCCATCTAGCACATTTCTTCATCAAATGAGCAAACCCTAAGCATAAGGAGCAATAAAGGTAGGGTTTTAGAGCTTTAGAGAAATTTCTACCATGGAACAACAAGGTTCTGTCCTAGAGAAAGCTAGGAGGAAGGATAAAAAAGAAATAGACAGAGGAATGAAGGGAATTCTTACACTTTTAGGTCAAGATCACTAGAAGAAGCTTTTTCAACCCTAAAATGAAGTCAATTTCAACCTTAGAGACTTTCTCCAAGAAGATCCCCACTTTCTTCTTCCTTGGGTAGAAAAATTCACAACTGAATAAAGGGAGAATGAGGTTGGGAGAAGGAGGGAAGTGGTGGAGAGAAAATAGCTTGTTTTGGTGCTTGGGGATAAGTATATGACACTTTAAGATAAAGAAAAAGAAAAAGTTGAAGTTCTTTTTTTTATAAACCTGTAGAGATTAACTATTATTCACCCCAATCTCTATTGTGGGCTAGCAGTTGTGGGAAGGAAACATGGATATCCAACTTCAACCAGGGAGGTTTGTATCATGAGAAGAAGTGGGGAAGGAAAGAATACAAGGTATGTTTTGCGATATGATCTGCTACTAAGTTCTTCAACTGTGGAATAAAGGAGATATGGATATAAGGTGAGGCCTTCAATATGCTTGCTACTTTCCTTCTCAGTGGATCGAATCTATTATCTTCACAGTTGTTTTGGGTTAAGGAATCCATTGCAGTGCTGGAGTCCAAATAGATGGTGGAGTGCATCCATCCATTTGCCCTACACAGTTCCAACACCCTTAGTATGCCCTTCATCTCCGCTTCGTTTGCTGAAGCAACGAGGCTGAGTTCTCCAATGCCCAGGATGTTGTGACCTTGTTTGTTCAGGACATGAACATCGATACCTATTTTAAGGATGTGAGTCTGAAAAGCAGCATCGACAAAGACGATATATTCAGACTTCCCAGGTGTTAGGATGTTTGGGCTGCAGATAGTTTGTTTTGCACTATTCCAAGCTTGGGCTAGCTACTGGATAGCTAAGGTATGGTGCTTGTTGTAGAGCGCCTGGGTGGCCGGTGGCTTATGGTTCCTATTATGGACGGCGTCATTAGGTGATCACCAGAGTACCCACGCTCCAACACTATGAATGAGTTTGTCCTCTAAGCTCCCATTACCATGGGTAATGAGGTCTATCCATTCTCTGTCCATAAGGTTGAAGAAAGACTGATCTATTCCCAAATGGAACCAGACCTATTTACTGGCTGGACAATCTCTAAGGCAGTGCACTACTGATTTTCTAGTTGTAAAACATCTCGGGCATGAGTGATCGTTGGCAATGTGCCTCCGCACTTTCTCGGCATTGGTAAGGATGACTCTATGCATGATAAGCCATAAGAATGTACAGATCTTCAAGGGTGCAGGTAAGGACCATACGACTTTCCAGTTCGTGAGGGTGGCATGTTGGGGTTCTGATCGCAGCCAGCTATATGTTGAGCGGGTCGAGAACTCCCCATTGGTTTCAAACGGCTAGGACCAAGTATCAATGCATGTGTCCATAGACGAGGGTAGAGTGCTCTGGATAAACTTCCATGTTACTGGCAGTAAGAAGGAATGAATAAAATCCCAATCCCAAGTACCATCCTCCAGGGCCATACTACTGACTTTGAGATCAGTAAGCTCCTCCGGTATTGTAGATCATGGTGCGAGATCCACAATAGAATTGCCGAGAAGCCATTTTTCTTGCCATACGTGGGTAGAATCCCCTGCGTTAATAGTTCTGTGGCAAAGGGCCTCCATCTTAGGGAGATAATATTTAATGAAGGACCATGGAGTAGAACCAAACGTTTTTAAGATGGAGCCATGCCTGGTGTATTTCCCTTGCATCACTCGCACCCAGAGGCATGATGGCTGGTTCATATATTTCCAGACATTCCTTAACATCAGTGCCTCATCCTGTGATCGGGCATCTCTGAGATCCAAGCCTACAAACTCCTTTTTTTGGGTGATTTTTTTCCAGGCCACCATGGAAAGCTTGCGCTTCTCATGGCAACCGGACCATATAAAATCCTTGATGTGGCGATTGATATAATCACATAGTGTAGGTGCGAGCCTTACTGTCTACATGGTATACGAAGGGATTGTCTGGAGTGTACTCTTAGCTAGTGTTACTCAACCAACCATTGAGAGATGACAAGCAGACTAGTTGTTCATTCTTGTCCCAATGGACTATAGAATAGAAGCATGATTATGCTTATTAAGGCGATGGTGAAAAAGGGGAATCCCCAGATAGAGGCCGAGATCATTAGTGCTAGAAATTCCCAGTCTACAACAAAAGCCATTCCTTTGCCCAGTAGAGGTATTTGGAGAGAAGAAACAGCGGGATATATCATTTGATATAACTTGTCCGGACAACCACGCAAATTCTTTGAGGACTGACTTTATATTTGTTTCTTGCTTATTAGATACTTCTGCCATCAGGAGGAGATCATCTACAAACATGACATGTGTAAGTGGAACCCCTGCCCGCGAGAGTAAGATGGGTTTCCAATTTCCTTTTCTAGCTGACCCAGTAATAGATTGACTGAGACGCTCCATGCATAACACAAAAATATATGGAATCAAAGGATCACCTTGTTGGATACCTTGACAAGCACTGAATGGGTTGAGAGGTTTCCCTTCCCAGAGTAAGGAAGTACTACCTAGGGATATAATCTTCATGATCATATGAATAAGGGTATGTCGAAGCCCAATTTTTGTAAGTGTGTCTTCAATGAAGGTATGACTCATATGATCGAAAGCTTTTGAGAGGTCGAGTTTTATAGCCACCCACTTCTTTTTACCACACAAAGATTTCATGGAATGGATAACTTCTTGGACCAGCAGGATGTTGTCACTAATGCACCTGCTCGATATGAAGCTGGATTGATTATCTGAGATCCAACTACTGAGGAAGGGTTTGATCTGATCTACAATAATTTTTGACATGAGTTTGAAACAACAATTGTTCAAAGTGATGGGTCTGAGATCCAAACAACTTTAAGGGGTGGGAATCTTTGGTATGAGTACCATCAGGGAATCTGCAAGATTTGGATCAAAATCACCCATGATGAAGGCTTCACGAATTGTAGAGACAAAGGAATTGCCAACATGTGCCCAATTTGACTGAACAAATTCATTATGGACTCCATCAGGGCCTGGCGCCTTCATTGGAGCCATAGAACGAGGACCTGTTTGACTTCATCAACCCCTGGTGCATTGTAGAGGGAGGAGCCATGGGGGATGCCCCAGAGAGCTCCAACATAATCATAAATAGCCGCACGGCTTGGCATTGGGGATTTCTGGATGCACAATAGGTTATAGAAGAAAGAGTTGAACAGGTCTCGAAGGGCCTGTGATTCCTTGACCCATCTACCACCTTCATCTTTGAGTCTAGATATTTTATTAAAGTGGCGATGAGCTTTGACATAAGATTGGAAGAACTTGTTGTTGCCATCTCCATTTTGAAGCCAGTTAATATTAGCCTTTTTGTTGCCAATCTGCCTCTTCGTGTAGAAGGATAGAATTGAATTGCTCTTGTAGATCAATGGAAAGCAATTGGTTAGCAATACTAGTGGAATGAATGGATACCTGACATGCCTCCAGTCAATGTAAAATGTCATTCTTTTGTTTGGGCTGCTGGTGGATCCACTGGGTGTCCCATTTAATTGTAGCCATCTGAAACGCTCAAATGGCCTCCAGGAAAGGCAATGAACTATCCCATGCTGGTAAGAGTTCTATTTTAAAGCCAGGGATCTATCCCCAACTCATTTTCGTCTTGAAGTGGGGCCTCCGACGTGGGGATGAACTTTTCCCAGAGGTTAGAATGGGGTTGTGGTTGCTATGTATAAGAGGAAGGACACTAACTGTCATCCCATTTTCAATGGACAACCACCCAATGTTAGCAACAACACGATCAAGCTTCTCCAAGAGCAAACCTTTCTTGTAGGTGAAATAATTGCCAGAAGATCTGATGTCTGAAAGAATGGCATGTTGTATGAAGGAATTGAATTTAATACTAGAATGATGGTCAAAACCTTTGCCACCTTGTTTCTATGTAGGGTGCAGCATGGTGTTGAAATCACCAACGAGAGCCCAAGCTCCATTCATGGATGAGGCAAGGTTAGAAAGGCACTGCCATAGCAAGTCACACTTAGTAGGATTGGGATTGTCGTAGACAACAGTGACGTGCCATGAGCTATTTATATAGCAATGAATGTACTATCGGTAACTTTGTACGATGTCCAACCAAAATTTATGATTATCCCAAAGGATCCATATGCCGCCAGAGAATCCCAGTACCTCAACACGATGAGAAAAAGTGAATCTGAGTTTCTTTATAATGTTGTCAGCTTTGAGTCCACTACAACGTGGTTCAATGATAGCAAGAATATTGATTTTGTATTTCCTTTTGTATTCCTTTAAGAGATTTAACTTATCCTTGGAGCCAACTCGTTGGATATTCCAACAGTAGATGTTAGTCAATAATATACAAATATGGGTGGAGCTTCACCGGATTGCAGCCAGGAGGCCAAAAGCCTCCTCCTCCCCATCCATTAGTTAATTGACTCCTGAGTCTTCCACATTGAAGGGAATGGACCTCTTGACGAAAGGGTTGTGCTCATTGCCGCTGCCAATGGACTGAGCCAGTTCCCCTTTCTTCCGTTCTCGGCCCAGACTAACAGTCTGGTAAATCACCTTTCTACTTCTTAGAATCACCCCACCATTGCTTCCGTACATGCCCCAGTTGAAGTATGTGGGTACCATGGTAGAGGAGGAGGGGATGTTCACTTGGAACTTAAACTTGTCCACCATCTGATTGATAATTCACCCGTCAACTGTTTCATCGTCGACCAGTGACACTACGGTGTCATCCCGCTGGGGAACCCCTTTGGAAGAGGAGGCATGAACCTGAGTGCCATGGGATGATTTTCCCTAGCTAATCGCAGGAGGCTCATTCTCTTTCTTTTTGTTAGTTTTCTTATTTTTCTGACTTATGACATCCTTCCAGTCATCGTCCGAGGAAGCTTGGCCGCTGGGGGCCTAGTGATTAATTGTTGTTCCTTGTTGGAGCGATGCCTTCTCCTTTGTTTCTACATGTAGTTGGTTAGCAGGCTATTGCTTTGGGTGAGGCTTCATTTGAGGCATTTTTGTGTGGATGGCATCTGTATAGGTAGGGCCATACAATAGGGGTGTCTCTAGTGTAGATGGGTCGACCACACTAGGGAACTGTGGGCTGAATTTACAATCTCCTTTGTCATCGCCAAGACGTACACACTTCATGCAGAGTGTGGGTAGTTTCTCGTATTCAATTCTATATTCCTCACCATTGAGTTCAATCACAGGAAGGAGTGGTTTTGTCATGTCAACCTCCATGGCAATCCTTGCAAATTTGCCACGATGACCTTGTTGGGTTGTAGTATCGATTTTGATAGTTTTCCAGATAAGATCTCTGATGCTCGAGAGGAGCTAATTCTAGAATACATAGATTGGCAGATCCACGATCCTCGACAAAACAACCAGCCTTCACGAGATTGGATCTGAAGGTTGGAACTCGTTCGACCAGGACTGAACTGATAGGTAGTGGTTGAAGATCGTCCATGAGCTTCCAGTCATGGCCCGGACAAAGTCCTCCTTGTTTGCCAACTGGATGATGTAATAACCCATATCCAGGTCAATTGCACGAAATTCTTTAGTAGGGGACCAGAGAATCAAGATTTTGTTCATTAGAAAATTAAAGCTAATAGTTGTACCAGTGATCTTGATGATAACAACACACTTCCATGGCTCAAGGAGCGGTAGAAGTGAATTAGGGTTAATAGCAATCTTCGGCATCATGCCGCTACAGTCGATCCTGATATCTTCAGTCTTGAGTAGGTCCAGAGGAAATTGGACTAATTAAGCTAGGGCTTTGGTTGTTCAACCTATCATCGCTTCCTTGTACACCTTTACAGTCGGCTACAGAAGGTCATTGGGTGGCGTCATGGAGACGTCACTGTTCACGATCTGGGTTGGATCAGTGTTCATCACGATATCTTGTTGCCCATCACCTGTGCCAGAGGAGAGACAAGAGCTAGAGAGGGAAGCGCCACGCTCACCACAGCCGCCACCCCTTCCTCCTCTCCTACCGAGCCCTAGCACCATCGCGTAATTTGCACAAACAGTCTTTGAAAAAAATAGTTGAAGTTCTAGTATCTATTCAAGTGTCCATGGCCTTAATTTATTAAGAATATACATACACACACACAAGCAGCTCCCTCATGATGTGTATAGACCTGCTTATCTTTCCTTTTTCGAATTTACCATCCAATCAAATAATTCCTTAGCTGATAGTTACTAAAGGTAGCTCATCCGTGAAGGTAGAAAACCCTAAAATACCCTTGGAGCAAACACCTTCAAACCAAGGTTTAAATAGGTGCCCCATGGATCCACAAGCTCAAGAATGATGATATAATATCCAAGGAACATAATGAAAGTGATAAATTGTAAAAAAAACCTCTCAATTGGGTAAATTGCATAAAAGTCCAAAATGTGCATAAAATTGCATAACTTGCTCAAACAGTGTCCAAATTGAACAAATTTGATACTTAAGCTTGTCTTATGATTTCAAAGCATATCAAAAGGTTATATTAGAGTTATAAGAATTCAATTATGATAATTAAGCTTATTCAACTCATTAAATGAGTTTAGAGGCCTCACAACTATAAACCCCTAATAGGGATTTCGCCCCCAAAATCCAAGGTAAACAAAGATGGGTACTTCCTTTGCACCTCATCCTATTACCTTCACATGATTACTTTCATATAGTGGTGATGTCACATCATTCATTCATATCTCATCTTGGGTCATCACAAAAACCCCCACATATGAAGACATTTGCAAATATGGAACATAGAAACTTGTTGTGCCACCTGTATAAAGCTAATAGTAATGTTCAACTTTAAATTCTAGCTATCAACCTAAAATTATATCTATTGTATCAACACATTACTCAAAAGTCATACTTTCTAGCTTTTTACCAATCATGCTATGTGTTCCATACCATTCCATGAAGAAAAAAGAAAAAAAGGTAATGTATCCATCCCTTCTTTTTTTTACACTGACACTAGAACTCTTGTCATTTCTTTTTCAGCATCAAAAGAAATGATGACGCTGGCAACTATCATTCCATACAAGGAAACATCATTCCTAGTCAACCTTGTTGGGGGTGAAACAACAACAACATCTTCACCTTACTAGGATTTACACAACCTACTTAAAGACATATCATGATCCCAGAAAGATGCTTAATCAACCCCATCTCACTCTTGTTCAACTTGTCTCATAACTATTGCTGCTTCTGCAACCCTAAGGTTTTTGAAGAAATATTGATCATATTTTTGACCATATTTGAACTACTTTGCATGTCATCATTTAAAGCTTGATATAACTTGTATGACATAATTGGAACACTCTGTTCCTCCTATTCATAAATTCTATTTGTACATTGGTTAGTCTAAATGACATAATTCTAAACTCATCATGGTCGTGTGAATTATGTCATCCAATCTAAATCTTATGCATTGATATTTTATCATAGGTCTATCTTAAAGGAACACAACATCACATTTAACCATACACAACATTATAGAATAACTTTTTTATTTCCTTCCAAACAACATTTATAGGATAATTATCAACTCTCTCTCTTAGAGGGTATTTTTATAAGGTTTGGGTTCTAGGAAGATAAATTGAAATAATCAGGTCAACTTCTCACCTTGGCTCTAATAACTTACCTTATAATAAGTGGGACCCCTAGAGGGGCAACAATAGTTTACTCAATTGAATAATTGTATACATCCAAAAAGTAGAAAACATAATAACTTTTCTCAAAGGATGAGTCTACCATAATTCAATATTTCAAGTATCTCCTCAAAAATTATAAAACATTGGAGTGGAGTAATAGAATATTACAATTAAAATTTCTCAAATTAACAAGGTCAACACCCAAATGAGTGGAAACAAAAAGTTAACATTTAATCAAACAATATTTGACTAGTTGTATGAGGGATCTTGACTATCTCAATTTTATACCCAAATAACAAATACTCTTGTGTAGTTCATGGAGCAACATTATGAAACCCAACCCATGGATTAGTGCATGATATGCCCCGAGGCCAAGTAAGACACAAATGGAAAACCTGAAACTCAAAATCTAAATCCATATAATATAACATAAATTAACCATGCATGCTAGAAATTTCTGAAAATAAACATTATAGAATAAACACATGTAAAAGCATAAGAAAAGGCCAACATTTCCAGATCAGATAAGGTGATTGTATGTCGTTCATCATATATAACAGAAGTAAAACCATTTATATAAAAAATATATCATGTTTATATTTAAAATAGAAACATCATATTCATGCATGCAGTCAAACATTGATTTGTAAATAGAAGTAAGGTCTTAGGATTTATTGATCTCTCTAACATCCCTCCACAACTATGTTGCTGCAATTAATAGAAGTAAGGTCTCATCATTATGTGATCTATATCAAAACATTAGGCCCATACTTGCTACTCAGGTCATGGGATTATAATATCACATTGGAAGTGCTTTCATATAACATCATACCACATCATTTTCAATCACATTGGTAGATATTCCAAAATAATATGATATGTATCCTTGAAAAAACTAATGTAGATGGGTAGATTTTTGGCATTAAGGGGACCATGTCTCATATGTAACCTTGATAACCTACATATATTTAACAATGTGTACTGTGAATACCTCTGACAATAGTCAAATCTCTACAAGGATTCCCATTACTCTCCCATGACTTTTGAAAACTAGGGAAGTATAGGGAAAGCATATGAATTAGGATTGCAATTATTAATTTATTCTTGTAATCATCTTTAATTTAATATTAATGTAGAATTCAAAATCCATCCAAGGGTATGAATAACTAAAATAATAAATAACACAAAACCCTAATTTGTTACTAAAATGTACATGCATATCTAGTAAATTCCTTGATTTTGATTGTACATATGCCTCATCATAACATGCTCAAGAATCTACCTTAATTTGTTGTATTATCATCTTATAATATTACAGAACCATTCAAGAAAGTTATATAAAAATATTCCATCATTTGATTTTAATACGACATACTTTGTAAAAAAGTTCTGAAATATCATCATGTTTGTAAAAAAGGCCTAAATATCTATCATTTTTACAGATCATAAAATGGGCTAGGAATCTACCTCAATATGTTGGAATATCATCTTATTATAGTGAGAAACCATTCATAAAAGTTACTTAAAAATAATTCCATCATTTGAGATCAACACAACAAACACTAGTATAGAAATGGCTTATAACGTCACATTTACAGGCGTCAGTTCTATACAGGAAACTGACGCCTAAACCCTACAATGTTGGTTGAATACATAAATTGACATCTATCTTTGATGAGTGGCCAGACACGGGTATCACTTTTTATTTAGCGTCCATTCCTCAATAAGCAACTGACGCCTAAAATCGACCGCCAAATCCGAATTTTTTAGTCGAAAAAAATTACCTCCAAAATTTAGCATACAACATCGGTTATTAACTAACCAATCGACGACTAAAGGTTTTTCGCGAGATAGAATATTGGGCCCAATTGTATCGTCAGTTTTCTTGTAATAATCGACGCCTATGTGTTTTCACGTGCAGTCACCGTGAAAACTTTCACCCCCCTTTGGCGTTAGTTTTCTACGGCAACCGACGACCATGATAAGAATTCGAGAACATTTTTTTTGTCAACATATGTAGATAGACGTCAGTTTTTCTAGTTGAAACCGATGACTATCATTGAACGTAGATGTCGGTTTTTTTGTGGTAACTGACACTGATTGTTTTAAGTATCAGTTGTTTTGAATAACCGATGCCTATGGTTAACTTAATAGCACCCGTGTGAGCCAGGCTCTTCCCCTTTCTCTGTTTCATTATCAACTCCGCTTAGGTTTGGTGATCGATTCCCTACTCTGTCTGCCACTCGTTGCTCCTCTACTCACCGCCACCGCCACCGTTCGTTGCTCTGGACACCAACGTTCATTGCTCCAGCTGCCGCCTACTGCTCCTCTGCTCGTCGCCGCCGTTCGTTACTCCGACCATCACCGTTCGTTGCTCCGGCTACCGTCTGTTGCACCTCTGCTCACTGCCACTTGCTCACTGCTCCTTCTCACCTTCTCCTACTCATTGTCGCCTACTTGCTGCTCATGGTCACCGCTGTTTCCGCTCTGCGAATGTACCCTTCTTGCTCCTCTTCTTCCTCCAGTATCCACATGACTGCGAACGTCATCTCTCAGGACCACAAATGACATGTCCCTGTCTCTCCATCCATAACCACCAAGCCAACTCGATCAACCCCATGCCCAGCTGATAAGATGGGGATAATAACATAGAACCACAAACTGACGTCTGTAGTGTTGTTTGTCAATTTGTTTGCATATTTCATGTTGTTTGTTGTATTAATGAATTCCTATTCTTATAACTGATCATGTAATGATCAAGACACTAAAGAAATAATAAGTTTATACACATACCTTACATCATAACTGATTCTCTTCCTATATTTGTGTTAGTAAAAATCTTGATTATAATCTAGTTGTCACTTGCATATTGATAATAATTAGAACATTCTACATATAAGACTCTTCATATTGATATATAGAATATATTATCCAATTGTGATACTAAATTTACACGTGTATATAGTAAGATGGTAGATATATGTGTAGTATCCCTAGACCTAAGAATAACTTCATCAAATAGTAATGGTACTTCTTACTACAAAATCACTTGAATTCTAAACCTAGTCATTACAATAAGGACATGTTTCTGTTGTGACATGTTGAGTTTTTTGCCATGTTATACCCACCATGATTTGTGTTATAAAATTATACATTAATTAAATTAGGAAGCATTGATATGTTGTTATGGCTGTCCACAAGTGTTTTTATAAGAAAATTGTGTGTTGAATGGGGTTGTGAACAAGGGTCTGGTGTTATATTTTGTTGGCCTAGAAACCCACCCAAGATTTACTCATTAGGAGTAAATCTTGGATAGTCCCCAGTTTG
Organism: Alisma plantago-aquatica; assembly: GCA_963693085.1. Lineage (NCBI taxonomy): Eukaryota > Viridiplantae > Streptophyta > Magnoliopsida > Alismatales > Alismataceae > Alisma > Alisma plantago-aquatica. The sequence continues at coordinate 1,732,977,487 of OY856409.1, read as the reverse complement.
GGACATTTCTTGAATACCTAATCTCACTTAGGATGTAAGTGTATAATGTGTATTGGGTTTTCAAGAAAATTGTGGCAGCATTTCCCCGTTTGTTCTCCAAGTACATATGTACTTGGAGAATAGTGGGGAAATGTTGCCGAAATTTTCTTGAAAACCAAATACACATTATACACTTACTAGTGAGAATAGGTGTTCAAGAATGGGATAGTTGGTACACATTTATTATATATAAGACCTTAAACCCTAAAGTTTTAACCATAAACTCTAATCTTTTAACCCTAGACCCTAATCTTGTTCTAATATATACTTGTTTTCTCTTTGATCATAGAATAGACAGATCATGGATGTCCAATCCAAATTACTGCACCCCAGAGTTTATTTTTGGTCTTGATCAGATTATTAGATTTGTCGAGGAACATAGGAAACAACCAGGAGATAGGTTCTACTGTCCATGTAGGCATTGCGATAACAACTTGAAAGTCAGCATTGGTGACGAAATCAAAATTCATGTCATGATAAGTATGATAACTATGATAGCAGTGCTTGTGTGGATTTCAAACATAAAAGACAGTTCATCGAAGATCCTACAGATGAAGAACAATACTATGATAAGTATGATGACTCTAGTCCATTCTCAGTTGGGTTGCCAACACCACCAAATATTGAAGCTAATGATGACTTGTATGTGTGCGAAGATCACAATGAAGGATTGTTAATTGATAAAAGATCGCAATATTAGAGGCATTCATGTTTATATTTTTTTATATGTTTTATTTTTCTGAATATGAACTTTACAATGTGAACTTTACAATCTCAATTACTTTAGAATGTGAACTTTGCAATGTGAATGTGAACTTTACAATGTGGATGAGCATTCTCTTGATGACTGTGCTAATGATTACCATGAGGGTGAGGACGTCAATGTGCCGCCTCACAATGTAAATTTTAAAAATATATCCCTGAGGTTTCTGTCAATATGTTCATTTAAAGTTATATCTTGTAAGTGTGTTTTTTTGTAAAATTTTAGGTTGGTGATGTACCCCCTGAAGAAATTGGGGCACTTGATGAGCAGCAAAAAAAAAATTTAGAAAGTGAAGGGCATCACAATGATGAACAAGTTACTACAACAAAGGGGCAATGGACCCAAACTGATTGTGGATTTCGATCATACAGGAAATCTAGTTGGAGTGAACCACAACTCATTTATTTCATATCTTGGGGTTCTTACTCGCAGCCATTGTAGTCCTATTTTTGAATCCTGGAATAAAGTTCCTAAAGGAAAGAAAGACTTAGTATGGAAGGAACTATGCATGAGTTATTATTATTTGCAATTATATTTTTGTAGATTACTAATTTTTAGGATACTAGTTAATAGCAATTCTATTTTGTAGAGTATATTTGATCTAGATGAAAAGTTGCATCATAAATGCGTGATGCAATGTTGTGGGAGGGTCCAAGGAACTATAGGACAAATCTCACCTAAGATTACATATGCAATGCTGAGAAGAGGTTCTTGATTGATTTCCAATTCTAGACATTGATCACTTTTTGACTAACTCTACACTAATAATTTTTTTTTGTATTGTTTTTAAAAAATACATTTAGGTCGAAGGTAGCCACTGAGCAATGGAACTACTTGGATACCAAAGACTGGTAGGAGTTTGTTACCCAAAGAAAAACGAATGAATTCAAGGTGTTACATGCCACTCCCAATTTAATCAATATACGTTCTTATGTATTCACCTATTCAAGATTAACCTTTAGTGTTACTAACCAAATCAATGTGCTTACTAACAAGGCTATCATCGATGCTCAAAGAGCAAGGCATGCACTGAATGTTCATGACCACACAATGGGTCCAAGAGGCTATGCAGATGTTTGCTAAAGACTACAAGCTGAGTCTACTGCTCAGTTTGCTGCTACTCAGGAGTCCTCTACTATTGGTCATGCACCTCTACCTCACCATGCTATGTGGATAGATGGGAGGCAAAACAAGAAGGGAGATAAAATGAAGCCCACAACTGCTGAGGTGGCTACAAAAATGGTAAAATTCAACTCTTAGAGCAATTGATCGATATTGATTATTATTATGTTTACTTACCAATTTCTGTTGATGGCGATTAGTGGGAGTTGTACCAGCAGAGGAAGGAAGGCAAGTTCATCCCTGAGGGAACAAGGGATAAATTGACAGTTGCTCTGGGTAACCCAGAGCATCCTGGATGTGTTAAGGCGTGCAGGTGTTGGTGTGGGCATTAAAGTGTTCTTTGGGCCATCCCAGCGCAAACTTGTCCCAAAAGAGGGAATTTCACAAGTTGAGGTAACCTATTATTTTTTAGAATGTTATTGTGAAACAGAATTCAATAATCGATAGCTACATTTCTTTTATCCATGTATAGGTAGATGAATTAATTGAGAGGAAAGTCCAAGAAGCAATGGTGAAGTGGCAGGCGTCTCAGACGGCCACTTAGACATGATGTGACACACTTCTATTACTCCTACTACAGAGGTTGGGAGTAATCCAATAGACCCACTACCTAGCACATCCTCTATAAGTATTTTTATTGTTGGGTTTTAGGGGAGGCAGAGAAGGCAGCGAAAACAAAAATTTTCTCCCCCAAACCCGGAACAAGGAAACGTGTCAACGTCTATATAATAGGAATGGATGGTTTGTGGAATCATACCTTGTCCCGAGGTTTTCTCGGAGACAATACCTCGCGGCTTGCGTGGTCTTCACCTCCGGTCTTGGACAGTGTCTGTGCAGCTCCTGGTCGCACCGGGACTGACGACTCCTCCTCTCACCGGACTGTCAGGGTTGACAGTTGTTCTCCTGAGCGGTAGAAACCTCCCACCTCTGAAGTAGTCCACACAAACCACTTGGAACTCCACACTCCTTGTCCCACAAGGAGTTGGAAGGAGTCGTACCCTCCTGTTGACATACTAGTCGCCAACACACTCTCCTGCTGCCAGTTGCAACTGCAGTTGTCTTTCCCTTGCTGCACCTCCCTTTGCGGGTAGCACTTGCTCGGGCTCTCTCGGTTACCAAAACCAGAGAACGACAACTTTGCAGAGCAACTGGTTGCACTGAGTTGTACTTTGAGAAGCCCCCAATACCCCTATATATAGGAGGGTCATGGGATAGGGTTCTCCATCCAGGGCAATATGGGACTAAAAGCAGGAGTAGAAGGGTTTGGGATTTTTGACAAAAACAACCAACTCGCAACCTGAACCGATCGTTTCACAACTAAAACGGTAGGTTGGGGATCTGAGTCGGTCAGTTGACACTCAACCGATCGGTTGGGACCCATGAGCCGGTCGGTTCACTTTTTGAACTGGTCGGCTCGTTGTCCTGGTCAGTTCCCGATTGACTTTCCAACTTTTGTTTCTAATTTGTATCAAATACCAATCCTTGTTCCAATCAAATTGGGCAAGTGAAATGCAAGGAAAATTCTCACCAATCCGACTTTCCCAACTTGCTCGATTGCAATAGTTGAACCGATCATTTCAACACTTGAAGCAATCGTTCACCCTGTCCATGAGCCGATCGACTCACAACTTGAGCCGACCGGTTCACCAAGCTGAGCCGATCGGTTCATCACATGAGACGATCGATTGGGAGTGCAGATTGTGCAGAATCAGTCAATTGCGATTTGAATCAATCTGATACTCTAATCAATCTGTCCAACACCTTGAACACTATGATTTTGAGCTATCAATCAATTGAGTGTTTAATTGAACTACTAAACTCCTTTAGTAATCAATCTAAACATTGTTTGTGGACAAAACTCCTCTTCTAGGTTAAATCCTATGTGTGTGACCCTATAGGTCCATTTCACGTTGGCAGTGAAAGTCCATAACACTTATGACTTCACAAGCAAAAGTGGTGCCTAGTCACACATCAGTGCTACCCAAGTGAAAGTAGAAAGTTAGAGGAAAACTTTCAATCCTACAATCTGTGAATGGTGTTACAGTGAATGTATAATTCCTTTGTCATTGATATCCCAAATGATCTCGAGGCATGGAACAATCATCCTGTCAACATTCATTCACTTTCTTGATCTCAGAGTAGATTGGAAGAGATATGTATGACATCAATATCACATATTGATTCACACATGCGTGTGTACGCCTATTTCAATCCTACTCATCAAGTGGCCTTGGATATCAAACTCCCTCAGGAGGGACAAATCCCATATCTATCACTCACCCCTCAAAAGCCCCATGTGTCAAAGCCACCCAATCATCACCTTTATAACAACCCATGTTTTAGGACTGCGTTTGATGATATCAAAGTGTACCCAACTACATGTGTTGAGTGTAGTGATTCCAGGTCAAAGAATCACATTCACCACCATCACTGTGAGTACTGACTGTGACTACCATGTCATGGTTCCATGTGTCAAACTCACAGTGGGTCTGTCTGGTACACTTGTTCTCTAACAAGTACCTATGTGTTTGGTTTGATATCTCTATATCATGACTAATGAGATTCTGTCATCAACCAACACCAAAATCTAGTCTTGTGTGTCATTGTTGTCTATCTACCTTCCACAATGACATCTGACTAGGGACATAACAAAAATGTACAAACTCTTAGCATCTGTATGATCTCATCATTCAGGTCATGAAACTGAAGGCATACGTCATTGAGTATTGTCATTCTCTAGACATTCAATCTGTGCTATCACTATCTCATATGATTGAACCAGAAAGAATTGGAAGCTTGCCTTTGAGGTTTATCAAATCAATCTTAATGTATCCCACCAATCATCCCATGATTGGCTCTCAGGGGATACATACCAACAGACTCCCACTTGCACTGCGAGCCAATCACCATTGAATCATATTCGTAGTGATCTTCAAACATGTCCCACATGTTACTGTGCTCTAGTGCCAACATAGTGAGTAATGGAAACACCTTGCCAAAGTCAGTTTTAATTTCATGTCTCTAATCTCTTCGTTGTACGTCACACATATGAGATGAAGTTGTCATAATATGCGATCTTGTATTCCTTTGCTAACCTTTAGCCACATTGCATGATCAAGGATTCCATACTTGTCATCAATGAGCGGAATATCTATAAGTTCATCTCATGAACTTCCAGATCCATATAGTATCCACTGATGTTCTCTAACATACAGATATTCAGCATTTCCTTTTAAATGGTTTCATTGGAACACTTCCAATTATCAACAAACTTTCACTTTTATATATCCTATATATATTTTGCGATTAATTTTCTGTCCTTTCAGAAGTTTGCATCAATGTAACTCTTTACATTGAAATCTTCCTTATATCCATATAACCAACACTTCTCAAGTACTTATCAAGTTCTCATGGTATTATAGTAACCCTTACTAGAAGTAGACAGACATCCACTCGTCATGTCTCACATACAAGCTTTCAGGATAGCACATCATATTGCCATGTCCTACATAAAAGATGATGAATGCATTTTGTTCTCGCCATGTCGATACCTGCAAGATAATGGGATGATTACATACATGATAGATCCATATATATACTTAGTGTTTCCATTCTTCATAAGAATTGAACACTTGTCCTTGGGATACTAACTCCATGTAACATGGACAAGTTTTCTCCCACTGAATCTATGCATACTGAACCCTTCAATACAAATTGCCAATGTATGCTTTCTCCTTATAGGTCAAGAGGTTTTCGAGAACTATCTCTATAGATCTTTATTCCTATCACATAGGAAACATCTCTATCTTCCTTAAAGATAATTTCCACTTTTGGATTTCCATTCTAGAACATTTCCATTTCACATCAACATGTGGATTGTGAACACGCTCCCACTAAATCACAGATCCCTTCTTTATCTTTGACATATCAGTCAAACCCTTTGACCATATCATCAAAGTAAGGATCCAATTCTGATTTGCTTGTACTCAGTCAATCACATTGATTAGTCCATTGTAACTTATAGACTTAATTTGCATTAGTGGATTCATAAACCTTATAGGTTGTGTCACGTACACATCCTTGTTTTATTACTCATAGGAATGTGGTTTTAGTATCCATATGCTAAATGTCTTAGTCATTAAGTTGCAATCAACGAGCATCATCCTTCTCAAAATGTTATCCATGTGTCTTAACACTTAAGACTCATTTGCACTTATGGATTTGATCCAATGAGTGCTACCATCAAGGTCATACCTTATGGTTCACATGGATGTCATTTAGGATGTAATGGTCATAAACCATAACTCAAAATTCAGTTCCTCATATTCATCTAGATAGTTGACTCATCACATAGATAATTGAGGTGTATCTGTCAAGGATATAAGAACTCACAACTCCTTGTGATTTTTAATGTCCTTTATTAGTGAAGTGTATTCTTTATCTAAGAAGAATTTAGTTATTTGATAATCATCCTCTAACTCCTTAGAGTATGATTCCTTCTTGATTTATACATCACCATGTCTTAATCATGAGTTCATTATGATACACTATCATAATCACTCATAAGGATCTCAAACATTTGGTCCAAGTATTTCATTCATTGATCTCATCAAGAATTAACGCTTTAGCAAATCTGCTCTTCATCTATGATAATCTTGAACATTTCAAGATATTCATATTGGTATTTCTCTAAACACCAATTGAAGTATTAGCATTTGTTCCAATAGGTATGTAAATACATCACATGTATTATACCTAATAGGATAATCATTCTCCCACTACCATTAGTGAAGATTGATTAATCATGTCCAAGATATTCATGTCTCTTACTGGTTCTCTAACCAAAAGAGTCTAGATTCATCCATCATATGGAAACTAGAAGTGAATTTCTCATGATTAATGCTAATTTGATTGTTTGAGTTATCTATAACTTTTAGGTATGATTTTATCTTATGCATATCATATACCACAAGATAAACAGGGCATTTCCAAAAATATCATATCTTTAAGATTGAAACATCAACTTTATTAATTGCCATCATTGTCATACAATATGAAAAAATAAAGTGTTTCTATCTATTGGCGATATATGAAATAGCAGTTCTCAACTCTATTTCATGCCCTTTTGGTCTGAAATAAACTGAACGATACTCCTATCTATGGCAGCAACACTTGCTCCAATGATGGGTACTTCTTTCTTGGTCCTTTCACAAAGGCCATCACTTCTTTGTGGATCTTGCATATCATATATGATAGATCCATATCTTGGTATCATATACCTCAGATAAAGAAGCAGTTCATTTCATGATACCTTAGGTGGAGATCTCCATCCCCTCCTTCATCTTCTTTGTTCTTCCAGATATGGAGGGTACTTCCCTCATACACCCTTTCCCATGTGCCTTTGAGGCTGAAGACAGCTTGGGTTGCTAGCTAGCATCAGAACACTTCTTAGCTTTGCCCTTGCCCTTACCCTTAAGACTTACCCTTCATTGATCATATCAAACATTAGGGTTTGCCCTTCTTCATAATTGCCTCTACTGTCCTCAACATGTCCAACAACATTTTCAACGTTTGTCAAAGTTGTCCATGTCATAGTTCATCATGAACTGTATGATTCTAGCAACATTTGCAGTATCATACCAATAACCAACTCTTGGCTTAGAGGGAATCCATCTTAGTCAAGTTTTCCACATACCCAATCACATTGAGTGTGTGAATACCTTACTGGATCTCCTTTTGTCATGATACACTAGGACAGTGTCTTGGAGACATCATATGTCTCATGTTGTCTCTGCAACTCACAGTTCAGAGAACACAACATCAAGCACTCCTCATCAATGTCATCCTCAGTATGCTTCCATAAGCATACTTTCAGCCATTGATGTGGTGGGATTGAGTTCATCTGGTCTTGGTATAACTAGGACTTGGAGCTCTCGCTCTTTGAGAACACTTCTCATCATCCTAACCAGTCGTGGAATTATTCCCATTTAATTTGTTGGTCTCAAAGACCGATCGCAAATAAAGTGATTTGTTGATTAACCATTTATTTTAACAAAAGGAAAAATATGCAGTTTTAGTCCAAAACTCTTTTTGACTTGTTTGATTGATTTGAAAAGTTGACGATAAAATTAGGCCTTTAATTAATTATCGCTCCCACTATTTTAGTTCAAATTGATAGCCCTCACCATCAATTCGGAAGATTGCAGCGTATAACCTTCTAGCGGGAAAGATACATATTTCATCAAGTCATGAGTCAGCTTTGGTTGATCGCCCACAATCTTGACTATTTAGGTAGGCCATCATGCCAATTGCATCATATGCAACTCTTGATGAATGAAAATGCACAACACCTTGCCATGAACATTCCTTGCCTATGGGCTTAGACGCTCTAAGAATCACCAGTTAAGTCTAACCCAAAAGCCGACACGGTAAACATGCACCCTGCTTTGGCAGAACCTACATGTCTACCCTTCACACTTCCACGAGATAGACGGCACACCACACTTTGGCGTAACCTACGCTTGGTCGATCGAATTTTTCATGTGTGCCGCTAATGGAAGGCATATAAGACTTAATATTTTAATGAGGGATGTGGGTTTTATATACATATACATATCCAATCACGACAATACATAGCACGTATCATATACATGCTATATCCCACATAAACATGAAAAATGATAAAAGCGATGATTATGGCCATCCTAACGTGATTCCTCGAGCCAAGAGGAATCACGGTCATCTAGGTCTACATCACATGCAACCTGTACAAGATGAACTCTGTGTTTTGCCTTTAGAGTAGATCAATTCATCACATGATTGACTTGCTCATTCTGGCCCAGTCGTATGGGTGCCACCAGCCGATCGGTTGGCTCCTCCAACTGATTGTATCGCCATCATGCATCTCGGCATGCCCGTCACCCACTCGTCTCGCTCCTCGTACCGGTCATCAACCGATCGTCTAGAACGTCAACTGATCGGTTCACGCCTTGAACCGATCGTCTCAGCTGTTGTCTGGATGTTCGCCGTTCTTTGACATAATAGGAAATTAAATCTATCCTAATTTTACATTGCTTAATTGGGAAACCCCGAGTTACATTTGGGGGGAGAAAAGGTCGGAAAGAAATCTCGAATTATTTCGAGTTACATCAGGAATAGGAGAAGGAAGATCGGTGTGCAGACCGAGATGCAAGAAACCACATACAACCATACACAGATAGGGTTTATTGGCCATAACCACGCTATACATCCACCATAAAACTCGTTTAAGGGCGACGTCTATCGAGTGCATTAATAATACATATCATATATGTAATTGGGATTTGTGGATTTAGGATTGGACATGCATAAAGCCAATTTTATTCGCATCGTATGCAATAAATAAAGGCAACAAACCAAAATCGATCATATCAATATTCCTAAAATATAGAGCAATTGACGTGGCTCTGATACCACTGTTGGGTTTTAGGGGAGGCAGAGAAGGTAGCGGAAACAAAAATTTTCTCCCCCAAACCCGGAACAAGGAAATGCGTCAACATCTATATAATAGGAAAGGATGGTTTGTGGTATCATACCTTGTCCCGAGGCTTGCTCGGTGACAATATCTCGCGACTTGCACGGTCTTCACCTTTACTCTTGGACGGTGTCTGTGCAGCTCCTGGCCGCACCGGAACTGACGACTCCTCCTCTCACCAGACTTTCGGGGTTGACAGTTGTTCTCCTGAGCGACAGAAACCTCTCGCCTCTGAAGTAGTCCACACAGACCACCTGGAACTCCACACTCCTTGTCCCACAAGGAGTTGGATGGAGTCACACCCTCCTGTTGATGTACTAGTCGCCAACACACGCTCCTGCTGCCAGTTGCAACTGTAGTTGTTTTTCCCTTGTTGCACCTCCCTTTGCGGGTAGCACTTGCTCAGGCTCTCTCGGTTACCAAAACCATAGAACGACAACTTTGCAGAGCAACTGGTTGCACTGAGTTGTACTTTGAGAATCCCCCAATACCCCTATGTATATAGGAGGGTCATGGGCCAGGGTTCTCCATCCCGGGCAATATGGGACTAAAAGCAGGAGTAGAAGGGTTCGAGATTTTCCACAAAAACAACCAACTCGCAACCTGAACCGATTGTTTCACAACTGAAATGGTCGGTTGGGGATCTGAGCCGGTCGGTTGACACTCAACTGATCGGTTGGGACCCATGAGCCAGTCGGTTCACTTTCTGAACTGGTCAGTTCGTGGTCCTGGTCAGTTCCCAATTGACTTTCCAACTTTTGTTTCTAATTGGTATCAAATACCAATCCTTGTTCCAATCAAATTGGGCAAGTGAAACGCAAGGAAAATTCTAACCAATCTGACTTTCCCAACTTGCTCGGTTGCAACAGTTGAACTGATCATTTCAACACTTGAAGCAATCGTTCACCCTATCCATGAGCCGATCGACTCACAACTTGAGCCGAACGGTTCACCAAGTTGAGCCGATCGGTTCATCACATGAGCGGATCGGTTGCGAGTGCAGATTGTGCAAAATCAGTCAATTGTGATTTCAATCAATCTGATACTCTAATCAATCTGTCCAACACCTTAAACACTATGATTTTGAGCTATCAATCAATTGAGTGTTTAATTGAACTACTAAAATCCTTTAGTAATCAATCTAAACATTGTTTGTGGACAAAACTCCTCTTCCAAGTTAAATCCTATGTGTGTGACCATGCAGGTCCATCACATTGGCAGTGAAAGTCCATAATACTTATGACTTCACAAGAAAAGAGCGGTGCCTAGTCACACATCAGTGCTACCCAAGTGAAAGTAGAAAGTTGGAGAACAACTTTCAATCCTACCATCCGTGAATGGTGTTACAATGAATGTATAATTCCTTTTTCACTGATATCCCTAATGAACTCGAGGCATGGAACAGTCATCCTGTCAACATTCATTCACTTTCTTGATCTCAGAGTAGATTGGAAGAGATATGTATGACATCAATATCACATACTGATTCACACATGCGTGCGCACGCCTATTTCAATCCTACTCATCAAGTGGCCTTGGATATCAAACTCCCTCAGGAGGGACAAATCCCATATCTATCACTCACCCCTCAAAAGCCCCATGTGTCAAAGCCACCCAATCATCACCTTTATAACAACCCATGTTTCAGGACTGCGTTTGATGATGTCAAAGTGTACCCAACTACATGTGTTGAGTGTAGTGATTTCAGGTTAAAGAATCACATTCACCACCATCACTGTGAGTACTGACTGTGACTACCATGTCATGGTTCCATGTGTCAAACTCACGGTGGGTCTGTCTGGTACACTTGTTCTCTAACAAGTACCTATGTGTTTGGTTTGATATCTCTATATCATGACTAATGAGATTATGTCCTCAACCAACACCACAATCTAGTCTTGTGTGTCATTGATGTCTATCTACCTTCCACAATGACATCCGACTAGGGACATAACAAGAATATACAAACTCTTAGCATTCGTATGATCTCATCATTCAGGTCATGAACCTGAAGGCATACGTCATTGAGTAATGTCATTCTCTAGACATTCAATTTGTTCTATCACTATCTTATATGATTGAACCAGAAAGAATTGGAAGCTTGCCTTTGATGTTTATCAAATCAATCTTAATGTATCCCACCAATCATCCCATGATTGTCTCTCAGGGCATACATATCAACATTTATGACATAGTAGCTAGTCTTTTCAAGATGATATGTTTATGTATATATGTATATAACATTCTTTACATAAATTTGTAGGGGTTGAAGTGATGCCATCTAAAAAGTCAAGAATATATCATTGCAGAGGCACAAGCTTACCCAACCCTTCTAGGGGAGATGTTTCATGGGACTCCAGTACCAGCTGGTGTGGTTCATGTGAGCCCGATACATATACTCCCCGATTGGAGGGATCTTCAACTGCCATATGCCCACCCAGATTTGGAAACACTTGGTGAGGCAGAAGGCGAAGTGATAATGTGGACCAAAGTGAATGTCGTCTATACTAATATTGTATGGTAAATTTACATTATGTTAATTTGTTAGTGTGTATATATGAGTCAATTGATCTGAAATTATATATATAGGTCAAAAAGACGACACCCGCTGCATCTCAACATCCACGTCCACCTCGTCAACTACCAAGTTGGCTTCCAAGGGACCTACATGCCTTGTTAGGTTCTAATTATAGGGTTATGGTAGTATGGATCGGAGAACATGATCAAAATTTCCCTATAAATGTTACAATTCCGGAGGATGTTGCAGGTCAATCATACAATAATAATCTATTTATACAAGTTTTGCATACGTATTAATGCAGGTCCATCATACAAAAACAAGCTATTTATACACGATATTTTGGAGTTGTTTCGTTATGATTGGCTGAACACATCTATGATAGAGCTATGGATATGGTGAGATCTGGTTTATACATCCATATACGTTGTTTTATATACGGTGATCTGGTTTCTTATATATTAATGCATACATAATACATGTTTTGGAGCCACTTACACACGATATGTACACATTTTGCATTTTCACATGTGGGATTTTTGGTTCCATCCTTGATTAGTCTTGTAGATATAGACCCTTCTTTGGTTGGTTCATACTGTTGTGATGATTTTGAATATTTTTGTAAAAATAAGAATACCGTGATAATAGCTCCATTCAATGTCGAGTAAGTTTACTTTGCTTATAATTTGGACTTAAGAAAATTACATTTTATTGTGGATTTTTAGTTATTAATTTTTAAGTTTCTTACCTGTAGTGGTAGGCATTGGGAGTTACTAGTTATTGTCCCCAAGACGTTCACTGTCTATTATCTAGATCCTACGGGGAATGTATTGAATACATTATATGGACACACAATGAAAAGGCCATTATTCTCGTGAGAAATATTTCATATTTTTATATCTATTAACATTTGTTATTAAATTACTATTTAATTATACAATTTAATGTGTTGCATTAACATGTAGGGCTTTACAAGAGTTCAAAAAAGTTGGAGGAAAGGTCCCCAGGAAATAGAATCAGCCACTAATTTGGGAGAATGTGAAAGTAATTTCCCGACTCCAATGTATATATTATTTATGTAAACTGTTCTTATTTGTATTTTTGAATATTTTGTATGTTTCAATTTATAGTGTGCTACAAAAGACAACGGCTGGGCATGTGCCTACTATGTGATGCAATTTATGGACCTAATCATCAAACGTGTCGCAATGGAAATCCATACTATACATAAGGTATTATATATAGTCTCATTAGATAAATGAGATATATAAATCTTATTATATATTATTAATTATATATATACGTCATTCTCTTTGCAGGTGTTTCTTGGTATGTATGCCCATAGAGCAAGTCATGTGATGATTGTAACGGGATACTTTGTAAATGATTTGAATAATAATAAAGGCAATTTCCGATCTATATATTTTAACTATTTCTGAGATGATAGTGTAACATGATAGATGTCTAAAGAATTGTTTACTCTATGATGTATGCTTTTAGGTTAAGGACCTAAACGATGAGATCATATGGATGTTAAGAGTATACATTCTTGTTTAGTCCCTTGTCAGTTGTTATTGTGCAAATAACCATAGACATCAATAACACTAAAGACTAGATTGTGTCTTGGTTGATGATAGAATCTCATTAGTCATGATATAGTGATATCAAACCAACCACATAGGTACTTGTTAGAGAACAAGTGTTTCAGACAGACCCACCGTGGGAGTGACACATTGAACCATGATTTGGTAGTCACAGTCAGCCCTTACAGTAATGGTGGTGAGTGTGATTCTTCGACCTGAAATCACTACACTCAACACATGTCGTTGGGTACACTTTGACATCATCAAATGCAGTCCTAAAACATGGGTTGTTATAAAGGTGATGATTGGGTGACTTTGACACATGGGGCTTTTAAGGGGTGAGTGATAGATATGGGATTTGTCCCTCCAAAGGGAGTTTGATATCCATGGCCACTTGATGAGTAGGATTGAGAAAGGCATGCACATGCATGTGTGAATCAATATGTGATATTGATGTCACATACATCTCACCCAGTCTGCTCAGAGATCAAGGAAATGAATGAATGTTGAAAGGATGACTGCACCATGCCTTCAGTTCATTCAGGACATTAGTGATAAAGGAATTATACATTTGATGTAACACAATTCATGGATTGTAGGATTGAAAGTTGTTCTCCAACTTTCTATTTCACTTGGGTAGCACTGATTTGTGACTAGGCACCGCTCTTTGCTTGTGAAGTCATAAGTGTTATGGTCTTTCACTGCCAACGTGAAATGGACTTGTAGGGTCACACACACTAGGACATGTTCCTGGAAGAGGAGTTTCTCCATAAATCATGTTTGGATTGATTACTAAAGGAGTTTAGTAGTTCAATTAAACACCCAATCAATTGATAGCTCATAATCATAGTATTCAAGGTGTTGGATCAGATGATTAGAGTATCAGATTGATTGAAACTGCAATTGACTGATCTGCTGCCCCAACCGAGCGGCTCATGGAGATGAACCGATCGGCTCAGGCTGGTGAGCCGAGCGGCTCAGGTCAATGAACCGATCAATTCACTTCATTGAACTAGTCAGCTGACCAACCAAGTTTGTTTCACTTGTCAAATTTGATTTGGATAATGACTAATATGTGATTAGTTGGAAACGAACATGGAAAGCCAATTTGAGTTGGACCAGGACCACGAACCGATCGACTCATGCTTGAACTGATCGACTCAATGACCCAGACAATCGGTTCAGGGCTGAATGGATCGATTCAACTAGCACAGTTTGTCCGATTCTGTGGAAATTCTCAAACTCTTCTACTCCTGCTTTAGTCCCGCATTGCCCGGGGTAGAGAACCATGTCCCATGACCCTCCTATATATATAGGGGTATTGGGGGCTTCTCAAAGTACAACTCAGAACACCAGTTGCTCTGCAAAGTTGTCGTTCTCTTTGGTTGTGGTAACCAGGAGAGCCCGAGCAAGTGCTACTCGATAAGGGAGGCACATCAAGGGAAAGACGACTGCAGAAAAGTGAATGGTTGCAGGAGAGTGTGTCGGTGACTAGTACACCGACAGGAGGGTATGACTCCTTTCGGTGCCTTGTGCGACAAGGCAATCGTAGTTCCAGATAGTCTGTGTGGATGACTATAGAGGCGGGAGACTTCTACCGCTTAGAGGACAACTGTCAATCCCGACAGTCCTGGGGAGACCAGGAGCTGCATAGACACCGTCCAAGACCAGAGGTGAAGAGTGTGCTAGCCGCGAGGTAATGTCGTCGAGCAAGCCTCGGGACAAGGTACACCTCTACAAACCCTCCTTCCTACTATATAGACGTTGACATGATTCCTTTATACTGGGTTTGGGAGAATTTTTTTTGTTTTCATTGCCTTCTTTGTCTCCCCTAAAACCCAACAGTGGTATCAGAGCCACGTCAACTACTCTATACTTTAGGATTATTGATATGATCAATTTTGGTTTGTCACCTTTATTTATTGCATATGATGTGAATAAAATTGGCTTTATGCATGTCCAATCCTAAATCCACAAATCCCAAAATACATATATGATATGTAATATGAATGCAGTCGATACACGTCCCCCTTAAATGTGTTTTGTGGTGGAT
Organism: Alisma plantago-aquatica; assembly: GCA_963693085.1. Lineage (NCBI taxonomy): Eukaryota > Viridiplantae > Streptophyta > Magnoliopsida > Alismatales > Alismataceae > Alisma > Alisma plantago-aquatica. Next base: position 1,732,961,896 of record OY856409.1, on the reverse strand, counting down.
GTATAGCATGGTTTTGGCCAATAAACCCTCTGTATGTGTGCTTGGTTGAATGTGGTTGCTTGCATCTCAGTCTGTGCACTGATTCCCTATCTCCTATTTCTGATGTAACTTGAGATAACTAGAGATTTCTTTCGTACCTTTGCTCACCTCAAATGTAACTCGGAGTTTCCTTTTTCAAATGTAAATTAGGATAGATCTTTTATTTCTTGTTATGTCGAAGAACACATGACAACCTGATGACAACTGATACGATTAGTTCAAGGAGTGAACCGATCGGTTGGCGATCCAGACGACCGGTTCGAGGAGCGAGACGATTGAGTGGCATCCATGAGGAGATGCACGACGACCAGGCGAACCGATCGGCTGGAGGAGCCAACCGATCGGCTGGTGGCACCCAGACGACCGGCCAGAGTGAGCAGGTCATTCATGGGATGGATTGATCAACTCGGATGGCTATATTACTTCATCATGAACATGTTGCATGTGATGTAGACCTAGATGACCGTGATTCCTCTTAGCTCGAGGAATCACATTAGGATGGCCATAATCATTGCTTTTATCGCTTCACATGTTTTCTGTGGGATATAGCATGTATATGATACTTACTATATTGTTGTGATTGGATATGTATATGTACCTATAAAGACTAAATCCCTCATTAAATATTAAAGTTTTAGATGCCTTCCAAATGCGACACACGTGAAAATCTTGATCAGCCAAGTGTGGGCATGCCCTAGCGTGGTGCACCATCTATCTAATGGAAGCATGAAGGATGGATATGTGGGTATGCCGTAGCAGGGTGCATATTCATCATGTTGGCTTTGGGTCGGACTTAACAAGGTGACCTAGATAGGATCTAGCACCTTGAGGCATGGAGGTGATCATGGCAAGGAGTTTCATATGACATCTTTCAAGAGTTTCCTACCTAGAAGATCTGAGTTGTGGGTGACAGCCCTAGATGGTCCATGATTCAGAGGATTTCAAGATCTTGACCCACTAAAAGATTGTACACTGCAATCCTCTGAATTTATGTGAGGGCTGTCAATTTGAATCAAAATAGTGGGAGCGGTAATTAATTAAAGGCCTAATTAACTATTGTCAAATTTCATTCAAATGAAATCAAAAGGCGGTTTGAAAAATGCAATTTTCTCTTGTAGAATGGCAAAAGAATCATCTTTTGAAATGGGAAAATTAATTGATAATAAATTCCATAACTAGTTGAGGACCGTGAGAAGTGTTATGCACAATCCAGATATACTGGTAGCCTTTGAATCCACTCTATGTATGCTTAATGTGTAGTTTGAGACAAGTGAGAAGAAGGATAGTTCATTGATAAAGATCAATGGAATGAAGGGAGAGAAGGGTTCTCTTGCCAAACCAAGTTCTTCTGCGCTCAAAACATGGAGAGGATGGAAGGAACAATGGAAGAAGAAGCAAGAGATAGAGATCTCTACTTCTGATGTATACATGATAGAGATTAACTTTACTACTTCCTTGTCATGGGTACTTGATACCAGATGTGGATCTCACATTTGTTCAAATGTGAAGGATCTTAAGAGAAGTAGGCCTTTGGGGAAAGGCAATGTTGAACCACGTGTTGCAAATGGGGTAAGAGTTGTCGCCAGTGCCGTAGGAACCTATGAGTTAACTCTACCTAGTGGGCTAATAATAGAGTTGAAGAACTGCTATTATGTACCTGCCATAAATAGGAATATCATTTCTGTCTCTTGTTTGGACAAGGATGGTTTTGAATTTCTTATTAAGAATGGAAAGTGTTCCATTTCAAAAGATGGGATCTTATATGGCAGTGCCCCAATGTCTTATGGTCTACACTTGATAGATCTAGACACAAGTGTATACAACGTAAACACCAAAAGGCAAAAACTCAACAACTCAAACAAAACATGTATTTGGCATTATCGTCTAGGGCACATAAATGAGAAGCGCATTTCTAGACTCCATAAAGAAGGTTATCTAGACTCTTTTGATTATGCATCAATAGAGACATGTGAATCATGTTTGTTGGGCAAGATGACCAAGACTCCCTTTTTAAGTAAAGGTGAGGGAGCTAGCGATCTATTAGGACTGATGCATACTGATGTATGTGGACCTTTTAGAACTAATGCCAGAGGTGGGTATCAGTACTTCATTACCTTCACTGATGACTTCAGTAGGTATGCCTATGTGTACCTGATCAAACATAAGTCAGAAACACTTGAAAGGTTCAAGGATTTCATTAATGAAGTACAAAACCAACTTGGTAAAAGTATTAAAGCACTTCAATGTGATTGAGGTGGAGAATACTTAAGCCAGGAGTTTGAGGACCTTCTATGAGCCCATTGTATTGTATCACAATGGACTCCGCCTGGAACACCACAACATAATGGTGTGTTTGAAAGAAGGAATCACACTTTACTGGATATGGTTCGATCAATGATGAGTTTTGATGATCTTCCGATTTCCTTCTGGGGTCATGCCCTTGAAACCACCGTGTTTACACTTAACTGAGTACCATCTAAATCGGTTTAAAAGACACCATATGAGATATGGACTGGGAAGTGTCCCAATATGTCTTTTATGAGGATTTGGGGGTGTGAGGCATATGTCAAGAAAATGTTTCCTGACAAGCTAGGCCCTAGATCTGATAAATGTTATTTTGTTGGATATCCTAAGGAAACCAAGGGATATTATTTATACCACCCAACTGACAACAAAGTGTTTGTTTCCAGGGATGATGTGTTCCTAGAAAAGGAATTTATTTCCAAAGGAAGCGGTGGGAGGAAAACAGAGCTTGAAGAGGTTCAGGCCCAACAAGAAAACATTGAACCATTAGATGTACAAGAGGAACATAGAGATTCACAAGGTGTTGTAGAATCCCAGTCTCCTCAAGTAATACAAGGACCTCATAAATCTAGTAAGACACGCCTTGAACCTGAGAGGTTTGGATACCTTGTGACTTAGGAAGGCGGTGAGTTTATCATAGATGATGATCCAACTACCTATCTAGAGGCTATGGAGGGACCAGATTCTGAGAAATGGCTTGAGGCCATGAGATCTGAGATGGAATCCATGTACTCCAACAAAGTATGAACTTTGGTGGAACCACCCGAAGGGGTAAAACCCATAGGGTTCAATTGGGTCTTCAAGAAGAAGACTGACATGGATGGAAATGTGCAAACTTATAAAGGCAGATTGGTTGCAAAGGGTTTCCTACAAGTTCAAGGTGTTTATTATGATGAAACTTTTTCTCCAGTTGCCATTATTAAGTCCATCAGGATCATGCTTGCTATTGCGGCTTACTATGAATATGAGATTTGGAAAATGGATGTTAAAACTGCATTCCTTAATGGGAATATAAATGAGGATGTGTACATGACACAACCTGAAGGTTTTGTAGATCAAAAGAATGCCAATAAAGTCTGTAAGGTACAAAGGTTAATGTATGGATTGAAGCAAGTGTCTCGGAGCTGGAATCTTCGATTTGATGAGGAATTCAAAGTGTTTGTCTTTATTCAAAATGAAGATGAACCTTGTGTGTACAAGAAGGTTAGTGGGAGCACAACCACATTTCTCATATTGTATGTGGATGACATACTATTGATGGGAAATGATGTCACAGCCTTAGAGAAGGTAAAGACACGGATTGGGAATACTTTCTCAATGAAGGACTTAGGAGAATCATCCTACATTCTAGGTATTAATATCTATAGAGATAGATCTAAAAGGCTTCTCAGACTAAGTCAAAGCATGTACATTGACAAAGTGATGAAGCGGTTCAGCATGGAGAACTCAAAGAGAGGCAACATCCCCATGCTACATGGAGTCGCCATCTCTAGAGCTCAATGTCCCCTATCTTGTGAAGAGAGGGAGGGTATGAATGGGATCCCATATGCATCAACCATTAGATCTATCATGTATGTTATGTTGTGTACATGCCTAGATGTCTCGTATGCTCTAAGCATGACGAGCAGGTACCAGTCAAATCCCAGGGATGCTCACTGGATATCCGTAAAGAACATCCTCAAGTACTTGTGAAGGACTAAGGATCAGTTCCTTGTATACGATGGTGAGGAAGAATTGGTTCTAAGAGGTTACACCGATGCAAGCTTCCAAACCGACAAAGATGATTACAGATCACAGTTAGGATTTGTATTTTGCCTAAACAATGTAGTTGTGAGCTGGAAGAGTTCCAAAGCAAGAAACAGTTATCGATTCTACTATAGAGGTCGAGTATATTGGTGCTTCACATGCAACAAAGGAAGCTGTGTGGATCAGGAAGTTCATCACTGAACGTGGTGTAGTTCCTAGTAGTTGTGATGTAATTGAGCTTTATTGTGACAATAATGGAGCTATTTCTCAAGCTAAGGAGCCCAGATCACATCAGTGGTCCAAGCACATACTGTGGGGCTTCCATCTCATACGAGAGATCGTACAGTAAGGAGATGTGAAGATTTGCAAAGTACCAATTGAAGACAACATAGCTGATCCATTGACGAAGGCCCTTTCTCAGCAGAAGCATGATGGTCATGCTAAGTCACAAGGACTGAGGTTCCTAGGTGATTGGCTCTAAGTGCAAGTGGGATTCTGTTGGTATGTATGCTCATAGAGCAAGTCATGTGATGATTGTAATGGGATACTTTGTAAATGATTTGAATAATAATAAAGGCAATTTCTGATCTATATATTTTAACTGTTTCTGAGATGATAGTGTAACATGATAGATGTATGAAGAATTGTTTACTCGATGATGTATGATTTTAGGTTAAGGACCTAAATGATGAGATCATACGGATGTTAAGAGTATACATTCTTGTTTAGTCCCTAGTCGGTTGTTATTATGGAAATAACCATAGACATCAATAACACTTAAGACTAGATTGTGTCTTTGTTGATGACAAAATCTCATTAGTTATGATATAGTGATATCAAACCAAGAACATAGGTACTTGTTAGAGAACAAGTGTACTGGACATACCCATTGTGAGTGTGACACATGGAACCATTATTTGGTAGTCACAGTCAGCCCTCATAGTAATGGTGGTGAGTGTGATTCTTCAACCTAAAATCACTACACTCAACACATGTCATTGGGTACACTTTGGCATCATCAAATGCAGTCCTAAAACATGGGTTGTTATAAAGGTGATGATTGGGTGACTTTGACACATGGGGCTTTTGAGGGGTGAGTGATAGATATGGGATTTGTCCCTCCTAAGAAAGTTTGATATCCATGTCCACTTGATGAGTAGGATTGAGAAAGGCATGTGCATGCATGTGTGAATCAATATGTGATATTGATGTCACACATATCTCACCCAGTCTTCTCTGAGATGAAGGAAATGAATGAATGTTGAAAGGATGACTACACCATGCCTTGAGATCATTCAGGACATTAGTGACAAAGGAATTATACATTAGCTGTAACACCATTCACGGATTGTAGGATTGAAAGTTGTTATCCAACTTTCTATTTCACTTGGGTAGCACTGATGTGTGACTAGGCACCACTCTTTGCTTGTGAAGTCATAAGTGTTATGGACTTTCACTACCAACGTGAAATGGACATGTAGGGTCACACACACTAGGACATGTTCCTGGAAGTGGAGTTTCTCCATAAATCATGTTTGGATTGATTACTAAAGGATTTTAGTAGTTCAATTAAACACCCAGTCAATTGATAGCTCAAAATCATAGTATTCAAGGTGTTGGATCAGATGATTAGAGTATCGGATCCATTGAAACTGCAATTGACTGATCTGCTGCCCCAACCGATCGGCTCATGGAGATGAACCGATCAGCTTAGGCTGGTGAACCGAGCGGCTTAGGTCAATGAACCGATCAGTTCACTTCATTGAACTAGTTGGTTGACCAACCGAGTTTCTTTCACTTGTCAAATTTGATTTGGATAAGGACTAATATGTGATTAGTTGGAAACGAACATGGAAAGTCAATTTGAGTTGGACCAGGACCACGAACCGATTGGCTCAAGGACCCTGACGATCGGTTCAGGGCTAAACTGATCGGTTCAACTGGTGTAGTTTGTCTGATTTTGTGGAAAATCTCAAACCCTTCTATTCCTTCTTTAGTCCCGCATTGTCCGGGGTAGAGAACCCTATCCCATAACCCTCTTATATATAGGGGTATTGGGGGCTTCTCAAAGTACAACTCAGAACACAAGTTTCTCTACAAAGTTGTCGTTCTCTCTGGTTGTGGTAACCAGGAGAGCCCGAGCAATTGCTACCCAATAAGGAAGGCACAGTAAGGGAGAGACAACTGTAGAAAAGTGACTGGTTGTAGGAGAGTGTGTCGGTGACTAGTACACTGACAGAAGGGTACGACTCCTTCCAATTCCTTATGCGACAAGGCGATCGGAGTTCCAGTTATTCCATGTAGACGCCTGCAGAGGCAGGAGACTTTTGCCACTCAGAGGACGACTGTCAATCCCGACAATCCCAGTGAGACCAGGAGTTGTACAAATACCGTCCAAGACTGGAGGTGAAGACCGCACAATCCGCGAGGTAATGTCACCGAGAAATCCTCGGGACAAGGTACGCCTCTACAAACCATCCTTCCTACTATATAGACTTTGACGTGATTCCTTTATACCGAGTTAGGGAGAAATTGTTTTGTTTCTGCTGCCTTCTCTGTCTCCCCTAAAACCCAATAGTGTTTAAAACTGACTTCAGCCCAGGTGGAAAGTTATTAGATGTAAATACTCCCTATACGAGGGAGGAATTAGATGTTGTAAGAGAAGAATGGGCAAAAGCCCTACAAGTAGTGGGAATTTTTAAATATAATTGGGGTTCTAATGACAATGATGACGATGATGAATAAAGAATGATATTTCTAAACTTTGTTCTCATAATTATTTTTTTGTGAATGTGAATGACTTTTTCTAAATTGTCATATGTGTGAATGTGAATGACTTTTTCTAATCAATACATGAATGTCTGAATGTGAAAAGAGATGAAATGAATGGAACTGAATGTGAATGTAAATGACTTTGAAGGTTTCTACATGTATCTAATCAATACATGTGTCTGAATGTAAATGACTTTGCAGGTTTGTGGTATGTTGTTGGCTGATACCAATGGATGTTGTAAACCTACAGTTCAAAATTGAATTGCAGGTTCTGCATCCTTCTGACCAGCCATACAATAGGCCTGCAAACTGATAAGAAAAAAAAATCAAAACATAGGCATCAGTTATTTTTATAAAACTGACAACAAAGACATACATCGTCGGTTATTATAAAAAATTTGACGTCTCTTCCATGGCTGGCGTCGGTTATTTGTAAGAACTGATGCCTATAGTGTCCAAGTACCATGACCATGTTGGGAAGCATGGCCGTACATGTAGGGATATGGCGTCGGTTATTGTTTAATAACTGACGTATTTAACCATGATATAGTGTCAGTTTCTTTACTAACTGATGCTTATAGTTCCCTTGATGGTGCATTTTCGGTGGTGGGAAGGGCTATGGAGTTAGTGTTGGTTTAATAACTGATGTCTTTGATCATGATATAGTGTTGGTTTTCATTAAGAACAGATGCTTATAGTTCCCTTGCTGGTGCATTTTCGATGGCGGGAAGGGTTATGGCGTCGGTTAGAAACTGATGCTGAAGGTGTCGCCCTTTAGCGGCGCCCACTTGGGTGTCGCTTGGAAACCGACACTAAAGGCTCTAAATAACTGATGCCAAAGGCCTTTTCTGTAGTGGTGAAAGTTTGTAAAAAGTTCCTAAACTATCAATTTAGTGCAAGATACATGCACACATCATATGTTTAAGAAATATTACAGTAAGAAGATGATCTTAGTAAGTGAGCAACAAAAACTAAGAGTTAGGTGACATTATGTAAGAGTTTCATCACAAGGGTTACTAAATAGACACTAAATTAACTCACGTTAGGTGAATATCACGTTTCTAGAAAATTCATGTACAAAGATCTACTTTCATGTTCCACCAAACAACTCCAAAATGGCTAACTTAACAATCTTTTAATCCATTTAGGCCATGAATGTGAAAGTAAGAGATTTAATAGATATATCAAAGGGATGTCTACTAAGGATCATGGGTAACTTCATCCAATAGGGTATAGAGGAGAGAAAACAAAACAAAATTTATGAAGAAGAGAAATGTGGATTTTGAGATTTACAAGGTTTGGGTGTGATTCCAAGCATTGATCTTGCAGAAAACCTTAAAGTGTCCCCGACATGAATTTTCTTATCCTCCAAGATTTCCTTCCTCTGACTCCAAGTTTCCCTTTATAGACCTCAAAAGAGGTAAGAGATATTTAGGATCAAAGGGAAACCATATATAGGAAAATTTGTACACAAATTGCATTTCAACCACTATTTGGTCAATTTGGACCCCAATTTGACCTAAAAATGTCCTCTTCAACCTCAGAAACCAGTCAAAGTGCTAAAAAAGTCACCCAATTTGAAATTCTACCACTCATAAAACTCTCAAACATCTTTGACCCAAAACACCTTATTGAAGCACTCTAAAACAACTAGCATAGATCCCCCTATGACACACATCAACACATAGAGACATACTCTAACCCAGGTTGATCTACATTGGCTTATCCCAAATGCGCAATGACCAAATCGAGTGCTTGAAGCACCACGCCCATCCCACTTTGACCCATCAAAAGCATCAAGGAAGAACAAAAAAACCCAAGATTGATCCCACTATCATCAAGTGATCCCATTTTTTATGCAAGATATAAGGTACTTCTTTCAAGTCTATAAGTTTCATTTTTAATTGTGCTAATTCATTAGATTTTTCTTAATATCTAAAGCATATATGTCATTTATAATGCAACATATGTGTTAGATAACTCTGTCATGTTCTTTCTATTCCTTTGTGCATATTGCGATTAATCCCATACTATGTACATGGGTTATTGAAAACTACTCGTATTCATATATAAAAGATAACCATGTTCAAAATAATAAAAAATGATACTCAATTTATATCTCAGTCACATGGTATGAGAGCATCATATCTACTTTGTAAGGAGGAAAGCATTAGAGTGTTTCACAACCTTCATCAAAACTTAAAGACAAACTCTTCTAGTCCTAGAAACTTTATCATCAACCAATATTATCTCTCTCAAAGTCATCATCAGTATCCACTTCATTACCTTAGGGAGAAAGTAATCCCCTTTAAGTTTAAGCTACACCACACATCAATGTCTCAAAATCCATTTCAAAGACCATACATATTCTTTGACATCTTGATATTACCATGTTTGTCTTCTTTGTGTCCTTCCATGTCACCCCTTTGCACCTGGATGACAGAAGTGGATCAGTGTAGACTCAATGTGTCTACCAAACAACATGGCATGCCACACTAGTAAATGTCTGACATTTGCAGTGGACAATACAATGTTTCTAACTCTCGAAACAACATATTTACCGATAGGGTTAGGGTTACTTATGTAATTGCCAAGAGACACAATGTGTCACTTCAAGGTCACTACATGGTTGACTCTCTAGGGTTTTATCTCCAAGTGAAGGATATACAATATGTAGTTTCAAAAACATGTTTTGTCTCAATGAGGGAAGTCAGGATCTTCTCTACGAGGTATAAAAGTCCATTTTAGGTACTAGCAATTGCCTTCTTCAATGGTAGACAAAGAGAAGAAGCCTGAATTCTATCCTCTTGTATCCCATAATTTCATCTTCATCTATACCTAACTAAATTATAAAACTACATTAAATGGAGTAGAGAAGTTACCATTTGTCCTAAGGGTCAAGACAGGGAAAGAAACTTAGTAAGGGACCTCCAAGTGGAGATTATCTTTCAAAATAGGAGCATGTTTTATGTAACTCCATGGATCCCTAGATTATTGACATCACCAATCATCTTATGAGTTGTAAGATAGTCTTGGATCATCTTCAACTTATGAACTCCAACATTATATTGAGTATGTGTGACATGATCATGAAGATGCACAGTCTTAACCAAGATGTTAAGAGCTTAGATAAACATTTCATGGAGTTTACTCACATCACATATGATCGGATTAACCTTTTCCCAATGTCCATTGATATAATCAAGCTTCAGAAGAAACAAAATCAAATGGAAATTATCAAATAACTTGATGGTCTTTGAAAGGAATATGAAGGAGTTGGATTCCATATAGGAATGTGGATTCCCATGGTAGTGTACTCATATTATCATGTCCTAGATGCCTTGTTTGAGTACAATTCTTTTGAAAATAGAAAAAATAGATTGGTCATCCCTAGTCTCTCAAAACACACCAACATATCCTCAACACAAGGATGTGTGCATGGTTGTAGGGGAGACATATATTCATCTGGTTGAAGGGTATGACCCAATTCTACCCACTATGGAGAGAAGGGTTACTATAAAGATACATAATATGAGCTCCATGTCTACTCTCCTAGGTCCTTCTCTACAAAAATTATCTTTGTTAAAGAATATCTTAACCATACCACTCATTAGATGAATATGAGCAATGAGGCGAACACCAATATAATTTAGTTCCATCCATCCCAATAAGCATATTCCTTTAGTGTTTCTTATGATAAGAATTCAACAACTTCAATCTCATCTACAACATGCACCTATATAGATTCATCTTCTTGAGTTCTATAGTTTAGTGCAGTAGATCACATTACATGTATATCAAGCCTCATATCCAACTTATCTACCACTAATCCTAATACATATGAAGTCATCATTGCTAATGATATTTTGTTGTTATATACAACACTAGAACCATTTAACCTCTTCAAAACATTATCATACCATCACATATGCTTGTTCCATCATTTTCCTTAGTATGTTGATTCAGAAAGCATCAATTACTTCTGACCATGATTGTTGTTTATAAAGGATCTCTAGAAAAAGGTGAAGATCAGCGACATGTATGAGGAAGTTGAATTGTATTATCTAATAAAGACTCTAAAGGCTTGTGACATTGCACCTTCCTTCCATATATGTGGTCGTTTAGGTCATTTATCTCTTAGAAACTTATATTGTGTACCCTCAATTTTCTCTTTTATCTAAACTCAATTGCAAAGCTTGGTCATTAGGGAAGCACCATAGATCCATTTTTAGGTATTTTAGTTAAATGTGTTCTATATTTCATGTTCTTCATCATGAACTATGGAAGCCTAGTAGGTCTCTTCAAAACTTATTGATATTTAGTGTTAATTATATTTAATGAGATATAATTCTAAAATGTTATCAATTTTATGAAGATTTATATTAATATTGTAACCTAGCTTTCACTAACAGTTCACATACTTCACATAATTCTAAATAATATTTTAGTCAAAGTCCCTCTTTCCTATTGTAAAACAAGTAGATTATTCATCGGTCATCTAGTCATCATACTCCTCAGAAAAATGGCATTACTAAAAGAAAAAATTCATATCTTTAAAATAATTGGATGCTTCCTCACCATATGCTTGTTCCAAAAAACAATTTAGGGGATAACAAAATCCAAATATTTGATCCATTACATGTTTGTGTCTATTTTAGATAACATAATCCCTATTTAGGTTTAACATCCTAAAAATCCATTAAATGTGCTTCCACCCTATAATTTTGGGTGTGTTTCTTTTGTCCATGAGCTTCATGTAGGTCAAGACAGGCTCTATTCTTAGAAATCAAGTGTGTGTATATCAAATATTTTAAAACATCAACATTTTATCTCTAGTATAATTTATCTAAATATCAATTTCTTGTGTCTTAAGGTGTCACCTTTTTTGGAGAAACTCCATACATTATTCAATTGTCCAAAGTTTCTCAAGATGTTCATGAAATCAAAGATTCTCTTCCTTTTTCTTTGATTCTAGATTCTAAGCCTATTGTATCTCATGTTCCTCCTGATCATGGACACACACATCATGACCCTTACCCTACAAGTCTCATCAATACTTCAATATAGATACAATAGTAGACATTCAACTAAATTGTTCCTTAATATCTACGAACTCTGGGGATCTCATTCATCATCCTATTTTAGATGACAAAACATTGACTTACATAAGGAAAAGTGGTCATGTACATTGCATCCTATTTGCATATTTTTATATTATGACTTCTTATCATGGTCTAATGTTGCATTTACCATCAATCTATCGTATGTACCTATACTTTTACAATGTGTTGTGCTAAGTCTCCGAGCTTGCTGACAAGCTATCTATCTATTGTGCTAAGTCACCCAAGTTGGTTGCAAGTCTTGGAAAATGAGATTGTTGGTCTTTTAGGAAATCATACTTGGTGTCTTATACCAGCTGAAAAAAATATTTGGTGTCTTGTGTTGTTTTCCTTGATCAAGGAAGTAGTTAGATGTAGATTGATGTTCTCAGTTAATGTTGGTCTTGAAATAAGGTTAAAACAAAATTTGTGGAAAAATGATTCACACACATATATATGGAAATGATTACTTGGAAGATTTCTTTCCAGTAGCCAAGATGACATTTTTACAACTATTTATCTTTTGGGATGTTGATTTTCATGGCCCTTGCATCAACTTGACATCAAGAACATTTTTATTCATGTTGATCTCTTCAAAGGCATTTACATAGAGAAACCACTTGGGTTCATTACTCAAAGGAAGTATCATTTAGTAAAGTATTTTAATAAATTTCTCAATGGCTTGAAATACTAACCATGAGTACCTTTTGGGGAATTCAACCAATTTGTTCAGGAGTTTGGTCTATGCAATCAAGCTTGGATCACTTTGTCTTCCATTAGCATCGATGAGTTGGTTAAATTTTCCTTGGCATATATGTAGATGACATTGTTATTATAGCTTATCACCAAAAAAACATTATTAGACTCATGCATATCCTTTAGGGAAAATTATAGAATAAAGATTTAGGCCATCTAAAATTCTTTATAGATATTGAAATATAAAGTTCAAAGATATGGGTTTGTTATTTTTGCACAAATATATTCTTAACCTTCTTAAAGAAATTGATATCTTATGGCTAAAACCTACATATTTTCCCGTGAGCATGAATTTCAAGATATATAAATAATTGGGGGAGCCTCTCACATATATATCACAATACAAGAGGTTAGTTTGGAAAATGAACTATCTCATAGTTCTTGACTAAAAATATCTTTCACCACTAGTGCAGTTAGTTAGTTTATGGAAAAATGACATTCAAGACACTGGGATGTAGTCATTCAAGTTCTTTATTATCTTAAAGAAATCCTAGAAAATACATTCTCTATTATTGTCACTAGCATTCGAAGGTGCATGGATTCCAAAATACATATTGGACAAGCTCTATCATAGACTAGTAATCTTTGACTAGTTCATATGCTTTTGTAGAAGTGATATTATCTATTGAAAAATCAAGAAGAAAACTATTAGTTTCCATTCTAATGATGATTCACAATATTGAACCATGGCCCAAGTCACAAATGATATACTATTGGTACATAACTCCAAGGAAGACATGGGATTTAGTTAGATAAAATAGATGGACTTGTAGTGTTATAATCAAGCATAGGTTCATATCCCTAGTAACCCTATCTTTCATGAGAGAACAAATAGAAAAGAAGTTGACTACCACATTGTTTGATTAAAAATCCAATACAAGTCTATCAAACACACTCCAATCATTTTAGAAGATCAACTTGCTGATTTATTCACTAATTCCATTATGGGTGTTGAGCCAAAATCTTTATAACAAACATGTTGATGTGCTAATCATATATATGCATCGCTTTGGGAGTGATGGACAACTACACCCATACTCTATCTATTCTTGTGTATATTTGGATTAATCCCACACTTTGTGTTTGAGTTATTGGAATCCCCCTTATGCCTATATAAAGGATCACCGTGTTCATAAATTACAACAAAAAAATACTATTCCATCTCTTTTTTTATTCAAATATATTTCATTATTCATAATTTTATAAGATAAATCACATAAACAATGGATTAAAGGAAGATATATAAAGTGTGACTAACACAAAAAATGATCTAAGTCTCTCAAACATGGTCAACTCTCTTAAAGCCTCTATTCACCTAAGGGATTGGAAATAGGCCCACAGAAGATGAAAAAACAAGTCATCAGAAAATTCTGGTATGCATATATAAATCAAGGAGCAAGATATTATGAACACCACATAAGTGATCAAGAGAATAAGTTTCCAACATGTGAATACGTATTTAAGACCACTATAGGGTTTTTAGGCATAATATCCTTAAAAGTGGTTATTATGAACAAAGATATTTCAAAGATATACATGCCAAGTCACAATTGTAAATGTCTTCATATATGGGGGTTAAAAATATGCTCAACATGAATAGGTTAATATATTATGATATTGATGGCATCACACTATACCCTTTTGGATGGGTGTCAGGGTAAGATTGAACAAAGATAAGCTTCAAAGCCTCTGGGATACATATCAACTCTTTATGGAGATTTACACAACTATTGGATCTGTTGAACGGATCGCATTGGGAGTCCTATTGTTTGCGGTTACAGTCGATCACAAAGGACCATCCTCTCCACAAAGTGTGAGTCTCGTGGTGATGGCATGAAGAGAGTGGTGGACAATTTTATTTGACAACGGCAGACCTATATGTAGAACCCTCTTCCTAAGCATACAAAGGACTAGAGAGAGAATGAGACCATACCCAACACCTTGGTCTCTCCATGGCTAGCAGTAGTAGGGAGCAAGAGAGAAGAAGCCTCCAACACAGTAATCACAAACCATCCATGGAGATGGGGAATCTAGAGAGTTGAATAGGAGGCATGCGGTCAGCGCTGCCTCTTGCAGATAATGGAGTTCTCCTGTGGACATGTGCTGCAGACGAAGTGGAAGGAGTCCACGATGAGGACCATATCTACATAGACTCCACGCCGGAGTCAGACAGTGCAGTGTTGTCGCTGACCACACGGAGCAGGAAGGAGTCACCATCAGTGAGTCTAAGAGACTAGAGGCTGACAGAAATGGACTCACGTGGAGGAAGAAGGCGGGCAATGGATGGGTTGGTGATGCGTTGATTGTGAGGTGATGATATGGAGGTGTCGACATAGGAGGAGGCATTGGTGCTTGCTCTCATCAAATCCAGCAGTTATAGCAGCAGACCATGTATAGCATGGAGGAGCCCCATTTTCTCATAAAGCACAGGAAGCCATGTCGAGCAGAGAAGTTGTATGGCAGTGGTTGTGTTATGCCCAGCTGTCGCAGTCCTTGAATCCGGAGTTTCAAAGAAGGATCTGACTAAGAAGATGATGGCCTTACATGAACCTTGGTGCAGTTACTTTCTCATTAGACTCACCCCACATGGCGGTGCCCGGGAGGTCCGTGAACGCACGCAGCATCGGATGGAGAACAATGAGTCGGCGTGCGTGAGAATGCGACGAAGAGAGTAGCGGCGAGGCGAAGCACACAGGAGATCAGAGTCTCCCCAACAGACATGTGATCGATGTGAGAAGGGAGGCAGCAGGCCACGACGGCGGCCATTGCCAGGAGACGACGCATGTGAGCATCGTGCGTTGAGTGAAACACCAAGAGAGAAAAGAAGAGGGCAAACCAGCCAAACCCAGTTGAACCGGGTCCAGCCCAAGACAAGTAGTCTGGTTCACCGTGAACCTAAGAAACCAAGACAAAGGAGTTGTGCCTCTCACATGCCACGTGGCGCCCTGCGATTTTTCCACGAAGTTAATTATTTCAGTATTTCCTAGATCTTGTTTAATTCATAGAAATTAGCTTGATGATCAGAAAAATACAAATAATATACCAAAATTCTCAAAAAAAAGTAGAATAACATGGGACCATGTTATCAAACTTTTATGTTTAAATAGCAGTGCTATCATGTAAGATGTGTAATGCTTGTTTAATGGATAATAAATACCAAACCATGGCATGAAATTATGAGAAAATACCAGTATATCATAAATTATGTTTATAATCCATCTGATGTCAGTAATTATGATATTGAGTGCAAAAAACCATGTAATTTACTTAATATGGCTAATTAGGGCTAATAACCCTAATCAATATGCAATAAATACATACATGATCAATAATTGATGGAAGTTTACAGAGTAGCTGATATCAGTATATGGAACCTCATTTTTAATTATGAGATCATGATTATGCATAAAATTCATGTTATATGAAGATAACCCTTAATACATGTTATGAAATCCTAATTTAGGTTAATGATGTAATCTAAGGTTAATATGTGCACAAAAAGGATATGGAACATAATGATCAGATAATGAACCATAATTTGGAAAATAACATCAGTAAGATAATTCCAAGACAAGAATGCAAGTAATGATGTACACATCCTAATGAACTAAGCTAAACCCTAATATGGACGTAATTAGGGTTAAGATGAGATGTAAGATGATGAGAACCTGATGATAGTATATGATCTTTCCTTGATCAGGTTTAACAAGTTATAGATGACATGAGGAATATGTGATTATTATGATCTATCTCTTTGGAAGGTACACCATTACCTCTTACTTGGCTTATTATACAATATGCTTGTGTTATATGGTAGTAAAGACTTGGCATATGGTATTGATTGAAATGATTGTTCTTGTATGATATGTTTCTTGATTTTCCATACTTATTGTTATGAACACATGAAACATTATATATATGTTTGATTATATGAAAACACTAACTCATTACCAGTGTGCTTGGAAGTGACCGACTCTTTGGTAGTTGTCACATTGTACATATGACCCAACTCTTTGGTAGTGGTCTGACCCAACTCTTTGGTAGTGGTCACATTGTACATATGATCCATCTCCTTGGTAGTGATCATAATGGCCTTAATGCATTCAACCTTCAGAGGTCAATGTGTGGATGATATAATGGAAAATGAGCCTAAAATATGTGTTCTCTTTGTTAATGAATATCTTTGTGCAAGTATATGCTTTGCTTATATTTCTTTCTAACTGGCAAGTATTAGTTTCATCTTATTGCCAAGCTTAGTAATGAGAGGTATATAAAAGACACATAGGCATACTCAGTACAATATTCTTGAATATTGTGCTGACGTGTACCACATGTAGTCTTTTGTTTAGGTTGTGGTTATGCTCTTGAAGATCCAATATAGTTGAGAGTTGTGTTGTGAGCTAATGTACAGGTGGACCTATTGTATTAAAATCCTATAATTTAGTGATAGTACAAGTATCTGTATAAGTTTGCTATTCAATATGTAATATCAAATGTTGTAACAATTGATTATGTAATTATATGTTGAATGGTGAACATGTGTTGTATGGTTTTATTATTGTTCATGTGCATGTGCTAATATTGTTTCATTCTGACTCCCTTGATTTTCTCTTTCTTAGCCAAGTGTGGGGTGTTTAAATTGGGGTTCTTGCTAAGCTGAGGGTTTCAATTTGGACGTCACACATAAGATTAAGTTTTAGAAAATTCGGGGACGTCACAGGTGGTATGAGAGCATGAACAATAGCAAAATCTGACATTTTCTCATTAGGCAACTCAAAACTAAAGAACCTTGAACTTAATAATTGGTAGGGTTAGATTAGTTGTCTTTTAGAGACTAGATCTGACCTAGCCTCTTGGTTAGCACCTAGATGTATGAGAGCTAAGTCTAGACTAGTGCTTGTTGTATAGGAGGTCTTTAGATGTCATTCTTTCCTTATAGTATAGTGGTATGGGATGTTGTATTATTTGGAAATGATGTGCATCAAGGGAAGAGAAACCCTAGACATATGGCGCATATTGTCTAGAGTGGCTACACTAGTCTACACCATGTTCTCACCCTTTTCACTAGTTTTCATGATAATGTACTCTCTACAATGTGTGGGGCACTCATTTTGTGGATTTGATTTTGATTCCAATCGGATCGAATCTGAATAGTTTTCTCTGATGCTTGTTTTATCAGAGAAAAACTATATAATATTTTATTATATATATATATGTATTACAAAAATGTGTCCCCACACATGTACGAGTAGGAGGTGGTCATGCAACCTAAGCGAAAATGAATGACATCAATCTAGAAGAGAGAGTAGTTCTAGATTAGATGTCTAGAGCCTTGTTAGAATATATGATAGATGGAATAAGATTAGATGATGATCTAAGTTGTATAGAGATGATATAAGATGGTTTAGCATGATATATGTTTGTCTTTGAGGACTTAAGTTCACTTTTAAGGATGCAATATATGTTTTGATGATGCAAGTAACTAGGCTTCTTATGAGATAAGACTTGTTAAGTTAAGATAAAAAAGTGAATCAACAAGAGCCTCAATCTCTTTTATGAAGGATGACCTCTAGTGTTAGGACCAGTTTTGGGGTTAACTCCAGAGAGAGTGAGACCCACAGGGAGAAGGTCAAAGAACCTAGACTCCATGATATTAGAAATATGAGAATTATGAGATATGCGATATTATATGTCCTAAACTAGACTACTCCTAAGTGAACGAGTTGAGTTTCTCTATGCATGATCCCTATAGTCTTGTTGAACCCTAGATGTCCTTGGGAGGACTAAAACCTAGAGACAGAGAGAGGCTGGTTGTATGTGCATATGTGGATACGAATATGAGATCCTACCATCTAGGTGAGGGAGAGAGAGTCCCAAGACCCTGGAGGAGACAACTGTGTTAGTTTCTATAAAGCCTCATGCTCGGGTTGGTGGTTTCCCATGTAGGACTCTAGTGTTGTATATATAGATAGAGAGTTCAGAAATAGCATGTTCTATGAGTAGAGACCTATGAAGAGAATGTCATAGCATGCTTTGGTTTGTGCTTCTGTGGCTAGATCTTATAAAGTTAATCACTAGTGCCAATGAGGTAATCCAAGAACCCTAGGCTAATAAAGGGAAGCTAATGTTGTGTTACGAGATACTCATAGAGTTGAGTGAGCTCAGAGAGACTGAGCATGACACTACCCCCATGATATGGGTCAGGAGAACCTTAGTTGAACTAGATGAAGTTTTGATATATGTTTGATTAGCCACTCACATAGGTTTGTTTAGCAAAACCATAAGATGTATATGTCGGGATGTGATCTAAACTCGAGACGTGACATATAGACATGATATGATGGAAACCTAGAGATGGTTTGATATATCTTTATGTGTATATGGTAAACGTTGTAAATAAATAATGATGATAATGCAATATTGTTGGTTAATCTTGCGATTAAGTCATTAATAAATGTTGCAATTTAGTATGAACAAGGAAATAAGATAATATGAATGAAACATGTTACATGAAGTGTTAATCTTAGTGCTTATTAAAAGAAGAAAAATATATAGTTTGACAGTTAGCACAACATAACAATTATGACACATTGATATGATCTAGATGCATAAAATGGGTTAACTTTAGTTAACTACTTTAGAACATGATAATATGATGTGGGAACCCTAACGCATGGGTAAATGTAAGGATGAATCACTAACATATGAGATATGTCATGACATAACCTGAGATTCTAGACCCTTGTTGAAATCTTATATGAAGGGGTGTTTCACCTTAGATGTCCTAAAACCTCCTAATAGTGGTTTGGATATAGTTCTAGAGCTTATGCTTTTGGATATGTTGCACATAGAGTGGTTTGCTACATATGAATATAGACCTTTTGGTTTTTCCTTGAATAGGATGGCTTAATTTCGAGGAGGAAATTTCTTTTAAGATGTATATGATGTGATAGACTGGATTTTAACTTAATTTTGAGGACAACATTTCTTTTAAGTTGTATAGGATGTGATGGACTGGACTTTTAGAACCTTAAATGTCTAACAGCATACTTGAATCCATATGTTTGAGTTATATCAAGATTCTAAGTGTTTTGATAAAGGTTGGGTGAAGATTGGATGTTAATAGTATTATTAATGCCCCTAAGTATGTGTCATCTTGATCAAATGATTGATTAGTCATACACTTGATTCTAGGAACCAACTTTGGATGGGAGGTACCTTGAGTTGTGATAAAACTATGGTTGAAATTTCATGAAGATCGAAGGGTCCTAGAGGAAGTCTTTTGCATTTGGAATTTATCAAACAATGTGTTTTATGATGCTCAATATGAATAGGTTAATATCTTATGATATTGATGGCGTCACACTATACCCTTTTGGATGGGTGTTGGGATAAGATTGAACGAAGATAAGCTTTGAAGTCTCTGGGCCACATATGAACTATTTATGGAGATTTATACAACCATTGGATCTATTGATCGGATCAAATTGGGACTACTCAACTTTGCAGTTACAACCGATTACAAAGGACCATCCTCTCCACGATGTGTGAGTCTCATGGTCATGGCATGAAGAGAGTGGTTGATAGTTTTATTTGACATCGGCAGACCTACACATAGAACCCTCTTCCTAAGCATACAGAGGACTAAAGAGAGAATGAAACCATCCCCAACACCTTGGTCTCTCCATGGCTAGCGGCAGTAGGGAGCGAGAGTGAAGTAGCCTCCAACACAATACTCACAAACCATCCGTGGAGATGGGGAGTCTAGAAAGACGAATAGGAGGAATGCGGCGAATGCTGCCTCTTACCGAGAATGGAGTTCTCATGTGGACATGTGCTACAGACGAAGAGGAAGGAGTCGACTATGAGGACCATATCTACAGAGAATCCACACATGAATCAGACAGTGCAGTGTTGTTGCTGACCACACAGAGCTGGAAGGAGTCACCATCAGTGAGTCTCAGAGACTGGAGGCCAATAGAGATGGACTCACACGGAGGAAGTAGGTGGGCGTCAGATGGGATGGCGATGCGTTGATTGTGAGATGGCAATCTAGAGGTGTCAAGACAGGAGGAGGCACTAGTGCTTGCTCTCATTAGATCCAGTAGTTATAGTAGAAGACCGCGTATAGCATGGAGGAGCCTCCATTTTCTCATAAAGCATAGGAAGCTACGACGACACCCAAAAGTTGGGAGATAGGGGCATCGAGCAGAGAAGTTGTACGGTTGCAGCTGTGTTATGCCCATTCGTAGTCCTTGAAGTCGGAGTTTCAGAGAAGGATCTTACTAAGAAGATGATGGCCTTATAGGAACCTTGGTGTGGTTCCTTTCTCGTAAGACTCACCCCACATGGAAGCGCCTGGGAGGTCCGTGAACACACGCAACATCTGGAGGATAACAACGAGTTGGCGTACGTGAGAATGTGACGAAGAGGGTAGTGGTTGTGTGAAGCACTCATGGGCGCATCACACTAGATATTGGAGTCTCACCAGTGGACACGTGACCGATGCGAGAAGGGAGCCAGCAGGCCACGGCGGTGGCTGTTGCTAGGAGACGACGCATGCGACCATTGTGCATTGAGTGAAACACCAAGAGAGAAAAGAAGATGGCAAACCAGCCAAACCCAGTTGAACGGGGTCCAGCCCAAGCCAAGTAGTATGGTTCAACCGTGAACCCAAGAAACCAAGGCAAAGCAGTTGCGCCTCTCATATGCCACATCTTACATGATAACACTACTATTTAAGCATAAAAAGTTTGACATCATGGTCCCATGTTGTTCTACTCATGTAAGATGTGTAACACTTGTTTGATGGATAATAAATAGCAAACGATGGCATAAAATTATGAGAAAATACCAGTAGATCGTAAATTATGTTTATAATTAATCTAATGTTAGTAATTATGATTTTGAGTGCATGAAATCATGTAATTTTCTTAATATGGCTAATTAGGGCTAGTAACCCTAATTAATATGCAATAAATACATACATGCTCAATAATTGGTGAAAGTTTACAGAGTAGTTGATATCAGTACATGGAAACCTCAATTTTAATTATGAGATCATGAATATGCATAAAATCCATGTTATATGAAGATGACCCTTAATACATGTTATGAAATCCAAATTTAGGTTAATGATGTAACCTAGGGTTAATATGTGCACAAAAAGGATATGGAACATAATGATCAGATAATGAACCATAATTTGGAAACTACCATCAGTAAGATAATTCCAAGACAAGAATGTAAGTAATGATGTACACATCCTAATGAACTAAGCTAAACCCTAATATGGACGTAATTAGGGTTAAGATGAGATTTAAGATGATGAGAACTTGATGATAGTATATGATCTTTTCTTGATAATGTTTAACAAGTTATAGATGACATGAGTAATATGTCATTAGTATGATCTATCTCTTTGGAAGGTACGCCATTACCTCTTACTTGGTTTATTATACAATATGCTTGTGTTATATGGTAGTAAAGACTTGGCATATGGTATTGATTGAATTGATTATTCTTGTATGATATGTTGCTTGATTTTCCATACTTATTGTTATGAACACATGATGCATAATATATATGTTCCATTATATTTAAGCACTAACTCTTTGGTAGTGTGCTTGGAAGTGACCCAACTCTTTGGAAGTGGTCACATTTTACATATGATCCAACTCTTTGGTAGTGGTCTGACCCAACTCTTTGGTAGTGATCACATTGTGCATATGATCCATCTCTTTGGTTGTAACATACTGAATCTCAGGGTCGTCCCTGAAATTTACCCATATTCTATCTTTTCATTTCTTTCAAGTCCTTTTGGATCAATTTCATAAATTTCCCTTCTTTTATATTCTTTTTGGACTCCTTGTGCAATTTCAGCACAATTCAAGGTTGAAATTACCTTTCTCCCTCATTTATATAAATGGAGGGGTGTTTGCACAAATAACCCACTTAAGGTAATAATTAAGGGATAATAATGCAAAATGGAGTTTTATGTTAGAATATAAGTAGATAATATTAATTTGGAGCTTTTTGGATAAATATATTAGCAATAATGTGTATTTGAGTGAATGTAAGAGAACATTAACCTTAATTGTTTCTCTCTCCTTAAAATATGATTTTAATTCATGAAAATATTTTATTTTGTTGAGAAATGATTATTGAAATCTTAATGTGTTTAATATCTCGAAATTCACTCATGTAATCCATTAAAAGAAGACTTTTCATATAACTCATTCATTTTAATATATTAAGATGCACTTTAATGAGAAATATATTTATTAAGAGCCAAATAATGAGTAAAACGAGAAAGTAAGTGCATAGTACTGTTCTAGACTTTAATGTGAGCTAATGGTCCAAATTTGGTGGATTTTGGAGTTGGTTTGACCCCTCAAAATGATTTTATACACTTTTAATATAGTGTAAATTAAAATGGTGAATAATAACCCACCTTCATACCTCACTATTAAGATGGGCTAATAAAACTTGCAAATGCATGTTATTAGTGAGTGGATGACTCTTGGACTCCAAATCTCGAATTTGGGAACCAAGGGTTGCTTATAAAAGCAACACATAATTATTTTCTCAAGCATTATATTAATATATGCTTTAATAATAAAAATAATTATTGGAGGCCAAAAGTTTGGTGAAACGAAAATATAATTATATATAATGAATCTAGACATCATTAGAAACTTGGGGTTAAAATTTGAGGCCATTTGGAGTTTGTTTGACCTCCCAAATGTATTAAACAAGTTTTTAATATAGTGTGACTTAATAGCAATCGATATATCATTGATTTGCATCATTTAAGCCTAAGTTCAGCCTTTAAATGGTTGTCACGCGCATCCGGCCCATCATGGGTCACGATCCAACGGTCCAGGTTGGACGTGGATCCCATCTAACAGTCAGCTCTTCATCTTCTACCTTCAGTTAACCGAAGGAGCAATCGAGCACTCGCGGCTCACTTCATCTCCCCCGTTCTCCCTCGTCTCTTACCTTTTCCGGAGATTTCTTTGCCCACGAGTTCGTGAGGACCTCCCGCATCGAACGAGCCAAGTCTCTTTGCATCCTGTGCACTATAGGCAAAACGCCATTTGTGGTCGGCCGTAGCTCCTCACCTCCACCTTCTCTTCGACTCCTCTGACTTTCCCATCTATATATGACCACCTACACACATCCGTCGGCCCCTTAGAAACTTGCACAAACCATCAATTTCATTCGAGATTGCATGTGTACCCAGCGACGTGGAGTTTTTTCCAGCTGTGCTTGTGGCACCTCTCCCCAGAGCTAGAGTGCTCGTGCGTCAAAATTTATTGGTCTGGTGAGTTCGTCTTTCGATTCTCTTTGTTTCGAGTACCTGCACGACGATTTTGGTTGAGAAACGCAAAAATGACCAAGTTCCCAAGATACACCTCGACGCCATGGTTGTGCCCTCTTTTCCTGATCCTCTCGCCAGGGGCAGTTTCGTCATCCAAAATCTTGTTTTTTTACCCATTTAGCAATTAATTGGTCAGTTTTGTTTAATTCGTAGTAAATCGCTCGATTATCGGAAAAATATAAATAAATACTCGTTGAAAATATAAAATCATGTAGAATCCGAATTTTGAAGTTTTGAACCCTATTTTCTGTCCCAAACCTGATAATTAATTGAAACTCTAATTTGAATGTATAAAGTGTTATAAAATGAATATAATAGTGTTTTAACTCTATTTTTGAAAATAAAATATGTTTTCTCGAGTAGAAAAACATTAGGAATCATTTGTCCCTATTTCCAGACCCAAAATCCAAAGTTTTAATCCATGTTTTATAAATGTGGACATTTTACACTTAAAGTACCTTTAAGTAACCTAATACATGTGTAATGTTTGCAACTAGGGAAATATGGAATGGTGATACAATCAGATTGGTGAATGTGATGGTAATTAATTAAAACAGGTATGTGACACCTATTAATGTATGTGACACCTATTTATGTATGTGACATCTATGATGAATGTGAAATCTATGTGGAATGTATATGTGCAAATTACCTATCCTTCAGTTGGGCTCTTATCCAACCCTACCTCACTATTGTGCTAGACTTGTTATTCTTATAAATGCCTTTATTTGGCTCTTTACTTATTTGATGCTTTTTTTACCATTATGGCTCATCTAATTATATGGATCTTGTGATTGCCTATATTTGGCTCCTTACTTATGAGATGCTTCTATTGCTTATGTGGCTCATTTAATTGTAACTCTAGAATCTTGCCATGGCCAATGTTTGGCTCATCCATTTATTGAGATTATTTATTTGGGTTTTATTCCCATTTTGCAATGTTACAATCTTGTGATACTTCTCAATACTGCCAAGTGACTATTAAGAATGATGTATTTTAGGCCAAATGACAATGTAGTGTACATGAGTACAAACCACCCATAGGGCACTGAGGTTTTAGTCCTCCTGCCGGGCAATGGGGTTTTAGTCCCCCTGCCATTTTATATTAGGCACTGGGGTTTTAGTCCCCCTGCCACTTTATATAGGCACTGGGGTTTTAGTCCCCCTGCCACTAGTGAAGTCCAGTAGGTGCCTCACCCTACATTGAGATGACTTTGTGTCTTAATATATTCATGCTATGTGATTGTTATTGTGGTGATTGATTATGGCAGTTCTCTATTTCTTATTTGAATATTTGTCTCATTATCTTAAAATCTTGTAGCATAGAGAATCTTTTATTATGCAATGTTGTTGACTATTACTTGTCCTATTCCTTTTGATTGACACATACTTTTATCCTTCTTTTTCTGGATGACCCCAACCATCCAGGCTAGGATCAGAGTGCTCATGGAAGCTTGGTGAACCTAAGGATAAGGATAGGACAAGAAGAAAAGGAACATATAGCTTGCATGTTCATAGTTGCCTTTATATATTAAGTTGTTTTGTTGGGAGACAATATTGGCTTAGTCTAAGTCTTCCTCTACCTAGATCCTATGTTTTGTATAAAGTTGTACTTCCTTTATGGAAATTTTGTAATGTACTCTTTATACATTTTGAATAAAGTCAAGTTTTATTTCTTCCGCTACCACACATTTGATGTATTTGTTTATCATATTTTATAGTAGAGATGTGGTCTTTACAGCATGGTATCAGAGCATCAAGGTAGTCAGATTCTTGACTAATTCAAATTGTCTCCTAGATAGAACATGTATCATATATAGTTTCCCTATAGTAAGTTTTTCACCTTAGCGTTGACCTAGCATGAATGTTTGATATAGGATCATAAAAATTTCATATTAAAAATAAAATTTGTCAACTTTTTAGTGAATTGTCTATTGAGAAGCTATTAGAGAAATAAGTTGAAGTGATGGTGTCTAGAAAGGGTCAGAGCTTGGGGGCTGGCAAAATTTTCCTCCGCCCCACTAGCTTGGTAACGAGGACTCCTGAGCTCATATGACCTGGCCTGGCCTGATCTGATACAGACAGCTTGAAATAGTCTATCTTTGGGCATGTTGCCTAATTGTTTAATAACTTAGGAAAACAATAAGTGATGATTTGATCTCTTACACAAAAATCATCCTTAAATACCTTATACTCCTATGTTTAGGGTTTAGTGTACCCTATGTTGCACTTTGAAACTTGGTTAGTAAGTCCTTTTAGTGTTGAGTTTTATGTACCCTTTTACCATTAGCTTAGTTTGACTTAGTTGACCTTTTAAGGGGTGTAGTGAGGGTAATGGTGTTGGTACCCTATTAGGTTTTGTAAATCTTATTTCGAGGATGAAATTCCTTTTTAGGGGGATGGAATCCCAATTAAAAGCAAAATCAAATACCTTTGGAGTTAGAAACCCTATCTATGTGGACATATGTACATAATCACTTATGTGAACAAGAATTTACCAAACACATTATACTTGTAATTCAACTTGTTTTTTTATACACACGTAATTATGCAGTAAGTCATATAGAGATAGTTCATATGCTTGAACCTTCACATATTATTGATTCACATAATAATGAGTTACCCATTACTAATGGTGAATATACATAACGTTGACTATGCCACCCTAATGGTAAAATGTGTATGGATAATGCACCCTAAGGATGCTTTAACATGTAATGATCATGTTGACCTAAACCCCAATATGTAATCATCTAGCTTTGACAACACATACATACATATATATATCCTTAATGCCTTTCATGACACATTAGTGGCATTAGGTGTCATCGTCACATAATATACCTTGATACATGTAAATGGATTATAGTCACAAAGTTATCAATATATAAGGTATAATCACCTTGTTCCCTAATGAACACCACATCATAACTTGATATATGAATTAATTCATTAATATTTAATGGGTTACATCATGTTCACTAAAATGAGTATAATGACTCAAACATGATAATGAATAATTGGATTCACATAAATATTCATAAATTCCTAATGTGATGTAAAATATGTATAGTTTATAATATGAAGTGTAATGGATGACAATGATTAATGATGTCATTAATATGAGTATGAAAGATGATATGACAATGTGAAATATGAACATTATTTGGAATTATTATAGGCTTAATAACTTGTTGGATAATATTAACTTTTTTTACAAAATAATTTGTGATAATTCTACATGATAGTTTTAAGAGGATAATGGAAAATGAATTCATGTTATTAAGGCTTTTGACATAATACATTAATTAATGATGAAATGGCTTAGAAAACCCTAATTGTGCTTAAAACCCTTGATGTGGGAAATACACATGATATAATATTGAGATGTAATTGTTTTGAATAAAATTTGGCACAAGTAATAGTATAATAAATATGATACCTATTCATATTGGAGATTATGCTAATAAGGCAAAAATGTTAATTTGAGTATGATAAAAGGTTATAGGTTTTGTGGAAACCCTAGTAGCACCTGTCTTATGTAGATTTTGTGTTGTACCCTAGATTAAGGTTATAACCTAGTGTTTAAGGTTGGGAAGTTGCACACTCACCCTCTCTTTCCTCTTATTATGATTTCGGGGACAAAATCCTCTTTAAGGGGTGGTGTGCTGTAACATACTGAATCTCAGGGTCTTCCCTACAATTTACCCATATTCTATCTTTTCATTTCTTTCAAGTCCTTTTGGACCAATTTCATAAATTTCCCTTCTTTTATATTCTTTTTGGACTCCTTGTGCAATTTGAGCACAATTCAAGGTTGAAATTACCTTTTTCCCTCATTTATATAAATGGAGGGGTGTTTGCACAAATAACCCACTAAAGGTAATAATTAAGGGATAATAATGCAAAATGGAGTTTTATGTTAGAATATAAGTAGATAATATTAATTTGGAGCTTTTTGGATAAGTATATTAGCAATAATGTGTATTTGAGTGAATGTATGAGAACATTAACCTTAATTGTTTCTCTCTCCTCAAAATATGATTTTAATTCATGAAAATATGTTATTTTGTTGAGAAATGATTATTGAAATCTTAATGTGTTTAATATCTCGAAATTCACTCATGTAATCCATTAAAAGAAGACTTTTCATATAACTCATTCATTTTAATATATTAAGATACACTTTAATGAGAAATATATTTATTAAGGGCAAAATAATGAGTAAAACGAGAAAGTAATTGCATAGCATTGTTCTGGACTTTAATGTGAGCTACTGGTCCAAATTTGGTGGCTTTTGGAGTTGGTTTGACCCCTCAAAATGATTTTATACGCTTTTAATAGTGTAAATTAAAATGGTGAATAATAACCCACCTTCATACCTCACTATTAATATGGGCTAATAAAACTTGCAAATGCATGCTATTAGTGAGTGCAGGACCCTTGGACTCCAAATCTCGAATTTGGGAACCAAGGGTTTCTTATAAAAGCAACACATAATTATTTGCTCAAGCATTATATTAATATATGCTTTAATAATAAAAATAATTATTGGAGGCCAAAGGTTGGGTGAAACGAAAATATAATTATATAGAATAAATCTAGATGTCATTAGAAACTTGGGGTTAAAATTTGAGGCCATTTGGAGTTTGTTTGACCTCCCAAATGTATTAAATAAGTTTTTAATATAGTGTGACTTAATAGCAATCGATATATCATTGATTTGCATCATTTAAGCCTAAGTTCAGCCTGTAAATGGTTGTCACACTCGTCCGGCCCATCATGGGTCACGATCCAACGGTCTAGGTTGGATGTGGATCCCATCTGACGGTCGGCTCTTCATCTTCTACCTTCAGTTAACCGAATGAGCAAGTGAGTAGCCGCGGCTCGCTTCATCTCCCTCGTTCTCCCTCGTCTATTCACCTTTTCCAGAGATTTCTTCACCCACGAGTTCATGAGGACCTCCTGCATCGAATGAGCCAAGTCACTTCGCATCTCGTGCAGTGCACTATAGGAAAAATGCCATTCGTGGCCGGCCGTAGCTCCTAACCTCCACCTTCTCTTCGACTCCTCTGACTTTCCCATCTATATATGACCACCTACACACATCCGTCGGCCCCTTAGAAACTTGCACAAACCATCAATTTCATCCGAAATCGTGTGTGTAGCCGACGATATAGAGTTTTTTCCAGCTGTTCTTGCGGCACCTCTCCCCGGAGCTAGAGTGCTCATGCGTCGAAATTTATTGGTCTAGTGAGTTCGTCTTTCGATTCTCTTCGTTTTGAGTACCTGTACGACGATTTTGGTTGAGAAATGCCAAAACGCCCAAGTTCCCAAGATACACCTCGGTGCCATGGCTGCGCACTCTTTTCCTGATCCTCTCGCCAGGGGCAGTTTCGTCATCTGAAACCTTGTTTTTTTGACCCATTTAGCAATTAATTAGTCAGTTTTGTTTAATTCGTAGTAAATCGCTCGGTTATCAGAAAAATATAAATAAATACTCGTTGGAAATATAAAATCATGTAGAATTCTAATTTTGAAGTTTTGAACCGTGTTTTCTGTCCCAAACCTGATAATTAATTCAAACTATAATTTAAATGTATAAAGTGTTATAAAATGATTATAATAGTGTTTTAACTCTATTTTTGAAAAGAAAATATGTTTTCTCGAGTAGAAAAATATTAGGAATCGTTTGGCCCTATTTCCTGACCCAAAATCCAAAGTTTTAATCCATGGTTTATAAATGTGGACATTTTACACTTAAAGTACCTTTAAGTAACCTAATACATGTGTAATGTTTGGAACTAGGGAAATATGGAATGGTGATACAATCAGATTGGTGAATGTGATGGTAATTAATTAAAACAGGTATGTGACACCTATTAATGTATGTGACACCTATTTATGTATGTGACATCTATGATGAATGTGAAATCTATGTGGAATGTATATTTGCAAATTATCTATCCTTCGGTTGGGCTCTTATCCAACCCTACCTAACTATTGTGCTAGCCTTGTTATCCTTATAAATGCCTTTATTTGGCTCTTTACTTATTTGATGCTTTTGTTACCATTATGGCTCATCTAATTATATGGATCTTGTGATTGCCTATATTTGGCTCCTTACTTATGAGATGCTTCTATTGCTTATGTGGCTCATTTAATTGTAACTCTTGAATCTTGCTATGGCCAATGTTTGGCTCATCCATTTATTGAGATTATTTATTTGGGTTTTATTCCCATTTTGCAATGTTACAATCTTGTTATACTTCTCAATATTGCCAAGTGACTATTAAGCATAATGTATTTTAGGCCAAATGACAATGTATTGTACATGAGTCCAAACCACCCATAGGGCACTGAGGTTTTAGTCCTCCTGCCGGGCACTGGGGTTTTAGTCCCCCTGCCATTTTATATCAGGCACTATGGTTTTAGTCCCCCTGCCACTAATGAGGTCCGGTAGGTGCCTCGCCCTACATTGAGATGACTTTGTGTCTTAATATATTCATGCTATATGATTGTTATTGTGGTGATTGATTATGGTAGTTCTCTATTTCTTATTTGAATATTTGTCTCATTCTCTTAAAATCTTGTAGCATAGAGAATCTTTTATTATGCAATTTTGTTGACTATTACTTGTCCTATTCCTTTTGATTGACACATACTTTTATCCTTCTTTTGCTGGATGACCCCAACCATCCAGTCTAGGATCAGAGTGTGCATGGAAGCTTTGTGAACCTAAGGCTAAGGATAGGACAAGAAGAAAAGGAACATATAGCTTGCATGTTCATAGTTGCCTTTATATATTAAGTTGTTTTGTTGGGAGAAAATATTGTCTTAGTCTATGTCTTCCTGTACCTGGATCCTATGATTTGTATAAAGTTGTACTTCCTTTATGGAAATTTTGTAATGTACTCTTTATACATTTTGAATAAAGTCATGTTTTATTTCTTCCACTACCACACATTTGATGTATTTGTTTATCATGTTTTATGGTAGAGACATGGTCTTTACATTGGTAGTGATCATAAAGGCCTTAATACATTCAACCTTCAGAGGTCAATGCGTTGATGATATAATGGAAAATGAGCCTAAAATATGTGCTCTCTTTGTTAATGAATATCTTTGTGCAAGTATATGCTTTGCTTATATTTCTTTCTAACTGCCAAGTATTAGTTTCATCTTATTGCCAAGCTTAGTAATGAGAGGTATATAAAAGACACGTAGGCATACTCAGTACAATATTCTTGAATATTGTGCTGACGTGTAAAACACGTAATATTTTGTTTAGGTTTTGGTTATTCCCTTGAAGATCTAGTATAGTTGAGTGTTGTGTGGTGAGCTGATGTACGGGTGGACCTATTGTATTAAGATCCTATAGTTTAGTAGTAGTACATGTATCTGTACAAGTTTGCTATTCAATATGTAATATGAAATGTTGTAACAATTGATTATGTAATTATATGTTGAGTGGTGAACATGTGTTGTATGGTTTTATTATTGTTCATGTGCATGTTCTACTGTTGTTTACTTCTGACTCCCTTGATTTACTCGTTCTTAGCCTAGTGTGGGGTGTTTTAATTGGGGTTCTCACTGAGGTGAGGGTTTCAATTTCGACGTCACACATCAGATTAAGTTTTAGAAAATCCGGGGACGTCACATTATGGTTGACTTCATATTATTTTAGTTTAGGGACAAGATATCCTAGAACATCATCGCAAACAACATTCTTGGAAGTATATGGATTGGTTTCAAGAAGGTTTATACTAATATATTGTTAAACTCTAATATGATATTTATTATAGACACAAAAAGATGAATTATAAAGGTTATAACCAAGGAAGCCACTTCATAAAAATTAGCATCAAATTTATATATTATATAGTTGTTATATGAACAAAGAAATGACAACTAATGACATCAAATAGAGTATATAGAAGGTATTTTACCATGTCATATCTCATAGGTTGATTCTTTAGAATACAATACGTCAAACTATTATTTTCCATAGAATTGAGTGGTATACAAATTCGTCCCAATATATATTTTTGCGTGTAATATTCCAAAAGCATAGTCCTAGAATTTCCTTCAAGGAATGATTCTTCCTTTCTACTATAGTATTTTCTTGATGTTTTTGGGAGGAAGATAAGTTACACACGTATCCAATACATCAACAGTGGACTTGAATAATTCTCCCCCATGGTCTCTATGTATACTAAGAAACATGGAGGAAGATTCATTATCTCCACTTTTACAAAATAATATGAAAGACTTTAGAGCATGACTTCTATAAAATAATAAAAATTCCATGTAAACCTAGAGCCGTCATCAGAAAACAATAATTAAAAATATCCATCTCATAAAAATAAATGGAAGTGTTAATACGTTTAAAATTTAGTATACTGGGAACTTAAGTAGTGTTTCAAGTCTCAAAGGAATTACAAATGTTGTTTAGGATTTACTAATATCAAAAAATCAAGGGGTCGTATTACTAATTAGACTTAAATAACTACTAGTTAGTGAGGGTCAAGCCTTTTCCCTCAATCTCGTCAATCGATGGTTATGAGGAAGGAGAATGGTGATGTTGTTCTCCCCTCACAAAGAAAGCATTGATGCCCTGGTAGCACACATCGACTTCAGTTTCATGACCAGGTGTTTGAAAGGTCATGCCTTTGGGATGCCATATGATCCATGGGTGACCTAGCACCTTTGGCAACCCAACCCTGGGAAGGGTCGTGCATGTTCGGGTAAAGAATAGCTCCTTAGATGATGATGTTAGTGAAGGACCTTAGAAACCCTATGGGCTTATGGCATAGCATGCACCCAGGGTACGTGAGTCGTGTGAGCAAAGGGTTGAAACCTTGGCCAGGAGAGCTTGATGGATAGCTTATGAAATAAGCATAAAGAACTATGGATAACCTTAAGCAAAACATAAGTTGAACATAGGCTTCATCCAGGTAGGGGCATGCTTTTGTGGTTGACCCTTCACGAAGATAGGACCTCTAATGGTGAGTTTGGTTGTAGGGTTAACTCTAGAAAGAGAGAGTAGGAACTAAGCAAGAAGGTTGGAATCCTAAACTCTGAGATATGTAGGGAGTTCAGGATGATGCGACCTAAGTGGATGATAGTGGTCGCCACATGCTTGATCACTAGAGGTTGCTGATGTCTTGGTTTCCATGAGAGGAACTAAACCCTAGAGAGAGGATGACTCTGCTGGTACCTCTGCACCTATGGTATAGATGATGAGAAGAAGGGTTCCATAAACCATGTAGAGGTTTAGTGACAGGTTGTGGGGCCTTATGCCTTGTTGGTTGTCCTTGAGGAGGACCCAACTCTAAGTTTTGCTTGAGTTGAAGGATGACAGGAAGTGCATGTCATGCGTTTTGCATGCTTGGTTCGTGGTTAAGAGATAGAGCATGCAGTTGGACACCTACAAGTGAGCCTAGGGTTCCTAGGCCTAAGAGGGGAAGTGGTATACCTAATGCTCATGACGAGAATTAAGTTGCTATAGTTTTGAGCATGGTACTCCTCATGTTTAGAGGAAAAAGGAAACCCCTTATGTTTAAGGTGTGTTTGATGAAACCCCCCACAACTAGGTTGATGATAATGGAAGGTATGATCTTGATCCGGCATGGAGGAAAGAGGAAAAGTATGACCTAGCATGGTTCGGTAGGTGATCTGTTGTGCCTTAATAACTTGCTAGGGTTAAGTAGGCTCATGTGTATGTAAACCCTAGACCTAAGAGCTTTTGTGACCTTGTTGTCAAGAGATAGTTTTCCTCCCATCCTGGGAGAGGGACCCCTTTGGTAGGGTGTATATCAGTTTTGTTGGTTTAAGGTCTCATAGGATCTTGAGAAGCTATGTGAAAAGTACATGGTATGAGAATAAACCTGAAGAGCCATAGATATCCATCTCTAAGTGCATGTAGATGTGTTACCATGGAGGTAAGCGGTAAGGGGCTTGACCAAGGTTGGCAGGTTGCCATGATTCCTATGAAAGGATGAAAGTCAACCCATGAATGCATGAAGAGAGATGATGAATGCCTGGGTAAGGTTCTAAGTTGGACATGTACTATGATATAATCCTAAGTCTATCCTAGGGTCAGGTAGGGGTAAGACCGATGGAAGTAGGAGTTGCCTAATTCCCTAGTTCCACATGACCATAGGGTTGGGAGGTAACAACTATCATTGTCTGAGGGCCATGGGTTAGGAGATTGATCACCTTCATAAACTCATGGGACCCAAAGGGTAGATGAGTAGGGCACTCTCTGATGCTTGAGGGAAGAGGGATGACCCCAAAAGTTTCGGCACCCTATAGACCTAAAGGAGATGACCAAGGATTGTGTAGTAACCCAAGTAGGTTTGAGACCAGTTTTCCATGGATGCAAATTTGATATCATGATGTTTGTGATGTGGAGACATAAGTTGCACGCTTCAACTTAGAATTCAAGGTGTACTGGCGATGTGCGATGTATCATCTCTACTCGTGGAATAGGAAGAACTTTGTGTTTGGACGGCCGCCAAATGCTTATTTCCTCTTGTTATGGGAGGTAGAGATGGGATAGTACGCATGCCATACACCAAGGATAAAAGATGGATATGAGTTGGAACGTTGCTATGAGGTATGAGGACAGAGATGATAACATACCCTGGTAAAGTGAATGATACATGGATGGTTTACAAACAAAAAAAGGGAATGAAGGTAGTCACTTTATGAGGATGTTTTTATCATGAAAAATGAGTCATACAAGGATGAGTTTGATCACCAAAAAGAAGAGCTCAAAGTGTTTTCAATGGAGATAGACTTAGAGTTTGAGATGATAAGTGAAATGTATGGAAGTGTATGTCTTCAATGTTACCTAATACCTAAGGATGTGAAGTGGTTATGGATGCTCTGGTTGAGATATATCTGCCTAGTTTGTCTAGAAGAGGTTGTTTGACTAACCCTAAGTGGAAAAGGAGATATGTTTGGCTAATACTCCAATGTAATGAGATATGTTAAACCAGTTAATGGTTGTTTGGTTATCCAGTCTAGTCCTTGATGCAATGAAAGGATGGTGGTAGAACCTCAGATGCAATTCTTTGGAAAAGAAGGTGATGAAACCCTGACTAGAGTGGTTTAGGGTTTCTGAGGAATCGATCTTGAGGAATAATGACATACAGGAGATTCTAATTTTAAGATCACCATATGCCGTACTACGAAGATAATGAGTGACAATGGTACTTTAAATACCTAAGATAAAGTTGTGTGTGGTATATGGCCATGCAAGCAGAGGATGATGGACAAACACCAGTAACCCAGTGCATTGATATAAAGGATAAAGAGTCCCCAAAAGAGAAAGGGAGTTCATCACTATGGATGTTGTAAGTCTCCCCTGTACCAAGGAAGGTCGAAATGCAATATGGGTTATAGTGGATCGCCTTACCTAGATGACATGAGAAAGAAAGAGTTATGTCAAGAGATAGATTTGGTTGAACTACTCATGAGAGAGATGGTTCAATTACACCATGAAGAGAGTGCCAAGGTTCTTGAGTTTGACCTAAAGGTTTCCTTCCAAAAGGTGGAAGTAGGTAAATGAAGAACTCGATGTTAGTACAATTTATCACCCCTAACTACTGGTTAGTATAATCCAGACTAAAGGGTGTGATGAGAGCATATGTGCTCATTCAGGCTGGAGACAATTTTTTGTCCTATGTAAGATGTGAAGATAACCACCATAGCCAGTATCGTGATTTAAAGAAGCTCTGTAAGAGAGTTTGTGTCGGTCACCACTTCAGTAAGGTGATGTTGGTGAAAGGACCACGTGATGGTTAGAAAAGGACCACAATGTGTGTAGAGGAAGTCGCTTTGATCGTGCAATGGCTGAAAGGAGCCTAAAGACGATAAGAGTCGTGAGCGGATGCAAAGTAGACTGACATGCAGTTCACTATGGGAAATATATGACATGATAATCTGACCCCTCTAAGTTATAGCTAAGAGAGCTGAGTCCCCGATACATGGGTGGAGAAGGTTATGGATAACCTTATCCCTCAGGATAAAGAAAGGTGTGATGAGTTCCAAGTGCCCTAGTTAGAGCACTATGTGAGGTACCAGACCATGAGCTAAACAATGAAACTAGTGAGCCCCAAGGGAGGCTGAAATGGCCTAAGTCACATGTGCAGTTTATAGACGCCAGGATGAAAGAACTCAGAGAAAAGAATATGTGATGATAAAGGTTCTTTGGAAGTGCCATGGGTAAGGTAAAGCCACATAGGGGTCGTTGATGGACATTGAAAAGTCTTATCCTGAATTGTTTGTTTTGCTTGATTGAATTTTGAGGACAAAATTCCTATAAGAGGGGAAGGATGTTTGTAACGACCCCGCCGCCCGGTAACCCCCAATTAAGGGAGACCAAAAGGTCGGTGCCGTTATCCAATTAACATGATCAAAGGTTTGACAAATAATCAATAACAATTATGAAATTCTACTAACTAACTAGAATTTGGTAAAAAAATAAAACTTTACTTACCTTTGAAAACCTTGGAAATCTATCTATCCCAGCTTGAATCCACTCTAACTAATCCTCCTTGGACTTTATGTTTTACTTTCACAATGTGTCACTTCACTGTTTGTTATTTCAAATTTTGTTTCTAAAACGCCGACAAACAAAACATCGGTCAGTATATCAAAATATACTGGTATGTGGGAACAACCAAAATCTTGCAAATATGGCTAACAATTTACTAATCACAATCAAATTAATTAACAAGCCAATTTACACTTTTCAGTATGACATTCTCCACCGCTTTCGCCCTGAACCTGGCATACCCACCTTAGGGTGCCCTTTGCCAATGACTTATGGACACCTTCTCAATCCCGAGCTTGGTGCCTGGGGGTCACCACTCATGGTGCCCACTAGTCATGCAATATCATAGGCCACCTTCTTGGTGCCTGAGGTCACCACTCAAGGTGTCCATTGGTCTACCCATCTGGGCCTGACCTTTGGCATCATCTATCAGGGTGGCATGTAGGTGTGAGAATCCATACTTCTATTATTAATGTGATAATCATACTGACTTTATAATTTGCAAGTATAAAATCCAAACTGATAATTTGCATTCAATGCGATTACCCATCCGAAAAATCATCGGGAAACTAAGGCGTATATTCATAATTAACCACATACCTGATTTGTAGATTCAACAAGATAATAACAATTCCAAGCAAGCAAGTAATCCAAGAAGCAGTTCAACATTCAAAGGATTCTTGAAAAGCATACATAACCTATTTACTACACTTTACCAAGAATATATCTATTTAATTGACTTGGATTCACATTCTAGGGTTTCTAATCCGAATTGGGGTTTTATTAGGGTTCTTTTTTATCTTTTTTCAACTTTCCTAGTTTATACCCTAGAACAACAGTTCTAAGTGCAAAACCCTAATTACTCACATATTCACATTAGTGCCTTTTTATCATTTTAGGTTCCTTCCGGATTAACAATTCAAAGTTCATTATGATCTAATTCACCTATGAATTCCATTTATCAATAATTCCAACTTTATCCATTAGAAAACCCTACTTATCATATTTAGGGTATTTGTCCATGATTAGGAACTTTTAAACTTGAAATATCTTCGAATTATCGTCTCTCAATTAAATTCATGATTTTGAATAATTAAAACCATCAATAATCTCCTTCACTAATATTAGGGTTTCAATTATTCAAAATCATGAATTTAATTGAGAGATGATAATTCGAAGATATTTCAAGTATAAAAGTTCCTAATCATGGATAGATACCCTAAATATGATAAGTAGGGTTTTGTAATGGATAAAGTTGGAATTATTGATAAATGGAATTCATTGGTGAATTAGATCATAATGAACTATGAATTATTAATCCAGAAGGAACCTAAAATGATAAAAAGGCACTAATTGGGGGTTAAGGAAAGATACTTTGGACAGTTATACCCTCCACGTTGTGCTAGGGCCGGTTGGTTAAGTGGGGGCATTTCAGTCTTTTCGTCATGTTTCCAAAATCAGCAAAGCAATGTTGCATGGAAGTCGATACATGGCAGCTTCTGATTCGCCAGAGTAAGTGAAATTTGTTAAATTCATAGAAAATAAATCGTATGTTGAATAAGGACATATTATACATGAAAGTTGATCAGAAAATCGAGAGGAATCTAAATAAAATATATTTAAAGCCTAATTCTGATTGAAATTCGAAAATTAATGGAGGTTATTAGCTTTTGATGCATTAATGTTTAAAGAGCCCTATTTTGATAAGATTAAAG
The DNA here is from genome assembly GCA_963693085.1 of Alisma plantago-aquatica. Classification (NCBI taxonomy): domain Eukaryota; kingdom Viridiplantae; phylum Streptophyta; class Magnoliopsida; order Alismatales; family Alismataceae; genus Alisma; species Alisma plantago-aquatica. The sequence continues at coordinate 1,732,923,517 of OY856409.1, read as the reverse complement.
TGATTAGTACGGTTTAATAGCTGATTAAAGTGGATATTAGCCTGTTAATGATAAAAAGGAACATTAGGAAGAAAAAGGATGAACTTTGCATATAATTAGTTTAATTTCGAGTTTAATGTGCATGATTAATCTTTTAATGGGCCTTGAAACTCTAATATTGGTAAGTTTGACTCTTAATGGCTTTAATTGACTAATTTCATGATTAAAGTTGGAATATGATGGATCTAAGCTATTTCCAATATTAAAGTCCCTAATTTGTTGATAAATAACCTTAATATAGAAATTAGGGTTTTTGATTGAATCAAGGAAGAATTAATAATAAATAGAGTTCATATGGGAATTAGACCATCATGAATTATGAGTTATTAATCCGAAAGAAACTAAAGGTGATAATTGAGTCTAATGGCCTTGAAATAACTTAAAAGGATAAAGAAGGTAGTTTTGGTATAAAAGAGAACTAATCGACTTTAATTGGGCTAATGATGTTGAAATTAGAGTTTATGAACTAAGAGAGCATTTAATATGATAAAGGCATTATGGAGGCAAAAACCCTAATATGGTCTAGAAAGCCTAAGGTGGAATCCAAGTCTAGATTTAGAATGTCCTGGATAAACTATAACACTTGGATCGTATACATTAATTTTAGGATATTGTTGATTGCTTGTTGATTGATTCTTTATCCTTATTGCTTGGACAATCAAGTTGCTCTAGATCAGGTATGTGGTTAATTATGAATAACCGCCTTAGTTTCTTGAGGATTTTCTAGATTGTTAATCGCATTGAATGCAAATTATCTGTTGGATGTTCATACTTGCAAATTATAAAGTCACTATGATTATCACATTAATAATAGAAGTATGGATTCTCACACCTACATGCCACCCTGATGGATGATGCCAAAGGTCAGGCCCAAATGGGTAGACCAATGGACACCTTGAGTGGTGACCCCAGGCACCAAGAAGGTGGCCTATGATATTGCATGACTAGTGGGCACCATGAGTGGTGACCCCTAGGCACCAAGCTCGGGATTGAGAAGGTGGTCGTAAGTCATTAGCAAAGGGCACCCTAAGGTGGGTATGCCAGGGTTAGGGCAAAAGCGGTGGAGAATGTCATACTGAAAAGTGTAAATTGGCTTGTTAATTAATTTGATTGTGATTATTAAATTGTTAGCCATACTTGCAAGATTTTGGTTGTTCCCACATACCAGTATATTTTGATATACTGACTGACGTTTTGTTTGTTGGCGTTTAAGGAACAACAATTGAAAGAACAAACAGTAAAGTGACACATTGTGAAAGTAAAACATAAAGTGCAAGGAGGATTAGTTAGAGTGGATTCAAGCTTGGATAGATAGATTTCTAAGGTTTTCAAAGGTAAGTAAAGTTTTATTTTTTTTACCAAATTTCAGTTAGTTAGTAGAATTTCATAATTGTTATTGATTATTTGTCTAACCTTTGATCCTATTAATTGGATAACGGCACTGACCTTTCGGTCTCCCTTAATTGGGGGTTACCGGGAGGCGGGGTCGTTACAATTGGTATCAGAGCATAGGTTCCTCATATAATCATTAATAATTAATAAATTTTACAAATTCCATAGAACCAAGGGAGTTATTAGAGGAGTGTCCAAAAGATTGAGGTGTCTAGAAAAGGATCACTTCCGGGGGCTGGCAATATTTTCCTCCGCACCGCTAGTCAGAATACGAGGACTCCCAGATTGTGTGACTTCCTGGCCGACGTCTTAGGATATGACTCGAAATAAGATACCTTTAGGACTCTCTCATCTTGTTCATCCCTTCTCAACTCAAATTTTGTTAAGGACCTTAAGGATTAGGGTTTTCTCTCTTCTCCTCACCCTCTTGAGGTATGGGTAAGGTTAATAAGGTCTAAGGAATCCTCCACCAAATTAATAAAAGCATGTAAATAAGATGTCAAGGACATAATCTTAATAGATTAAGCGCAAACTAAAGAATAGATACATGATTAGGTCATATGACACGAGTGGTCTTTGCCCTCAGGAGAGACCTGAGGATAGACCTCCTTGTCTGGAGGATGAGTAGAGAGAATTAGTCTTGGAGGTAGAGACCTTCATTAAAAGTAGAGACCTAGCACATCCTTTGAGGATTATGTTAACCCTAACCCTAAGTGAAGGTTAGTGAGAGATGACATGATGAGTTAGATATCATGGTTGATCGAGTGTTTGGTTAGACATGCCTTTGGGATGCCATAAAAGGGTAGATGATCTAGTACCTTGGCGATCAACCCTGGAGAGGGTCGTGCATGCTAAATTGAAGGATAGCTCCTTCATGGATGAGGTTAGAAGAGAACCTATAAGCTTAGGTAAGTAGGGTATAACTTGATGAAACCCTGGTTAAGAGATCATGGAATAAGCATAAAGGGCCATGAATGATATCGAGCAAACCTAAGTTCGAGCATATGCTTCACCCATGTGAAGGTATGCTAGTAAAGCTTGATCCTTCATGGAGAAAGGACCTCTAGTAGGTATGGTTGGAGGTGGTTTTAGCTCTAGAAAGAGGAAGCTGGACCCCAACAAGGAAGTTGGAAGTCTAAAACCCCAAAACTTGAGGAAGAGTGGGGAGTTAAGGATGATGCGACCTACGTGGAAGATAGTGGTTGCCTTATGCTTGATTCCTGGAGGCTGACGATATCTTGGTTTCCTTTAGAGGAACCAAACCTTAGAGAGAGTATGATGCTTCTGGAACCTATGTGCCTATGGTATAGGAGTTTACCTGTTGTGATGAGACAAAGAGTGCCTTAGACCCTGAGAAGGTTCAAGTAACTAGTTGTGGGACTTTATATCTAGTTAGTTGTCCTTGAGGAGGACTCAACTCTGAGGTGTTGCTCATATAAAAGGATCATGGGAGTACATGACATACCTTGGGCATGCTTGATTCGTGGTTAAGAGGTTGAGCATGTAGCTAGGTATCCAAAAGTGAACCTAGGGTTCCTGGACGAAGAGGGGAAGCAGGGTACCCAATGCTCCTGATGAGATTTGAGTCTCTATAGGTTCGAGCATGGTACTCCTCATGTGTAGAGGTAAAGGAAATCCCTTACGTTAAGGGAATGTTTGATGAACCCCTCACAACTAAGTCGATGTAATGTGCCTTAGTAGTTGTTGGTTTAAGCATGCTCATGTGGATGTGAACCCTAAGGATGCTTGTGACCTTTGTTATAAAGGTGTAGTTTCCTCCCATCCTGGGAGAGCGACCCTTTGGTAGGGAGTATACCAGTTTGGTTGGTTTTGAGGTAACCTAAAGAGGTTTTATAGGATCCTGAGAAAGCTAAGTGAAAAGTACATGGCATGAGATTGAACCTATAGACCCATAGTTAACCATATCTAAGTGCATATGGATGTGTTACCATGAAGGTAACCGGTATGGGGCCTGACCAAGGTAGGCAGGTCGCCATGATTCCTGAGAAAGGATGAAAGTCAGTCATGAATGCAGAGAGAGATGATGAAGGATTGGGTAAGGTTCTAAGTTGAACATGTACTATGTTAGAATCCCAAGTCTATCCAAGGGTCAGGTAGGGATAAGACCGATGGAAGAAGGAGTTGCCTAATTCCCTAGTTGCACATGACCATAGGGTCGGGAGGTAACAGCTATCATTGTCCGAGGGCCATGGGTTAGGAGATTGATCACCTTCACGAACTCATGGGACCCAAAGGGCAGATGAGTGGGGCACTCTCTGTATGCATAAGGGAAGAGGGATGACCCAAAAAGTGTCGACACCCTATAGACCTAGAGGAGATGACCTAGGATTATGCTTGGACCAAGTAAGTCCGAGACCAGTTTTCCTGGAAGTAGTGTGGATATCATGATGTTTGTGATGTACAGACATAAGCTGCACGTTTCAACTTGGATTTGAAAGTGTACGGGCAAGGTGGGTTGTACCATCTCTACTCTTGGAATAGGACGAACTCTGTATTTGGACTGCAGCCAAATGCTTATTTCTTCTTGTTATGGGAGTGAAAGATAGGACAGTATGCATGCCTTACACCAAGGATAAAGATGATGTAAGTTGGAACATTGCTACAAGGTATGAGGATAGAGTTGATAACATACCTTTGTGGAGAGAATAATACATGGATGGTTTACAAACACTAAGAGTATTAAGGAGATCATCTTGTGAGGATGTTTTATCTTGAACTAAGTGGATTTTTGCAAGTGTTACAAGGAATCACATGGTTGAGTTTGGTCACCATGAGTATGAGCTCAGAGTTCTTTGATGAAGACAACCTTAGAGTTTGAGATGAGATGATAAGTATAATGCATGGAGGAGTATGTCTTTGACATTAACTAACACCTAAGGATAAGGAGTGGTAATGAATGCTCTGGATGAGATATAGCTACCTAGTTTAGCTGGAAGCTAGAAGAAGTTGAGGTTGTTTGACTAACCCTATGTTTGGAGAGAAGATGTGTTTTGGCTAAGACTCAGATGTAATAAGCTATGTTGAACAAGTTAATGGTTGTTTGGTTAGCCAGTTTAGTCCTTGATGTAGTGAAAGGATGGTGATAGAACTTCAGTTACACTTCTTCAGATAGGAAGGTAATAAAACCCTTTTGAGAGTGGTTTAGGGTTTCCGAGGTATCAAGCTTGAGGAATCATAACAATATAGGAGGACATGATATACCTTGGTACTACAAATATAGTAAGTGATGGCAGCATTCTGGATGCTTAAAACAAAGATGCATGTAGCATGTGGCCATGCAAGCCAGGAGGTGAAGGACGAACACCATTAACCTAGTGCATGGATATAAAGTATAAAGAGTTCCCGAGAGGGAATGGGAGTTCATCATTATGGATGATGTGAGTTTCTCCTAGACCAATAAGGTCAAGATACAATATGGGTTATGGTAGATCACCTTACGTAGATGACATGAGAAAGGAAGAGTTCTGTCAAGGGACAGATCTGGTTGAACTACATATGAAAAGAGATGGTTCAACTACACCATGATGAGAATTCAAAGTTCTTGATGTGACCTAAAGGTTCACTTCCATGAGGTGGAAGTAGATACATGAAGGGCTCAGTGTTTGTATAGTTTATCACCCCATACTACTGGACAGTATGATCCGGACTAGAGGGTCTGATGAGAGCATGTGTGCTCATTTAGGGTGATACATAGAGACAATTCTTAAGATGTGATGTTACCCACCATAGCCTTTATCGGGATGCAAGAAGTTCTATAGGGAGGTTGTGTCGGTCACCACTTCATTATGATGATGTTGGTAAAGGAGGCCTCGTGAAGGTCAGAAAAGAACCACAAGTGTGTGCAGATGAAGTCGCTTGATCGTGCAATGGCTGAGAAAGAGAGCCCATTGGTGACATGAGCCACGAGCTGATGCAAAGCAGACTGATATGCAGTTCACTGTGGGAGAATATGTGATGTGAAAATCCGACCCCTCTAAGCTACAGCTGATAAAGTTGAGTCCCCGATATATGGGTCCATTTGAGATGGATTGGTGGAGATGGTTGTGTTTAACCTTACCCCTCAGGATAAAATGATGTGTTGCATAAGTCCGATCTAGAGCACTATGTGAGGTACCCAAGCCAGGTGCTATGCCCTGAACCTATTCAGCTTTTGAAAGGCTAAAAAGTCCTGAGTCACCTATGAGGGTATGATATACCAGGGTAAGAAAGAACTCAGATGGAAGATGAAGGTTCTTGGGAGGCACCATGCAAAGGGTGAAGCCACATGGTAGCCCTGATGGACATAAGAAGGGTTTATCATGTTTTTTTGCTTGCTTGATGGAATTTTGAGGACAAAATTCTTATAAGAGGGGAAGGATGTTACAACCCCAATTTTGGGTTCATTTGGTGAGAAATGTAATTTCTCATATTAAAGATATTTGGAAAAATAATATAATTTGTTGTGAATAAATGGATTTTGTTTAAAATAGCCTTGTTGTTTGATTTGTGGGCTTTATTGGCTATTGGGCTCAATAACAAGGAAATTCAATTAATTAATGAATAATTGAATATTTGAGAAAAGAAAGAGGTAGAATCCTCTAGAAGTCAAATCCAAAAAGGGATTTCGTGCCTCTTGGGTTCGTTGGGTTCCAAGGAGTCCAAAGTTGCATATAGAGAGCAATAAGAAAAGAAAAGATCAATTAAGTATTTCTTTAATAAGAAAGAAATTGAAAATATTGATGAAATGTTGGAAATAAGTGGAAAGAGGTATATTTGAGTCATCCCTAGTGGAATTTCGTATTCCAAGGATTTCTAATGATAAAAGGAATACCAATGAGGAAAATAAAAGGGAAATAAAGAGAAATCCTCAAAAAGAACTATTTTAATGAAGAATAAACAAGATAATGTGAAATAATGCATATGGAAGCATTTTAGGATAATAAGTATTCCTTAAAAAGGAATGTCAAATTCTTTGAGTTTCTTGGGGTCCAAGGAGCCCCAATAAAGAGGAAAGGAAGAGAAAATACCATAATTGCAAGATAAAGAAATAATGAGAATACATAATTAATGGATTATGTAAATTTGATAAAAGAAAGTATTTTCCTACTTGAGGAAAATATAAATTTGAGGCCAATGAATTAAAAGACAAGATTATGGGAGAGGAATTTTCGAATTCCTAATTATTCATGCAATAAGGAATATCATGAAAATAGGAGATAATGAAGAGAGAAAGAGAGAGTTGGTTGCTTCACGACCAAGGAGTATATGCTTCCTTTTGGGTTTGGGACTTGAGTCCTTAAGAGGCACGTCTTAGGGCTTCCTACCCCATCCTATATAAAGGGGTAAAGCCTTAGTTCGAGTCTGGGAGAGAAAGAGGAAGATCCCGCGTTCTCCTCCTTATTCATTACGTATAAACCCTAGCCACTAAGTGGGAACTTTCTCGGGATCAATGGAGAGTTGAGCAGTAGGCTATATGGGAGCCCGATGTACCATGGTTCTGAAGAACTACTTCTCCATCAGAGCGGTGACCCAGAACGCGCGTAGCAGTAGCCCCTAGGCTGCAGCATCGGCCTGAAGAGAAGGGCATGTCGAACAAGCATTTGACAGCTCCGGCCACAACCAGGTGGCACCCCAAGTGTGCAGAGGGGCGGCGGACCAAGGGAGACAGTCGGTGACAAGTTCCTAGCTCTGTGGAGGAGAGGGCGGGTCACGAAAGGTAGCAATGCGGAGACTAGGGCGGCAGCCGTTTGGCTACTGGAGGAAGAACAAAGGAAAGATACTTTGGACAGTTATACCCTCCACACTGTGCTATGGTCGGTTGGTTAAGTGGGGGCATTTCAGTCTTGTCATCATGTTTCCAAAATCAGCAAAGCAACATTGCATGGAAGTCGATACATGACAACTTCTGATTCGCCAGAGTAAGTGAAATTGGTTAAATTCATAGAAAATAAATCATAGGTCGAATAAGGACATATTATACATGAAAGTTGATCAGAAAATCGAGAGGAATCTAAATAAAATATATTTAAAGCCTAATTCTGATTGCAATTCAATAAGTAATGGAGGTTATTAGATTTGGATGCATTAATGTTTAAAGAGACCTATTTTGATAAGATTAAAGTGATTAGTAGGGTTTAATAGCTGATTAAAGTGGATATTAGCCTGTTAATGATAAAAAGGAACATTAGGAAGAAAAAGGATGAACTTTGCATATACTTAGTTTAATTTTGAGTTTAATGTGCATGATTAATGCTTTAATGGGCCTTAAAACTCTAATATTGGTAAGTTTGACTCTTAATGCTTTAATTGACTAATTTCATGATTAAAGTTGGAATATGATGGATCTAAGCTATTTCCAATATTAAAGTCCCTAATTTGTGGATAAATAACCTTAATATAGAAATTAGGGTTTTTGATTGAATCAAGGAAGAATTAATAATAAATAGAGTTCATATGGGAATTAGACCATCATGAATTATGATTTATTAATCCGAAAGAAACTAAAGGTGATAATTGAGTCTAATGGCTTTGAAATAACTTAAAAGGATAAAGAAGGTAGTTTTGGTATAAAAGAGAACTAATCGACTTTAATTGGGCTTATGATGTTGAAATTAGGGTTTATGAACTAAGAGAGCATTTAATATGATAAAGGCGTTATGGAGGCAAAAACCCTAATAAAACCCTAATATGGTCTAGAAAGCCTAAGATGGAATCCAAGTCTAGCTTTAGAATGTTCTGGATAAACTATAACACTTGGATCGTATACATTAATTTCAGGATATTGTTGATTGCTTGTTGATTGATTCTTTATCCTTATTGCTTAGACAATCAAGTTGCTCTGGATCAGGTATGTGGTTAATTATGAATAACTGCCTTAGTTTCCCGAGGATTTTCTGGATGGTTAATCGCATTGAATGCAAATTATCTGTTGGATGTTCATACTTGCAAATTATAAAGTCACTATGATTATCACATTAATAATAAAAGTATGGATTCTCGCACCTACATGCCACCCTGATGGATGATGCCAAAGGTCAGGCCCAGATGGGTAGACCAATGGACACCTTGAGTGGTGACCCCAGGCACCAAGAAGGTGGCCTATGATATTGCATGACTAGTGGGCACCATGAGTTGTGACCCCTAGGCACCAAGCTCGGGATTGAGAAGGTGGCCGTAAGTCATTGGCAAAGGGCACCCTAAGGTGGGTATGCCAGGGTTAGGGCAAAAGCGGTGGAGAATGTCATACTGAAAAGTGTAAATTGGCTTGTTAATTAATTTGATTGTGATTATTAAATTGTTAGCCATACTTGCAAAATTTTGGTTGTTCCCACATACCAGTATATTTTGATATGCTGACCGACGTTTTATTTGTCGGCATTTTAGGAACAACAATTGAAAGAACAAACAGTAAAGTGACACATTGTGAAAGTAAAATATAAAGTGCAAGGAGGATTAGTTAGAGTGGATTCAAGCTTGGATAGATAGATTTCCAAGGTTTTCAAAGGTAAGTAAAGTTTTATTTTTTTTACCAAATTCCATATAGTTAGTAGAATTTCATAATTTCTATTAATTATTTGTCGAACCTTTGATCCAGTTAATTGGATAACGGAACCGACCTTTCGGTCTCCCTTAATTGGGGGTTACCGGGAGGCGGGGTCGTTACAATTCATTTTTATACCAGTTTCCAGTTTAGTTGGTAAACTTTATTAATTGTTATTGATTATTTGTCGAACCTTTGATCCTGTAATTGTATAACGGCTTTATCCTTCGGGTCTCACTTAATTGGGGGTTATCGGGAGGCGGGGTAGTTACAATGTTACAACCCCAATTTTTGGGTTCAATTGGTGAGAAATGTAATTGCTCATATTAATGATAAGTGAACAAATAATGATATAATTTGTTTTGAATAAATCAATTTCATTTACAATAGCCTTGATGGTTGTGTTTTGGGCTTTATTGGCTATTGGGCCCAAATAACAAGAAAATTCAATTAGTGAATGAATAATGGAATAATTTAGAAAAGGAAAAATTTGGAAACCTCTAGAAGTCAAATCCAAAGAGGGATTTCGTGCCTCTTGGGTTCCTTGGGTTCGAAGGAGTCCAAAGTTACATAGAGAAGGCAATAAGAAAAGAAACGTTTAATTAAGTATTTCTTTATTAAGAAAGAAATTGAAAATAATGACAAAAGGTGGAAAATGAGTGGAAAGATGCATAAATGAGATTTCTTGGTGAAATTTCGTATCCATGAGGTTGCTAATATTAAAAGGAATGTCAATGACGAAAATAAAAGAGAAATAAAGAGAAAACCTCAAAAAGAGTTATTTTAATGAGAAATAAACGAGATAATGTGAAATAATGCATTTAGATGCATCTAGAAGGATAATGAGTATCCAATAAAAAGGATTTCGAAATAGTAGAGTTTCTTGGGATCCAAGGAGTCCCAATAAAGAAGAAAGAAAGAGAAAATACCAAAATTGCAAAATAAAGGAATAATGGGAATACATAATTAATGAATTATGAGGTATTGTTAAAAAGAAGTATTGTTTCAACAAAAGGAAATACAATTTCATGGTTAATGGATTTAAAATGCAAGAACAATGATAATAAGAGAAAGTATTTTCGAAATCCTAATGTCAGAGGAGGAAGGAATAATAAAGGAATATGAAGGAGAGAGAGAAACTTGCTTTTTAGTGAAGGAATATAATTTCTATTAGGATTAGGCTTTATTCCTTCATGGGCAAGCATCATGGGGCATGACTACCCTCCTATATAAAAGGGTAGACCCTTTGGACGAGCCCAACCAGTTTCCTTGCGTCTCTCTCTCCTCTCTGTATTCTTCTCCATCAAAACCCTAACCAAGAGTGTAACATGACAATGGGCAACTAGGGGGCGGTGGAGTTGTGTTGGTGGAGGTAGGAAGATCCCACGATCACCCCTGACTGATCGACTTCTTCTCCTTCGACCTTGGCTTTGCGCAGCCACTGCCAGCTTGCTGCAGTTGCAGCAACAACTGCATGTTTCTCCCGCTTGGGAGAAGACACTTTGGCAGCAACTAGGATGAGCCCTGAGGGCGGAGAAGGGTGGAGGAGAGAGGGAAGGGTTCGATGGCCATCATCGGGCCCAGAGGAGAGGGAGGAGCCTCGCCAAGCGCAGCTAGGGCGGCTGCAACTCGCGATCCAGAGGTTGAAGACGACCTCTGGGCTTTGGACCGATATGCCCTCCAAAGACTAAAGACTCAACCCACTTACGCGGCAGCAAAGCGATAAAATCGAAATGTTTTCAACTGAACTAAGATGTGTTGCATGGAGCGCATACGTGGCGCCATCCGGTTGGCCAAGGTATTCTTCTTTTGCAAAAAATCATATCTTGCTATTCGTAACTCCGATCAAGACAAATTATATATGTATTTTGATCATAAAAATGCAAGGAACCCATTAAAAATAGTTTTATAGCCTGAATCAGATCATAGTTCGAAATGTAGTGTAAATTATCATCTTTAATGAATTAAAGATTAAGAAACCCTATGTTGAAATGAATAAAGTGTTTAATAGGGTTTAAATGGACCATTGGAGTTGATGTTAACATGTTAAATGTAAAAAGGTACATGATGTTCAAAAAGGAAGAACTATGCACGTGATTAGTCTAATTTAGAGTTTTTGTGCTTAAATATGCTTGAAATTTTAAAAAAAGGGCATAAAGTTATCATCTTTAATGATTTAATTAAGGAAAAACCCTTAGATTTGATGATAGATGGACTTAATGACATTATTTGGATAATTCAAGCTGATATTAACATGTTGTTAATAAAAGTGAAAATAGGATCTAAAAAGATAATATTTTTATATAATTGGCTTAATTTAGGGTTTCGTGCATGATTATGCATTAATGAGCTTGAAAACCCTAATTTAGATGAATGTCTTTTAATTGTTTAATTGTTCAAATCCAAGAATAAATAGGGATATGATGATCCTAAGTCAATTTGGATATAAAAGACTATTAAAATGGATAGTTGAGCAATTAAGGTCTATATGAGTAGAAAAGAGTGTTTTAGGGTTTGTTGACCTAAAAGGGATAAAGTTTGAGGAATTGATCTAAGAAAATCTAATGAATATTAATGAAACCCTAATGCGGATTAGAAAGTGAATCCAAGTCAATAAAGTAGATTCTTGATAAAATGTGTAATAAATAGAGTGCATATTCTTTTCATAAATTATGTGATGATTGAATTGCTTGCTTGGATTTCATTCTTGGTTGGGTTTACTTAATGCTTGTGAAATCATCAAATCAAGTATGTGGTTACCCTTATGATTATCCCGATTAGTTTTCCGAGGATTTTATGGATGTTTCCCTCATGGCTTGAAATAACTGTTGGATGCTTTTATTTGATGCAACTATAGAGAGACTATGACTATCACTATGAATATACATGTATAACTGGCTAGATATGGGTCCACCTCTACGGCTTGTAAAGGATAAAAAGGGGTAACCTAGAGTATGGTCTAGGTTATCGTGGGTTAGAAATTGGGCTACCAAGTGTAGTGCCGTGAGACACATTAGCCTGCCATGAGTTAAGGAGTGGGCTACTTATGAGTAGTGTCATGTGACTCAACCCTAGAAATTGGTTCAGTTGATATGTGGATCATGAGGGGTTCAATGGGGACAACACAGAGGATAGGGTACTCTTGGATCGCAGAGTTATATCTAAAATGTAATCTTGGATGTTAGATGATTAATTGAATGATTACATTGTTAGCATATTTACATGATTATTGTTTCCCCCACATACCAGCTTCGGCTGACCGACGTTTTGTTTGTCGGTGTTTTAGGAACAAGCCAAAAGGACAAACAGTAAATTGTCATATTGTGAAGCACATGAAGTAAAATACAAGGAGGATTAGTTAGACTAGAATCCTTAAGTGGATAAAAGTTTAGAGATCCAAGTTTTCAAAAAAGTATGCAAAATTTTATTTTCTTACAGATTTTGAGTATAGTCTGTTAAAATTTGATAATTATCCTTAGTTAATTTCCGAACCTTTGATCTGGGTTATTGGTTAACGGCTCTGACCTTTCGGTCTCCCTTAATTGGGGGTTACCGGGAGGCAGGGTCGTAACATTCACCCTCTCTCATACAACCCTTGTTCCTCATCTGTAGAATTCTCTAGAACTCTACCTTTAGGAAGGAAAAACACATAAGAAATTTGCACAGACCACCATTGAGCATGTAGTAGAAGTGACACCCTACTATGCAGATCCATCACCATCGATAAGCCTATAAATGGATATCTGGAATCCACATATTTGATCCAGATTCAAGTTCCAAAATTTGAAAAAAAATTTGGCATATGCATAATCCGGATTGGATTTAGGATATCAAATTTTATATCCAAAAATTTTAGATAGGATATCGAATATGATTGTATTCATTCTAAAAAATATGAATCCGAGAAATATATTTAAATATTGTTAAATATATATTATCTATATATAAAAATATGAAAATATAGATATGTTATCATATATATTCATAGTAATATCAATATTTTGTATATATAATATATTTATTAACAATATGTTAATGCTTTTTTTATTCTGATCGGATATTTATCTGAATTCAGATATTATTTGTTCAAAATGGATTTAGATATTATTACATGATATTTTCCAGATATCAGATTGGATCGGATATTGGATCAAATTATATTTTTAGATTCTGATATCAGATATACCATTATATTCTCTGTATTTCATTTATAGGTCTAACCATCAATATGCAACAACGTCACCTACAACTGCCTCAGCACCGCTTCTTCCTCCATCTCATATATGGTGTTTCAGAATAGGAAAGAAGATCTATGAAACCTATCAAGTTGTCATTCTCAATGATAGTTGGATCTCCGAAAGCCACCACAAAACCTACGACACTAACCTAGAAACATGACACACACATGCAATAGTTGTGCCAACACTCACACTACCTACCCCTCCCATTCTAGAACATCACCACAAACAAAAACACGACCAGACTCTATGCCTCACAGACTTGCAAAAATATCACCACAACCTAGTGAAAACCTTATGCCATTCATCAACCCCTCAAACCACCTTCATCGTCCTCCATCGTTCCCTTATGAATGGATCGACTATCGCCATCAATATATCCTTGGCACTACTGAGGAAGGATATTACCATGATGAGAACTAAAGGTGAGAAAATCTAGTCATTGCTCAATCTAAAAGTACATTGGGTCAACCCATGCTTCAAGTTGTAGAAGTCAAGGACAGTCAGTGATGGAAATCCAACTAGACTTTGGTTCATAGATATCAGCCTACATGTTCAACTAACCCACTGATATTAGTAGGTTAGTATTACGTTCTATTCCAATTATTCAAAATTCCATTAGTTGTGGCTATATGACTTGATTATACTATGTATTAGACACCTGATGGTATAGTAATATATATGTATGATGTCCTGAATAGTAAACTCACAAATTCTATATGATGATGAAATTTATGGTGTTTAGGATGATGCCAATAATAATGTCTTGATGAATTTCCTAATACCAAACATATTAGTTCACATAGTATGACATTAACATTGATAGTTATTAGCTTTGTAGTATCTAATTTGAGGAAGTCAACTAATACAAATATTGAACACAGAGGATAAATAATGATCAAGACGTGTTCATACGTATAAAGCATGAGTATTAGAATAATATACCATCGCCAATCTATTATGTAAATGATTGTTTTGGTCAACCTATATGTTAATGTTAATCAAGTGAAGATAGTATAATAAGCAAAAGTCAATAAATTGACAAATGGTGACATTGTAATTTCAATAGTTACTAAGATAATATATGCATAATACTTCATCTTGTTAATTGTGACCATGAATAAGTTAAATATGCACACATAACTAATTGAAGGACTTTAACCATAGTATATTTACATGTTAAGTTACACATATGTACAAAAATGAATAGTTATGCATTTACATATGGAGGTATATAAACCTTAGATGTGCATACTTACATATATATATATATGATATATCCATAATAGATTTACTCGTAAGTATAATGTAATCACATATGATTGTATGTATGATTTAAACGCTATATATTCCTAGTAAGGGTACATTAGCCTAGCCTAATAACTAAATATAATTATACATTAATATAGGAGTTAATCTAGAGGAAATGGATTATAGCAATCAAAGATATAATATTGATTATAATATAGCCTAGCTAGAAACCTTGGAAACAAGAAATGGAAAATATGAATGACACTCCTAGATTGAAAACCCTAGTCACGAGTACCAAAACAAAAATTGAAACCAACTTTATTCCAAGCCATATAGTGATATATATTTCTCTAAATTTGAAGATCTCTCTCTATTTGGAATGAATTCTTGTAGTTGAATACTTGGAACATACAATTTTGCACACTTTAATCTAAATTTATGAAATTTCTATTTTGGAGAGTTATTTCCCTCATTGGTTACATCTGCAATTAGATAGGTTGGTTATCTTAAAAATTTTGTATACCTTAGACCTCCTCCTTGAAATCCACCAACAATAATTCCTATAAAATAGTAACACACTATTTAAATGTTGTATAGGGAAGACTAGTACCCATAGTTTAGTGGAATAATGCTCCTAAGACTCTACATAGAGAGAAGGACATGAGGTCCCTCAATATATTGTAATCACAATCGATGTGTTGTCATTCTCCATGGGGAGAACATATGGATTCCCCAACAACATATACATTGACATGTGTTATATATTTGAAAATACAATTACTAGTCTCAAAAATTGGATGTTGAATCTTGTTGAATTTGAAAACCCATTTGCTACCTTTGATACTTATCTATATTGTTTATTCCTTTGCATTTTGTCATAAATATACTTTTTAGATATATGCATATTGTTTTACTTTCCAAATACCAATTCTATACCAGCTTTGTGACCCATGTTTCCTTTATTGCGGCCCATGTGTGGTTTTTGTTCCCTCTGCAAACTCAAGGGTAGGTGATCAGGTAGACCTAAAATATACATTCAAGAGTTGTCCCTTATCAAAGAGTAGATAGGAATCAATTCCTAATATTGTAGTTTTATGTAAAGCATCCATGACTCTGATGCAAAGCATGATCATAAAAAGATTTGTTTATATTTTCTTATGCAATTTTGTAAATATTGAATTATAAGAATTAGGTCTTTACAGTGCATTTGTGTTTGCACACACTCTACAACATGTCAATATAATGAGGTTGTTCTAGCAAGTGAGGACATAGAAGGCACCTTCAACCTTAGTTGAGTGGTTTTGAATTCCACTTTTTGTATGAACCTTATTTAGTCATCAAATTTATCACTAAAAAATACATGTTAGAGTTACACAAATAATTAATGAATAAATACTTTAGTTTTCCATGATTTTATATCCATTGCACATGTGAAATTATTATATAGTCGAATCAGATTATTTGTATATTTTTGAATATATAACTAACCTTCTAAAACTAGAAGGTTTCAAATGATAACCAGAAATGGTCAATTGTGTACTCTATAAGTGTCTAATAGTGAAATTAAGTTAGTTGAATGTAAGTAACTCCTAGCTTTCTTTATTTGGTTTGAAATTAGTTCTTAGAGTTTATATTATTAAATTATTTTTTATTTTTTGTTGAATTAGGTGAGATTTCCAATTTAAAATATTTTTTCCAAAATATGCGTAAGTCAAAATTTAAACACCTGAGATTAGTAACTTGAGTGAGATCTCTTATACCAAACTAGATGACAATATGATAATTGATGGTCAAGATTTAATCCTGAATTTGATGATGAGATTTCAATTTACGAAATATGTCGAGAATTACTATTGATGTCATTGAAGTGTTAGATTTTTACCTTAGTCTTTTTGTTTACCTCCATATTGAATGAAAGACAATGTTTTCTTGGCTAATTTAGGGTTTTTGAATCCCAATTTGGTTAAGTATATTGGTTTGTCATCTGAAGTATCATAAAGTAATGATAATGTGATGAAATATATATTAGAGGTTAAGGTATAAAGTGTAATTGGTTTGATCAGAGGCTCATAGCAGAATTGATCCTTATTCCTCAGGTCAGCGTAAACATGAAATAAGTGATCGTTTTAGTTGTTTGACATATCATGATTCTTTATCTAGGAATCCTGAATGGTTTGGCTAAGAAACAATTTGGTGGAATAAATGTAAAGTTACGAGACATATAAGTGAAACATGTAGTCTTTGTAGTGGTCTAATGGGTCAGCAAAAGGCACATAGGAATCTTTGATGCCTGGGCTAAGCACTAGTTAGGTTGGAATACATAAGGAGATTTTAGAACCTTATTGTAAGGACCATGACCCATGTTTTGGGATAACCCTATTTGTTTTACCTAAGTATGTTGTTTAGAACCTTTCTGTAATCATCTGAGATGTCATTAGGGCATGTTGAAAGGTTAAGTTTCTTGTTTGAGCTTGTTTGGATGATGCTTGTGCTTTGTGGTGAGGTTTTGGTGTAAATTGCATTTCACCCAGAGTAGGGGTTGATGCGCAAGTTTGCATCCTCTACATTGTTCCTTCTCTCTCTTGGCATCATCTTGAGGAGAGAGAGAGATGGGCACCTTGTTTGGGTCTTGGTTGCATGGTGACATCCTTGGTGATGTTTTGGAACACATGTGTGAGGTGTGTCATGCACCTAGATGTGTTCTCTCAAGATAGAGAGCCTTAGAGAGGTTGGGTATTGGTTTGTGAGTGTGTAGGGTTTATACCTATCGGTTTGAGAGTGTGTAGGGTTGAGCCCTATCGAGTTGTGGGGTGTGTAGAGTTGTACCCTATCAGTTTATGGGTGTGTGGAGATATGATATCGGGCATGACCTTAGTAGGAGATCAAGAGGGCGAGACCTAGACTAGACCTTATCACCATGTCTTGCATGATGTTATGCATGTGGCTCCTTTTTCATGGACAAGTGGCACCTAAGCTTCTAATGTGATGACACCTCTTCCATGATCCCTCTCTCATCCCTCTTGTATATAATCTCCTTTCTATCCATGCAAGGGGATCCATTTCGCCATCCTTGCTTCCTCTCCTTCTTTGTGGACTACCTTGAGAAGCTTAAGGAGCTAGAGAGTCTCTGTGGGAGCTTGGTGGATGAGTTCCAAGTTGTGGTGTTATTTGATCATCCTTCATCTTCTACCTTGGTAAGCTATGTTTCCTAGCTCTCTTTCTTCTTCTTCTTCTTGGCCATGGATCCTTGAAGCCTTCTTTTCATCTTGAACCATCTTAACCTTGGTATCATTTTCTTCCTTGGAGGTGTAGTGTTGACCAAGTTTGGTGGATCATCTTCTACCTTGAGCTTGTGATCTTGAAGCTTGACCTTGGAGCTTGGATCTTGGTGGTGATCTTTGAGGAGGGTTATATAACTCTTAAACCTCCTTTGTTATTTTCACTCTTCATACGCATATGATTTTTCTTCATCTTGATATCATTAATCTCTTGTATCATAGTAGTTGTTAGTGGTTTTAGAACTATTTTGATGATGGAATCTCATTTGATTTGCTATTCATGTCTTGCACCTTCTTGCTATGCTAATAGATGGACTAGTGGCTGACCTTTCTAAGGTTGAAGAAGACAAGTCCACAAACATGAATGCACCATGTTGAGGGTAGGGCATCACGACTTATAGTGCAACAAACTGACAAACCATGGAGCAAGTCGTCATGACTTGGAGATCCTTAGGTCGACATGCCTTGTTGATGCATAGGCCGACATGTGTTTTGGTGGTTTGATCTTCATGGCTTATGGTTGCTAAACCGATATAGTTGATAGATCTTGAAGAAGCTAGCTCGTCATGATTTTGAAGTACCTAAACCAATAGGTGTTGCTAAACTGTTATGCCATTAAGGTGTTAGCCTGTCTCAGATATGGGTGTACCTTGTGTGAGTTGGTCTGTTTTGAGCGCTAACTTTAACAAATTGGTTGAGTGGAGGCCGATACACCTTTAGTGAAGTGTTGCCCGATACACCTTGACTCGTGATGCCATGATGAAACCCAAACCCCAAAAACTGATATATTTAGGGTTTCCCGAAATGCTTTGGTTGCCTAACACCTTTAGGCGGTGTTTGTCATCACACCTTAGGGTGGTGTTGCTCGACACCTTAGGGTGGAGCTGCCCCTCACATCTTGAGATGGTGTTGATCGTCACACTCTAAAGAAGTGGTAAACCGATACACCATTAGTAAGCATATCCATTGTGCCTTGCATAGTGGTAGTCGACATTTTTTGATGATGACAAGTCAACACCCTATGGAAAGTACTAACTGATGCCTAATATGATAGTCTCAACCGATACCTTGTAATGGTGGTTATGTTACATCATGTTGATGATAGGGTTACATGATATGATGTGATACCCTATGTAATGGTTGTGTGAATAATAAAGGAGTGTTGTTTTCTAAAACCTTTATTTCATAACATACCTTATAATGATGATGGGAGCAATGATCTAAGAGTGTTTGTTGATCCAACCTTGTAAGCCCTAATTGATTAAGAAGAACTTTAACCCTAATGATGTAATGTGAATGGAATGAATCTTATGAGATGGTAGTGTTGATGATGTATTATTCTTTTTGTTACAAGTCTCTAACTATGCAGGTAACACCAGTTGATAAGCATAGCCAGGTATGAGCTATGGTACTTATGATTTGATTGAATGGGCCTTATGAGGCATATGTGATGTTGGCATCATTGAAAGAGAAGGTAAATGGTATTATGACCTAATGATGGCTTATTGGCTTATGTGAGATGATGATTTACACAATAGCGAGATGAAGGGTTCCTACCATGATGTATGTGGTCCTTGTGATGAGAAATATGGTGATTGGAAAATATCAAGTGATATTTGTATATTTGTATAATATGTAAACAGTTGTATCGTATATTTGTGTAGGATCAAATTTGGAAATGTTGGATGAGGCCTTTCTTGCTTTTGTGAAATATTATTGATAAGAAATATACATGTTCTTCATATTCCTTTTATGACTGGAAGAACTCAAGAGTTAACAAATCTCTCGATATCATCATCTTATTCTTCTTGTTCTTCTTCTTGGCCATGGATCCTTGAAGCCTTCTTTTCATCTTGAACCATCTTAACCTTGGTATCATCTTCTTCCTTGGAGGTGTAGTGTTGACCAAGTTTGGTGGATCATCTTCTACCTTGACCTTGTGAGCTTGTAGCTTGACCTTGGAGCTTGGATCTTGGTGGTGATCTTTGAGGAGGGTTATATAACTCTTAAACCTCCTTTGATATTTTCACTCTTCATACGCATATGATTGTTCTTCATCTTGATATTGTTCATCTCTTGTATGCTAGTAGTTGTTAGTGGTTTTAGAACTATTTTAATGATGGAATCTCGTTTCATTTGCTATTCATGTCTTGTACCTTCTTGCTATGCTAGTAGATGGACTAGTGGCTGACCTTTCTAAGGTTGAAGACGACAAGTCCACAAACATACATGCACCATGTTGAGGATAGGTCATCATGACTTGTAGTGCAACAAACCAACAGACCATGGGGCAAGTCATCATGACTTGGAGATCCTTAGGTCGACATGCCTTGTGGATGCTTAGGCAGAAATGTGTTTAGGAGGTTAGATCGTCATGGCTTATGGTTGCTAAACTGATATAGTTGATAGATCTTGAAGAAGCTAGCCCGTCATGATTTTGAAGTACCTAAACCAATAGGTGTTGCAAAACCGTTATTCCATTAAGGTGTTAGCCTGTCACGGATATGGGTGTACCTTGTGTGAGTTGGTCTATTTTGAGCGCTAACTGTGACACATTGGTTGAGTGGAGGCCGATACACCTTTAGTGAAATGTTTCCCGATACACCTTGACCCGTGATGCCATTATGAAACCCTAACCCCGATAACTGATATACCTAGGGTTTCCCAACATGCTTTGGTTTCCTGACACCTTTAGGTGGTGTTGGTCGTCACACCTTAAGGTGGTGTTGCTCGACACCTTAGGGTGGTGCTTCCCCTCACACCTTTAGGTGGTGTTGATCGTCACACTCTCAACAAGTGGTAAACTGATACACCATTAGTAAGGATATCCATTATACCTTGCATAGTGGTAGTCGACATGTTGTGATGATGATAAGTCGACACCCTATGGAAAGTACTAACTGATAAATTATATGATAATCTCAACCGATACCTTGTAATGGTGGTTATGTTACATCATGTTGATGATAGGGTAACATGATATGATGTGATACCCTATGGAATGGTTGTGTGAATAATAAAGGAGTGTTGTTTTCTATAGCCTTTATTTCATAACATACCTTATAATGATGATGGGAGCAATGATCTAAGGGTGGTTGTTGATCCAACCTTGTAAACCCTAATTTATTAAGAAGAACTCTAACCCTAATGATGTAATGTGAATGGCATGAATATTATGAGATGGTAGTGTTGATGATGTATTATTCTTTTTGTTACAAGTCTCTAACTATGCAGGTAATACCAGTTGATAAGCACAGCCAGGTATGAGCTATGGTACTTATGATTTGATTGAATGGGCCTTATGAGGCATATGTGATGTTGGCATCATTGAAAGAGAAGTTAAATGGTATTATGACCTAATGATGGCTAATTACCTTATGTGAGATGATGATTTACACCGTAGTGAGATGAAGGGTTCCTACCCCAAAGTATGTGGTCCTTTTGATGGGAAATATGGTGATTGGAAAATATCAAGTGATATTTGTATATTTGTATAATATGTAAATAGTTGTATCGTATATTTGTATAGGATCAAATTTGGAAACTTTGGATGAGGCCTTGCTTGCTTTTATGAAATATTATTGATAAGAAATATACATGTTCTTCATATTCCTTTTACGGCTGGAAGCACTCAAGAGTTAACAAATCTCTCAGTATCTTATTCTTCTTCTTCTTCTTCTTCTTCTTGGCCATGGATCCTTGAAGCCTTCTTTTCATCTTGAACCATATTAACCTTGGTATCATCTTCTTCCTTGGAGGTGTAGTGTTGACCAAGTTTGGTGGATCATCTTTGTGACACACCATTCGAACAAAACATTATTAACTAAAGTAACATGATTAACTAAAGAGGAAGCGGTCATTAGCAGCGGATTACTAAAAATTAAAACCATTTTTAAAGATCTCCATTCTTAGGGAAAACTCTTTAAACAAGAACCATAGTATAATATTTACATACTGGTCCACATTGTACATTCCATGTACCATCTCTTCTTGAGGAATATATATACATCATTACTTTGCTAAACAAAATAAGTAACAAAATCCTCGAAGCATCAAACCAAAATCTCATATTGATTATAAAAACACTATCTACTGACTCCTAGGATTTGAGAGTATAGAGACGACACATAGTACTTTATGTGCAAACTTGATAACCAGTATCCCCACATGGGATATCACTGTTGTCCATGTTGTCACTGCT
Organism: Alisma plantago-aquatica; assembly: GCA_963693085.1. Taxonomy (NCBI): domain Eukaryota; kingdom Viridiplantae; phylum Streptophyta; class Magnoliopsida; order Alismatales; family Alismataceae; genus Alisma; species Alisma plantago-aquatica. The sequence goes on along the minus strand of OY856409.1, from coordinate 1,732,901,578 downwards.
GCTCTTCCCCTACTACAGAGGTTCTGCCTCTTTGTCTGCGTCTACCTAAAAACATTGAATCCCACGGGGGTGATACAATAATATAATTTCCCCAACCAGAGATATAACTCTCCGTCGTAACATTATTATTGCATTTTAATTGAAATAAACAAAGCAGTGGAATAATATAATTCAGTAGTAGGTAAATCAATATCTATGCAGTCTAGAGCAACAATCATATTCAAGTATTTCAGTTATAAATTGACAAGGTAACATGTCTCTTATTCAATAAGGAATTAAAGATCATAAATAACATTTATGTATCAAGGACATGCTAAGCAAGTGAACATCAACCAGTGGTTCTCGTATTTCAATCTTATGCAAATACACTACACGGCTGATTACATTTTACAAACATACTTAAGCTCTGAGGAGATGAGGTATACCACTCATACTCCAACCGACCACTATGAAGTCAAAATTGGTACCATACAAAGTCAATGGAAGAGACGGATTCCATGACATCCCACATCTCAGTCAGTGCGAGATCACATGCAGGACATCTTATGTCTCTGCTACATAGCTTACTAGGGTATAGTGGCATCTCTCTATAGAGTTACAGTGGTGGATGTACTCTCTTCACAATCGAGAGATCTCGTGTTTACCTCCATTGATCCAACACTAACATCATCGGGATATTAGTGATACATCCATCCTGGAACATACAATGAAGGATTGAGAGGTTTATTGTTTACCTTCCATCAATTCCCTCATTAGGACGTAAGGATATTTTTGCCCATCGACCCCCACATATTCAGAAATATGTGAACTCCAGGAGATCTCATAAGAAAACCTATTTCACCATCACCATCTACTGAAGATGATGGATCTATGGTCAGAACAATACATGAATAGCTATCACTTGATTAATTAAGTACATTATCATATTCTTTTAGCATCAGTCAAGTTTTAAAACATAACTTATTAAGACAAAAGCTAGGCGTGACAGGCTTGGGGTCCTTGATCCGAGGTCCGTACAGAGTCCAAGCATCTGACGAGACTGCGTTGGTTAAAGTTGTGGATTCCATCGCTGACGCTACCCAACTTTGGAAGCGGTGATCCTTTAGCTAACTTCTTCGTTGACTGCAGTTTTGGGTGATCTCGCTTGCAAGGACAGAGATCTGACAACAGCTAGTCCATCATGTGGCAGCGTTGTTCTTATCCTTTTCCTTTTCCTATTTTCTTTGTTGGTCGCCTGGGATCCCGATCAAGAGCCTTTCGACCTCGGCGGCGGTGTTGGGGGCGGCATTGGTTGGGGACGTCGAGGAGATGACGGTCTTGACAGGTGTGGGGCTAGACGGCGGGTCGTTGTTTTTTAGTTTTCTTGTGTTTTGTTAGTGGCAGGTGTCTTTGGTTTTTTTAGTCTCCGCATATAGGTGTTTTCTTTGGTCGTTTGTTGATCTTGTCATGCCTTTGGTTCCTTCTTGGGCGGACAGTGGGCTCAGACGCCCCTTGGTGCTCTAGGCAAAGGAGGAGAAAGTTGGGTTTTGGGCTTCGTGTGAGTCTTCCGCCCCCTGTTCGCAGTGGTGGTTGGGAGTGATGGTGGAGTTCCCGGCTCCCTCTACTCCCTGCCTTTGTACCCGCATGAGCCATCCTTCCTCTATATCTGCATCGCTGGGGTTTGGTCTCCTTCCTGGGTCTCCTGGTTGGTGCAACCTTTATGCTCGTCACTAGTAGTTGTGTTTCTCGTCCTGTTTTGTGGGATGTTGTGTTGTTAGGTCTGTGTTGTTGTTTTGGGGTCGAGCTCTTTGTCTGGGGATCTTTCGTTGTCTTTAGGATGGTTTTCTCTATCAGTGGCTTTGCAAACTCCTCTCCAGATGTATTATTAGGCTCTTGTAGATTGATTAATTCCATCCCAGATAGCTATTTTAGACAGCACCTACAAGAGGTGGACGGTGCAGAAGTGTACCTATCACATCCCAATCTGAGTCTTGTGCTATGTCTTTCAGCAAAAGGAGTTGTTGCTTGGTTACTTGATGAGAGATGTCTATCTTATAGATGTCGTATGGCTTTCTTTTAATTATATTGAGCTATTTTAAAAAAAAAACATGTACTATTTTCATCAGTTACTTCTCAGTCTGTAAAAGACATTGGGATCTCAGTCCCTCATTTCAAACTCAATGCCATAAACATATGGTTCTGGGTATTCAACCCCTTAGCTCATCACTAAGCATTGTTACCACTTTTTCAGGTAACAATCACCTTCAGGTCATCTGACCAAGGTACACATGACACTTGCTACACAAGCATCTTTTCTGGCACTTGAGGCCCAATAACTCTCTTGTTACCTCTTACTAAGCAACAAGGCATTTTATGGCACACAAGGCCCAATAAACAATTTCAGTAAATAAAGCATCATATCTCATACATGGCTATGTTCATCATCTCATAATACCTGCATGGTTAACACACATGATAACAGATATATCAATCATATTAGAGTTCCATGCTATCCCAGAGTAATACCACTATAGCCTTACTAGGGTTAGGGTTTCCCATTTTATAACAAATCAGGGTTACACATCCCTTTTTTTTCAATTAGGACCAATGATTCATCATTTCATTGTCTAAGATTAGGGTTTCACACTATATAGTATAATCTAGAATTAGAGTTTCACACACCTTCACTCTATTTGGAAATTAGGGTTTACTATTCACATCACATCACCCTAGATTAGGGTTTATATTCAATAACCCATAATTAGGGTTTACTATTCATCCCAATTACGGTTTTTACATCAAAATACCCTGAATTAGGGTTACTCATGTCATCACCCTATATTCAAATTACATTACCTCCCTAGATTAGGGTTTCACTCAGAATTGCTCTACATTAGGATTTGAGTTCATCAATCAACTCAATTAGGGTTTTATGATCTCTTTGTCAAGGATCATACCCTAATTGTATATCATACTTATTTTGAATGTGTTAGGCTTGATTGCTACATGATTATCTTACATGTATAAATCTCTCTCTCTCATCCTCTTCTTGGATGTCTAGAAGATTGATCAATTGAACTTTCAGTTACTTGAGATATCCAAATGAATTGACCAATCGAATATTCAATGATAATAGGTATCCAAGTGGATTAATCATGTCGGACCTCAAACGGTCTTGCCTACTTAGGCCCTAAACGGTCTTGGACTTTCAGAGTTCAAATGGTTTAAAACCATTTGGGCATATTTCCCTTGAAACCGTGTAAGCAAGAATGTATTGAAACCGAAGGAGCTTGGGTCTCCAAATGGTCTGGGATCGTTTGGACCCAAATGGTCTTGAGACCGTTTCGACCAAACCCTCTCAAAACTGAATGTACCAAAAAGGTCTTCAGCACTTAATCGATTCAAGATTGCCATCAATGTACAACCTATCAATTGACTCCTTGATTCATTCATCAATTGAACTATTGCATCATCCTTCAATTGGACCATCAATTAGGGTTTTGAACCTAATTGAACTAGGATTTATAATCAAGAACCCATCAATTAAGGCTTGAGAATCGAGGAACCTTCAAGGATTAACATCGTGAAACTAATCCAATTAAAAACAATGAACCACCATCAATTTATGGTATGACCTGACCTCAAACGGTCTTGAGGTCGTTTGAATGATCTCCAAATGGTCTTGAGGTCGTTTGGATGACCTCCAAACAGTCTTGAGACCATTTGCCTCATCATTCATTTAAAAGTTATGAAATCCAATTAGGGTTTAAATCATTGGATTGATAATCAATATAGCTATTGATTGCATTTCGATTTGGTATCTCTAACTCTTCAATTACTCAACTATACTCAACCCTAGACCTCCAAATGGTCTTAGTTGACCTCCAAACAGTCTTGAGACCGTTTGGGGTGACCTCCAAACGGTCTTGAGACCGTTTGGGCAAATCAACCCAAACTTTTAAATTTAAACAATTGCAATTCAGCACTTAACCGATTTACGGTTTCCAATTGGAGGATTTTTCGTATATTGAATTTATCAATTGGATCAAATGGATCATCATCCATCATGTTTTAGGGACCTGACCTCAAATGGTCAACTCCTCTAAACGGTTTGGGATCCAATCCTCCAAATGGTTTGGTGAAACCGTTTGGACCAAAACTATTGAAACTGTTTGCAACTCAAATATGTTGGAATGTGAACCAAGGATGATGTCATCATCATCAAGCCTTATTCCATCGAAATCTACTACCATTATCATGGTAGTTGCATCAATTAATCAAAGGAATTGAAAGAAGAGAAATTGAACATAATTGATTGAGAAAGTGAATTCGATAACAATGAATAGGGGTTCAAGTTATATAACCCGCCTTCAATTGAGCTTCAAAGCTTGGAGCTTCACATAAAAAATGGTGGAAGGAGCTTTCTATAACCACAAGGATCGTTCCTCAATATTTTGAGTGAAAAGGAATGGTTAGAAGTGAAGATGGGATCGAGATAAGAAGAAATCATGCATTGATTTGTGATTTCCACCATGAAATCAAGATGAACAAAGGTCAAGAATGTTACCAACAGGTTGGGGGTCGTCTCGCTGCTGCTCCTAGCTTCCTTGATCATTTTTGCAAGAAAAGAGAAGAAGTGGATTTGAAAAAGTCCTTGGTTTGAGTGGTAAAGGGTGTTTTTATAAGAAAAACTATGACAGAGAAAATGCCTCATATAAATCATTTAAATACAAAATTGTTGCCACCTCTTCCCCTTTGGTTTCTTGCATGCAAAGGCATATTTATCTCCACCGAACTCCCTTCCATTATCCATGAATTAAGGGAAAAGAAATTCAGCACCTTAATCATATTATATTAATATTCCATCAATGAGTGGATAATTCTTTTTAGTTTCTTAATGTGAGTGGGTTCCCCACTCACGTTGATCTTTCCTTTGCCTTTGCAAGGCACAAGGACGTCCATATATGTGGATTTCAACCAAAACAATTTTGGTGGAAGAGCAATCCATTTAATATAATTATTTTTGCATTATTTCAATTATGCTTAAATCTTGATTATTTTAATATCAAGATTCTCTCTCCTTCAAAGTAGCTCAAATGAGATACCCCTCTAATTTTATTGCCTCTACAAGGTCTTAATGCACAAACACCAAAACTAGGTCTTAATGCACAAACATTGCTTTATCAGCTCTTTCTTGGTGCTCAAGCTTTCACTAGACATACCTCTGCATCATATTCATTTCCATGATGCTTCAACACATGAGGAACATATTATCATGTAACATTTGCAATTTAACCCCTCAACTTGGGTAATTTGCACTTTAGTCCAAAGCAAGTAAAACATTACTTTCAACATTATTCAAAATGGACTAAAATTCAAATATAAGTTCCTCTAGAGCCTTAATTACTTTTAAAAAGATAACAGCAAGCACATAATTATCTTTCTTAAACAAAACACCTAGGGTTAAAGCATAACCCAGGTCAGGGATGTTACAATCTTCTACCTTGAGGTTGTGAGCTTGAAGCTTGACCTTGGAGCTTGGATCTTGGTGGTGATCTTTGAGGAGGGTTATATAACTCTTAAACCTCCTTTGTTATTTTCACTCTTCATACGCATATGATTGTTCTTCATCTTGATATCGTTCATCACTTGTATGCTAGTAGTTGTTAGTGGTTTTAGAACTATTTTGATAATGGAATCTCATTTAATTTGCTATTCATGTCTTGCACCTTCTTGCTGTGCTAGTAGATGGACTAGTGGCTGACCTTTCTAGGTTGAAGACGACAAGTCCACAAACATACATGCACCATGTTGAGGGTAGTTTGTCACAACTTGTAGTGCAACAAACTGACAGACCATGGAGATCCTTAGGTCAACATGCCTTGTGGATGCTTAGGTCAACATGTGTTTAGGAGGTTAGATCGTCATGGCTTATGGTTGCTAAACTAATATAGTTGATAGATCTTGAAGAAGCTAGCCCATCATGATTTTGAAGTACCTAAACCAATAGGTGTTGCTAAACCGTTATGCCATTAAGGTGTTAGCCTGTCATGGATATGGGTGTACCTTGTGTGAGTTGGTCTATTTTGAGCGCTAACTTTGACAAATTGGTTGAGTGGAGTCTGATACACCTTTAGTGAAGTGTTGCCCTATAACATCCCTGACCTGGGTTATATACTAACCCTAGGTGTTTTGCCTAATAAAGTTGGTTAGATTCTTGCTTGTAATTCTTGAAAAGTAATTAAAGCTTTTTGAGGAACTTATATTTCAATTTTAGTCCTTTTTGCATAATGTTGAAATAAATAATGGACTAAAGTGCAAATTACCCAAGTAGAGGGGTTAACCTACAATTTGCACATTTTAAGATGTTCCTATGATGTTGAGATATCTTATTAATGTATATGATGAAGTGGTATAGTTTTCACAAGCTTGGGTACCAAGATATAGCTTGTAGAACAATCCTTGTGCTTTAAAACCTAGTTTTGGTGTAAAGTGCAATTTACCCAAAACCTAGAGTCCAACATGTAAAATATAACCTCTTGAGGATCTCTCATGTTTCTTGGCATCAAGAAGAGCAAAGAAAATGAGAGGGGCACCTCATTTGAATGATCATGGTAGAAGTGGAAACTACTCACACTAATAATATATTGAGTAATATCCAATAAAGGTGGATATTAATATACATCTCTTTAAGATGTTTTGTTTCCTTTTAAACTTAGATAATGGAGGAGTTTTTCATGATTTTAGATGATGGAAACGTGGTCAGGTATGGAGGAAGCCTTGGTGGATATGTTTGGAAATATCTATCTCTTCCCATTTTCCTTGAAAATACCCATAAATATATAAGCAACCTTTTCCACACACCAAAGGATCGTTCATTAGCTTCTTTCTCTCATCACTTTGCTTGGACCAACCAAGAAGGAGCTCTAGACCAGAGGAAGGATGACCAATCTGACTTGGTAAGTTTTGATCACCATCTAACTCGAATTCATGGTGGAAACCACAATATAAGGTTAGATTCATGGTGTTTTTCACACGATTCTCCTTTCTAGCCATCTTCTTCATCCAAAAAGTAGAGGAAAGACCTTGGACAACTATTGGAGCTCAAGCCACCATTAAAGCTACGAAGCTTGGAGCTCTGGATCAGTCCTAGAGGCGGGTTTTATAACTCTAATCCTTAAGCTTTGTTAATACATCTTTCTTTCCTAAAATCATTGCTTAAATCTTCTTCTTTTGACACCTTTGTGTGTTCTTGCTATTATTTCTGTGAAGAACAGCCCCTGTTCTTGGTTGAACAGAGGTAGAAGATGATGATGTTAATTCCTATGTTTATGTTAGAATTTTACTTTAGCAAACGGTCTCCCAACCTTTAGCAAACGGTTTACCAAAACGTTTGGATTAAACGATTTCAAATCGTTTGAATGCAAATGGTTTCAACCAAGAACGCATGGAAGCAAATGGTCCAAGGCTGTTAGGAGGCGTTGACCATTTGGAGATTTGTTGAGAACAATGTAGACTAATCACCAACCAATAATCATCAATTAATTCCAATTGGTTCACCAAATCAAGGCCCATCAATAATCAAAACCCTAATCGAGTCAATTGTTGATTTCAATAATTGAATTGTGTTCAAGTTTGGGTTGAGTGGCCCAAACGGTTTCAAAACCATTTGGGGATTACCCAAACGGTCTCAAGACCGTTTGGGATCACCCAAGATCATTTGGAGGTCTAGGGTTAAGTAGAGTTGACCAATTGAGGGATCAATGATATCAAGTTGATGAATAATCGATCAATGATTTGGTGACCAAACCTAGGGTTCAAACCTTAATTGAATGACTTGATTTTTGATAAAATAATGGTAAAATGGTCTTAATACCGTTTGGAGGTCATCCAAATGATCCCAAGACCGTTTGGGGGTCACCCAAGACTATTTGGAGGTCTAGGTTTGAATATGGTTAAGTGGTTGAAGATCTTAAGGTAACAAGTTGAAGTGCAATTGATTGTTGACCTAGTGATCAATCCAATGAGCCAAACCTTAATTGGGTGAGTTTGTTTTTGATGTGGAATTGAGAAAACGATCTCAAGACCATTTGGAGGTCATCCAAATGATCCCAAGACCGTTTGGGGTCAGGTCATGATCAAATTGAATAATGGTTCCATCGTTTCAAAACAATTAAACTCACATTGAAGTATGTTGAGGGGTCATCGATTCCAAACCCTAATCCAATTGATCCAAGCCCTAATTGATGATCAATTGAGGGTCAATTGAGTGTCGAGTTGACCTGATTGACTCAATTGATGAAGTGGCTAACAAGTGCATGATCGATTGAGGGGTTCAACATTGGAAACCCTAACTCAATTGAAGTGGTTGAAACACTTTTTGGTCCTTGCGGCTTTGAGGTGGTTCGGACCAAACGGTCTCAAGACCATTTGGGTCCAAATGGTCTCAAGATCGTTTGATTCCAAATGATCTCAAGACAGTTTGGGACCAAACGATCCCAAGCGGTTTAGTCTCATGTGGTTTCAAGGTTGGATATTCCCATGCGGTTTCAAAGTCAAACTTGACCAAATGGTCTTCATGACAAATAGTCTTCACCCCCATCTTGGGCAAATGGTCTTGTGTGTGCACTTTAACAAATGGTTTCAAAAGTCAACAAGACCAAATGGTCTTCAACACCAAATGGTTTCAAGGTCTATCCAAGATCGTTTGGAAGTTTAGTGTGCAAGATCGTTTGAGGTCTAAAAAGGTCAAGATCGTTTGATGCCTTAGTGGTCAAGATGGTTTAGTGGTTGATTAACCTAAACCTCATGGATACCTAAAGTGATTAAGGGACCAAGTAATTAGTGGATTAATATAGGATGTAATCAATGGTGATTATAATAATGGTATCCTTGTTGGGATAGAGTGATTAGTACTCTTTGAAATGAGTAAGCCTTAATGATCACAATAGTAATGACATAACCCATGATGTCAATGTTGAATTGACTTAGCCCAAATCAAAGGTGATGCAAACATCATATTATAGAAACAGGAGAGAGAAGACTTCTTATATGAATGTTAATCAAGTAATGAACTCACAATATGGATGGATACCTAATTAGGGTATGATCCATGATATTGAGATCATGAAACCCTAGTTATGGAAGCTAATGAATTATAACCCTATTGAGGGCATTAATGGAAGTAATCCTCATACCTGAGGATGGTATGATCTTAATGTGATGTAATGTGAATAGTAAACCCTAATCTAGGGTAATGTAATGTAATGTGAATAGTAAACCCTAATCTAGGGTAATGTAATAATATGAACAGTAAACCCTAATTCTGAGTTATGCTTTTAAGCATGAAACTCTATGATTTAATTATGAAATGAGGAATCACTATTCCTAATTAAGCTAAAGGGGTTGATTAACACTAATTGAATTAAAAAGGGAAACCCTAACCCTAGTAAGGGCATAGTGGTGCAAACCTTGAATAGTAAAGTTATCTTTGTTTTGCAGTGTACTGATGTAGAGATAATGTGCCTATTATTAATTGTATTAATTATGCAGGTCTTGATGAAATAGTGAGCATAGCCAGGTAAGAGCTATGATGCAATACCCATTAAAAGCACTTTACAAGTTTTGAAAACAATGATATGCTATGTTTCCTAGTGAAAGGTAACAAAGAAGACTGATAGGCTATATGAGCCATGAGAAATATCTGCATTTCCACTATCATGTTCATACTGTTAAATGACTTGATGGCAATATGTTACTTGGTAACAAGTGTTTTGATGATCTAAGGGATTGAACACCCATATTCCTGAATCATAATGATGAGATGTTTAGGGACTGATATCCCAATGTTAACAAGATGTGAAATGAACTTGATACAATTAGTACTCTTTCTTTATAGCAATTGTCTTATTGGTTTATGTTTGAAAACATGCCTGATGCTAAAAGAATGCCATAATGTACTTAAATAATCAAGTATAATGATATCATGTAGAGCCCAGACCATAGATCCATCATTGTCAGAAGTTAACTGATGGTGAAACAGGTTTTCCTAAGGGAACTCCTGGAGAGCATACTTTTGAGAATGTGGGGGTTATGGACGCGAATATCCTTATGTCCTAATGAGGGAATTGATGTGAGATGTACATTTAATCTCTCAATCCTTCATTATATGTTTATGCCGGGATGATGTATCATTAATCTCCTGATGATGTTGTTAATGCCGCATCGATGAGAGATAAACAAGAAATCCCCCGATGGCGAAGAGAGTACAACATGCCACTATAACTCTAATAGTGAAGTTTCCAGAATAGCCTGGAAAGTTATTATGGAAGAGACATAAGATGTCCTGCATGTTGTTCCTCACACTGACTGAGAAATATGAGGTCATAGGAATCTGACTCTTCTGGTGACCTATGTATGGTACCGATTGTGATTTCGTAATGGTCGGTTGGAGTATGAGAAGTGTAACTCATCTCCCCAGGGCATAAGTATGTTTCTAAAATGTAATCAGTCGTATAGCATAATTTCTTAGGTTGAACTACGAGAAACAATGATTGATGATACATTGTTCATAATGTTCTAGTTGAATAACTAGTATACATGTTCTTCATATTCCTCATTGATTATATGTCTTGTCATTCATTCAAGTTATAATTGAAATGATTGCTTAAAGAATATTGTTCTACTTAGATTATTCAATGAATCTCCTATTGTTGAATAATTATAGTTCTTCTTCTAATTGTTACTTTAATAATTGCAATAACAATGCTTCTGGCTGAGAGTTATAACTCTTGCTGGGACAATTATTCAATTGTCTCACCCCTGTGGGATTCGAATTTTTAGGTAGACACCGAGGACGAAGGAACCCTTCAGTGGGTGAGCAGCAACAGCAGCAGCAGTAACATTCGGGACAGCAGTGATCCTCAGGTGGAGACACTGTTTGTCAAGTCTTGTAGGTAGAGTGTCCTATGTGTCGTATCTGTACTCTTAGGTCCTAGGAGTCATTAGATGTTTAATATAGATCTGAGATTTTGGCGTAGTGCCTCGAGGTTTTTGTACAATGCCTTGTACAGTTTAACAGGGCAAATGATGCTTGTAACCCTCGAGATGTGATGATACAGAGAAGTGCTGATGTATCAGCTTATAAATAACTTACCTTGTTTCTTAATGAAAGAGTTTCACAGTTTGTAGATCTCTTTATAAAAAGTTTTAATTTTTAATGATTTTCAGTAATTCCACTGTTAATTAATCGCTTCCACATCATTAATAACATTTTCCCCGAGACGATTCATCTCAAATTAAGTGGTATCATAGCTCTAGGTTCACTGAGTCTATAGAGACATATGACTTAGGTTGTTGAGTCTGTTCTAGTGTCCTCCAGTATATCTAATAGTGTCTTCTGCTCATCAGGAGGAGAAGATAAAACTAAAGATGCCTGGGTCACACGAGGAACATGTTGCAGAGAGTAGTGTCATTGCACCCAGAGGAGGTGCAAGAAGCCCAGAAAGAGAAGAACATGTACCTGAACCACCCCAGTTCAATCCAACTGACATGGGGAACCCAGCCGTCCAAGCCATGTTTGGGCAGTTTATGACTGCCAAGACACACATGACTGATAGGATGCCTATACCTGCACCTAGGGCACCTACCCATCCAGAAGGACAAGGATCCGACAAGACATTTGAATGACTACGCCAGGTTGGAGCCATAGAGTATGCTGGAACAGCTAACCCAACAGATGTTGACTTGTGGTTAATTGAACTAGAGAAGGCCTTTAAAATCCTAAACATCCCAGAAGCAGAGAAGGTTAGACATGATGTGTATCTTCTCAAGGGGAGTGTTGGTCACTGGTGGACCATGGAGGAAGGAAAAAAGGCCAGGTGTGGAGATCGAATGGGAAGTTTTTTGACGGGAATTTATCAATATATACTTCCGTAAGACGTTCCTAGATGAGAAAATCTCTCAGTTTGAGAGGTTAAGGCAAGGTCTTATGAACATTAGCGAGTATGAGGCTAAGTTTATGTAGTTGTTGCGGTTCTGTCCGCACATGGCAACCACAGATGAAGATAGGATTAGGCATTTTGAGAAAGGATTAAATGCTGAGTTGACCACCCATGTGTCTGCCCTAGAGAACAGAGAAAGGTTTGCTACCTTCATGGAGTCTGTCAGAAGGGTAGAGAAGTCTATGGTAGAGAAGAGACAGACCAAGAATAAGAATATGTATCCCCAGTTCCAAGGATCCTCATCTAAAGGTTTTAAGAAATCGAGGTTTTCTGTACCAATGGCACCACCTAGATTCAGTACCCAGACACATTGGACATCAAATAGGGGTAGAGGAAGAAGTTTACAGTTAGAAGGAGCTCGTAGCTCAGCATCTATGTTAGTTACAGGACCACCCAGACCACAACAACTGAACAAAAGCTGTTACATATGTGGAAAGATGGGACATCTGATGAATGATTGTAGAGCCATAGAAGTGAGTGTAACTCAACCTCAAAGGCAGAGTCAGCAAGGATCTCAAAGGTGACAGTTTCCAAGCAATGCTAGAGGACATGGACAAGCATCCCAAGCTGGATCATCGACACCTAGTCATCGAGCACCAAATCAACCATAGGCAACGGCGAGATTCTATGCGATGAATGCACCTGATGCAGTGATCAACCCTCAGGTTGTGGCAGGTCAGATGGAATTCCTTTATTCCGATATGTCTACATCTTGCATTGTATCTATTTTAATCTATCCGGGTGCTACGCATTCCTTTATCACTCGAAGAGTGATTCTTGATTGCAACCTGACTACAAGTCACAGAGCAGATAGTTTGTTGTTAGAAACTCCGTTGATGGGATCTAATGTTTTGCGGGAGGTATGTTATCCCTGCATCCTCTTCTTTTCTGAACATCACATTCAAGTGGATCTTATACCACTTGAGATGCATGGATTCGATGTAATCCTTGGGATGGATACCTTGGGGAAGTATAAGGTTGTCTTGGATTGTGAGTACAAGCAAGCTGTGTTCGCTAATGATAGTGACAAATGGATCTTTCAAGGAGATAGAAAGATTCTACCAACCTTTCTTGTATCAGCTATGGTTGCTGAGAAGCTGATGAGGCAAGGATGTTATGCATTCTTGGCCCATATGGTAGATACTACCATGGATAGTCTTAACCCTGCTGAAGTTTCGATAGTCAGGGAATTTGAAGATGTATTTCCTAAAGAGCTTCCAGGTGTACCACCGCCTCGGGAGATTGATTTTGAAATTAATCTAATTCCAAACATGCAGCCTATAGCACAAACACCGTGTAGGATGGCGCCTGCTGAGATGGCAGAACTCAAGAAACAACTGCAAGAGTTGCTTGAGAAGGGTTTCATCAGACTGAGTACTTCTCCTTGGGGTGCTCTGGTCCTCTTTGTTAAAAAGAAAGATGGGTCAATGTGGTTGTGCATTGATTATAGACAGTTAAATAAAGTTACAATAAAGAATAAGTATCCTCTACCGAGGATTGATGATCTCTTTGACCAGTTGCGTGGTGGAACCATCTTCTCAAAGATAGACTTGAGGTCGGGATATCAACAGTTGCATATTAAGGATAGTGACATACCTAAGTCTACCTTTAGAACAAGGTATGGTCACTATGAGTTCACAGTAATGTCATTTGGACTAACTAATGCACCAGCTGCATTTATGGAACTCATGAATAGAATCTTCTAACCTTTTCTTGATCAATGTGTTGTTGTCTTCATAGATGACATCATCATTTATAGTAGAGATGCTCAACAGCATGAGCAGCATCTTCGTCAGACTCTAACTTTGCTAAGAGAACACAAGTTATATGCTAAGTATAGCAAGTGTGAGTTCTGGTTACCAGAAGTTTCTTTCCTTGGACACGTAATATCTTCTATAGGTATTCGTGTTGACCCTAAAAAGGTAGAATATGTCCTGGAATGGGAGCAACCGAAGACACCGACGAAGATCCGTAGTTTCTTAGGGTTGGCAGGCTATTACAGGAGGTTCATTACGAACTTCAGTTCTATAGCTTTACCCTTGACTAAGTTGACCAGGAAAGATGTTCTTTTTACCTGGAATGACAAGTGTCAGCAATCATTTCAGTTGTTGAAGGAAAGGTTGACAAGTGCACCTGTGCTTGTGTTACCGGAGCAAGGGAAAGGATATATAGTTTTCTGTGATGCCTCTAAGAATGGACTAGGATGTGTGTTGATGCAGGATAAACAAGTGATTTCTTTTGCTTCTCGACAGCTTAAGAAACATGAGGAGAATTATCTAACACACGATCTAGAACTAGCTGTTGTAGTCCATGCCTTGAATATCTGGAGACATTATCTTTATGGAGAGACGTTCCAAATTTTCACAAACCATAAGAACCTTAAGTATATCTTTTCTCAGCATGATCTTAACATGAGCCAACGCCGATGGATGGAGTTAATCAAGTATTACGACTGTACAATTGATTATCATCCAAGGAAGGCTAATGTCATTGCGGATGCTTTGAGTAGGAAATCAGCAACACCAGCCTTGGGCAGAGCACAACTGAACTCTTTGGTATGCCCTAGAAGGGATATTCTTATCTCTTTAAGACAAGACAATGTACAGTTAAGAATATCATTGTTAGCAGGACTGTTAGCAGAAATGCACATAAAACCTACTCTAAGACAATAGGCACAACAAGTTGATGCTACAGTTCAACAGATTAGATCAGAGTATGGTAATGAGAAATGAGAAGGTTTCCATGATTCAGATGGTCAAGTAGCTTGTTATCATGGTAGAATGATAGTACCATATGTGGATAACTTGATGAAGTTAGTCCAGGAAGAAGGTCATTCTTCAATGTATGATATGCATCCAGGAAGCACCAAGATGTATCAAAACTTGAAATATATGTATTGGTGGCCTGATTTGAAGAAAGACGTTGCTGAGTTTGTTATGCGGTGTCCTGTGTGTCAGCAAGTTAAAGCTAAACACCAGAAGCCTACAGGAACAATGCAACCTTTACCCATACCACAGTGGAAGTGGTATCATGTAACAATGAACTTTGTGGTTGGTTTACCTAGAACAACCAAAGGACATGATTCCATCTGGGTAATAGTTGATAGGTTGACAAAGACAACACATTTCTTACCTGTCAAAACAACCTATTCTGCTGAGAAGTTGGCACAGTTATATGTAGACGAGATAGTACGGCTACATGGAGTCCCAGTTACCATCGTCTCTGATAGAGGTCCTCAGTTTACGAGTCATTTTTGGGATCGACTTCATAAAGCTTGAGGCACAAAGTTAAGATTTAGTACAACCTTTCATCCTCAGACTGATGGACAGTCAGAAAGGACTATACAGACTTTGGAAGACTTGCTTAGAGCATGTGTTCTTTAGTTTATAGGAAGTTGGGATCTGCACCTAAGTTTGATAGAGTTTGCCTACAACAATAGCTATCAACATAGCATTGACATGAGACTTTATGAAGCTTTGTATGGTAGACGTTGTAGATCACCCCTATGTTGGTATGAAACTGGTGAATATCAACTTTTAGGTCATGATCTTGTGCAGCAGACCACTAAGAAGATTAAAGTAATACAACAACAGATAAAGACTACACAGGATAGGCAGAAATCTTATGCTGATAAGCATCGTAGACCTTTAGAATTCCTGGTTGGAGACAGAGTGTACCTCAAGGTCTCACCTTAGAAAGGAGTTCTTAGATTTGGAAGGAAAGGAAAGTTAGCTCCTAGGTTTATAGGACCTTATCCAATCATTGAAAGGATTGGAAAGGTAGCTTATAAACTAGAGTTACCACCAGAGTTACAAAAGTTACACCCAGTGTTTCACATTTCCATGCTTAGGAAGTGTCATCCTAACACAGAATCAGTTATGCAACCTATGGAAGTAGAATTGAATGATGATGTATCTTATGTTGAAGGACCTGTGTCGATCCTTGACAGAAGAATTAAAAAGTTGAAAAAGAAAGACATAAGTCTTGTAAAGGTTCTCTGGAATCACCATGGCATTGAAGAAGCTATGTGGGAACTAGAGGAAGAGATGAGGAGGAAATACCTTGCTCTTTTCTCTTAATATGTTTTGAAGATGATTTCGGGGATGAAATCCTTGTAAAGGGTGGATAATTTGTAACATCCATGACCTGGGTTATATACTAACCCTAGGTGTTTTGCCTAACAAATTTGGTTAGATGCTTTCTTGTAATTCTTGAAAAGTAATTAAAGCTTTTTGAGGAACTTATATTTCAATTTTAGTCCTTTTTGCATAATGTTGAAACATTGTTTCGTAAATAATGGACTAAAGTGAAAATTACCCAAGTAGAGGGGTGAACCTGCAATTTGTACATGTTAAGATGTTCATATGATGTTGAGATATCCTATTAATATATATGATGAAGTGGTACAATTTTCACAAGCTTGGGTACCAAGATATAGCTTGTAGAGCAATCCTTGTGCTTTAAAACCTAGTTTTGGTGTAAAGTGCAATTTACCCAAAACCTAGGGTCCAACATGTAAAATATACCCTATTGAGGATCTCTCATGTTTATTGGAATCAAGAAGAGCAAAGAAAATGAGAGGGGTGCCTCATTTGAATGATCATGGTAGAAGTGGAAACTACTCACACTAATAATATATTGAGTAATATCCAATAAAGGTGGATATTAATATACATCTCTTTAAGATGTTTTGTTTCCTTTTAAACTTGGATAATGGAGGAGTTTTGCATGAGTTTATATGATGGAAATGTGTCCAAGGATGGAGTAAGCCTTGGTGGATATGTTTGGAAATATCTATCTCTTCCCATTTTCCTTGAAAATACCCATAAATATATAATCAACCTTTTCCACACACCAAAGGATCATTCCTTAGCTTCTTTCTCTCATCATTTTGCTTGGACCAACCAAGAAGGAGATCTGGACCAGAGGAAGGATGACCAAGCTGACTTGGTAAGTGTTGATCACCATCTAACTCGAATTCATGGTGGAAACCACAATATAAGGTTAGATTCATGGTGTTTTTCACACGATTCTCCTTTCTAGCCATCTTCTTCATCCAAAAAGTGGAGGAAAGACCTTGGACAACTACTGGATCTCAAGACACCATTAAAGCTATGAAGCTTGGAGCTCTGGATCAGTCCTATAGGTGGGTTTTATAACTCTAATCCTTAAGCTTTGTTAATACATCTTTCTTTCCTAAAATCGTTGCTTAAATCTTCTTCTTTAGACACCTTTGTGTGTTCTTGCTATTATTTCAGTGAAGAACAACCCATGTTCTTGGTCGAATAGAGGTAGAAGATGATGACTTTAATTCCTATGTTTATCCAAGAATCTTACTTTAGCAAAAGGTCTCCCAACCTTTAGCAAATGGTTTACCAAAATGTTTGGATTAAACGGTTTCAAATCGTTTGAATGCAAACGGTTTCAACCAAGAACGCATGGAAGCAAACGGTCCAAAGCTGTTTGGAGGCATTGACCAGGCGTTGACCATTTGGAGATCTGTTGAGAACAAATTAGACTAATCACCTACCAATAATCATCAATTAATTCCAATTGGTTCACCAAATCAAGGCCCATCAATCCTCAAAACCCTAATCGGGTCAATTGCTGATTTCAATAATTGAATTGTGTTGAAGTTTGGGTTGAGTGGCCCAAACGGTTTCAAAACCATTTTGGGATCACCCAAACGGTCTCAAGACCGTCTGGTGATCACCCAAGACCATTTGGAGGTCTAGGGTTAAGTAGGGTTGACCAATTGAGGGATCAATGATATCAAGTTGATGAATAATTGATTGATGATTTGGTGACCAAACCTAGGGTTCAAACCTTCATTGAATGACTTGTTTTTTGATAAAATAATGGGGAAATGGTCTCAAGACTGTTTGGAGGTCATCCAAATGATCCCAAGACCGTTTGGAGGTCTAGGGTTGACTATGGTTAAGTGGTTGAAGATCTTAAGGTAACAAGTAGTGCAATTGATTGTTGACCTAATGATCAATCCAATGAGCCAAACCTTAATTGGATGAGTTGGTTTTTGATGTGGACTTGAGAAAACGGTCTCAAGACTGTTTGGAGGTCATCCAAATGATCCGAAGACCGTTTGGGGTTAGGTCATGATCAAATTGAATAATGGTTCAATCGTTTCAAAACAATTAAACTCACAATGATATATGTTGAGGGGTCATCGATTCCAAACCCTAATCCAATTGATCCAAGCCCTAATTGACGATCAATTGAGGGTCAATTGAGTGTCAAATCAGTTGACGGTTGACCTAATTGACTCAATTGATGAAGTGACTAACAAGTGCATGATCGATTGAGGGGTTCAACATTGGAAACCCTAACTCAATTGAAGTGGTTGAAACACTTTTTGGTCTTTGCGGTTTTGAGGTGGTTTGGACGAAATGGTCTCAAGACCATTTGGGACCAAACGATCCCAAACCATTTAGTCTCATGCGGTTTCAAGGTCGGATATGCCCATGCAGTTTCAAAGTCAAACTTGACCAAACGGTCTTCACCCCCATCTTGGGCAAACGGTCTTGAGTGTGCACTTTACCAAATGGTTTCCAAAGTCAATAAGACCAAACGGTCTTCAACACCAAATGGTTTCAAGTTCTGTTCAAGACGGTTTGGAAGATTAGTGTGCAAGACCGTTTGAGGTCTAAAAAGGTCAAGATTGTTTGATGCCTTAGTGGTCAAGATGGTTTAGTGGTTGATTAACCTAAACCTCATAGATATCTAAAGTGATTAAGGGACCAAGTAATTAGTGGATTAGTACAGGATGTAATCAATGATGATTATAATAATGGTATCCTTGGTGGGATAGAGTGATTAGTACTCTTTGAAATGAGTAAGCCTTAATGATCACAATAGTAATGACATAACCCATGATGTCAATGTTGAATTGACTTATCCCAAATCAAAGGTGATGCAAACATCATCTTATAGAAAGAGGAGAGAGAAGACTTCTTATATAAATGTTAATCAAGTAATGAACTCCCAATATGGATGGATACCTAATTAGGGTATGATCCATGATATTGAGATCATGAAACCCTAGTTATGGAAGCTAATGAATTATAACCCTATTGAGGGCATTAATGGAAGTAATCCTCATACTTGAGGATGGTATGATCTTAATGTGATGTAATGCGAATAGTAAACCCTAATCTAGGGTAATGTAATGTAATGTGAATAGTAAACCCTAATCTAGGATAATGTAATAATATGAACAGTAAACCCTAATTCTGAGTTATGCTTTTAAGCATGAAACTCTATGATTGAATTATGAAATGAGGAATCACTATTCCTAATTAAGCTAAAGGGATTGATTAACCCTAATTTAATTAAAAAGGGAAAACCTAACCCTAGTAAGGGCATAGTGGTGCAAACCTTGAATAGTAAAGTTATGTTTGTTTTGCAATGTACCGATGTAGAGATAATGTGCCTATTATCAATTGTATTAATTATGTAGGTCTTTATGAAATAGTGAGCATAGCCAGGTAAGAGCTATGATGCAATATTCATTAAAAGCACTTTACAAGTTTTGAAAGCAATGATATGCTATGTTGCCTAGTGAGAGGTAACAAAAAAGACTGATAGACTATATGAGCAATGAGAAATATCTGCATTGCCACTATCATGTTCATATTGTTAAATGACTTGATGGAAATATGTTACTTGGTAACAAGTGTTTTGATGATCTAAGGGTTTGAACACCCATATTCCCAAATCATAATGATGAGATGGTTAGGGACTGATATCTCAATGATAACAAGATGTGAAATGAACTTGATACAATTAGTACTCTTTCTTTATAGCAATTGTCTTATTGGTTTATGTTTGAAAACATGCCTGATGCTAAAAGAATGCCATAATGTACTTAAATAATCAAGTATAATGATATCATGTAGAGCCCTGACCATAGAACCATCATTATCAGAAGTTAATTGATGATGAAATAGGTTTTCCTAAGGGAACACTTGGAGAGCATACTTTTGAGTATGTGCGGGTTATGGACGCGAATATCCTTACATCCTAATGAGGGAATTGATGTGAGATGTACATTTAATCTCTCAATCCTTCATTATATATTTATGTCGGGATGATGTATCACTAATCTCCTGATGATGTTGTTAATGCCGCATCGATGAGAGATAAACAATAAATCCCTTGATGGCAAAGAGAGTACAACATGCCACTATAACTCTAATAGCAAAGTTGCCAGAATACCCTAGAAAGCTATTATGGCAGAGACACAAGATGTCCTACATGTTGTTCCTTACACTGACTGAGGAAGATGAGGTCATAGGAATCCGGCTCTTCTGATGACCTATGTATGGTACCGATTGTGATTTTGTAATGGTCGGATGGAGTATGAGTGGTGTAACTCATCTCCCCAGGGCATAAGTATGTTTGTAAAATGTAATCAGCCGTATATCATAATTTTTTAGGTTGAACTATGAGAAAAAATGATTGATGATACATTGTTCATAATGTTCTAGTTGAATAACTAGTATACATGATCTTCATATTCCTCATTGATTATATTTCTTGTCATTCATTCAAGTTATAATTGAAATGATTGCTTAAAGAATATTGTTCTACAGCTTATTCAATGAATCGCCTACTGTCTAATGATTATAGTTCTTCTGCTCATTGTTACTTTAATAATTGCAATAACAATGCTTATGGCGAAGAGTTATAACTCTCGCTGGGACAATTATTCAATTGTCTCACCCCCGTTGGATTTGACTTTTTAGGTAAACGCCGAGGATGAAGGAACCCTTCAGTGGGTGAGCAGCAACAGCAGCAACAACAACATCCGGGACAGCAGTGATCCTCAGGTGGAGACATTGTCTGTCAAGTCTTGTAGATAGAGTGTCCTATGTGTCGTCTCTGTACTCTCAGGTCCTAGGAGTGAGTAGATGTTTAATATTGATCTGAGATTCAATGCCATGTACAATTTAATAAGGCAGTTGATGCTTGTAACCCTCGAGATGTGATGATACAGAGAAGTGTTGATGTATCATCTTGTAAATAACTTACCTTGTTTCTTAATGAAAGAGTTTCACAATTTGTAAATCTCTTCATAAAAAGTTTTGATTTTTAATGATTTTCAGTAATTTCGCTATTAATTAATCGCTTCCGCATCATTAATAACGTTTTCCCCGAGACGAGTCATCTCATGCTCGAAACACCTTGACTCGTGATGCCATGATGAAACCCTAACCCCAACAACTGATATACCTAGGGTTTCCCGACATGCTTTGGTTTCCTGACACCTTTAGGTGGTGTTGGCTGTCACACGTTAGGGTGGTGTTGCCCCTCACACCTTTAGGTGGTGTTGATCGTCACACTCTCAAGAAGTGGTAAACCGATACACCATTAGTAAGGATATCCATTGTGCCTTGCATAGTGGTAGTCGACATGTTGTGATGATGACAAGTCGAGACCCTATGGAAAGTACTAACTGATACCTTATATGATAGTCTCAACCGATACCTTGTAATGGTGGTTATGTTACATCATGTTGATGATAGGGTTACATGATATGATGTTATACCCTATGGAATGGTTGTGTGAATAATAAAGGAGTGTTGTTTTCTATAACCTTTATTTCATAACATACTGATAACACCAAATTTTGTGATCTTTTAGACTGTTTTTCTACTATCAAAATTGCCCTTTTTAACTGTTTTCCTCTCTTTTATATGTACTTTTGCAATAATTGGCCAAACGATGCTCTTAATTCAATATTTCAAACTTTTGCAGAGTTTTCCTACAATTTTGACCCATTTTGTCATCAAAAAGGCCGTCCCGGCCCACGAATAAGCTCCACCTGCATCAGCCTTCCAGATACCTGATACGATCGCCGCCCGATAGGGTAGCACGACACAACGACGCGTGACATGGGGACGCCGCGCAAGAAGAAACTAAAGGGCGACACGTCTCTTACCTGACAGGGAGCCGAGCTCTCCATGACAACTCAAGCTTGTCGTGCGACACAGGCCACCCACTGCCTGCGACACAGGCCACCCACCGCCAGGCGTCGCCCGTCACGTGACCAACAGCCGACACCCTGTGTCAGGCGATACCAGTATCAGTCGACCGCTGACCCACGAATAGGTGGGACATGTGGCGCTTCGAGCACCATAACTTCCCCCAACCACTGCCTATAAATAGCAGCTACAGGAAGCCGAAAAGACAGGTCGGGGAGGTCAGAATAGGGGGTAAACCTGAGTAATCTTCGGAGGAAGCTGCGAGAGCAGAAGTATCGCTCCTGATTGTTCATGTCGGGCAACTCTAGGTGAGCTCTTCCCCGTCCCGAGAGGGAGGGGATGATTCACTTAGGACCATCCCAGGCGACACTGCAGGACGATATCGGCCAACGTGGATGAGCGACACAAATGCCCGATACTAGATGCATCACTACTAGCCCGACATGATACCGAACTTGATATGCTTCACCCGTCATGGCGTGTCGCCCGAGAGGGTTCCGCCTGACTTGAGCATATCGGCCAGGGTACTTGCACGATGCAATCCGCCCGTCACGGCGTGTCGCTCGAGAGGGTGTGCCGCCCGACACGGTTGTATCGGGCTAGGCTCATGACTGGTATCGGGCTGGGCGATCCACTATAGTCTGTCGTCCTTCTATATCAAGAAGGCGATATCTATCTTTATTTCAGTCATTTAATTCTTTTACTACTGCATTGTAATCAACTCTTTTATATGTTAATAGAAATAGAAGAGTTTAATTACTTGTTGCTTTATGTTTGGTGCAATTGTTGGATGACTGCTATGTTTAATATCTAAACTCTAGTTTGCATGTTTGGATCGCGTTTCGCTTAGCTACCGAATCGTGTTTTTCTTGTCGCAACAACTTCGAGAGATGTGTTGTGGCTCTAGTGTTTGGGCTGATTCTGGAGTACGAGAGTGCCTCGAATCGGAGTATGTCAGTAACATTTCACTCTAACATAAAGTTCAGCAACCTCGAGAGGGGTGTTGATGCTTGGTTAGAGGTATCCGCTCTGAGAGGAGGAGTACATGATGTTCCTGCTGCTTCTTGTTTTACCAAAGTTTATCCTTCGCACCTCGCTTTAGCTCTAGTTTTATCTTTCTGTTTCTGTTGCATGAAAACCCCTAAAAATTGCTAAATGACTAAAGCCTTAAATCCTTCTTGTAACTCCAGTGGGAGATAGTTTCCTTCATTTTGTTTGTGACACCTTGTTGTTTCCCCTTGGGGAATTTAATATCTCTTTATACCTACCAGAGTGTAGCGTGTCGATTCTGAGTTCTCAACACTACCACCCTTGTCCCTGTGTTCGACCCCGTATATCTACTTCGACCCCGTAAACAAAGTTGCGGGGGCCTAGAAGGATTCGGGTTATAAATGTAAAAGCTCGACTACCTCAAATTCGCCTCCAATTTTAGGATGCGCGATTTAGGCCGGTCAACTTTCTAGCGCCGTTGCCGGGGACAAGGCAAAACGGCACTGTTGACGAATCTGAATCCACTAACTACACTCCAGTGCCTCAAGCTTAGAAATGAGCTTGACTGCACTCTTTGCTTTTGTTATTTTATTATCATTACTCTTTGCACAAAATAAAAAAATTCTATTTTCTAAACTTGATTTCTCGTGCCATTCCAGGAACTCTGAAGAACGGTGATATGTTCCATCGAGCTCTGAAACCATGTCTCACTGTGAGCAATCTCTGTCTGAGGATGAACGTCAAGGCCGAGATGGGATTTCGCACCAACCCAGTTTGGTTGGTCAGTTGTTCGCTTACATGAAAAGACAAGACACTATCATCAACCAGCTGGAACAGGGAGTGCTCTCCAGTCCTAGAGCTCTAAATTCCATGCAACACCAGATGGCGAATCTGCAGATGCGCCAATACGAGGTCGATCGACGATTGGCCCAGATGGCCGCTCTGAGAAAGGACCCTGCAGGAAAGACACTCACCTACCCTGAAACTGCCAAAATGGCAATACTAAGGTCTGGGAAGACGGTGGAACGCGCTGATGAAGCCAGACCAGAGCCTGAGCCTACGCTGTTTCCGAGACGCATGAGTACCTGATAGGCTACTGGATAGCGAACAAGAAGACGAATCTTCACAATCCAGCAGCTCCCCAGAGAGAGAAGCGGAGATAGAAACTAACACCTACAGGGCAGGCAAGCAGTTGGAGACCCTGCGGAAAGTGCACGGGATGGAAGACACTGCTTCGCCTAAAACTACAAAGGGGATGATCAAAAATTTCGACCGCTTCTCGTGCACTATGCTCACACAGGAGCAGGTAAATGAAATCCTTCTGAAGTTAACAGATTCCACCCCGAAAGATGTCATTTACAAGGCAGGCGATGTCATAGTCTCGGTAGATGATCTAAGGGACATGGTAAAAGAAGGAGGATGCTTGGCGGTATCTATAGCGGCTACTTACATGCAAACGATACAGCCAAGGCTCGAACACACATACATAGCTCATCTTATGATGTTCAACAACATATGCCTCGCCGATGAAATAGGAGTAAAGCAATACTTTCTGGCAGAATTGAAGCACAGGATTCCACGCAAAATCCTCCTGCCCATCCTGCATTACAACCATTGGATGCTCCTGACGTTGTACACTCGCCAGCGAGTAGGTATTTTCTATAAAAGTTCAGACAACAACAAAAATTATCCAATACAGTGTACATCGACAGCGTTGACTTCCCTCGAGCGCTTAGTATGAAAATACTACGACGAGGTGACATCGCTGATACAACTATTCCTAGACACGCAAGCAAGAAATGGCACGAGCTTCAGTTCTGCCACCACAGCCCACAATAGATTCCCCTATCTAAGACTGCAACATCTTTGTCCTGGAATGGATAGCAAATGAAGCAATGCCTGACCAGCTTCACCACATCAATTATCATAGGAAAAGAGGAGAATATGTGTGGGAGCTTCTATCTGACGTAGGCGCGCTCATCGGCTAACCCTCAATGGATCAACATTATCCTACCTTATCTACTTCACAACTGTGGGACAGAGTGTGGAGTAAGTTTGGGGGGGTACCACGTACCAGTGAGGGAGGTATAAATTTTCGAAAATCTTCTAAATTTTTTGACTCAAATTCTTTATTCTTTTGTTCTTTCCTATATCATGTGTACATATACATATGTTTGCTCACACAACAAAATATTTACAAAAAAAAATTTGCTTATCTTTTTCCCAATACATATGTACAAAGTCGCTATATTAGTAAAAACCTAATGCGACTTCTTGCCAAGTTTGTTTTCTATGTGCTTAACGAGATTCAAGTTCTGTTATATCTTTCTGACAATGTTGCCTCAAACAAACAAAAGATTACGTTCTTCTATGCCAAAAATTTTGAAAAATAGTAATAATCTTGCAAACAGCTAAGAGACGAGTATGGAGAAGAAAAAAGTTGCCCAAACAGCAGAAATCCCTCTTGTTTCCCCTTACCCAACAAAAATCCCAAAAAGAGAAAGTAGCCTTATGAGGATGAATAAAAGCATGAGAGTTGTGCCCAAGAAAAGAATATATATATATATATATATATATATATATATATATATATATATATACACTTGTCTTCCAAAAGTACCCATCTTTAGGCATGGCAGATCTGGGGCAGTGGTACGTAGGATGTGAAATCACTACTCTAAAGCCAACTGGCTTGGACTGTAGGGACCACTTGCCCGCTAACGGACCCTTACCTGGATGGACTGATGGAGACAAGAAAAACCCCAAAAAGCCTTAGCCTACCCAATACACAACTTTCTGCCCCAAAAATAAAGTTGTTTGGTGTGTAAGCTAACTTCGTAATCATGCACCAAAGTCTTGTTGAAGCTGTAGGGAAAAATTTTACTGAAATAATAAGGCAGGAAACGCAAGGTCTTTTGTTCGTAGTGAGGCAGCATTATCTCTAAATGCATTACGATACTTGTTTTACCTCTTGGCCTAAAAGCTACACCGAGCAAGAAGTAGTATCACTAAATAAAGTTTAAATATTGATTGAGGACAATCAAAACGCTAAGTTTGGGGGAGTTGATAACACCAAATTTTGTGATCTTTTAGACTATTTTTCTGCTATCAAAACTGCCCTTTTTAACTGTTTTCCTCTCTTTTATATGTACTTTCGCAATAATTGGCCAAACGACGCTCTTAATCCAATATTTCCAACTTTTGCAGAGTTTTCCTACAA
Source organism: Alisma plantago-aquatica (assembly GCA_963693085.1). Taxonomy (NCBI): domain Eukaryota; kingdom Viridiplantae; phylum Streptophyta; class Magnoliopsida; order Alismatales; family Alismataceae; genus Alisma; species Alisma plantago-aquatica. The sequence continues at coordinate 1,732,875,386 of OY856409.1, read as the reverse complement.
TTTTAACCCATTTTGTCATCAAAAAGGCCGTCCCGGCTCACGAATAAGCTCCACCTGCATCGGCCTTCCAGATACCCGATACGATCGCCACCCGACAGGGTAGCGCGACACAATGACGCGCGACATGGGGACGTCGCGCAAGAAGAAACTGACGGGCGACACGTCTCTTACCCGACAGGGAGCCGAGCTCACCACGACAACTCAAGCTTGTCGCGCGACACAGGCCACCCACCGGCAGGCGCCGCCCATCACGTGACCGACAACTGACACCCTATGTTGGGCGATACCAGTATCGGTCGACCGCTGACCCGTGAATAGGGGGGACACATGGCGCTTCGAGCACCATAACTTCCCCCAACCGCTTCCTATAAATAGGAGCTACAGGAAGCCGAAAAGACAGGTCGGGGAGGTCGGAACAGGGGGTAACCTTGAGCAATCTTCAAAGGAAGCTGCGAGAGAAGAAGTATCGTGCCTGAGTGTTTATGCCGGGTAACTCTAGGTGATCTCTTCCCCGTCCCGAGAGGGAGGGGATGATTCACTTAGGACCGTCTTGGGTGACACTGCAGGCCGATATCGGCCAACGTGGATGAGAGACACAAATGCCTGACACTAGATGCATCACTACTAGCCCGACACGATACCGAACCCGATACGCTTCACCCATCATGGCGTGCCGCCCGAGAGGGTGCCTCCTAACTTGAGTGTATCGGCCAAGGTACTTGCACGATGCAATCCGCCCGTCACGGCGTGTCGCCCGAGAGGATGTGCCACCTGACACGGTGGTATCGGGCTAGGCTCCTGACCGGTATCGGGTTGGGTGGTCCACTGTAGTCTGTCGTCCTTCTATATCAAGAAGGTGATATCTATCTTTATTTTAGTCATTTAATTCTTTTACTACTGCATTGTAATCAACTCTTTTATATGTTAATAGAAATAGAAGAGTTTAATTACTTGTTGCTTTATGTTTGGTGCAATTGTTGGATGACTGCTATGTTTAATATCTGAACTCTAGCTTGCATGTTTGGATCGCGTTTCGCTTAGCAACCGAATCGTGTTTTTCCCGTCGCAACAACTTTGAGAGATGTGTTGTGGCTCTAGTGTTTGGGTTGATTCTGAAGTACGAGAGTGCCCGGAATCGGAGTGCGTCAGTAACATTTCACTCTAACTTAAAGTCCAACAACCTCGAGAGGGGTGTTGATGCTTGGTTAGAGGTATCCGCTCTGAGAGGAGGGGTACAGGATGTTCCTGCTGCTGCTTTTTTTACTAAAGTTTATCCTTCGCACCTCGCTTTAGCTCTAGTTTTATCTTTCTATTTCTGTTGCATGAAAACCCCTAAAAACTGCTAAATGACTAAAGCCTTAAATCCTTCTTGTAACTCCAGTTGGAGATAGTTTCCTTCATTTTTTTGTGACACCTTGCGGTTTCCCCTTGGGGAATTTAATATCTCTTTATACCTGCCGGAGTGTAGCGTGTCAATTCTGAGTTCTCAACACTACCACCCTTGTCCCTGTGTTCGACCCCATATATCTACTTCGACCACGTAAACAAAGTTGTGGGGGCCTAGAAGGATTCAGGTTATAAATGTAAAAGCTCGACTACCTCAAATTCGCCTCCAATTTTAGGACGCGTGATTTAGGCCGGTCACATACCTTATAATGATGATGGGAGAAATGATCTAAGGGTGGTTGTTGATCCAACCTTGTAAACCCTAATTGATTAAGAAGAACTCTAACCCTAATAATGTAATGTGAATGGCATGAATCTTATGAGATGGTAGTGTTGATGATGTATTATTCTTTTTGTTACAAGTCTCTAACTATGCAGGTAACACCAGTTGATAAGCATAGCCAGGTATGAGCTTTGGTACTTATGATTTGATTGAATGGGCCTTATGAGGCATATGTGATGTTGGCATCATTGAAAGAGAAGGTAAATGGTATTATGACCTAATGATGGCTTATTGCCTTATGTGAGATGATGATTTACACATTAGTGAGATGAAGGGTTCCTACCCAAAAGTATGTGGTCATTGTGATGAGAAATATAGTGATTGGAAAATATCAAGTGATATTTGTATATTTTTATAATATGTAAATAGTTATATCGTATATTTGTATATGATCAAATTTGGAAATGTTGGATGAGGCCTTTCTTGCTTTTATGAAATGTTATTGATAAGAAATATACATGTTCTTCATATTCCTTTTAAAATGTTAAGATGTTTCATAATTCAATAGTAATTGCTCATCTTGTTAATGATGATTACCTGCCTGTTATAGTTGTAACTTTATTGCTACTTTAATTACCTTATTTGTGATAATAATAGAGCTGGTGGAGAGTTGTATCTCCCGTTGAGATTTGGAATCTCACTCTGTGGGTTTCCCACATTTTTTTAGGTGATGTGCACGAGGAGCTAGAGATTGTGCAACAGAGGTTGAGGAGCATCAAGAAAGATAGTAGCTGACAAGGTTGGAAGTGTTACTGGATGTCTTTTGTTGTTAGAGTCCTAAATTTGTCCCTGTACACTTGGGTCCTTTGGGATGTTTTGTGGATGTTTTTTGATTGAGATTTCAATATGTGGTTGGCTTGTATGTCCTTTTGTGTACAGATGTAGTGGATATATGTATATATATTCTAGAATAGATTCTCTGGTAACAGGTTGATGGAACATATAGAAAGTGTTTTGAGGCATGAAAGGACTCGTATGTAGAAGTTTTTGTTGTCTGACAGATTTATGAAAATAGTTTTAATTTTTAGTGTTTTTTAGTAATCTTTTTGTTAATCTTTCTTCCACAGTTTTATTTTGAGTAATCTTATTGTTGTGGTGTGGGGGTGTCACACTTATAGATTGGAAGAATATGCAACCACACTAACACTTTACCAGGTATTGGACCTCATCTAGTAACAATGATCTCATGTTTGTTTTACAATTATTCAATTGGATGTTACTTGTTCATGTGATTGTGATTTAATGGTTATGCATCATATGCCCATGCTTACTTTTGGTTTTTGTTTGGAACTCCTCCTTTTTACCCTAGAAATGGGTTCAAGTATTGAGTAGGTAGGTCATTTTTTCCCTACTAGCTTGATGTACCATCCTTGTAGTGGATCACTATGTTCTTGATCTTGTTGATTTAGAAGTCCTGACATATGTACATGGGTTACAACAAGTAGTGCAAGTGGTTATATGTTGACAGTACAACCAATCTAATTAGGACAAAGTTTTTATGTTTATAAACCCAATAGTTGTTTACTATTAATTGCATTTATATCTTGTATTTGACTAGTATTATAGAGCTACTATTAATATCTTTGCTAATTAAATGCTTATATAGACTAGTTTACATATCCTATTTACATTAAGATGTCAACTGTTTATTATGTCTTACATTTTATTACTACTTTATTTATGTTATGTTATTTCTTTGAGTGATATCACTCTCAATAACTGAGACTCATGTGGAAATTTCATGATATTAGGTTCAACTCAACATCGAGAGAACAAAACTAAGATCTTAGTGCAACAACCGTGGTAGTAGTTTGAACAAACTTGAGGTGGGATACGTAAGTGTTTCTAGAGTAGTAGTTGGTTTGAAGACTCTGTATGCCAATTTTGGGGGTGTTGAGGATGGAATTTTTATTGTACTTTAGTAATAATATATGCTTCTTATGATGTACATGCTTGCAATTGATGCATATAAACATGTTTCATTTTTTTTGGAAATAGGTAAATATATTGCCAAAAGGGTCGTATAGTCGAGCTACACTATACAAGCCAAACTACAAAAAGTATATGGGGCAGACTCTACAAAATGCCCCAGTATCATTTAGTTATGGGACTTAGTTGTTGGGTTTTATGGGAGACAGAGAAGGCAGCGGAAACAAAAAAAAATTTCTCCCCAACCCATACCGAGGAAACGCGTCAACGTCTATATAATAGGAAAGGATGGTTTGCGGAATCATACCTTGTCCCGAGGCTTGCTCGGCGACAATACCTCGCGCAATGCGCGGTCTTCAACTCCGGACTTCGACGGTGTCTGTACAGCTCCTAGTCGCACCGGGACTGACAACTCCTACTCGAACTGGACTGTCGGATGACAGTTGTCCTCCTAAGCGGCAGTGTCCTCCCGCCTCTGTAGTAGTCCACACGGACCACCTGGAACTCCACTCTCCTTGTCCCACAAGGAAGTGGAAGGAGTCGCACCCTCCTATTGACGTACTAGTCGCCAACACGCTCTCCTGCCTCCTGTTGCAACTACAGTTGTCCTTCCCTTGCTGCACCTCCCTTTTGCGGGAAGCACTTGCTCGGGATCTCTCACGGTTACCAAAACCAGAGAGAACGACAACTTGCAGAGCAACTGGTTGCACTGAGCTGTACTTTGAGAAGCCCCCAATACCCCTATATATATAGGAGAGTCATGGGACAGGGTTCTCCATCCCAGGCAATGCGGGACTAAAGCAGGAGTAGAAGGATTCGAGAATTTTCCACAAAAAGCAACCGGTTCGCAACTTGGAACGACCGGTTCACAACTGAACCGATCGGTTCGACCATTGAGCCGATCGGTTGGACCTGAGCCGATCGTTTGGGGCACTCCAACCGATCGGTTGGTGCCCTGAACCGATCGGTTCATGGTCCTAATCCGGCTCAAAAAGACTTTCCTTGTTTCTTTCCCAATTGGTATCGAATACCAATATTATTCCCAATCGAATTGGGCAATTTGAAACCAAAGGAAAATCCTTGCCGACATGACTTTCCCAACTGGTCGGTTGCACCAGTTGAGCCGATCGGTTCAACCCTTGAACCGATCGTTTCAACCTGAGCATGAGCCGATCGGCCTGGACACTCCAGCCGACCGGTTCAGCAACCTCAGCCGACCGGTTCATCACATGAGCCGATCGGTTGGGAGCACAGGTTGGGCAAAATCAGTCAATTGCGATTTCAATCAATCTGATACTCCAATCAATGCGTCCAACACCTTGAACCATACGATATTGAGCCATCGACTGATTGAGTGTTTAATTGAACTACTAAACTCCTTTAGTAATCAATCTAAACATTGCTTTGTGGACAAAACTCCTCTTCCAGGTTAAATCCTATGTGTGTGACCATGCAGGTCCATTTCACGTTGGCAGTGAAAGTCCATCACACTTATGACTTCACAAGCAAAGAGCGGTGCCTAGTCACACATCAGTGCTACCCAAGTGAAATTAGAAAGTTGGAGAACAACTTTCATCCTACAATCCATGAATGGTGTTACAGCGAATGTATAATTCCTTTGTCCCTGATATCCCGAATGAACTCGAGGCATGGAACAGTCATCCTGTCAATGTTCATTCACTTCCTTGATCTCAGAGTAGACTGGAAGAGATATGTATGACATCAGTATCATATACTGATTCACACATGCGTGCACGCCTTTCTCAATCCTACTCATCAAGTGGCCATGGATATCAAACTCCCTCAGGAGGGACAAATCCCATATCTATCACTCACCCCTCAAAAGCCCCATGTGTCAAAGCCACCCAATCATCACCTTTATAACAACCCATGTTTCAGGACTGCGTTTGATGATGTCAAAGTGTGCCCAACGACATGTGTTGAGAGCAGTGATTTCAGGTCTAAGAATCACACTCACCACCATCACTATGAGTACTGACTGTGACTACCATCTCATGGTTCCATGTGTCAAACTCACGGTGGGTCTGTCTGGTACCTTGTTCTCTAACAAGTACCTATGTGTTTGGTTTGATATCTCTATATCATGACTAATGAGATTATGTCATCAACCAACACCACAATCTAGTCTTGTGTGTCATTGCTGTCTATCTACCTTCCATAATGACATCTGACTAGGGACATAACAAAAATGTACAAACTCTTAGCATTCGTATGATCTCATCGTTCAGGTCATGAACCTGAAGGCATACGTCATTGAGTACTGTCATTCTCTAGACATTCAATCTGTTCTATCACTATCTCATATGACTGAACCAGAAAGAATTGGAAGCTTGCCTTTGATGTTTATCAAATCAATCTTAATGTATCCCACCAATCATCCCATGATTGGCTCTCAGGGCATACATACCAACAGACTCCCACTTGCACTGCGAGCCAATCACCCATGAATCATATTCATAGTGATCTTCAAATATGTTCCACATGTTACTGTGCTGTAGTGCCAACATAGTGAGTAATGACAACACCTTGCCAAAGTCTGTACAAATTGCATGTCTCGCATCTCTTCGCTGTACGTCATACGTATGAGATGGAGTTGCCGTAATATGCGATCTAGTATTCCTTTGCTAACCTTTAGCCACATTGCATGATCAAGGATTCCAGACTTATCATCAATGAGTGGAATATAAGTTCATCCCATGAACTTTCAGATCCATATAGTATCCACTGTTGTTTACTAACACATAGATACTCGGCATTTCCCTTTTTAAATGGCTTTATTGGAACACTTCCAATTATCAACAAACTTTCACTTTTATACATCTTATGTATAATTTGTGATTAATTTTCTGTCCTTTCAGAAGTTCGCATCAATGTAACTCTTTACATCGAACTCTTCCTTATCTCCATAGAACTAGTACTTCACAAGCACTTATTAAGTTCTCATGGTATTCCAGTAACCCTTACTGGAAATAGACAGACATCCACTCGTCATGTCACACATATGAGTTATCAGGATGAGCACATCATATTGCCATGTCCTACATACAAGATGATGAATGCATTTTATTCTTTCCATGTCATACATGCAAGATAATGGGATTATTACATACATGATAGATCCATATCTATTCTTAGTGTTCCCATTCTTCATAAGAATTGGACACTTGGCCTTGGGATACTAACTCCATGTAACATGGACTAGTTTTCTCCCACTGAATCTGTGCATACTGAACACTTCAGTACAGATTGCCAATGTATGCTCTCTCTTTCCAGGTTAAGATATTTTCGAGAACTATCTCTATAGATCTCTATTCCTATCACATAGGAAACATCTCTATCTTCCTTAAAGATAATTTCCACATTCGGATTTCCAACCTAGAACATTTCCATTTCACATCAACATGTGGAATGTGAATACGCTCCCACTAAATCACAGATCCCTTCTTTATCTTTGACATATCAGTCAAACCCTTTGACTATATCATCAAAATAAAGATCCAATTTTGAGTTGCTTGTACTCAATCAATCACATTGATTAGTCCATTGTAACTTATAGACTTCATTTGCATTAGTGGATTCATAAACCTTATAGGCTGTGTCACGTACACATCCTGTTTTTATTCCTCATAGGAATGCGGTTTTAGTATCCATATGCCAAATGTCTTAGTCATTAAGTTGCAATCAACAAGCATCATCCTTCTCAAAATGTTATCCATGTGCCTTAACATTTAAGACTCATTTGCACTTATGGATATGATCCAATGAGTGCTACTATCAAGGTCATACCTTATGGTTCACATGGAAGTCATTTAGGATGTAATGGTTTTAAACCATAACTCAAGATTTGGTTCCTCATATTCATCTTGATAGTTGACTCATCACATGAACAACTCATCACATAGATAATTAAGGTGTATCTGTTAAAGATATAAGAACTCACAACCCTTGTGATTCTTAATTTCTTTTATTAGTGTGGGGTATTCTTTTATTAAGAAGAATTCAGTTATTTGATAATCATTCTCTAACTCCTTAGAGTATGATTCCTTCTTGATTCAGACATCACCATGCCTTAATCATGAGTTCACTATGATACAATATCATAATCACTCATAAGGATATCAAACATTTGGTCCAAGTATTTCATTCATTGATCTCATCAAGAATTAATACTTTACCAAAATTGTACTTCATTTATGATAATCTTGAACATTTCAAGACATTCATATTGGTATTTCTCTAAACACCATTTGAAGTATTAGCATTTATTCCAATAGGTATGTAAATACATCACATGTATTATACCTAATAGGATAATCACTCTCCCACTACATTAGTGAAGATTAATTAATCATGTCCAAGATATTCATGTCTCTTACTGGTCCTATAACCAAAAGAGTCTAGATTTATCCATCACATGGAAACTAGAAATGAATTTCTCATGATTAATGCTAATTAAATTGTTTGAGTTATCTATAACTTTTAGGTATCGTCTTATCTTATGCATATCAAATATCACAAGATAAATAAGGCATTGCCACAAAGATCATATCTTTATAAATTGAAACATCTCTTTATTAATTGCCATCATTGTCATACAATATGCAAAAAATAAAGTGTTTCTATCTATTGGCAAGTATGAAATAGCAGTTCATAACTGTATTACATGCCTTATTGGCTGAAAATAAACTAAAGTATTCCTATCTATAAAGGAAACACTTGCCCCAAGTAAGAATGCTTTACACTTTACATCTTGATATCATATATCTCAAAAAGTGTTACAAGTTTACTTTTCATGACACCTTTAAGTAGAGGTTTCAGTCGCCTCCTTCTTCTTTTGTTCTTCCAGGTAGAGAGGACAATTCCTTTTCCAATGTCCTGGCTTTTGACAATGGTGGCAATTTCCTTTCTTGGTCACGCCTCCCTTGGCCTTGAGAGCTGAAGATGGCTTGGACTCCTGGCTAGCTTCAGAACCTTTCTTAGCTTTGCCCTTGCGCTTGGACTTGCCTTTCTTTCTCGTGATCACCATCACGGACTTAGGCTTGTCCTTCTTCATTTGTAACTCAGCTGTCCTCAACATGCCCAACAACTCTGACAGTGGCCTATCAAAGTTGTTCATGTTGTAGTTCATCACAAACTGACTGTAAGATTCTGGCAACGATTGCAGTATCACGTCAGTAGCCAACTCTTGGCTCAGTGGAAATCCCAGTCTCTGCAGGTTCTCCACATACCCAATCATCTTGAGTGTGTGAGGACCAACTGGATCTCCTTCTGTCATGACGCACTTGAACAGTGCCCTAGAAACATTGTATCTCTCTTGCCGTGCCTGATCTTCATACATGTTCCTGAGATGCAGAATCATCTCTATGACACCCATGTTCTCATGTTGCCTCTGCAACTCATGGTTCATTGAACATAGCATCAAGCACTTTGCATCAATGGCATCATCAGAATGCTTCTTGTAAGCATCCCTTTCTGTCCTTGGTGCATTAGGAGCGGGTTCCTCTGGAATTGGAGTATCCAGGACATAGAGCTTACACTCTTGAGTGAGAACAATTCTCAATGTCCGATACCAGTCGTGGAAGTTTGTCCCATTTAGCTTGTCCTTGTCAAGGACCGATCGCAAAGAAAAGTTGTTGTTGTTTGTTGCCATTTGAACTACAAAAAGGAAAATATGCAATTTTAGTCCAAAACTCATTTTTGACTTATTTGATTGATTTGAAAGTTTGACGATATAATTAGGCCTTTAATTAATTATCGCTCCCACTATTTTACTTCAAATTGATAGCCCTCACCATCAATTCGGAAGATTACAGTGTACAACCTTCTAGTGGGCAAGATCCTTAAATCCTCTAAGTCATGGACCAGCTTGGGCTGTCATCCACAACATAGATCTCTCAGGTAGGCAACTTTTTCCAATTGCATCATATGCAACTCTTGATAAGATGTCATCTACAACTCCTTGCAATGATCATCTCCATGCCTCAAGGCGATAGATCCTATCTAGGTCACCTTGTTAAGTCCAACCCAAAGCGAACACGATGAATATGCACCCTGCTTGGGCAGACCCACACATTCATCCTTCACGCTTCCACGAGATAGACGGTGCACCACGCTTGGGCGTGCCCACACTTGGTCGATCAAGCTTTTCACGTGTGTCCCATTTGGAAGGCATCTAAAACTTAATATTTAATGAGGGATTTGGTTTTATATACATATACATATCCAATCACCACAATACATAGTACGTATCATATACATGCTATATCCCACAGAAAACATGCACAAAACGATAAAAGCGATGATTATGGCCATCCTAATGTGATTCCTCGAGCCAAGAGGAATCACGGTCATCTAGGTCAACATCACATGCAACCTGTACAAGATGAACTCGGTGCCTTGCCATCCGAGTTGATCAACTCATCACATGAATGATCTGTACTCTCCAGCCGGTCGTCTGGGTGCCACCAGCCGATCGGTTGGCTCCTCCAACCGATCGGTTCGCCTGGTCGTCGTGCATCTCGTCATGTCCGCCACCCGCTCGTCTCGCTCCCCGAACCGGTCATCAACCGATCGGTTCACTCCTTGAACTGACCGTCTGGAAGGTCAACCGATCAGTTCACTCCTTGAACCGATCGTCTGAGCAGTCGTCTTGATGTCCGCCGGTCTTTGACATAACAGGAAATAAAATCTATCCTATTTATTACATTGCTTTAAAAAAAGGGAAACCCCGAGTTACATTCGGGGGGAGCAAAGGTAGGAAAGAATCTCGAATTATTTCGAGTTACATCAGGAATAAGAGAGGGAAGATCGGTGCGCAGACCGAGATGCAAGCAACCACAAACAACCACACACAGATAGGGGTTTATAGGCCATAATCACGCTACACACATCCACCACAAAACTCATTTAAGGGCGACGCGTATCGAGTGCATTAATAATACATATCATATATGTAATTACGGATTTGTGGATTTAGGATTGGACATGCATAAAGCCGATATTATTCGCATCGCATGCAATAAATAAAGGAGACAAACCAAAATCGATCATATCGATATTCCTAAAACATAGAGCAGTTGATGTGGCTCTGATACTACTGTTTGGGTTTTAGGGGAGACAGAGAAGGCAGCGGAAACAAAAAAAAATTTCTCCCCAACCCATACCGAGGAAACGCGTCAACGTCTATATAATAGGAAAGGATAGTTTGCGGAATCATACCTTGTCCCGAGGCTTGCTCGGCGACAATACCTCACGCAATGCGCGGTCTTCAACTCCGGACTTCGACGGTGTCTGTGCAGCTCTTGGTCGCACCGGGATTGACAACTCCTACTCGAACCGGACTGTCAGATGACAGTTGTCCTCCTAAGCGGCAGTGTCCTCCCGCCTCTGTAGTAGTCCACACGGACCACCTGGAACTCCACTCTCCTTGTCCCACAAGGAAGTGGTAGGAGTCACACCCTCCTGTTGACGTACTAGTCGCCAACACGCTCTCCTGCCTCCTGTTGCAACTGCAGTTGTCCTTCCCTTGCTGCACCTCCCTTTTGCGGGAAGCACTTGCTCGGGATCTCTCAAGGTTACCAAAACCAGAGAGAACGACAACTTGCAGAGCAACTGGTTGCACTGAGCTGTACTTTGAGAAGCCCCCAATACCACTATATATATAGGAGAGTCATGGGATAGGGTTCTCCATCCCGGGCAATACGGGACTAAAGCAGGAGTAGAAGGGTTCAAGAATTTTCCACAAAAAGCAACCGGTTCGCAACTTGAAACGATCGGTTCACAACTGAACCGATCGGTTCGGCCATTGAGCCGATCGGTTGGACCTGAGCCGATCGTTTGGGGAACTCCAACCGATCGGTTGGTGCCCTGAACCGATCGGTTCATGGTCCTAATCCGGCTCAAAAAGACTTTCCTTGTTTCTTTCCCAATTGGTATCGAATACCAATATTATTCCCAATCGAATTGGGCAATTTGAAACCAAAGGAAAATCCTTGCCGACATGACTTTCCCAACTGGTCGGTTGCACCAATTGAGTCGATCGGTTCAACCCTTGAACCGATCGTTTCAACCTGAGCATGAGCCGATCGGCCTGGACACTCCAGCCGACCGGTTCAGCAACCTCAGCCGACCGGTTCATCACATGAGCTGATCGGTTGGGAGCACACGTTGGGCAAAATCAGTCAATTGCGATTTCAATCAATCCGATACTCCAATCAATGCGTCCAACACCTTGAACCATACGATATTGAGCCATCGACTGATTGAGTGTTTAATTGAACTACTAAACTCCTTTAGTAATTAATCTAAACATTGCTTTGTGGACAAAACTCCTCTTCCAGGTTAAATCCTATGTGTGTGACCCTGCAGGTCCATTTCATGTTGGCAGTGAAAGTCCATAACACTTATGACTTCACAAGCAAAGAGCGATGCCTAGTCACACATCAGTGCTACCCAAGTGAAAGTAGAAAGTTGGAGAACAACTTTCATCCTACAATCCGTGAATGGTGTTACAGCGAATGTATAATTCCTTTATCCCTGATATCCCGAATGAACTCGAGGCATGGAACAGTCATCCTGTCAATGTTCATTCACTTCCTTGATCTCAGAGTAGACTGGAAGAGATATGTATGACATCAGTATCATATACTGATTCACACATGCGTGCACGCCTTTCTCAATCCTACTCATCAAGTGGCCATGGATATCAAACTCCCTCAGGAGGGACAAATCCCATATCTATCACTCACCCCTCAAAAGCCCCATGTGTCAAAGCCACCCAATCATCACCTTTATAACAACCCATGTTTCAGGACTGCGTTTGATGATGTCAAAGTGTGCCCAACGACATGTGTTGAGTGCAGTGATTTCAGGTCTAAGAATCACACTCACCACCATCACTGTGAGTACTGACTGTGACTACCATCTCATGGTTCCATGTGTCAAACTCACGGTGGGTCTGTCCGGTACCTTGTTCTCTAACAAGTACCTATGTGTTTGGTTTGATATCTCTATATCATGACTAATGAGATTCTGTCATCAACCAACACCACAATCTAGTCTTGTGTGTCATTGCTGTCTATCTACCTTCCATAATGACATTTGACTAGGGACATAACAAGAATGTACAAACTCTTAGCATCCGTATGATCTCATCATTCAGGTCATGAACCTGAAGGCATACGTCATTGAGTACTGTCATTCTCTAGACATTCAATCTGTTCTATCACTATCTCATATGACTGAACCAGAAAGAATTGGAAGCTTGCCTTTGATGTTTATCAAATCAATCTTAATGTATCCCACCAATCATCCCATGATTGGCTCTCAGGGCATACATACCAACAGACTCCCACTTGCACTGCGAGCCAATCACCCATGAATCATATTCATAGTGATCTTCAAACATGTTCCACATGTTACTGTGTTGTAGTGCCAACATAGTGAGTAATGACAACACCTTGCCAAAGTCTGTACAAATTGCATGTCTCGCATCTCTTCGTTGTACGTCATACGTATGAGATGGAGTTGCCGTAATATGCGATCTAGTATTCCTTTGCTAACCTTTAGCCACATTGCATGATCAAGGATTCCAGACTTATCATCAATGAGTGGAATATAAGTTCATCCCATGAACTTTCAGATCCATATAGTATCCACTGCTGTTTACTAACACATAGATACTCGGCATTTCCCTTTTTAAATGGCTTTATTGGAACACTTCCAATTATCAACAAACTTTCACTTTTATACATCTTATGTATAATTTGCGATTAATTTTCTGTCCTTTCAGAAGTTCGCATCAATGTAACTCTTTACATCAAACTCTTCCTTATCTCCATAGAACTAGTACTTCACAAGCACTTATTAAGTTCTCATGGTATTCCAGTAACCCTTACTGGAAATAGACAGACATCCACTCGTCATGTCACACATATGAGTTATCAGGATGAGCACATCATATTGCCATGTCCTACATACAAGATTATGAATGCATTTTATTCTTGCCATGTCATACATGCAAGATAATGGGATGATTACATACATGATAGATCCATATCTATTCTTAGTGTTCCCATTCTTCATAAGAATTGGACACTTGGCCTTGGGATACTAACTCCATGTAACATGGACTAGTTTTCTCCCACTGAATCTGTGCATACTGAACACTTCAGTACAGATTGCCAATGTATGCTCTCTCTTTCCAGGTTAAGATATTTTCGAGAACTATCTCTATAGATCTCTATTCCTATCACATAGGAAACATCTCTATCTTCCTTAAAGATAATTTCCACATTCGGATTTCCAATCTAGAACATTTCCATTTCACATCAACATGTGGAATGTGAATACGCTCCCACTAAATCACAAATCCCTTCTTTATCTTTGACATATCAGTCAAACCCTTTGACTATATCATCAAAATAAAGATCCAATTTTGAGTTGCTTGTACTCAATCAATCACATTTTATTGTCCATTGTAACTTATAGACTTCATTTGCATTAGTGGATTCATAAACCTTATAGGCTGTGTCACGTACACATCCTGTTTTTATTCCTCATAGGAATGCGGTTTTAGTATCCATATGCCAAATGTCTTAGTCATTAAGTTGCAATCAACAAGCATCATCCTTCTCAAAATGTTATCCATGTGTCTTAACATTTAAGACTCATTTGCACTTATGGATATGATCCAATGAGTGCTACTATCAAGGTCATACCATATGGTTCACATGGAAGTCATTTAGGATGTAATGGTTTTAAACCATAACTCAAGATTTGGTTCCTCATATTCATCTTGATAGTTGACTCATCACATGAACAACTCATCACATAGATAATTGAGGTGTATCTGTTAAAGATATAAGAACTCACAACCCTTGTGATTCTTAATTTCTTTTATTAGTGTGGGGTATTCTTTTATTAAGAAGAATTCAGTTATTTGATAATCATTCTCTAACTCCTTAGAGTATGATTTCTTCTTGATTCAGACATCTTGGTTTTACAACAGTGGGTATATCTTGGTTTTATTTGATTTACCACTAAAACTACAAACCTAACTACGTATTGATTATAATAATTTTCAAAGTAAATCAAACTGTTAACTATTCCAAAACCAGGTCAAACTACTAATTTGGAGCTTAGTTCATTTTGTCTGGTTATAAACTAGTACATTCGAGATTATCAAGTTTTTTTATTAGATTTTCACGGACAATGGAAAAAAATTAATAAACTTTTACATTGACCAATTATCAAGTTTTCTACCAACTCATCAAATTCATTTCCTTACTTTGAGCAAATTTATACAAAAAAAATTTGAATAGATTTACAGATAGAGACAATTGAGTAAGGTTGCTAGGGCACAAGAAATATGTAGCTGCAAAACGAACATAAAGTAAAAAAGAATTGGATAATATAAGAGGCAAAAATATGGGTTAGTGGCTTAAATGAATGTGAAGTGAACGGTTTTTTTTTAAGAAGGGTGGATTTTGAAAGAAAAAAATTCAACCTGAAAAGATGAAGATAAGAAAAAAAAACTACCAATCAATAGTATGTTGTGGTATTCTAATATAATAGCATGCCATTTAAGATAGACTCAAACAGAGGGCACATATAACTACGACATCCCATTCTAAACACCCTCTCAATGCTCATATGTATCATTATATAGGGTTATGAATTATGCTTCCGAACCAGTGAACCCGATACTATCCTTCCTGAAAAATTGGTTCCGATTTCTATTTTTGACACTTTATGTTGGTTTTGTGTTTCGATAAACTGATCAAAATTTGGTTTCAGGTTAGTTCTTGGTTCTAATTTCTAAAATCTAGAGTTTAGACAAATCCAAGTTCGTATCAGTTCCGTGTTAGAATGGTAAAATGCCTATGTCATGTAAAATTAGAACTTTGACATGTGTAGCTTATAAATTCTAATTTTGATAAATTTTGGTCGAATACAAGCCGATTAAAACTCGGTCTCTGGGTAGTTTCCGATTTCTGACTTAAAATATTCGAGTCAGTTTCGGTTTCTGAATCTAACCATACAACTTGGTTTCGGATTTGGATAAAGTGATTAAAGTCGGTTCCAGTTCTAGTTGTCACACACAATCTACTTCTAATCTTTCACAGAGCACATACTTCGCATTTTAACAACTCTACTATTATAAAAAGAACTGTTGATACTGTGTAAGTTTTTCACCTTTTCGTTTATCTCATTTAACGGCCCTTCTGAAAACCCGCCTAAGTCACAGGCCAGTGTCGAAAGTCATTATTAGTTTCTCTACAAACAGATAATTCGCTCCTAAAGTAACTTACAGAGAAATGTTGATAATCATAATAAAATATAAAAAACAATATGAGAATTTCCATCAAAATAATTAAATCATGATAAAATATAAGAAAAACCAATATGAGAATTTCCATCAAAATAATTACCTTCCTAACATCTCGGTCCCAGAATATATATTACAGTTAATCTATCTCTACATGCTTGTCAGATGTATGTTTTCAAGTAATAAAACAAAAGCTCAGCAATTGTGTGATTGGTGTTTGGTTTATAGCCAATTCGCAGGCTATCCTAACCATTGTGGGGTTGCCGCAGTGTAATGCGGCCTAGTAGTTACGGAAGGCTCTGCCAAATGGATCCTTCAACTGTGTCTACTAGAAGATATCTGATAAAATTGGATTAGCGTGGTTCCTACGGATACGTACGAGCAAACCAAAATGAAAGTTTTATCAAATGTAGTACCTGATAAAATAATATCTACGATCAGAACTAGAAGGGATCGAGTGATCAGGGGCTATCTGCCGTATCCCAAGTAATTTGCATAACTACAATCAGAAGAACTAGAAGGGACCGAGCGAGAAAGCAGGAACCCTAACAATATGTAACCCGATCAACCCGCCAGAGTTGTTGCATGCACGCTGAACACTAACATCGGTGACAAGCAGGGTTTCAAAGGGCGTTGCTTCCGAAAAGGAAGCGAGTATAATGGAGGCTTATAGCAGGATGGTATACTAAAATCTCCTAGTAACAGTATTACCAAATCAAAACAGATAAAGTTTCAAACAATAGAAAAAGTAATCGTGGCAAAAGTTATGTATTAGATTGTTCACGCAAGAAAGGGTCTTCCATGTACAATTATACTCCGACCAGGAAGACATGAGATGGCGATACATCATTGCTGCCTTTTCACCTGACGGGCTTGGATTCGAAACCCTAAGCAGTGAAGAACTCAGCCTAGATCGCTAAAACTAACAATGACCAAAAATATGATCCAGGCTCAATAGAGCCTTCAGTACGTGGAGAAAGGAAAGGAAGGAGATTAAAGGTGCCACAGATATTATTCAATACTCACTGCACGAAAAGCATAACATTTCCGCACCAAGGGCACACGCTGCTCCTCTCCATCCACTCGTACACGCATGCGAGATGGAAGTGGTGAGTGCACTGAAGAAGAATCTTCGGGTTGTCCGAGCAGTAATCGTCCAGGCATATCATGCAGCAGTCGTCGTCTTCGGGTTCATCAACCGATGGTTTCAAGACTGAACTCTGCGTGCCATTCGTCTCCACGGCCGTCTTCGTGTGCTTGTTATTCTCGGGAACCGGCGATGAGTTATTAAGCGCCCTTACCGCATCTTCAGGCTCATCGTCGCCGGCAGCCGGAGGCTGTTTATCAGAAGTGCCGATGATGTCCATGGTCTTACTGTTGGCGGTAGTGGTTCCTGCAGAGGCATCGTCAACCGTGGTACTAGTCCGGCAAACAAAGGGCAGCGGTTTCGGCGGAGGACGGAAGGTGTTGTAGTCGTCGTCGTCCACTTCTGGTCTCTTCTTGGGGAGGAAACAGGATAGCAGGATGCCCATAGTTAGATGTAAAGACGCGTGTATGTGTGTGATAAAATAATGTAAACACGATGGTATGTTAGGTATATATCATCAGTCCATTGAGATATGGTATAAACTAGAAAGAGCCAATGGCGAACAAGGACGCCCTTCGACTCGGAGTCAAACACCCCCCTTCTCCACGCCGCGATAGGTTTAAATCCGACGCCCGACGATCTTGCGTGATCTGCTCTCTTCCCGTCTTACTCGCTTTGGGAGTTTCAATTCTCTTATGGACTCCCAACAAACCAAACCCCATCTAGCCAGCTTGATCTGATTCAAAATTATCTGAACTAGCCAGCTTCTACTCTACTCCCTTTCTATAGCAAGCCAACATTAAACCCTCCATTGATATTTGCAATGCGTTCATTTTTTTATCGCTTAACATTTTGAGCACTACATTCAAAGTCGTGTAGGTCCTTTTTGAAAGCGTCTCTTTATATATGATATAGTAGACATTCTTTTATTTCAATTACAGAACTTGCTAACAATAACAAAAATCCTACTAGTGTTAGAAGAGGCATTCTTCACAAACATTCGACGATTAAAGTGGAATAAGGAATAATGACCGATACCATGAACCAGAAATGCGGTAACTAACATGTGTGCATGTTATGCTCTGCCTAGTAGACTAGGTAATGATTATAATCATTGAACATGAATAAGAAAAGCACCCCGGACTAGTTTATATAAAATAACAAAATTTAAATAATGTGGAAATGTACTACAGAAATTTAGGATCACACATAAACATCTTCAAGACTTGCCTTAGAGGATGGACGGATCCGGCCACATATTTGGACATCTTGCACCAACTGGAATACAACACATCTAGAGACATCATATGGGTTTGGGACTTCGATATGCCACCAAAGAAGCGTATAATTTTTTTTTACATTCATAGGACATATTAGAAACTACAAGATTATGGCAGACTAGATGTCCGCCCAAAATACACATCTTGATTTAATTGATATGTTGTGATAAAATACATACTGACATGATGATGAGAAACAAAGGATTCCAGGGACCATCCAGACGTTCACTATGTTACGACTATGAAGAAACTGCCCATCACCTCTTCTATGGATGTCATACATCCAGACAGACCTGGACACGCTTCACCACATCTACCACCATTCTAGCTCATCCTATCCACAATACCTTTCATTGACTTCAAAAGACTAGAAGCAAGATTGATAGATACAGGAAACACGACACATTGAATAGTGCTATCTTGTGGACCTTATGGATATCATGAAATAAGTATTTTTTTAACAATCACAAACTATCAATTCCGCACTTACACTAACAGGTTGATACCTACTATCACGATTTCCTATTTTGCAGGATGCAACGGAGACAGAGCACACAAGGAGTCATACAACCAAATAGTTGAACCAAGAATCCCCAGAGCACAGATAGACCTCCCTATCAAAGGTGGTGGAGAAAACTAAGAACATCTACACATTTTGCATTATCAAGTAGATCACAGGGTTGTTATCTCACATTAGGGTGCCCCGCCCATTTTGATGACATAATGTAATGATATTATAAACTCTCTAGCCTAGACACTTGGGATTACACCCCTGGTGTTTATATCCCTTTATATTTTCATCTTGAATCCATGCACCAACTACATGTATCCTTGGCTTATCACGGTTGTATGAGCCATTATTAATATATATATGGAATGCTTATCTAAAAAAATTGTTATCTTTTAAAAATAAATGAAAAAATGTGTGTGAAAGTGTAAGAGAAGTGTATGTGTCAATTATAGTGAGGGGAAAGGAAAACAAAGGGAGAAAAAAATATATTAACAAGCATTGTTGGATTACATTTGCATTAGGATCGTCAATGGGGAGGGTAAGGTCTTACCCTTACCCTTACCCTTACTCACTGAGAGTGGCGGGTAACGATATGGATAATTCCCCACTCCACCAATATTCTTATCCTTCCCTTATTGTTACCTTCTTACCCACAGGGTAAACGGAGAGAGTAAGGGTGAGGTGAGGAATTTATATGTATTCTAAAATTGTGCACTAAAATCAACAATAATAGGTTGTCTAATATATTTATATATTTAAATGAGATATCAAAATGCTCAAGAATGACTATTAATTATTCATAACGATTTTAAGTAACCTTATACATCATTATGCACATAGTTTGTGTCGTATTAAAATGCAATCAAGGCAATGATTGTTGCATATACGATTAGTAGTATGGCTAATATTGGTGTATGAACAAATAGATCTCATCAATAAGAAAAACACTAATACATTAAAACAATATTACACGATGAAGCATCACTAAAAGTTTTCTTTACAAACATACATGACTTATACCATCCAAAATATTATTGTATACAAAATAGATTAAGCAAAAATGAAGTAGAAAACACCACGAATATATCAAATTTGTATTTATAATTAAATTTTGTTCTTATAAACTTGTGTCTTTCAACTTCAGGCTTTGCATTATAACTGTTCAAATAAGCCCCAACAACATTCTAAAACATCATACCAAAAAGTATCAACTAGCACATAAACTAGAAAATGTCATTGTTTCTTACATGTTGGCCTTACACCTCCAATGGTTATCTATACACAATAAAATTAGCTACACAAAAAGTAGATAAGAATATCATGTATTCTATTAAATGATGTCCACATAATATTGAATATTTCATAGACTTAAACAACACAATGACAATATATTAAGATATTATATATAAATATTAGCGGGTAGCAGGTTAGAGGGTATGGGTAATGCCTTACCCTTATGCTTACCCACTAATGTAGTAGGTTAGTGGGTAGTGGGTAGGTGCGTAGAGGGTAAGAAAATCTTATACCATTACCCTTCCACTACAGAGTATGGGTATAGGGTAAACAGTTCAACCCTTACCCATTGACATCCCTAATTTGGATAGAGAAAGTGGAAGGAAAGGAAAAATGGTTAGGGATGTAAATGGGTAGAGTAGGGTAGGGTAAAGGCTTATTCTTATCTTTATTGTGTCAAAATTGTCAGGTGACCGATAGGGTAATTTTCCATTCCCTAAAAACCTTTACCTTACAGTTACCCACACTCATTTACCCATTGGATAAATGGGTAAGATAACAGATGAAATGGGTAAAGTAACATGAATATAAATATATGATATTTCAATGTTAATTTCATATTATATTCTCTACATCAAATAAGACACTCCTAAAACTAATCTTAGACAATAATAAATACATTTTTGCTGATATACTCTAATAATGATATCAAATCTGACATTTTGTTATGAACAAGGTCTAACTTTTTAATACATTATTTCCTATCGAGTAATTAATTTTTCTCTCTAACATATGATAATAAAAATTGTGACATGCTACCCATTATTTACTATTATTTTGGGAATCATATTAGTGCAAACTAAGAAAATTTGATGTTGTTTGTTGAGGTTTTTTGTAGGCATTAATACATGCATAACAATATTAAATTATTAATTGAATATTACACTAATGGGTAAATGGGTGAAGAGGGTAGGGTAAAGCTTCTCCCTTACCCTACCCTCTTTAGACGTGGGTAAAGTGGGTAAAGGATAAACGAGCAATGGGAAAAAATATACTTACCCTTACCCTACCCTAAGGGTATAAGTGATGGGTAAATGGGTAATACCCTACGCATTTACAACCCTAGAAATAGTGCAAAAGAAAATAAATTAGATGGGTATGAGAATGAAGTGAGAAGTGAAGGGAAATTTTTTGAAATTTCTTGAAATAATTTATTTTTTGGTTTGACTAAATTGGTTGATTAATAAAATATAGAAAAATCATCAAGATTTATGACATAAACAAAATGTTCGAGGGAAATAAGTAATGACATAGATATTATTCAATGAAATAACTAATTCTCTAGCATAACTTTTATTCAGAAGGAAATAGGTTTGTGCAAGAACCTATTTATGACAACTTGACTTTATCTCCCTTCTAATGTACTTGTTTTCTCTCTTCTAATGACACTTTTACTCCATTAGATGCCAATTTCACATTTTGAGTATCTTGATGACCCAAGTTGATCTTATGTTCCAATGTGTGACACTATTTTGCATAATTAACTTAAGTTTCAAGTTTCTTATGTCTCACCTCTTTGAAAATACAATTGATACTCATTAGGATGCTC
Source organism: Alisma plantago-aquatica (assembly GCA_963693085.1). NCBI lineage: Eukaryota > Viridiplantae > Streptophyta > Magnoliopsida > Alismatales > Alismataceae > Alisma > Alisma plantago-aquatica. Next base: position 1,732,853,659 of record OY856409.1, on the reverse strand, counting down.
TCTGGTAACTCTAAGGTATATCGTGTTTTGGAGGATTAAGTTACAAAACCAATGTCACTAAATCATCTAGATCGAAGTTATGAAGCCCATGTTATGACCCAGTATGTTACCTTTATCTATTTTGCTTTTAACTATATCAAATCCTTTGAATATGTTTTTGGGTTTCCTCATGATTTGTAAGCCCAAAGTGTTTGGGTGTGGACTAGTCGCATTACACACACCTTTTGATAAGCCAAGAATCTATTGGACTTAGCACCACCAATCATGAGTGAAAAACAATAGAGAGGGGGTGAATAGGGTTTTATGATAATTTTAAAAATTATTTAAGTAAACAACCACAAAAAGATTTGAAAAGGAGGCAAGGTGTTTAGAGTGGTTCTATCCTTAGGAAAAACTAAGGGAGTCAATCCACTACCCAATTGTTTGCAATTGGGATTTTGAAAGCACTTGTATATTATTACCTTTTTGGAGGATGTTACATAAGATACAAGTACCTTCCCAACCCTTAGGATAGCCTTCACCTAGAAGTAGTCTCACCAACCCTGAAGCTACCTTCCTCTTGAAGTAACTTCAAGCTCCCCCTTGAAGTAGCCTTCCGCTTGAAGTATCTTCCCATTGAGATAGTAGCCTTCTTGAAGTAATCCTAAGTCCACCGAGCTACCTTCAACACCTAAAGAAGCTCCAACAACCTCTTTTTTGCAGCCTCCAACCTAGGAGTAGCAAAGGAGAATACAAAGCAATAAGCAGGAACAAGAAAGAAGTAGGAAGACACACTTTACCACTTTAGCACAATGCTTGAATCCTATATCAAGCGTTTTGATCTCCTATATAATGTGAATGAATGTGAAAGTGTAGTGGGTAGGATATGCTAGCCTATAGGACATGAAATCTCAGCTAATGGAAATGTTTTGCAAGTGAAGGATTTCTCAATTTCTCATAAGAGTTTATTCTCAATTGCAGGTATGTGTGCTCAACTGATTTTGGGTGTCCTAAGGCATGCCCTATTTATACGAATTGCTTACAAGGTTCTAGGGACGTTCTAGACACTTTTTAGGATGTTCTTAGTGCTCAACTAGCCATTAGGTATCAACTAATTACATTGTAACAGCTAGTTGATTAATTCTGAAAAGTGCAGTCAGAACCTTTCTCAGTCGAGAAGTTTGTCGACTGAGTGTCTCTCGGTCGAGAACTTCATTGACTGAGGGAAAGTCTGGAGTAAGTGTATTGCAACGTTCAACTCAACTCCCAACCAATTTTTCCCACCAAGTCTAACGGCTATAGAACCTGCTTGAAGGATAGACTCAGGTGATTCTCAGTCGAGAAGATGTTTGACCGAGTGTGTCTCGGTTGAGAAGTAGTTCAACCAAGGGAGTCCCTATTTTAGTGTATCTAGACATGTACTAAGTGTATGTATCAAAGTGCCATTGTGATGCTATCATAGGGGATGACCTATCTCAGTGTTGTGAGTGGATAGGGAAGATCTAAATGCTTGATTTACATGATATCTAAGTACTCGTACATTATATATTTGTACAAGTTTACATTTGATTACAATCATAAAAAATAAGGCAATTTGAGCATATAGATCTTCCAAGCTTAGCTATCCACCACCTTGAATTCTTATTCCTGAAATACTCAAGTAGCCCATTAGATCCACAAGAATGAAATGTTTGTCATTTTCAAAACAAATGGATTTTGATGATGTCCATTTAGCCAACAATCTCCCCCTTTTTGAAGATGACAAACATTTCTAAATATAAATTAAATAATCTTAAATCATATTGAGTTTCATACCTGAAGTTTACCTTGTGTATACCTTCTCTTGTGTATGGAATATGTGCTTATTATTCCCAAAGAAGTGTGGAACATAAAATCCAACACTTTAGGGAATGTAGCAACATTTGATGTGAAGCCAAGAGAGTATGTATGAAACTCATTGATTGAGTATTTAAGATTTATATTATTTCTCCCCCTTTGTCATTTCAAAAAGATAAATGTTAAAAACATGTTTTAAGACTCCCCCTTAATTAGTTCTCCCCTACAATATGATAATTAAAAGAGCTAAAAGATGTCCATTTACAGCCAAAATGTAAGGATCAGAAAAACAAACTGATTTTAAGAAGGAGAAGTACAAATGTCAAAGAAAACATCTTATAAAGGAGTGATAAGTAATTTCTTTCTTATGTTATTAAATTGATCCAATGGAAGTGGTTTTGTGAAAATATCAGCCAATTGATCTTCCGTATCAACATGATGAAGGGATATATGTTTTTTAGAAATATGATCCCTTAGAAAATGATGGCGGATTTCAATATGTTTGGCACGGTTGTGTAGAATAGGATTATGTGCCAAGTTTATAGCACTTGTATTATCACAATCGATAGGTGTGGATGAAAATATAAAACCATAATCATTTAAAACTTGTTGCATAAAAAGCACTTGAGAACAACAAGATCCAGCTGCCATATATTCAACTTCAGTGGTAGAAAGGGTAACTGTGTTTTGTTTCTTGCTAAACCACGATACTAAGGATTGTCCTAATAAGAAACAATTTCTACATGTGCTCTTTCGGTCAAGTCGACAACCAGCGTAATCGACATCGGTATAAGCTTTCAAATCCAAAGAATGTCCTTTAGGATACCATAAACCATAGTTTGTAGTGCCAGCTAAGTATCTTAGAATCCTTTTAACACCTTGAAAATGAGTTTGCATGGGTTTTGATTGAAATCTAGCACAAAGTCCAACAGAAAACATGATATCCGGTCTAGAAGCAGTTAAGTAAAGCAGACTACCAATCATGGCCCTATACAAAGAATCATCAATAGGTTCCCCATTTTCATCCTTGTCAATTTTAGTAGAAGTGGCCATTGGTGTGGTAGCCTATTTGTAATGTTTCATTCCAAAACATTTTAAAAGTTCATTTGTATACTTCTCTTGGCTTATAAATATCCCAGCAGGCATTTGCTTTATTTGAAAACCAAGGAAGAAAGTTAATTCTCCCATGAGACTCATTTCAAGTTCCTTTTGCATAATATCACTAAATTGTTTACATAAGAATTCATTTGATGCACCAAAGATAATATCATCAACATAAATTTGAACAACTAGAAAGTCGGATTCATGTGTTTTGAAAAATAAGGTCGAATATGAATTTCCAATTGAAACACTATTATCAAAGAGATAATTTTTGAGCATTTCATACCAATTTCTAGGTGCTTGTTTTAACCCAGAAAGCACTTTCTTAAGTTTATATACATGATCATCTTTAACAAGAATTTCAAAACCAGGTGGTTGGGCAACATATATGTCCTCTTGTATTATTCCATTTAGAAATGCACTTTTTACATTCATTTGGAATAGTTTGATGTCTTTGTGGGCAGCTATAGCTAGTAGCATTCTAATAGCTTCAAGTCTTGCCATTGGTGCATAAGTTTCATCAAAGTCTATTCCTTCTTGTTGATTGTACCCTTGTGTTACCAAACTAGCTTTATTTCTTACTACTTCCCTGGCTTCATTCAATTTATTACGAAAAACCCACTTAGTTCCAACAATGGTTTTATCTTGAGTTTTAAGAACTAAGTCCCATACATCATTCTTAGTAAATTGATTTAATTGTTCTTGCATGGCCATTATCCAATAGTAATCTTTTAGAGCTTCAGTTACCTTCTTGGGTTCAATTATAGATACAAATGCCATATTTGCAACATCCCTAAAAGAGGAACTGGTTTTTACTTTATCATTAGGATTCCCAATGATTAGTTCTTGAGGATGATCTTTTATTAGTCTAGGAATGGGTTGTTGTGTCTGAATTTGTTGATCATTTTCAGCATTTTGATCATCTTTAAGTTGATATGGTAAGATCTTCAATTTGATGAGTAATATCAACTATGTCATTATTTTCAACATTTTTTTTAGTTCTTCATGAAAAGTAATGTGAATGGATTCTTCAACTTTTCTAGAGATGGTGTTGTAAATTCTAAATGCTTTTCTAGAAGATGAATATCCTAACAAAAAGGCTTTTTGTGATTTAGAGTCAAATTTGTCTCTATCATCTTTTCTATTTAAGATATACCAAGTTGAGCCAAAAGTGTGAAAATAATCAACCCTTGGTTAAAAATGAGTTCATATGGTGTTTTCTTCAAATGAGAGTGTATGGTTACTCTATTTAGCACATAACAAGCTGTGTTTACGGCTTCAGTCCAAAAAAATTTAGATGTATTATGTTCAAGCATCATAGTCGTAGTCATTTCTTATAAGGATCTATTCTTTATTTCAACTATGCCATTTTGTTGTGGAGTGTGTGGAGCTGAAAAATTGTGAGTGTAACCTTGAGCTGTGCAAAATTCTTCAAATGTATGATTCTCAAATTATCCACCATGATCACTCTTAATTGTACATATTTTATTTTGTAGTTGATTTTCAATCTTTAAGCAAAATTGTATGAACACTTGAATAGTATCATCTTTATTTGCAAGAAAATGAACCCATGTATATCCACTATAGTCATCAACAATAACAAATCAATATCTTTTTCCACAAATTGATTGGGTTCTCATAGGTCCAAATAAATCCATATGAATGAGTTCTAATGATCTATTAGTGTTGAGCATGTTTTTGGGTTTAAATGAAGCTTTAGTTTGTTTACCCAAAGTACATGGTTCACAATTTTCAGATTGATCAAAAGATAGCTTAGGCAAGCCACAAATAAGATCATATTTAACTAACTTTTAATAACATGTGAACTAGCATGACCTAATTTTCTATGCCATAATTGTAGAGAATTATCTTTTGCAAGTAAGCATTTTCCAACTACAGATTGCATAGAGTTAGGTCTAAGAATATATACATTTCTAATTCTTTTTCCTTCATACAATGCATTGGTAGTGTTCTCTACTAGTAACTTTTTGTAATTTTTATTGAATAAAACATCATATCCACTATCACATAGTTGACTGACACTTATTAGGTTATGGTGCAAACCATCAACAAGTAAAATAGTTTTTATTTCAGGGTTTGTACCAATATTACCTATTCCAACAATTTTTCCTTTACCATTATCTCCAAAAGTGACTGTTACGCTTTTCTTTTCTTCAAATGTTTGAAAGGCCTTTTTTTTGTTGGTCATATGCTTAGAACATCCACTATCAACCACCCAATCCTGCTAAAGAGATAGATTTAGGTACCCATGTGATGGTCCTCTTTGGTTAGAGTCATTTAATAACAAAACGAAATATGATTACATAATTGAACAATTGAATGTTTTAAGCTAAACAGAACTACATTCGGTCGACAAATACTTCGACCGAAGTGTGTATTGGTTGAACATTTTGTCGACTGAGAGTGTTGTTGTTTCACTGGTTGAAACATGAGATTTCTTGGTCGACGATTTTCTCGACCGATGTTGTCTCGATCGGAGATTTGCTTGATCGGGATTGTTACTATTTTTATAGAAGATTTCAGATTTGATCAGGTATTCCCTCGGTTAAATACTTTCTTGACCGAGGAGAGTCTCGATCGAACTATTTGTCAACCGAGGTTGTTTCTGTTTGTTTTCAGCAATATTTTTATGTTAGTTTGAGCTTAAATCATTGTAACATGCTACGGTACCATTCTATTTAGTTGAGATAAGAAATTAAAATATTCAAATGAGGTTTTAGGTCAAATCTCAACTTAATCATATTCAAATTTTCTAAGTTTGGGGTCTTGGAACCCAAACTACTCCAACATCCTTTTTCTTGTATGGGCATGAAAAAGAATAGTGTCCAAGGTACAAGCAATAGTGACAACACATGGAATCAATTTCATTTCTCTTTCTAAGATTTTGAGTTGAGTTGTTCTTGGGTACATACATGATCTTGGTTTTGGGTGCTTGTGTTCTCCTAGGTTTAGGTTGATAAGATTTTTGTTTTGGAATATATCCTAAACCTCTCCTTCCAATATGACCAGAAGAATTCTGTAGGATCTTATCAAGAACATCATTATTTCTCAAGCTACTAATTTCTTTTTGTAATTTAGCAATGTCATCCATTTTCCTTTTGATATCTAACTTTTCTTGGTCTAGATCAGATGATAAAGCATCTTTTTTTTTAACAATAGCATCACAATCTAGATGAGTACATAAGATAGGTTGAGTCTGAAATATTTAGTTTTGCAAGCAATTCAATCTTTTCTTGAGAAAGAAAATCATAGTTTGTTTCTAGAGTAAGCAACTTCATATTGCAATCATTGAAAGATGATTTCATGGTAGAGTTTTCAAAAATGATACTTTCCTTTTCAATAGCTAGACCATTTAATTTAGCATACAAATCCTCATTAGTTTTAGTAATTTTCTTTAGTTTCTTTTTGCAATCAATATATTTGTCATGTGTATCTTGAAGACTAGCGATTAGATCTTCTTTTAGCAAATAAAAAAGGCTTACCTCTTGTGAACCATCACTATCATCTTATTTGGCCATGAGACCCTCCACGTTCTCTTCTCCACTCTCACTATCACTTGACTCATCCCATGCAGCTTTGTATGCTTTTTCTCCCTTCTTCTTGGATGAGCTTTTCTTACCCTTCTTTGCTTTAGGACATCCATTCTTAAGATGTCCCTTCTTTCCACATTCAAAACACCTAGGAGAGGAAGAAGAAGAGGAATCAATAACTTTTTTATATTTCAATCTTCTATATTTCTTACCATTTACAATTAGAGCTTCTTCTCCCTGATCTCCATCACTGGTCTCATCACTTTCTTGAGTGATAACCTTTGTAGCCTTTAGAGCCATGTCTTTCTTTCTTCCTTGTTGAATTTCATGATCCCATCTTTCTTCCTCCTCCAAGGTTGCTTCATGTGCTTCTATGTTTCCAATGAGTTGCTCCATCCTTAGTCAGGTGAGGTCATTGGCATCTTCAATTGCAATTACCTTAGGCTTGTACTTGGGAGTAAGAGACCCAAGAATTTTAGACACTTGATCCTCTTCACTAATGGCTTTACCTAATGCATTCAAACCATTAACAATAGAAGAAAACTTTGCATACATTTCACTAATAGACTCATTTGGTTCAATACAAAATTGTTCAAACTTTTGTTTACGCATACTAATTTTGGAGTTCGTTACTTGAACAGTTCCCTCATAAGTAATAGAGAGTCTATGCCATATTTCATATGCAGTTTCACAATTTGATATTCTAATAAACTCACCTACAGAAATCGAACAATAAAGGATACTTACATCTTTTTCATTCAATTGGGCTAATTTTACCGTATTTGCATCCCATGTAGCATACTCCGTTTGAGGAAGAGTGTAGGTATTTGAAACCATTCTCCAAAGATCCCAGCTGATCCCTTGAAAATAGAATTGCATCCTCCTCTTCCAATAGTTGTAGTTGGTGTCATCAAATGATGGAGTTCGAGGTATAAGTGTTCCTTCCAAGTTGAGGTTGTTTAGTACTCCATCACCCATTTTCTTCAAGACTTTTTAAAGTTACTTGAAGCCTTCTTTGGTACCAATTGAAAAAAAACTAGAGGTGGGGTGAATAGGGTTTTATGATAATTTTAAAAATTATTTAAGCAAACAACCACAAAAAGATTTGAAATGGAGGCAATGCGTTTAGAGTGGTTCCACCCTTAGAAAAAACTAAAGGAGTCAGTCCACTACCCAATTGTTTCCAATTGGGATTTTGAAAGTACTTGTATATTATTACCTTTTTGGAGGATGTTATATAATATATAAGTACCTTCCCAACCCTTAGGATAGCCTTCACCTAGACGTAGTCTCACCAACCCTGAAGAAACCTTCCTCTGGAAGTAACTTTAAGCTCCCCCTTGAAGTAACCTTCCTCTTGAAGTAGCTTCCCGTTGAGATAGCCTTCTTGAAGTAATCATAAGTCCACCGAGCTACCTTCAACACTTAAAGAAGCTCCAACAACCTCCTTTCTGTAGCCTCCAACCTAGGAGTAGCAAAGGAGAATACAAAGCAATAAGAAGGAACAAGAAAGAAGTAGGAAGATACACTTTACCACTTTAGCACAAGGCTTGAATCCTATATCAAGCGTTTTTATCTGCTATCCAATGTGAATGAATGTGAAAGTGTAGTGGGTAGGAGATTCTAGCCTATAGGACACGAAATATTAGCTAATGGAAATGTTTTGTAAGTGAATGATTTCTCAATTGCTCACAAGAGTTGATTCTCAATTGCAAGTATGTGTGCTCAAGTGAGTTTGGGTGTCCTACGACATGTCATATTTATAGGAATTTCTTACAAGGGTCTAGGGACGTTCTAGATAATTTCTAGGATGTTCTTAGTGCTCAACTAGCCGTTAGGTATCCACTAATTACATTGTAACAACTAGTTGATTAATTCTGAAAAGTGCAGTCAGAACCTTTCTTGGTCGAGAAGTTTGTTGAGCGAGTGTCTCTCGGTCGAGAACTTCGTCGACCAAGGGAAAGTCTGGAGTAATTGTTTGCAACGTTCAACTCAACTCCCAACCACTTTTTCCCACCAAGTCTAATGTCTAGAGAACCTGCTCGAAGGATAGACTCAGGGGTTTCTCGGTCAAGAAGATGTTCGACCGAGTGTGTCTCGGTCAAGAAGTAGTTCGACTGTGGGAGTCCTTGTTTTAGTGTCAAAGTGCCATTGTGATGCTATCATAGGGGATGACCTATCTAAGTGTTGTGAGTGGATAGGGAAGATCTAAACGCTTGATTTACATGATTTCTAAGTACTTGTACATTATATATTTGTACAAGTTTACATTTGATTAAAATCATAAAAAATAAGGCAATTTGAGCATATAGATCTTCCAAGCTTAGGGATCCACCACCTTGAATTCTTGTTCCTGAAATACTCAAGTAGCCTGTTAGATCTACAAGAATGATATGTTTGTCATTTTTAAAACAAAGGGATTTTGATGATGTCCATTTAGCCAACAAAAGGCCTTGTCTCAGCTAAGAACAACTGTTCGATGTGCAACCCTCAGATTGGACCCCTCATCCAATTGTTTTTAGATTGTATTTTACCTTTGTTGTATGGGCAACATTAGGATTTTCCCCTTGTACAAGCCTTCCCCTCTTCACACCATCCTTGTCCCCAATTTGGCCCTCTTTTTCCACACTCCACCCCCTCTTACTTTCTCTCTCATTTTCATACCTTCCTAGCTACTCATGTTACCCTCCATCTGCCAGCACTATTGGAAGGAAAATGTAACATCCCTGACCTGTGTTATGCCCTAACCCTGGAAGTTTTTGTTTAAGCAAGTTAATTATATCCTTGATTTTATCTTGTGGAAAGTAATTAAGGCTCAAGAGGAACTTATGTTTCAATTTTGGTCCTGTTTGAATAATGTTGAAGCAATGTTTGCTTGTTTTGGACTAAAGTGCAAATTACCCAAGTTGAGGGGTTATCTTGCAAATATTACTTGATAAATGTTCCTAAAGTGTTATTGCATCATTAGAATGAGTATGATGTAGTGGTATGGCTTTCACAAGTCTGAGCACCAAGAAAGAGCTACTTGAGCAATGTTTGTGCATTAAAACCTAGTTTTGGTGTAACATGCAATTTACCCAAAACCTAGGGTTCAATATGCAAAATATCACTTTTAGAGGGTCCATAATTATTTTTTTCATCATGTAGAGAAAATAAAATGAGAGTGGTGTCTCATTTGAATCACTTTGGAGGAGTGAGAATCTTGATATTAAAATAATCAAGATTTAGGCATAATTGGAACTTTTACTTCAATTTAATGCAAAAATAAATATATTAATTGAAGTGTTCTTCAACCAAAATTGTGTCGGTTAAAATCCATATATGTGGACGTCCTTGTGGATTTCAAAGGCACGAAACTATCTAAAGGAAGTGGATAACTCACTCTCATTATTAAAAGAAAAAGAAATATCCACTAACTTATGGATATTATTATTAAATGGATTAAGATGCTTAATTTTCCTTTCTTTATTTCATGGATAATTGAGAGGAATAAGAGGCAAGGAAGGTATCCTCGTATCTAAGGAAGAGGAGGGGGCGAGTGGCAAGGAAATGGAAGAATTATCCCCTACTTTCTCTCTCTTAAAATGAATTTTAATTAAAATGCATATATGCTCCTTTATCCATAGCTTGGATGGGTAATTTCGAATCCACCTTCACTTATTTCTTGCAAAAACGACCAAGGGAGCTTGGAGAAATAGGAGGACGACCCCAAACCTGTTGGTAAGCTTCTTGACCTTCTTTCACCTTGATTTCATGGTGGAAATCACAAATCAATGCATGATTTCTTCTTATCTTCACTCAATCTTCAACTCTAGCCAATCTTTTCACTCAAAAGCTTGAGGATAAGCCGTGGGATAGTTGATGAAGCTTCAGCCACCATTTTTTACATGAATATCCAAGCTTTGAAGCTCAATTGAAGGTGGGTTATATAACTTGAACCCTTATTCATTTTTATTGAATTCAATTCCTCAATTAGATATGTTCAATTGTTCTTCTTGAAATTCCTTTGATTAATTGATGAAACTATCATGGAAATGGCAGTAGATTTCGAGGGGTTGAAGATTGATGATGATGAAATCATCCTAAGCACACATCTTAACATAATTTAATTGCAAACGGTTTCATGAATTTAGGCCCAATCGGTTTTGACAAACAGTTTGGTGACCAAACGGTTTGCAAACTGTTTGGAGGATTGAGTTCCAAACTGTTTGGACATGGTTGACCGAATGGGATAGTTGACCGTTTGGAGCCTTAAACGGTTTCAAACCGTTTGGACATATTGAGTTGATCGTTTGGGTTGAGTTGACCATTTGGTCAAGTGAGTTCAAAACCGATTGGAACCTTAAACGGTTTCAAACCATTTAGACATTTAGGTCAAAACCGTTTGGAGACTTAAATGGTTTCAAACTGTTTGGACAAAGTCAACCAAAACTGTTTGGATGATTAATGGTTGTAATTGAGGGTTGAATATCCAAGGATCATACATTGATGGACTTCAATGATCCAATTGATGAAGGAATTGTTGATGCAAAACCCTAATCAGTTTAGTTGAATAAGTACCTCTTTTGAACTTTCGGTTTCAAGGGCAGTTCGTCCCAAACGATCTTGATACCGTTTGAGTCCAAAGGTCTTGAAACCGTTTGGGGTCAACCAATCTCAGAACCGTTTGGATTCAAACGGTTTCAAACCGTTTGGAGCATCAATGATCAAGATCGTTTGGATGAGTCTATATGATTAAATCAATTGGAAACCCAAGTTGATGAAAGATCAAATGACCATATGGTTGTCACTAATCTATCTCAAATATAATCACTAGGGTTGTACGTTTAAGGTACTAAGTGATTGGTAACCCTAGATGGGTTAATCATTGAATCATAAGTAAGCAATAATTCAATACACTATGTCAACCCTAATTGAAATGGGTGGTTGACCTAAATTATCCAAGTTTGACATAGTCAACATCCTAGAAAGGATGAGAGAGAAAGGAATCCATACATGAAGGATAATCATGTAATGGATAAGCCTCAAACACCTTCATTATGAATAAACTAAGATTTTAGGGTAAGGTCTTTGATGAAGTGATCATGAAACCCTAATTAAGAAGATTGATGAACATTAACCCTAATCTAGGGCAATGCTAGGTGTAACCCTAATCTAGGGTAAAGATGTAACCCTAGTTGAGGGTGATTCCATGAGAGACCCTAGTTGAGGGTGATTCCATGAGAAACCCTAGTTGAGGGTGATTCCATGAGAAACCCTAGTTGAGGGTGATTCCATGAGAAACCCTAATGAAGGGTGATGATATGTGAAATCCTAACCCTAATGAAGAATGATGGTATATGAAACCCTAGCCCTAATAAAGGGTGATGGTATGGGAGACCCTAATCCTAATAATGGAATGGTGATGAATACAATGATAAGGGAAATACCTAAAGTGATTGATTATAGGTAACATTATAGTAAGCAATGCCTTAATCTGAGATGAGTCCATATCATTGAAGATAGTTGGACAATTCTAATGTGTGTTCTATGACCTATGCACTACATGATAAATGTGATAGGTTAGTGTATAAAGTATTAGGATGGGAAATACCCTAATACAGAATAAGTTGATGAACTTATGAAGGTTGAATGAGATGAGGGAAGTGATACATCCAGATATGATAGTTATCACATTTAGCACCTCAAAGTTGATATACCTTGATGCACCTCAAATCCAACATACTTGGACAAGAAACACATGAAGTGTGTTATGTAAATTGTTACGGTGAAATGTAATGAGTTTGATATACTTTGATAAGTATAGGCTAATATACCTTGAGAATCGGGTTAAGCCAAACTAATGAGTATGATGTAATCATACCATGATAAGTATGACAAATGAACTCATACCTTGTATTGATAATTATTTAATGATAAATGTTAAAAGTAATAAACATGATTGAATACTCAAGATCTGTAATGGCCTAGTGAGCCATATGATTAGATGTTGCCTAGTGATAGGTGACAAGATGTTTAATGGCCTTGTGAGCCATATGATTAGATGTTGCATACTGAGAGGTGATAAGATACTTTATGGGCCTTATGAGCCATAAGAACAATTGTGGCATAGTGAGAGGTACCAAGATGATTATAAAAGTTTATTGTAAGAAATAATAATGTTTTAATAAACTTAATAAAAGGAACAATTGTATTCAATAAAGAATGTGAAAAACTATAAAGGATAACCTAAGGGTTCAAAGCCTAGAGAAGGGTGTGATGATCAATGATGAGTTAAAGGAATTTATATCCCATGATTTGTGAAATCACGATTGGTTAAAGCCTAATACCTGGCAGAGGCATAATGCCTGTAATCAAGATTGGTTAAAGTCCAATGAATGGCTGTGAAATCAGGGTTGGTTAAAGTCCAATGCCTGGTTGTGTAATCAGGTTTGGTTAAAGTCCAACACCTGGCAGAGGTATAATGCCTATAATCATGATTGGTTAGAGTCCAATGCCTGGCGTGAAATTAGGGTTGGTTAAAGTCCAATGCCTGGTTGTGAAATCAGGGTTGGTTAAATTCCAATGCTTGGCTGTGTAATCAGGGTTGGCTAATGTCCAATGTCTGGCTATGAAATCAGGGTTGGTTAAATTCCAATGTCTGGTTATGTAATATGGGTTGGTTAAAGTCCAATGCCTGGCTGTGTACTCAGGGTTGGTTAAAGTCCAATGCCTAGCTGTGTAATCAGGGTTGGTTAAAGTCCAATGTCTGGCTATGTAATCAGGGTTGGTTAAAGTCCAATGTTTGGCTGTGTAATCAGGATTGATAGTGTCTAATGCCTTTCGGTGTAATCAGGTTTGGAAGAGTCCAATACCTGGAAGAGGCTCAATTCCTATAATGATAACACAAGATTGGTAACAACTCAATGCCTATAATGATAACACAAGATTGGTAACAACCCAATGCCTATAATGATAACATAGGATTGGTAACAACCCAATGCCTATAATGATAACACAGGATTGGTAACAACCCAATGCCTGTAATGATAACACAGGATTGGTAACAAGCCAATGCCTGTAATGATGACACAGGATTGGTAATAACCCAATGCCTGTAATGATGACACAGGATTGGTAATAACCCAATGCCTATAATGATGACACAGGATTGGTAATAACCCAATGCCTATAATGATGGAATAGGATTGGTAATTACCCAATGCCTATATTAATGATATTTGAGAACATGGTAGATATAATCCCATATCTGTTTAGCAGATTGGATAAGGCCAACATATTGAAACAAGAATGTCTCATGGGTGACATATCAAGATAATGAGTGTCACAAGAGAAGTTTGACATGATGGTATAATATGATGGATAAATGATATACATGTTCTTCCTATTTCTTATAAAGAGAATAGATGATTTAATGCTCTATTATAGATAGTTGCAATATTTAAAGATGAGAATGATCTAAACTGCTTATCCTCTGCTCAAATTTATGTTATAAACTACAATAATAATGTTTTTGGCAGAGAGTTATATCTCTCGTTGGGGCAATTTTCAATTGTCTCACCCCCGTGGGATCCAACATTTTTAGGTGGACGAGCACATAGGAGATTGAGAACATCTTGCAGAGGAAGAACTTCAGCAGTAACAAGGACAGAAGTAACAGCTCAGGTTGAGTGTATTGTCTGTCGCGTCTTGTAGATAGATGTCCTATGTGTCGTCTCTGTACTCTTAGATCCTCAGAGTTAATAGTTAGTGATTTTAATGAATCATTTTGAGATTTTGGCTTGATGCCTTGAGGTTCTTATGTTGTCTATGTTTAGCTTCTAACAAGGTAGTTGATGTTGTAACCCTTGAGAAGAGATGGTACAAGATATGTACTTATGAACCAGGACGTAAATGTAATACATTGGTTCTTGTTGAAAGAGTTTTCCTATGTTTGGATCTCTTTGAAAAAGGTTTTAATTTTTAGTGATTTTTAGTAATCCGTTGTTAGTAATTGCTTCCGCTTAGTTAATGATGTATGTTTTGAACGCTTCTCTACCGTTTAGTGGTATCAGAGCTCTAGGTTCACTGAGTCTACAAAAACATAGGACTAAGGTATTGAGTCTGTTCTAAGTGTACCCGAGTGTATCTTATAGTGCCTTCTGCTTATGCAGAAGAAGATATATAACTCCAAGATGTCTGGAGAACATGAGGAACACGTTTCTGAGAGCAATGTTGTTGCACCAGTAGAAGGTGCCAAGGATTAGGCAAGAGAAGAAACAGTGCCTGAGAATCCCCCTGTTGATGAGGCCATGACGAGAAACCCAGACTTTTCTACTCTTTTTGGGCAATTCATGACTACAGTGATGCATATAATAGACCAGATGCCAGTACCACCACCCAGGGCACAATCTCCTAATGAGGGATATAGGTCTGGTAAGACTTTTGAACGACTTATGTCATGTTGGAGCCATAGAATATGTTGGGACATCTGACCCAGCAGATGTTGATCTCTGGCTCACTGAATTAGAAAAAACTTTTAGGATCCTTAGTATCCCAGAGGCTGACAAAGTTAAACATGTTGTATACCTTTTGAAGGGTAGTGCTGGACATTGGTGGGCTATAGAAGAAATAAAAAGGAATGATGAAGAGGTTAATTGGGAGGAATTTCGTCGAGAATTCATCAATAAGTATTTTCCAAGGACATAGATGAAAAGATCTCACAGTTTGAGAAAATTCAACAGGGAGCCATGTCAATAAATGAATATGAGGTCAAGTTTATGGAACTTTTGTGATTTTTTCTCAAATGGATGCTACATAGGAAGAAAAGATTCGACATTTTAAGAAGGGACTGAATGCCGAAATTTCTATTCTAGCATCTGCCCTAGAAAGTAGAGAGAGGTTTGCCACATTTGTGGAGTCAATTCGAAGGATAAAAGGGTCTATGACAAAGAAACATGAGACGGACCTTAAAAGGAAGTTTAAACAGTCACAGGAACAAGGAATTGGTGGTACTAAACAATCAAAGATTTCAGTAGTACCGACTCAACCACAATGTAGTGCACCCAAGCAGTAGTCACCTAAAAGGCTCTGAGCTTGCTATAGATGTGGACAGAGAGGACATCTGAGGTGGCAATGTCCAAATAGAAAGTGATGAGGTGAACCAACAAACAAGACACTCGATAACTTGTAAGAGGTAGACATGTCAAGATAAAAGTTTCTATTTTGAAATATCCTCTACTCTCTACTATAAGAAAGGTAGTGTTGTTTAGTTCATCTGTATAATCCTTTGAGGATATGAGGAAAAGATAAGTAGGATGAAAACTTGTGTTCAATTTAATATTCTTTTATATGTTTTGAAATTTCTCTTTCTTCATTATGGAATGGAAGAGATGAAAAAGGAACTCAGAGAAAATCTGAGATATTAAGTATATCAAATTTAAAGTGATGAAAACATAAAATAAAATAAATGCATACTACCTAATTTCAGTTCTTGAATACCCTGGCCAGGTATTCATTTATTGAAGGCAAGGTAAGTATGACATACCTAGATTGTTATCTTTCTGATTACTCTGATCAAGTAATCATTCTGAAACAATCTAAAGAAGCCTAATCGAGAAGGAGATGTGGCATGGATATTTCTACTACATTCTAATTGATATATGGAGGAATTTGATTTAATTATAAATCAAACTTATAAACGAAAAGGAAGATGAGCATGTGATGTGTTATCAACACATGTGTTAGATACCAAGGTAAGGGATTCTAGTATCTGAGAAATGTCAGAGTATTTTATGATGGTTACCTAGAATGGTTAACTATGGAATCAGTCCAATTACCTAATGTAGTATGGACAGCATATGTTAGGGGTTTATGCTTTGCATAAACATAACATTGATGTGAATGAACTATTTGAAGGAATAATTGTAAAATTATTGCAAGAAAAGTTTATCAAATTAAATTAACAAATAACCTCTATCTAAATAAGAAAAGTGTTATCTGACACAGAATTAACTCCATAGACAATAATGAAAGGACAGTGGAGTATGTGTACTATGTGTTTGATTCTATGAGAATTTTGTGTGGAAAAACTTTGTATTGATCAAAGTTCTAATAGTGTCTCCATAACAGTGAGATGTTATGTGGAGACTTGATGATGTAACGAATGAATAATATCTATCTCCTTTTATTTGGGATTTCGGGGACGAAATCCTTGTTAGGGGTTTATAATTTGTAACATCCCTGGCCTGGGTTATGCCCTAACCTTGGAAGTTTTTATTTAATCAAGTTAATTAGATCCTTGATTTTATCTTGTGGAAAGTAATTAAGGCTCAAGAGGAACTTATGTTTCAATTTTGGTCATGTTTGAATAATGTTGAAGCAATGTTTGCTTATTTTGGACTAAAGAGCAAATTACCCAATTTGAGGGGTTAACTTGCAAATTTTACTTGATAAATGTTCCTCAAGTGTTATTGCAACATTAGAATGAGTATATTGCAGTGGTATGGCTTTCGCAAGTCTGAGCACCAAGAAAGAGCTAGTTGAGCAATGTTTGTGCATTAAAACCTAGTTTTGGTGTAATGTGCAATTTACCCAAAACCTAGGGTTCAATATGTAAAATATCACTTTTAGAGGGTCCCTAAATATTCTTGGCATCATGTAGATAAAATAAAATGAGAGGTGCGTCTCATTTGAATCACTTTGGAGGAGAGAGAATCTTGATATTAAAATAATCAAGATTTAGGCATAATTGGAACTTTACTTCAATTTAATGCAAAAATAAATATATTAATTGAAGTGCTCTTCAACCAAAATTGTGTTGGTTAAAATACATATATGTGGACGTCCTTGTGCCTTGCAAAGGAACGAAAATATCTAAAGGAAGTGGATAACTCACTCACAATATTAAAAGAAAAAGAAATGTCCACTAACTTATGGATATTATTATTAAATGGATTAAGGTGCTTAATTTTCCTTTCTTTATTTCATGGATAATTGAGGGGAATAAGAGGCAATGAAGGTAGCCTCGTATATCCAAGGAAGTGGAGGGGTCAAGTGGCATGGAAATGGAAGAATTATCCCCTACTTTCTCTCTCTTAAAATGAATTTTAATAAAAATGCATGTATGCTCCTTTATCCATAGCTTGGATGGGTAATTTCGAATCTACCATCACTTCTTGCTTGCAAAAACGACCCAGGGAGCTTGTAGAAATAGGAGGACGATCCCCAACCTGTTGGTAAGCTTCTTGACCTTCTTTCACCTTGATTTCATGGTGGAAATCACAAATCAATGCATGATTTCTTCTTATCTTCACTCAATCTTCAACTCTAGCCAATCTTTTCACTCAAAAGTTTGAGGATAAGCCTTGGGATACTTGAAGAAGCTTCATCCACCATTTTTTACGTGAATCTCCAAGCTTTGAAGCTCAATTGAAGGCGGGTTATATAACTTGAACCCTTATTCATTGTTATTGAATTCAATTCCTCAATTAGATATGTTCAATTGTTTTTCTTGAAATTCCTTTGATTAATAGATGAAACTATCATGGAAATGGTAGTACATTTCGAGGGGTTGAAGCTTGATGATGATGACATAATATTAAGCACACATATCAACATAATTTAATTGCAAACAGTTTCATGAATTTTGGCCCAATCGATTTTGACAAACCGTTTGGTGACCAAACGGTTTGCAAACCGTTTGGAGGATTGAGTTCCAAACCATTTGGACATATTGAGTTGACCGTTTGGAACCTTAAATGGTTTCAAACCGTTTGGACATATTGAGTTGCCCGTTTGGTCAAGTAAGTTCGAAACCGATTGGAACCTTAAACAGTTTCAAACCATTTAGACATTTAGGTCAAAATCGTTTGGAGCCTTAACTTGTTTCAAACCATTTGGACAAAGTCAAACAAAACCATTTGGATGATTAATGGTTGTAATTTAGGGTTGAAGATCCAAGGATCATACATTGATGGACTTCAATGATCCAATTGATGAAGGAATTGTTGATGCAAAACCCTAATCGGTTTAGTTGAAGAAGTGCCTCTTTTGAACTTTTGGTTTCAAGGGCAGTTTGGCCCGAACGGTCTTGAGACCGTTTGAGTCCAAACGGTCTTGAAACCGTTTGGGGTCAAATGGTCTCAGAACCATTTGGATTCAAATGGTTTCAAACCGTTTGGAGCATCAATGATCAAGATCGTTTGGATGAGTCTATATAATAAAATCAATTGGAAACCCAAGTTGATGAAAGATCAAATGACCATATGGTTGTCATTAATCTATCTCAAAGATAATCACTAGGGTTGTACCTTTAAGGTACTAAGTGATTGGTAACCCTAGATGGGTTAATCCTTGAAGCTTAAGTAAGCAATAATTTAATACACTATGTCAACCCTAATTGAAAAGGGTGGTTGACCTAAATTATCCAATTTTGACATAGTCAACATCCTATAGAGGATGATAGAGAGAGGAATCCATACATGAAGGATAATCATGTAATGGATAAGCCTCAAACACCTTCATTATGAATAAACTAAGATTTTAGGGTAAGTTCTTTGATGAAGTGATCATGATACCCTAATTAAGAAGATTGATGAACATTAACCCTAATCTAGGGCAATGCTAGGTGTAACCCTAATCTAGGGTAAAGATGTAACCCTAGTTGAGGGTGATTCCATGAGATACCCTAGTTGAGGGTGATTCCATGAGAAACCCTAGTTGAGGGTGATTCCATGAGAGACCCTAGTTGAGGGTGATTCCATGAGAAACCCTAGTTGAGGATGATTCCATGAGAAACCCTAGTTGAGGGTGATTCCATGAGAAACCCTAGTTGAGGGTGATTCCATGAGAAACCCTAGTTGAGGGTGATCCCATGAGAAACCCTAATTCAGGGTGATTCCATGAGAAACCCTAGTTGAGGGTGATTCCATGAGAAACCCTAGTTGAGGGTGATTCCATGAGAAACCCTAGTTGAGGGTGATTCCATGAGAAACCCTAATGAAGGGTGATGATATCTGAAATACAAACCCTAATGAAGGGTGATGATATGTGAAATCCTAACTCTAATGAAGAATGATGGTATATGAAACCCTAGCCCTAATAAAGGGTGATGGTATGGGAGACCCTAATCCTAATAATGGAATGGTGACTAATACACTAATAAGGGAAATACCTAAAGTGATTGATTATAGGTAACCTTATAGCAAGCAATGCCTTAACCTGAGATGAGTCCATATCATTGAAGATAGTTGGACAATTCTAATGTGTGTTCTATGACCTATGCACTACATGATAAAGGTAATAGGTTAGTGTATAAAGTATTAGGATGGGAATTACCCTAATACAAAATAAGTTGATAACTTACGAAGGTTAAATGAGATGAGGGAAGTGATACATCTAGATATGATAGTCATCACATTTAGCACCTCAAAGTTGATATACCTTGATGCACCTCAAATCCAACATACTTGGACAAGAAACACATGAAGTGTGTTATGTAAATTGTTATAATGAAATGTAATGAGTTTGATATACTTTGATAAGTATAGGCTAATATACCTTGAGAATGGGGTTAAGCCAAAATAATGTGTATGATGTACTCATACCATGACAAGGATGAGAAATGAACTCATACCTTGTATTGATAATACTTTAATGATAAATGTTAAAAGTAATAAACATGATTGAATACTCAAGATGTGTAATGGCCTTGTGAGCCATATGATTAGATGTTTCCTAGTGATAGGTGACAAGATGTTTAATGGCCTTGTGAGCCATATGGTTAGATGTTGCCTAGTGAGAGACAAGATGCTTTATGGGCCTTATGAGCCATAAGAACAATTGTGGCATAGTGAGAGGTACCAAGATGATTATAAAAGTTTATTGTAAGAAATAATAATGTTTTAATAAACTTAATAAAAGGAAGAACTATATTCAATAAAGAATGTGAAAAACTATGAAGGCTAACCTCAGGGTTCAAAGCCTAGAGAAGGGTGTGATGATCAATGATGAGTTAAAGGAATTTAGATCCCATGATTTGTGAAATCAGGATTGGTTAAAGTCCAATACCTGGCAGAGGCATAATGCCTGTAATCAAGATTGGTTAAAGTCCAATGACTGGCTGTGAAATCAGGTTTGGTTAAAGTCCAATGCCTGGATGTGTAATCTGGTTTGTTTAAAGTCCAACACCTGGCAGAGGTATAATGCCTGTAATCAGGATGGTTAGAGTCTAATGCCTAGCTGTGAAATCAGGGTTGGTTAAAGTCCAATGCCTAGCTATGAAATCATGGTTTCTTAAAGTCCAATGCTTGGCTGTGTAATCAGGGTTGGTTAAAGTCCAATGCCTGGCTGTGAAATTAGGGTTGGTTAAAGTCCAATGCCTAGCTATGTAATCAGGGTTGGTTAAAGTTCAATGTCTGGCTGTGTAATCAGGGTTGGTTAAAGTCCAATGCCTGGATGTGTAATCAGGGTTGGTTAAAGTCCAATGCATGGCTATGTAATCAGGATTGGTAGTGTCCAATGCCTGGCGGTGTAATCAGGTTTGGAAGAGTCCAATATCGGGAAGAGGCTCAACGCCTATAATGATAACACATGATTGGTAACAACTCAATGCCTATAATGATAACACAGGATTGGTAACAACCCAATGCCTATAATGATAACACAGGATTGGTAACAACCCAATTCCTGTAATGATGACACATTATCGGTAACAACCCAATGCATGTAATGATGACACAGGATTGGTAATAACCCAATGCCTGTAATGATGACACAGGATTGGTAATTACCCAATTCATGTATTAATGATATCTGAGTACATGGTAGATATAATCCCACATCTGTTTAGCAGATTGGATAAGGCCAACAGATTGAAACAAGAATGTCTCATGGGTAACATATCAAGATAATGAGTGTCACAAGAGAAGTTTGACATGATGGTATAATATGATGGATAAATGATATACATGTTCTTCCTATTCCTTATAAAGAGAATAGATGATTAAATGCTCTATCATAGATAGTTGCAATATTTAAAGATGAGAATGATCTAAACTTCTTATCCTCTACTCATATTTGTATTATAAACTGCAATAATAATGTTTTTGGAGGAGAGTTATATCTCTCACTGGGGCAATTTTCAATTGTCTCACCCCTGTGGGATCCAACATTTTTAGGTGGACAATGTGAGTTGCTCCCTACCTCCCATCATCCTTAGCAAGGAGCCCTGTCCTTGATGTTTGTGTGGACATTGTTGTTGAAACTTTGATTCTTTTGCTAATCTTGTTTGAATATCACATCAAACCTTCATCTTAACTCAATGATTTGACAATATGTAGCTCTTAATGTCACTTTAATCATCTTGTAATCCCCTATTTTCTTGTTGGGTCCCTATTTCATGATATGTGACCTACCCGACCCAAAAAAGGGGAAAAAGGTGAAATATTTGGGAAATGAAGCTCTATCTTTTTTAGGTATTGAAACATTGCATAAAATAGGTTGTTTGGAGTCCAACCATGTTTTGAATGAAAACAAGGATAGAATATGTATTGTGAGAGCTATGGTGTAAATTGAGTGATTATCCAAGTTGGATAAGAAAACAACAATAAAAATATAATGATTAGGTCTAGAAATCTAGTTTCAAGTGGGGAAGGATTAGAACTTCCATTCCACCCAATTAATTGATATCAAAATATTGTTGGGTTGTGAGGAAATTGAGTGATTCATGTTATTAATTCAAAAAAAAACATGAAAATCATATTTAAAAAAGTGATTTTATTACGGGTACGCTTTTGGGGCTGAAGATGCTTATGACTTTCCTTCCATGGCCCCCAAAATACTAATTGTTACGGTGTTGTGGTCCTGATCACCTTAGAACCTACCACGACAGAGATCCATTATTGGTGACTAGGTGTTACAACCCCAACTTTTGGGTTTCTTTTGTGAGAAATGTAATTTCTTATATTAGAGATATTGGAACAAATGATGATATAATTGTGTTGAATAAATGAGTTTTGTTTACAATAGCCTTGATGTTTGTGTTGTGGGATTTATTGGCTATTGGGCCCAATAACAAAGAAAGGACAAAAGAAACTCTATTATTGAGTAAATAAGAAAATAGAGGAAAGAAAGATGTGGAAACCTCTAGAAGGCAAAAGAATGTAATCCAAGGATGGATTTTGTGCCTGTAGGTTACTTGGGTGCCAAGGAATCCTAGATTGCGAAGAAAATGCAATAATAAAAGAAAAGATCAAATAAGTATTTCTTTATTAAGAAAGAAATTGAAAATATTGATAAAATGTGGAAAACAAGTGAAAAGAGGTGTAATTGAGTTATCCTTAGTGGAATTTGGTATTCCAAGGATTCCTAATGATAAAAGGATTACTAATGAGGAAAATAAAAGAGAAATAAAGAGAAATCCTCAAAAATAAATATTTTAATAAGAAATACACATGATAATGAAGAATGATGCATTTAGATGCATCTAGAAGGATAATGAATATCCAATAAAAAGGATTTTGAAATAATAGAGTTTCTTGGGATCCAAGGAGTCCCAATGAAGAAAGAGGAAAGAGAAAATACCATTAATGTCAATAGGAAAATAATATGATACATAATTAACGGATTATGTGGTATTGTAAAGAAGGAAGTATTTTCTACTTAATGGAAATATATTTTCGTGGCCAACAGAGTAAAAGGCAGGAATAAAGAAAATAAATGAGAGGATTTTCATAATTCTATTTATCCAAGAAATAAGAAAAATCAAAGGGATAGTGAGGAGAGAGAAAGCTTGCTTCTCCTTGAAGGAACATGTTTCCTTTAAAGAGTGGGACTCGGTTTCTCTTGGAGAAACATCTCTGGACGTGGATACACTCCCCTATATTAGGGGTATGACCTTGGTTCGAGTGAAGAACGATCCCACCTCTCTCTCTCTCTCTTCCTCATCTTCTTCTTGTTTCTTTGAGTTTGAAACCCTAACGAAGGACACATGGATCTACCTCGGTGACAACTAGCAGCTTTGGAGGGTTCTCCAAGGAAGGAAGTAGCGGCCACGACAATCTGGAGTGGTTGGAAATACTTCCTTGCCCGCCACCCTCATGAGAAACCTGCAGCACCGCTACCAGGCCGACCGTGGATGGCAGGCCCAACCAGCGTTGGCCAGCCACTATGGCTGCGAGATTAGGGCACCATCAGGTGCGTGGGAACATGGCGGAGGGAGGCGAAGGCTAAGGGACCATCCTCGGTGCCCTGGAGTCCAAGGTTGGAGGAGGAAAGCTCCCCCGAGGCGCTACAGGTGGGCGGCATCGGGGAAACTCGCGAGGAAGAAGGAGGTCTAGACGATTGGACAGTTATGCCCCTCTGGGCATTGAAGAACCGAAAACTTAACTGAGGGCTAAATCGTCATTTCGAAATGTTTCTATGTGAAGCGCCTTGCATGGGAATAGTGTGACGTGGCATCTCCTAATTGGTCAAGTAAGTGGTTTAATGCAAAAATCATATTTATTTAACTGTAGCTCGGATGGATGCATATTATACATGAATTTTGCTCAGAAAAACGAGAGGAATACATTAAAAATATAATTTAAACCTGATCCCTTTTGAAATTCGAAAAGTAATGGAAGATATCAACTTTAATGTTTAAAGAACCCTATTTTGATATCATTAATGTGATTAGTGGGGTTTAATTGATGATTAAGGTTGATATTAGCCTGTTAATGATAAAGGGAACATTAGGAACAAAAAGGATGAATTTTGCACATAATTGATTTAACTTAGAGTTTCATGTGCATGAATAATACTTTAATGGGCCTTGAAACCCTAATGTTGGTAAATTCGACTCTTAATAGCTTTAATGATTCAAGGTAGTGGATAAAGATGAGATATAATGATTCTAAGTTGTTTTGAGCATTAAAGTTCCTAATTTGGGGATAAATAACCTTAATATAGAAATTAGAGTTTTTCAATGAATCAAGGTAGAATTAATGATAAATAACGTTCATATGAGTATTAGAGCATAATGAACTACAAATTAATTATAAATGAGTGTAATGAATTTGTCATGGATTAAAAAGGATAAAAATAGTAGTTTTGATGTAAAAGAAACTTGATGAAATTAATTAATGGTTAATGGTGCCTTTAAATCGGAGAATAGGGTTATATGCCATTAAGATAACCTTAATGTTGAAGAATAGATAAAATAATAAGGGTTTATGAGTAATGGTATAAAATTAGGGTTTGAAATAGTAAAAGATGAAGGGAAACCCTAATTGCAATAGAAACCCTAAAAGTGAAACCCTAGGAAGCGAGCTAGGTTTAATGGATCTTGATGACTTGAATAATAAAAAGGGAATTATGTGATTATTTCAGGATCTTGTTGAAAATGCTTCCTTGCTTGGATTCTTATTTGCATGGACATTTCTGTTCAAATCATCAGATCAGGTATGTGGTTAATAATGATTAATCACACTAGTTTCTCGAGGGTTTCCCGAATGTTTCCTCATATTGAACGCAATCTAAACAGTTGGATGTTCATACTTGCAAAATTATAAAGTCACTTTGGTTATCACAATTATAAAGAAATGTGTATTCTCGCACCTACATGCCACCCTGATGGAAGATGCCATTAAGGTCAGGCCCAAGAGGGTAGACCCATGGGCACCATGAGAGGTGACCCCAGACACCAAGATCAGGAATGAGAAGGTGGTCAATGATGCATGACTATGGAGCACCATGAGAGGTGACTTCCAAGCACCAAGCTCAGGATTGAGAAGGTGGCCTTAAGTCAATGGCAAATGAGAAACCCTAGAGGGGTATGCCATGGTTAGGGAAAAAATGGTGGAGAATGACACATTGAAAATGTAAAGTGGCTTGTTAAATAATTTGATTGTGATTATTAAATTATTAGCCATATTTGCAAGATTTTGGTTGTTCCCACATACCAGTATATTTCGATATACTGACTGACGTTTTATTTGTCGGCGTTTTAGGAGAAACAATTGAAAGAACAAACAGTAAAGTGACACATTGTGGAAATAAACCATAAAGTGCAAGTAGGATTAGATAGATTAATTCAAGCTCTGGATAGATAGATTTCCAAAGTTTTCAAATGTAAGTAAAGTTTTAATTTTATAGCAAATTCCAGTTAGTTAGTAGAATTTCATAATTATTATTGATTATTTGTCGAACCTTTGAACTTGTTAATTGAATAACAGCTCTGACCTTCGGGTCTCCCTTAATTGGGGGTTATCGGGAGGCGGGGTCGTTAGAATTGGTATCAGAGCATAGGTTCCTCAATTAATCTTTAACAATTATTAAATTTTACAAATTCTGTAGAACCCAAGGGAGTTATTAGAGGATTATCCAAAAGACATAGGTGTCTAGAAAAGGATCACGACCGGGGGCTGGCAATATTTTCCTCCGCACCGCTAGTCGGAATACAAGGACTCTCGGATCTGTGTGACTGCCTGGCCAAAGTCTTAAGGTCTGATTTGAAATAAGATACCTTTAGGACTCTCTCATCTTGTTCATCCCTTCTCAACTAAAATTCTGTTAAGGACCTTAAGGATTAGGGTTTTCTCTCTTCTCCTCACCCTCTTGAGGAATGAGTAAGGTTGATAAGGATTAAGGAATCCTCCACCAAATTAATAAAAAGCATGTAAATAAGATGACATGGACATAATCTTAATAGAGTAAGCGTAAAAGAATAGATACATGCTTAGGTCGTATGACATAAGTTGTCATTGCCCTCAGGAGAGACCTGAGGCTAGACCTTCTTATAAGGGGGATGAGTAGAGAAAGTGAGCCTTAGAGGTAGAGATCTCCATTAAAGTAGAGAACTAGCATATCCTTTAAGGATGATGTTAACCCTAACCCTAAGTGGAGGTTAGAGAGAGAGATGACATGATGAGTTAGCTGACATGGTGGACTGGGTGTTTGGATAGATCTGCTTTTGGATTGCCATATGAGCCATGAGAGTTTGGATGACCTAGCACTTTTGGCAACCCAACACTAGTAAGGGTCGAGCATGTTAGAGTGAAGGATAGCTCCTTCATGGATGAGGTTAGTGAAGGACCTATAGAAACCCTATGGCTTATGCAAGTAGGGGATAGCATGCACCCAGAGTACGTCAATGGTACGGTAGTAGGGCCAGAAGGGCACGATGGATGGCTTATGAGATAAGCATAAAGAGATATGGATAGGCTTCACCCACTTAGGGGTATGCTTGTGAGCATGAGCCTTCATGGAGAGAGGACCTCTAGTGGTACGGCTGGATGTGGAGTTAGCTCTAGAGAGAGAAAGCAAGAACCCAACAAGGAGGTTGGAAGCCTAAAACCCCAAGATATGAGGAACAGTGGGGAGTCGAGAATAATGCGACCTAAGTGTATGATAATGGTTGTCTTATGCTTGATCCCTGGAGGCTGATGATATCTTGGTTGCCTTTAGAGGAACCAAACCCTAAAGAGAGGATGATGCTTCTGGAACCTATGTGCCTATGGTATAGGAGTTTACCTGCTAAGATGAGACAAAGAGTGCCTAAGACCTGAGGAGGTTCAAGTAACCAGTTGTGGGGCTTTATACCTAGTTGGTTGTCCTTGAGGAGGACTCAACTCTGAGGTGTTCCTCATATAAAAGGATGATGGGAGTACATGGCATACCTTGGACATGCTTGATTCGTGGTTAAGAGGTTGAGCATGTAGTTGGATATCCAAAAGTGAACCTAGGGTTCCTGGATGAGGAGGGGAAGTGGTGTACCTAATGCTCATGATGAGAATTGAGTCACTATAGTTTTGAGCATGGTACTCTTCATGTATAGAGGAAAGGAAAACCTTTTTAGTTAAAGGTAGGTTTGATGAACCCCTCACGACTAGTTGACCTAATGTTGAGGAAAGAGAACAAGTATGACCTAGCATGGTTTAATAGGTGACCTGCTTGTGCCTTAGTAGATGATGGGTTAGGCATGTTCATGTGAATGTAAACCCTAAGAACGGTTATGACCTTGTTGTCAAGAGTTGTAGTTTCCTCGCATCCTGGGAGAGGGACCCTTTGGTAGGGTGTACACTAGTTTTGCTGGTTTTGAGGTAACCTAAAGAAGTTTCATAGGATCTTGAGAAGCTAAGTGGAAAGTACATGGAAGGAGAATGAACCTGTAGACCCATAGATAACCTATGTGTATGTGGATGTGTTACCATGGAGGTAACTGGTATGGGGCCTGACCAAGGTAGGCAGGTTTCCATGACCCCTATGAAGGGATGAAAGTCAGTCGAGAATGCAGAGAGATGATGAAGGCTTGGGTAAGGTTCTAAGTTGGACATGTGCTATAATGGAATCCTAAGTCTATCCTAGGGTCAGGTAGGGATGAGACCGATGGAAGAAGGAGTTTCTTAATTCCCTAGTTGCACATGACCATAGGGTCGGGAGGTAACAACTATCATTGTCTGAGGGCCATGGGTCAGGAGATTGATCACCTTCATAAACTCATGGGACCCAAAGGGAAGATGAGTAGGGCACTCTCTAGATGCATGAGGGAAGAGGCATGACCCCAAAAGTGTCGGTACCCTATATACCTAGAGGAGATGACAAAGGATTATGTGTGGATCCAAGTAGGTTCGAGACCAGTTTTCCATGGAGGAAATTTTGATATCATGATGTTTGTGATGTAAAGACATGAGTTGCACATTTCAACTTAGATTTGAAGGTGTACTGGAAAGGTGGGATGTACCATCTCTACTCTTGGAATGGGAAGAACTATGTATTTGGACGGCCGCCAAATGCTTATTTCTTCTTGTTATGGGAGTGAGAGATAGGACAGTATGCATGCCACACACCAAGGGTAAAGATGATGTGAGTTGGAACATTGCTATAAGGAATGAGGACAGAGATGATAACATAGCCTAGTGGAGCGTTTGATACATGGATGGTTTACAAACACTAAGAGTATGAAGGAAATCATCTTGTGAGGATTTTTTATCTTGAACTAGATGGATTTTCACAAGTGTTACAAGGAATCACAAGGTGGAGCCTGATAACTAAGAGGTTGAGCTTAGTGTGTTCTTGATGAAGATAGACTTAGAGTTTGAGATGAGATGATAAGTAGAATACATGGAGGTGTATGTATTCAACATTACCTAAACACCTAAGGATAAGAAGTGGTAATGAATGCTCTGGTTGAGATATAGTTGCCTAGTTAGCTGGAAGCTAGAAGAAGTTGAGGTTTTTCGACTAACCCTATGTTTGGAAAGAGGATGTGTTTTGGCTAACACACAGATATAACAAGATATGTTGAACAAGTTAATGGTTGATGTAGTAAAAGGATGGTGATAGAACCTCAGATACACTTCTTTGGATAGGAAGGTAATAAAACCCTTTTGAGAGTGGTTTAGGGTTTCCGAGGTATCATGCTTGAGGAATCATAACAATACAAGAGGTCATGATATACCTTGGTACTATAAAGATAATAAGTGATGGTAACACTCTGGATGCTTAAAACAAAGTTGCATGTAGTATGTGGCCATGCAAGCCAGGAGGTGAAGGACGAACATCAGTAACCCAGTGTATCGTTATAGAGGGTAAAAGAGTCCATGAGAGGGAATGGGAGTTCATCACTATGGATGTTGTGGTAAGTCTCCCTTTGACCCAAAAGGTCAAGATACAATATGGGTTTTGGTAGATCGCCTTACCTAGATAACATGAGAAAGAAAGGAGTATTGTCAAGAGATAGATTCTGTTGAACTACATAAGAGAGAAAGATGGTTCAACTACACCATGATACGAGTTCAAAAGTTCTTGAGTATGACCAAAAGGTTCACTTCCATAAGGTGGAATTAGGTACATGAAGAACTCAGTGTCGGTACCGCCTATCACCCCTAACTAATGGACAGTCTGGTCCAGACTAGAGGGTTTGATGAGAGCAAGTGTGCTTGTTCAGGATGATACAAAGAGACAGTTCTTAAGATGTGATGTTAACCACCATAGCCTTTATCGGGATGCAAGAAGTTCTACAAGGAGGTTACGTCGGTCACCACTTCATTAAGATGATGTTGGTGAAGGAGGCCTCACGAAGGTCAGAAAAGAACCACAGTGTGTGTAGATGAAGTCACTTTGATCGTGCAATGTCTGAAAGAGAGCCCAGTGCTGACATGAGTCATAAGCTGATGCAAAGCAGATTGACATGCAATTCACTGTGGGAGAATATGTGATGTGAAAATCCGACCCCTCTAAGCTTCAGCTGAGAAAGCTGAGTCCCCGATATTTGGGTCAATTTGAGATGGATTGGTGGAGATGTTTGTGTTTAGCCTTGCTCCTCAGGATAACATGATGTGTAATGTGTTCCATGAGTCTGATCTAGAGCACTATGTTAGGTACCCAAGCCATGTGCTGAGCCCTGAACCTATTCATCTTTATGAGAGGCGGAAATGTCCTGAGTCACCTATGAGGGTACAATATACCAAGGTAAGAATGAACTCAGATGGAAGAATATGAGATGATAAAGGTTCTTGGGAAGTACCATGGAAAGTGTGAAGCCACATGGGAGCCATGATGGATATATGATAGGCTTATCCTGAATTGTTGTTTGCTTGATGGAATTTTGAGGACAAAATTCTTATAAGAGGGGAAGGATGTTACAACCCCAACTTTTGGGTTTCTTTGGTGAGAAATGTAATTTCTTATATTAGAGATATTGGAACAAATGATGATATAATTTGTGTTGAATAAATGAGTTTTGTTTACAATAGCATTGATGTTTGTGTTGTGGGCTTTATTGGCTATTGGGCCCAATAAGAAAGAAAGGACAAAAGAAACTCTATTATTGAGTAAATAAGAAAATAGAGGAAAGAATGATGTGGAAACCTCTAGAAGGCAAAAGAATGTAATCCAAGTATGGATTTCGTGCCTTTAGGTTACTTGGGTGCCAAGGAATCCTAGATTGCAAAGAAAAGGCAATAACAAAAGAAAAGATCAAATAAGTATTTCTTTATTAAGAAAGAAATTGAAAACATTGATAAAATGTGGAAAACAAGTGAAAATAGGCATAATTGAGTTATCCTTAGTGGAATTTGGTATTCCAAGGATTCCTAATGATAAAAGGAATACTAATGAGGAAAATAAAAGAAAAATAAAGAGAAATCCTCAAAAAGAAATATTTAAATAAGAAATACACATGATAATGAAGAATGATGCATTTAGATGCATCTAGAAGGATAATGAATATCCAATAAAAAGGATTTTGAAATAATAGAGTTTCTTGGGATCCAAGGAGTCCCAATGTAGAAAGAGGAAAGAGAAAATACCATTAATGTCAAATAGGAAAACAATATGATACATAATTAACGAATTATGTGGTATTGTAAAGAAGGAAGTATTTTCTACTTAATGGAAATATATTTTTGTGGCCAACAGAGTAAAAGGAAGGAATAAAGAAAATAAATGAGAGGATTTTTGTAATTCTATTTATCCAAGAAATAAGAAAAATCAAAGGGATAGTGAGGAGAGAGAAATCTTGATTCTCCTTGAAGGAACATGTTTCCTTTAAAGAGTGGGACTCGGTTTCTCTTGGAGCAACGTCTCTGGATGTGGATACACTCCCCTATATAAGGGGTATGCCCTTGGGTCAAGTGAAGAACGATCCCACCTCTCTCTCTCTCTTCCTCATCTTCTTATTGTTTCTTTGAGTTTGAAACCCTAAACAAGGACACATGGATCTACCTCGGTGTCAACTAGCAGCTTTGGAGTGATCTCCATGGAAGGAAGAAGCGGCCACAACAATCTGGAGTGGATGGCCATCCTTCCTTGCCTGCCACCCTCTTGAGAAACCTACAGCACGGCTGCCAGGCCGGCCGCGGATGGCAAGCCCGACCAACGTTGGCCAGCCGCTATGGCTGCGAGATTAGGGCACCATCAGGTGCGTGGGAACATGGAGGAGGGAGGCAGAGGCTAAGGGACCATCCTCGGTGCCCTGGAGTCCAAGGTTAGAGGAGGAAAGCTCCCCCGAACCGCTATAGGTCGGCGACATCATGGAAACTTGCGAGGAAAAAGGAGGTCTAGACGATTGGATGGTTATGCCCCTTTGGGCATTGAAGAGCCGAAAACTTAATCGAGGGCTAAATCGTCATTTCAAAATTTTTCTATGTGAAGCGTCTTGCATGGGAATAGTGTGACGTGGCATCTCCTAATTGGTCAAGTAAGCGGTTTAATGCAAAAATCATATTTATATAACCGTAGCTCGGATGGATGCATATTATACATGAATTTGGCTCAGAAAAATGAGAGGAATCCATTCAAAATATAATTGAAACATGATTCCTTTTGCAATTCGAAAAGTAATGGAATATATCAACTTTAATGTTTAAAGAACCCTATTTTGATATGATTAATGTGATTAGTGGGTTTTAATTGATGATTAAGGTTGATATTAGCCTATTAATGATAAAAGGGAACATTAGGAACAAAAAGGATGAATTTTGCACATAATTGATTTAACTTAGAGTTTCATGTGCATGAATAATACTTTAATGGGCCTTGAAACCCTAATGTTGGTAAATTCGACTCTTAATAGCTTTAATGATTCAAGGTAGTGGATAAAGATGAGATATAATGATTCTAAGTTGTTTCGAGCATTAAAGTTCCTAATTTGGGGATAAATAACCTTAATATAAAAATTAGGGTTTTTGAATGAATCAAGGTAGAATTAATGATAAATAACGTTCATATGAGTATTAGAGCATAATGAACTACAAATTGATGATAAATGAGTGTAATGAATTTGTCATGGATTAAAAAGGATAAAAATAATAGTTTTGATGTAAAAGAAACTTAATGAAATTAATTGATGGTTAATGGTGCCTTTAAATCTGAGAATTGGGTTATATGTCGTTAAGATAACCTTAATGTTGAAGAATAGATAAAATAATAAGGGTTTATGAGTAATGGTATAAAATTAGGGTTTGAAATGGTAAAAGATGAAGGGAAACCCTAATTACAATAGAATCCATAAAAGTGAAACCCTAGGAAGCGAGCTAGGTTTAATGGATCTTGATGACTTTACGTGATTATTTCAGGATCTTGTTGAAAATGCTTGCTTGCTTGGATTCTTATTTGCATGTATATTTCTGTTCAAATCATCAGATAAGGTATGTGGTTAATTATGATTAATCACATTAGTTTCCCGAGGGTTTCCCAAATGTTTCCTCATATTGAACGCAATCTAAACAGTTGGATGTTCATACTTTTCAAATTATAAAGTCACTATGGTTATCACAATTATAAAGAAATGTGTATTCTCACACCTACATGCCACCCTGATGGAAGATGCCATTAAGGTCAGGTACAAGAGGGTAGACCCATGGGCACCATGAGAGGTGACCCCATACACCAAGCTCGGGAATGAGAAGGTTGTCATTGATGCATGACTATGGAGCACCATGAGAGGTGACTTCCAGGCACCAAGCTCGGGATTGAGAAGGTGGCCTTAAGTCAATGGAAAATGAGAAACCCTAGAGGGGTATGCCAGGGTTAGGGCAAAAATGGTGGAGAATGACACATTGAAAATGTAAAGTGGCTTGTTAAATAATTTGATTGTGATTATTAAATTGTTAGCCATATTTGCAAGATTTCGGTTGTTCCCACATACCAGTATATTTCGATATACTAACCGACGTTTTGTTTGTCGGCGTTTTAGGAACAACAATTGAAAGAACAAACAGTAAAGTGACACATTGTGGAAATAAACCATAAAATGCAAGGAGCATTAGATAGATTAATTCAAGCTCTGGATAGATAGATTTCCAAAGTTTTCAAAGGTAAGTAAAGTTTTAATTTTATAGCAAATTCAAGTTAGTTAGTAGAATTTCATAATTATTATTGATTATTTGTCGAACCTTTGATCCTGTTAATTGAAAAATGGCTCTGACCTTCGGGTCTCCCTTAATTAGGGGTTACCGGGAGGTGGGGTCGTTACAATTGGTATCAGAGCATAGGTTCCTCAATTAATCTTTAATAATTATTAAATTTTAAAAAATTTGTAGAACCCATGGTAGTTATTAGAGGATTATCCAAAAGACAGAGGTGTCTAGAAAAGGATCACGACCGGGGGCTGGAAATATTTTCCTCCACACCGCTAGTCGGAATACGAGGACTCCCGGATCTGTGTGACTGCCTGGCCAAAGTCTTAGGGTATGATTCGAAATAAGATACCTTTAGGACTGTCTCATCTTGTTCATCCCTTCTCAAATCAAATTCTGTTAAGGGCCTTAAGGATTAGGGTTTTCTATCTTCTCCTCACCCTCTTGAGGAATGGGTAAGGTTGATAAGGATTAAGGAATCCTCCACCAAATTAATAAAAAGCATGTAAATAAGATGTCATGGACATAAGCTTAATAGAGTAAGCATAAAAAAATAGATACATGCTTAGGTCGTATGACATAATTTGTCATTGCCCTCAGGATAGACATGAGGCTAGACCTTCTTGTAAGGAGGATGAGTAGAGAAAGTGAGTCTTGGAGGTAGAGATCTCCATTAAAGTAGAGACCTAGCATATCCTTTAAGGATGATGTTAACCCTAACCCTAAGTGGAGGTTAGAGAGAGAGATGACATGATGAGTTAGATGACATGGTGGACTGGGTGTTTAGATAGATCTGTTTTTGGATTGCCATATGACCCATGAGAGTTTGGATGACCTAGCACCTTTGGAAACCCAACATTGGGAAGGGTCGAGCATGTTAGAGTGAAGGATAGCTCCTTCATGGATGAGGTTAGTGAAGGACCTATAGAAACCCTATGGCTTATGAAAGTAGGGGATAGCATGCACCCAGAGTACGTCAATGGTATGGTAGTAGGTTGAAACCCTGGCCAGAAGGGCACAATGGATGGCTTATGAGATAAGCATAAAGAGATATGGATAGGCTTCACCCACTTAGGGGTATGCTTGTGAGCATGAGCCTTCATGGAGAGAGGACCTCTAGAGGTACGGCTGGATGTGGAGTTAGCTCTAGAGAGAGAAAGCAAGAACCCAGCCAGGAGGGTGGAAGCCTAAAACCCCGAGATATGAGGAACATTGGGGAGTTGAGAATAATGCGACCTAAGTGGATGATAGTGGTTGCCTTATGCTTGATCCCTGGAGGCTGATGATATCTTGGTTGCCTTTAGAGGAACCAAACCCTAAAGAGAGGATGATGCTTCTGGAACCTATGTGCCTATGGTATAGGAGTTTACCTGCTGAGATGAGACAAAGAGTGCCTTAGACCTAAGGAGGTTCAAGTAACCAGTTGTGGGACTTTATACCTAGTTGGTTGTCCTTGAGGAGGACTCAACTCTGAGGTTTTCCTCATATAAAAGGATGATGGGAGTACATGGCATACCTTGGACATGCTTGATTCGTGGTTAAGAGGTTGAGCATGTAGTTGGATATCCAAAAGTGAACCTAGGGTTCCTGGCTGAAGAGGGGAAGTGGTGTACCTAATGCTCATGATGAGAATTGAGTCACTATAGTTTCGAGTATGGTACTCTTCATGTATAGAGGAAAGGAAAACCCCTTAAGTTAAAGGTAGGTTTGATGAACCCCTCACAACTAAGTTGACCTAATGTTGAGGAAAGAAAATAAGTATGACCTAGCATGGTTTAATAGGTGACCTACTTGTGCCTTAGTAGCTGCTGGGTTAGGCATGTTCATGTGAATGTAAACCCTAAGAATGGTTATGACCTTGTTTTCAAGAGTTGTTGTTTCCTCCCATCCTGGGAGAGGGACCCTTTGGTAGGGTGTACACCAGTTTTACTGGTTTTAAGGTAACCTAAAGAAGTTTCATAGGGTCTTGAGAAGCTAAGTGGAAAGTACATGGAAGGAGAATGAACATTTAGACCCATAGATAACCTATGTGGATGTGGATGTGTTACCATGGAGGTAACCGGTATGGGGTCTGACCAAGGTAGGC
Organism: Alisma plantago-aquatica; assembly: GCA_963693085.1. NCBI lineage: Eukaryota > Viridiplantae > Streptophyta > Magnoliopsida > Alismatales > Alismataceae > Alisma > Alisma plantago-aquatica. The sequence continues at coordinate 1,732,818,287 of OY856409.1, read as the reverse complement.
AGGTTGCCCTGACCCCTATGAAGGGATGAAAGTCAGACGAGAATGCAGAGAGAGATGATGAAGGCTTGGGTAAGGTTCTAAGTTGGACATGTGCTATAATGGAATCCTAAGTCTATCCTAGGGTCAGGTAGGGATGAGACCGATGGAGGAAGGAGTTTCGTAATTCTCTAGTTTCACATGACCATAGGGTCGGGAGGTAACAACTATCATTGTCTGAGGGCCATGGGTCAGGAGATTGATCACCTTCATAAACTCATGGGACCCAAAGGGAAGATGAGTAGGGCACTCTCTAGATGCATGAGGGAGGAGGGATGACCCCAAAAGTGCCAGCACCCTATAGACCTAGAGGAGTTGAAAAAGGATTATGTGTGGATCCAAGTAGGTTCGAGACCAGTTTTCCATGGAGGAAATTTTGATATCATGATGTTTGTGATGTGAAGACATGAGTTGCACGTTTCAACTTAGATTTGAAGGTGTACTGACAAGGTGGGATGTACCATCTCTACTCTTGGAATGGGAAGGACTCTGTATTTGGACGGCCACCAAATGCTTATTTCTTCTTGTTATGGGAGTGAGAGATAGGACAGTACGCAATGCACACACTAAGGGTAAAGATGATGTGAGTCGGAACATTGCTATAAGGAATGAGGACAGAGATGATAACATAGCCTAGTGGAGCGTTTGATACATGGATGGTTTACAAGCACTAAGAGTATTAAGGAAATCATCTTGTGAGGATGTTTTATCTTGAACTACATGGATTTTTGCAAGTGTTACAAGGAATCACAAGGTGGAGCCTGATAACTAAGAGGTTGAGCTTAGAGTGTTCTTGATGAAGATAGACTTAGAGTTTGAGATGAGATGATAAGTAGAATACATGGAGGTGTATGTCTTCAACATTACCTAAACACCTAAGGATAAGAAGTGGTAATGAATGCTCTGGTTGAGATATAGCTGCCTAGTTAGCTAGAAGCTAGAAGAAGTTGAGGTTTTTTTACTAACCCTATGTTTGGAAAGAGGATGTGTTTTGGCTAACACACAAATGTAACAAGATATGTTGAACAAGTTAATGGTTGATGTAGTAAAAGGATGGTGATACAACCTCAGATACACTTCTTTGGATAGGAAGGTAATAAAACCCTTTTGAGAGTGGTTTAGGGTTTCTGAGGTATCAAGCTTGAGGAATCATAACAATATAGGAGGTCATGATATACCTTGGTACTACAAAGATAGTAAGTGATGGTAGCACTCTGGATGCTTAAATAAAAGTTGCATGTAGTATGTGGCCATGCAAGCCAAAAGGTGAAGGACGAACATCAGTAACCCAGTGTATCGTTATAGAGGGTAAAAGAGTCCCTGAGAGGGAATGGGAGTTCATCACTATGGATGTTGTGGTAAGTCTCCCTTTGACCCAGAAGGTCAAGATGCAATATGGGTTATGGTAGATCACCTTACCTAGATAACATGAGAAAGAAAGGAGTATTGTCAAGAGATAGATTTTGTTGAACTACATAAGAGAGAAAGATGGTTCAACTACACCATGATACGAGTTCAAAAGTTATTAAGTATGACCAAAAGGTTCACTTCCATAAGGTGGAAGTAGGTACATGAAGAACTTAGTGTTAGTACCACCTATCACCCCTAACTAATGGACAGTCTGGCCCAGACTAGAGGGTCTGACGAGAGAAAGCGTGCTTGTTCAGGGTGACACAAAGAGACAGATTGTAACGACCCCGCCTTCCGGTAACCCCCAATTAAGAGAGGCTGAAAGGTCAGAGCCGTTACCAATAACCCGGATCAAAGGTTCGACAAATAATCAATAACAATTAATAAACTTTACCAACTAAGCTGAAAATTGGTATGAAATAAAACTTTGCTTACCTTTTAAAAAGTGAGATTTCTAAACTTTTATCTATGAAGATATCAATCTAACTAATCCTCCTGTGCACGTTAATTCTCATTTAATTCTGCATATGCCACTTTACTGTTTGTTCTTTCCATTTGTACCTAAAACGCCGACAAACAAAACGTCGATCACCAAAAAGCTGGTATGTGGGGGAAACAAAAATCATGCAAATATAATAACAATGTAATCATGCAATTAATAATTTAACAACCAAGATTACATTTTAATCCATACTACTCAATCCATACCTATCCACACCTCTGTGATGTCCTTGCAGTGGACTTATATGATACCTCTATAAAGGTAGATCTTTTCCCCCATGGTCCTACCTTACAGGTAGCCAATACATAGGGTAATAGAGTCGCATGGCACTACCCAAAGGTAGCCCAATATCTAACTCAATATGACTTGATGGTCCTACCCTCTAGGTAGCCATATACTAAGTCATTCAATGAGCTGATGGACCTACCCTATATGTAGCCATATACTAGGTCAACTATTAAGCCACATAGGGGACCAGGATCTGAGCTAGTAGGCACATATCTTATGTGATAGTCATATCCACATTATAGTTTGCATGAATTAAATTCATCCAACAATAATTCAAGTCATCGATGAATACTTTGGAAAAACCTCAGAAAACTAACTCGGGATATTCATAAGTGTAACCACATACCTGTACATGTAGATTCACGTGCAGGAATAATCCAAGCAACAATTAGCATGCAAGCATTAAATAAGATCCGGAAACAATTATACAATTCCCTTTTATTACTCTTGTCATCAAGATCTATCCAATCTAACTTGCCCCTTAGGATTTCCACTTCCTTTTAGGGTTTCACTTACAATTAAGGTTTTGGTATCACTTTTATCACTACAAACCCTAAAATAGTAAAACTATTCATAAACCTTAATTAACTTGTCCTACTTCTCATAACAGGCTTAGGATCAATAAATAACAACATTATTCCAAATAATTCAGATTATTCAAGTTAATCGTCTTCTCTACCCTAAATTAGGGTTTCTACATGCATTATCATGAATATATAGATTAAAACCCTAAAACAAGCCAATAATCATATTCAAATCTCACTTATCTTTCAACAAGTTATTAGTACTCTAACTAACCCATTAAACATCTTAGATATGATCTCTAATCACATTCAGGGATTTTAACCAAAATTTAATGCATACATGATCAACCTAAGTCACTTTTGGAATTACGATCAGATTCAGGCTATGAAACTATTTTTATTGAAATCTTTGTGTTCGTTTGATCAATTTTCGTATATTATACTTCTCAATCTGAGTTACCAATTTATTTCTAGGATTTTATCAAAATACCTTACTTTGGCCAATGGCAGCGTGCCACGTCATACTTTATATTTTTCTTTTCCAGTTATTCATCCCTTGGCTTGCGGATCTGGGCACTAGATCCCGCTACTCGGCTACCCGATCCAAGACTCCTCTCAATCCCTATCGTGGGGATGCGGTTCTAGTCCCCTATTTCCTCTGTAAAACAGAGGGACTTGAAGCAGACTGGGCGGCGACCTCCTCGCCCCCCTCGCGGCGCCTATCTTCCCCTTCTTGGACCACCACGCAGGCATACCAGCGATCCGATGTGCTCTTAAACGGATCCATTGCCTCACTCGACTCAACTTGTACTCCACCGAACTGCCTTCCATCCATGGCTGCCTTGACGCAGACCTCCGAGTCGGTCAGCGATCCCTCCAGGAGCAGTTCTTCGGGAGAAGCAGAGGTTTTGGGAAGGTTTGCGAACTCACACAGACCATCCTGCGCGCGATACTGGTTGCAAAGAGGGGATAGAGCCCCTTTTATAGGCATTAAGGGAGGTTCCATAGAACATTAATGGAGTCCTAGTCCTCATAAGTTTGGGGAAAGCCCCGATTCTCACAATCACAGTGGGAATAACGGATAGTTCAGTTCGTTTCCTTCTCATGATTCCAAAGGAATACTTACCAGAAACTATTAGAGTCCAAATATGGAAAGAGAGATCGAGGGAAACTCCTTCCTTTGGAGCCAGATTTCTCCATTGAACTCAAAAAGTTGCTATCATTGGATCATCATCCAACGGCTAGCAGGTCCCGTTTTAGAACAATAGCGTGTGACATTTAAAGATTTTCCTTTCATATTAGGGATCTTCAAAAATCCATATCTCTTAAAATGTACATCCAAATAATCCCAAATTTTAAAGGAAAGTCTATAAAGACTTAATCTACCTCTCTAGAAAAATTGGGCTAATTATCTAAAAGAAAACGTGCCGTTTCTTTAGGTGAAAGATATTACTCAATTAGGCTTATTTCTCATATCTTTTCTCTTTCTTATTTTCTTATTTCCATTATTTCTATTCCTTGCAATCCAAGAAAGCAAGTGGGGTTTGAAATATTTCTTACTATGAACAAACCCATACTTCTCTCTTTATTTCTTGCATTATCTTCTTATTTCTTTATTAAACTATTCTTTTTTTAAGGATTTCTCATTATCTTTCATTTCATTTTTCCTCTTTTCATATTTATTTTATTAGGAATCATATGTAAACGAATTTTCCTCAATTGTAGCCATTAATGCCACTTTCTAGATGTTTCCAAGTATTTCTTATAAATACTTTTGCTTAATATCCATTATCATGTACATTTTTCCATTACTTGGACTTTTCTTATTTTCTTCTCTTTTATATCTATTAATGGATTAATTTAATAATAGAAATTATGAAATTCCTATCCAAAGGGATATTTGCAAAGAAATCCATCCTTTGAAGCAAAACACACAACCTTTTCAATTAAGTCCAAATTCACAAAATCAATACATTTCAATTATGAGAACATATACAAATTTGGGGTTGTAACATCCTTCCCCTCTTATAAGAATTTTGTCCTCAAAATTCCATCAAGGAAACAAACAATTCAGGATAAGACTTTTTCAGGTCTATCATTGGCTCCTATGTGTCTTTACCTTACCCATGGCATTTCCAAAGAACCTTTATCATCACATATTCTTTTCTCTGAGTTCTTTCATCCTGGTGTCTATAAACTGCACAGGTGACTGATAACACCAAATTTTGTGACGTTTTTGCCCTTTATTCTGTTATCAAAACTACTCTTTTCTGCTATTTTCCTCTATTTTATTAGCATTTTCGCAATAATTGGCCAAGCAACGCTCTTATTCCAATTTTTCCTATCTTCTACAGAGTTTTCCTGGTTTTTGTGCAATGAGGCCGATTCCGGCCCACAATAAGTCTAAGCCCGTCTCGACCTTCCTGACGCCCGATACAACCCAGCCCGACAGGGGCTGGGTGACACGAGAATGATCGGCGGAGAAGGGCGCTGCGCAAGAAGGACGTGTCGGCTGACACACCGTCTACCCGACAGGGAGCCAAAGCCGCATCGACGACCAAACTCGTCGGGCGACACAGCCACCCACCGGCAGGCGTGCCGCCAGCCACGTGATCGATATCCAGCGCCTCACGCCGAGACATACCTATATCGGCCATCCACATCCATCGACCGGCGTATAAGGGAGCTACGTGGCGTTTCCAGCACCATAACTCCTTTAACTGCCGGTATAAATAGCAGCTACAGGAAGCTGAAAGAGGTCGGATGGTCGGATAGTCGGATAGTGGGATAGGTCGGGCAAGTCGAGAGAATTCAGACAAGACAGTTCGGAAGTGCGAGAGCCACCTTCGAAGGAAGCTGTGAGAGCAAGAGTATCGCGCCCCAGTGCTTGTACTGGGCGACACTAGGTGAGCTTTTCCTCATCCCGAGAGGGAAGGGATGGTTCACTTAGTGTTGTCCCAGGCGACACTGCGGGCCGATATCGGCCAGCGAAGATGAGCGACACGAGTGCCCGACAGTAGACTCGTAGCTCTTTGCCCGACACGATATCGAACCCGATACGCTCCGCCCGTCATGCGTGCCGCCCGAGAGGGTGTGCCGCCCGACATGAGCGTATTGGCCAGGGTCCTTGAGCGATACAGTCAGTCGTCAGTCGGCGCTGCCCGAGAGGGGGTGCCACCCGACACTGCCGTATCGGGCTCAGCTCCTGACCGGTATCGGGCAGGAGAGCTACAGTAGTCTGTCGTTCTTCTACATCAAGAAGGCGACATCTATCTTTAATTCTGTTATTTAAATTCTTAGCTTATGCATTGTATTAAGACCCTTATTGCTTATGGAAATAGAAATGCTTAACTGCTATTTGTTTAATGCTTGGTGCCTTATGATTGGGTGACTGCTGTGTTGGATATCTGAACTCTAGCTTGCATGTTTTGGATCGCGTTTCGCTTAGCTACCGAATCGTCTTTCCCGTAGCAACTACTTCGAGAGTTGGGTTGTGGCTCTAGTGTTTGGTCCGATTCTGGAGTACGAGAGTGCCCAGAACGGAGTTGTTTTAGTATCATTCCACTCTAACTTGAGCCCAGCAACCTCGAGAAAGGTGTTGAAGCTTGGTTAGAGGCACCCGCTCTGAGAGGAGGGGTGCAGGGTGTTACTGCTACCGCTTGTCTTACTGAAGTCTTATCCCTTGCATTACACCTTAAACTACAGTTTATCTTTCTATTTTCTGTTGCATGAAAATTCCTAAAAACTGCTAAATGACAAAATCTTAATCTTTCCTGTAACTCCAGTTGGAGATAGTTTTCTTTGATTTAATCGTGACAGCTTGTTGTTCCCCTTCGGGGAACTTTAATATCTCTTTATATCCACCGGAGTGTAGAGTGTCGATTCAGAGTCGTCAACACGACCCACCTTGTCCCTGTGTTCGACCCCGTATGACTAATTCGACCCCGTAAACAATGTTGCGGGGGCCTAGAAGGATTCGGGTTATAAATGTGAAGGATCGACTACCTCAAATACGCCTCCAATTTTAGGACGTGCGATTTAGGCCGGTCAACTTTCTGGTGCCGTTGCCGGGGACAAGGCAAATGGCACTGTTGACGAATCCGAAGCCACTAACTACACTCCCGGGCCTCAAGCTTAGAAATAGGCTTGACAACACTTCTTTTTCTTTTTCTTTTTCTTTTACTTTAAGCATTATTCTTTACCCCAATTATAATTTTCTAAACATGATTTTTATGCGGTTTTCAGGTACTCTGATTTACTGAACACCGAGACTGTCAACCATGCCTCCTCGCGTAGAGCCACCTTCTGGAAACGAAAGCCAAGGAGGGAGGCCAGTTTCGCCTCCACCGGAAGACAACGACCGGTATAGTGATAATGAGCGGCAAGAAGATCCAAAATCACCAGGGCATGAGGACCAGCATCATCAGCATAGACGTCGTCGGAGACACAGGAGGAATCATGATAACCGGGAGCGACGCCGAGACGCCAGCAACGGTGACGACTCGGAGGAAGAAGAGAAAACTCTAAGAGAATTGGCTTCTACAAAGGCCAATAGATCGAGGTGCCCCGTTATCATCCCAAGGTTCAATGCGACAAACTTTGAGCTCAAGCCATCTGTGATCTCCATGATTCAAAATAAAATCTTCAGGGGGAGTTCTAAGAGTGACAACCCTTACCATCACCTTGATGCTTTCAAAAATATCTGCGACACCATAAGATGCGAGGGGTTCCCCAAGAGGTCATTTACTGCAAGGGTTTCATCTTCTCTTTGGAGGATAAGGCTCTATCATTGTACCTTGGGATACCCCACCAAGCGCTGAATGGATGGGGAGAACTGGCTGACGCATTTGTAAACAAGTTTTACCCCACTGAGAAGACGATGAGGAACAAGTTAAAAATCACGTCTTTCACACAAAAGCCAAATGAAAACCTTCACGACGCCTGGGAACGATATCTGGAATATCAGAGGGACTGCCCTCACCACAATTTCAAGAAGGGCTTCCTGGTCTCTACCTTCTACAATGGGCTAACTCCCGATGAAAGGGTATCACTGAATGCGGCAGCATGAAGTGACTTCTTAGGGAAAAAGCCAAGCAAGTCCGAAAAGATCATTAGGAACATGGCTGAGTTGAAGGCTGATGTTGACTACGATAGATCCGATAGAGGACAGGCGAAGAAGGCAGGGGAAGGAACCTCTCTTGAGTCCAAGGCTCTGGAAAACATTACTTCTCAGATTCAAAGGATAGCAACAGATGTGAAACAACTGAAGGATCATGGCGGAAAGGGGAAGAAGCAAGTTTAGAAAGTCATGAAATGTGTTACCTGTGGTGAAGGAGGACATGGGGTAGACAACTGCGTCTACACCATACCCGGCACCGACAGCGACTCCGACTCGGAAGAAGAAAGGACCGAGAATGTATCGTACATGAACTTCAAGAGACCAGACCACCCTGGTTTTAATTATGGCAACAAGGACGCAGCTGAAAACTCGCATCAGCTGCACACCTCGGCTAGGCCAGTGCAACCTTTCGAGAAGAGAGGGGGATCCGGGCAGTATAACAAGAATAGCCAGTTCAAACCAGTAAAAGGCAATTTCCAAGTAGCAGGAAAATACCAAGGCCCATCCCGTGAACATGAGAAGGGGGCAAGCCAATCTGAGGTGATCGGCCAGCTGTTTGACTTTGTCAAGAAGCAAGATAGTGTCAATAACCAGTTAGCACAGAGCGTGCTGTCAAATTTGGGAGTCTTGAACTCACTGCAAGTCCAATTGGTAGATATGCAAACACATCAGTGACAAATCGATCAGCAGCTCGCACAGCTCGCCGAGATTGTGAAGAATCCTTCGGGGAAGATCCCGTCCAACACTGAACCAGAAAAGTGATAAAGTATGATAAAGAAGCCAAAGATGTCTAGCTGAAGATGGAAAACGCAGTGCTCCTCGGGAGGCAGCCCGTGCTTTTATTTCCCTAGTATAGGACGTTATTTACTTTTCGGAAAAACAGACATTACAAACATTATGGACTGTAATAAGGCCCGAGTCAGTGCATGCGCACGTGTGCTGACTCTTTTTGTTTTAAGGGCCACCGCTTTAGTTTTATTTGCCAGGATGGGTAATACCATCTGAGGCCGGGTTTAGCCTTAGGCCAATGATGTTTTACCCGCTTGTCGCCTCTTTCTTTAAGTGGGTTTTACCTCGGAGTTTTGTCCCGAAAAATCTTGTATCGGTCGGGCGAAGTCTGGTCTAGTAACCCTTTTTCCCAGACCGGATCGGGCGGCACACCAACCGACATACAGATTGCGCCCGTCTCGGGAGGGAATGGTTTTACCGCGACGTCCGACCGCTATATATAAGGCAAAAACTTTACCGTGTCGCGCTCCCGGACTTTACCTTTTTCAGCTACCGTATCGCGCAGTACTTTTCTTGCTCTCCGCTCCCGTGTCGCGCAGAGACCTCTCCCGATCCCGTGACGCGCAAAACCTTAAGGAAAACAAAGGTATCGCGCGACAGCCCTATCGCCCGCGCAAATCCCGAGGTCGCTGGGCCCTCAACGACTGAAAAGAGGGTGAGAACTGAAGAAGCGGCCGCTCCAGCTACATCACCCGCCCCAACAGAAGAACCACTGGATCACACACCAGGAAGGTTAGTGCTAAGGGATGAGGAGCATGGATGCAGATATGCTGAGCTAGGGGCCAAGCTCTACAGGCCAAGCAGGTTCTGCCACCAGTCGTCCTTCATGCAGTTGGGCATCTTTGAGAGAATGGAGAACGTGCTTGCCGCAGCAGGTCTGAGGCAAATCTGCCTCAGCCTATCTGCCTCCTACACCGAGCTCACGAAGGAGTTCATGGCGTCCCTTCACCGAGTAAAGAATACACATGCTGAAGCCAGAAAGTATGGCGGAGCAGACAGACTCCAGGGGCGGCTTTACAATGCAGAGCACGTCATTTCAGAGAAGCTGCTCAACCAGATTTTCTCCTCCAGTGAAGAGGGGAGAGGGAGACTAGATAACGGTGCAAGGATCACCGAAGGAGACGGGTTCAACCCCGTAGATATCTGGGAAAAGCTAACCGGGGAGTCATCTTTCAAACCCGGGAGCAAGGTGGCGGCAGTGCACTCATGCTTCTGGAGGATAATGCACAAGCTGGTGGTGTGCCTCCTCTTCAACAAGAACGAGTACAGCAACATTTACTCCGAGGAACTCCACGTCATGTGGTACATGATGGAGGGCCGGACTATCAACCTGGGGCGCTTCTTGCTGAACAGGCTGCACCCAATAAAGGATGCCACCAAGGAATATTGCATGGGTGGCATCGTGAACCTAATCGCGGTGGGGTTAGGATACCCGCGCGAGCCGCGCAGCCTCTCAAGAACAAGAGGGGACGAGTTGATCGACCTCAAGTACCTCATGAGGTCGGGTATAATAAAGAAGGAGGGGCGGAGTTACTTCTACAAGTTCACAAGGATGAAGATCCTTCTCCCGCTTCCTCGTTGCGCCGCCTACGACGCGGAAAAACTAGTCTTCACCACAGCCGAGATCGAGGCTGTGGCAGCAGGTGCAAGCTGTGCTCCACCCCCAAGAAGACAAGAACGGGGAATCACCAGAGGGCCCATCCCGCTGGGTACTCGGCAGGACGTATCTTCAACAGCTCCTGCCGAGCGGCTCACTGCCTCGGAGCCACCAACGATAGCCACAACAACAAGGCCAGTGGTGGCAGGAGAAGAACCGGCGATCGTGGAGGTCGCCGAGACAAGAACTGGAACTGCAGCGAGAGAGACGGCTGCAGTCCCTGTAGTTTCTGCTGCGCCCTTAGGGGCAATTGATGAAGTACAACCGGATGTCAGCGATGAGCTATTCGTCGACATCCTACAAATGGAGCTCGAAGGAGCACAGGTAACGCCAGCACCACCACCAAAGTCACCTTTAGCAGTTGTTGAGGAGATCGTCGACAACGTCGATATGGGGCAGCATCCGTCCCCCACAACACGGTCTCCTCCGATACAACAAGAGGGCGGGGCAGCACCGACACCTCGCTCAGAAGCATCAGCCGCGCGTACGATAGAAGTAGGTTCTGCCTCGTCAGGGAGACCATCACGCGGGAGGAGCATTTCGAGGTCGAAGGGGAGACAAGCGGAAAACCCTCCTTCACTCGGAATGATGCTGGGACAAGAACTCGATTTCTTGCGGGAGGTAACAGAAAACCATTCTACTACATTTCTTTCCCTAACCCGCAAGTTGTCATTTTTCAAACAAAGGCTGGATAGCCAGGAACGAGAGCTGCTGGCTTTGGCCAGCCTACCTGGCCGGCTAGAGGCAGTGAATGCCACACTACAACAAGTTCTGCAGCGCCTTAGCGAGATCGAGGGGAGCTGAATAGGGAGGACGACCATCCACGCCCAAGGCAGCCGAGAAGATCGTCGTCACCTCCTGGTCCGGGCTCTCAATCCTCGTCGTCAAGAGCGTCGTCAGGATCGTCATCGTCCACCTCCTCCTCCGGCAGATCTTCATCAGCAACCGGAGGAAATTCATCACAAGGGCAAGGCTATGAAGCTCCAGCCAGACAAGGAAGCCCTTTTGACCTGAAGGAGGCCGCTCCCTCAGCCCACTTTGACGAAGCTGAGGATAACGACGAAGATATCAGCGTCGGGGAGGGCTCTTCTAATGAATCCGAGGGAGAAGGGGGGGACATCTGCACTGCAAACGAAAGACACCTCCCCAGAGGAATGAGTTCAAGGGCTGACCTCACCGATTTCTCCACACCGACAGAGATGACTGACTTTGACTGACTTTGACAGAAGGGTCATAGGGTATCTAACGATCAGAGACCAGAAACTACTCAACATGGTCCTGAGATCGCAAGCCGACGAGGAAGAGGTACTCTGGAGCGACGGTTATTTTCCGGTGCAGCGGGGAACTCTGAGAAACATCTTCTGCGCCAAGGCCGTCGTAGGGAAGAGGTTGTTCAGAGTACTACAAGGGGCCATTATAGAAAGCGCCGACAAGAAGAAAGGCCAACATACAATTTACGCTGCCACCCCGACCCTAGCAAGAAGACTAATGATGGGGTTGTACAAATCTACGCAGGTAGAAAGTATGTTGGAATACATTGAAGTGCACAATCCGAAACTGGTGCTGGCCCCTTACAAACACAGAAACAACTGGTTCCTGTGCATTGCCGACCTCCGAAATCATGATGTCCAACTGCACTGCTGCTGCAGCAAAGAGGTCCCGCACACAGGAAGTACGTTCCTACACCCAAAGGACATAAGGCTAAGACTGATGCCGCTACGTCTCCACCGGGTCATCAAGTATGGAGTCCAGCGCCACAGCGGCGTCTGGAATTTCTACTCACTAAGGGACTTCCCAGTCCAAGAAGAGGAGGGAAGTGGAAATAGCACATTCATAGTCCTCAGAGCCATGGAGATGATAAATATCTTCGGATACTTCAAGCAACTCCAGAGTAATAACTTCTACAGTCTCAGAAGCAAATATGCATTGCTGCTGATAAAGGACAAGCGCTACTTCTGAGACGCGGGGATACCAGAAGAGCTGCTGGATAGTGAACAAGAAGAGGAGTCATCTCAACACAGCAGCCCTCCTGAAAAAGAAGCAGAAGTAGAGACGCACGTCTGTGGGGCAGGCAAACAGATAAACATCCTGCGACAAGTTTTCGGACACGACGAACAAGCCTCGCCCCAGAACCAGGAGGAGTCGATCCACAACTTCGACCGTTTCTCATGCGCTACCCTCACGCAGGATTAGGTCAACGAAATCCACATGAAGTTGGCTGAATCCACCCCAGCAGACGTAGCCTACTCGGCAGGAGATGCCATAGTCCCGATTGACGACTTAAGGGACATGGTAAAAGAGGGAGGATGTCTGGCATTATCTGTGGCGGTCGCCTACATCCAGATACTACGAAACAAGTCTGAACACGCATGCATAGCAGATCCAATGTTGTTCAATGACATTTGCCTAGCCGATGAGCAAGGGGCGAAGGAAGCTTTCCTAGCAGAGTTGGAATGCAGAGTCCCGGATACCATTCTCCTTCCCATCCTACACAACAACCACTAGACGCTCTTAGCGGTGTACACCCAACAACGAGCAGGGATTTTCTACAACAACTCAGACAGCAACAAAGACCATCCAGTGCCTTGTACATCGACAACGCTGACATCTCTTGAACGATTAGTACGAAAATACTATATCGATATAGCAGAGCTAATACAACCATTCCTGGGAATGCAAGCAAGAAGCTGGCATGAACTCCAGTTCTGCCACCGCAGCCCGCAGCAAATTCAACTATCCAACGACTGCGGCATCTTCGTCCTGGAATGGATGGCAAACGAGGCAACGCCTGATCAGCTCCTCCACATCGACTATCACAGCAAAAGAGGAGAATATGTGTGGGAGCTCTTATCTATCCCAGGCGCGCTGATCATCTAACCCTCACTGATTAACATTTCCTTACCTCATCTACTTCACAACTCTGGGACAGAGTGTGGAGTAAGTTTGGGGGGGGGGGTACCATGTACCAGTGAGGGAGGTACAAAACTTTTCTCCTTTGTACATATAACCTTTTTTAGTGTACATATAACTTCTTACAACAACCTTTTTCCTTCTTGCTAAAAGTCTTGAAAACTTTGAAAATTTTTGCTTATGATTCCCTATACTTATATATGTATAAAGTTGCTATAATAATAATAAAAACCTGTTGTGACTTCTTGCAAAGTTTACTTTCTGTATATTTAACGAGTTACAAGTTCTGTCATATCTTTCTGATAATGATGTCTCAAACAAACAAAAGATTGTGCCTTGCCATCCAAAAATTTTCGAAAAATAGTAATCTCGCAAACAGCTAAGAGACGAGTATGGAGAAGGAAAAAGCTGCCCAAACAGCAAAAATCTCTTTTGTTTTCCCTTACCCAAAAAAAATCCCAGAAAGAGAAAGAAGCCTTATGAGTGTGAATAAAAGTATGAGAGTTGTGCCCAATAAAAGAAAAGAAAAAAAAAATATATATATATATATATATATATATATACACACTTGTTTTCCAAAAGTACCCATCTTTAGGCATGGTAGATCCGGGGCAGTGGTACGTAGGATGTGAAATCACTGCTCTAAAGCCAACTGGCTTGGTCTGTAGGGACCACTTGCCCGTTAACGGACCCTTACTTGGATGGACTGATGGGAAACAAGAAGAAAAACCCAAAAAGCCTTAGCCTACCCTATACACAACTTTTTGCCCCTAAAATAAAGTTGTTTGGTGTGGAAGCTAACTTCGGAATCATACACCAAAGTCTCGCTCAAGCTGTGGAGAAGAAAAATTTTACGTAAATAATAAGGCAAGTAGGGCAAGGTCTTTTGTTCGCATTAAGACAGCATTACCTCCAAGACATCGCAAATCTTGTGCTACCCTTTAGCCTTAAAGTTTTGCTGTGCAAGAAGAAGCAACACAAAGTTTAGTTTAAATATTGATTGAGGACAATCAAAAACCTAAGTTTGGGGGAGTTGATAACACCAAATTTTGTGACGTTTTTGCCCTTTATTCTGTTATCAAAACTACCCTTTTCTGCTATTTTCCTCTATTTTATTAGCATTTTCGCAATAATTGGCCAAGCAACGCTCTTATTCCAATTTCTCCTATCTTCTACAGAGTTTTAATCATTTTTGTGCAATGAGGCCGATTCCGGCCCACAATAAGTCTAATCCCGTCTTGACCTTCCTGACGACCGATACAACCCAGCCCGACAGGGGCTGGGCGACACGAGAATGATCGGCGGAGAAGGGCGCTGCGCAAGAAGGACGTGTCGGCCGACACACCGTCTACCCGACAGGGAGCCAAAGCCGCATCGACGACCAAACTTGTTGGGCGACACAGCCACCCACCGGCAGGCGTGCCGCCAGCCACGTGACTGATAGCCAGCGCCTCGCGCCGAGACATACCTGTATCGGCCGTCCACATCCATCGACCGACGTATAAGGGAGCTACGTGGCGTTTCCAGCACCATAACTCCTTCAACCGCCGGTATAAATAGCAGCTATAGGAAGCCAAAAGAGGTCGGATGGTCGGATAGTCGGATAGTGGGATAGGTCGGACAAGTCGAGAGAATTCGGACAAGACAGTTCGGAAGTCCGAGAGCCACCTTCGAAGGAAGCTGTGAGAGCAAGAGTATCGCGCCCCAGTGCTTGTACCGGGCGACACTAGGTGAGCTTTCCCTCATCCCGAGAGGGAAGGGATGGTTCACTTAGTGTTGTCCCGGGCGACACTGCGGGCCGATATCGGCCAGCGAAGATGAGCGACACGAGTGTCTGACAGTAGACTCGTAGCTCTTTGCCCGACACGATATCGAACCCGATACGCTCCGCCCGTCATGCGTGCCGCCCGAGAGGGTGTGCCGCCCGACATGAGTGTATTGGCCAGGGTCCTTGAGCGATACAGTCAGTCGTCAGTCGGCGCTGCCCGAGAGGGGGTGCCGCCCGACACTGCCGTATCGGGCTCGGCTCCTGACCGGTATCGGGCAGGAGAGCTACAGTAGTATGTCGTTCTTCTACATCAAGAAGGCGACATCTATCTTTAATTATGTTATTTAAATTCTTAGCTTATGCATTGTATTAAGACCCTTATTGCTTATGGAAATAGAAATGCTTAACTGCTATTTGTTTAATGCTTGGTGCCTTATGATTGGGTGACTACTGTGTTGGATATCTGAACTCTAGCTTGCATGTTTTGGATCGCGTTTCGCTTAGCTACCGAATCATCTTTCCCGTCGCAACTACTTCGAGAGTTGGGTTGTGGCTCTAGTGTTTGGTCCGGTTCTGGAGTACGAGAGTGCCCAGAACGGAGTTGTTTTAGTATCATTCCACTCTAACTTGAGCCCAGCAACCTCGAGAAAGGTGTTGAAGCTTGGTTAGAGGCACCCGCTCTGAGAGGAGGGGTGCAGGGTGTTACTGCTACCGCTTGTCTTACTGAAGTCTTATCCCTTGCATTACACCTTAAACTACAGTTTATCTTTCTATTTTCTGTTGCATGAAAATTCCTAAAAACTGCTAAATGACAAAATCTTAATCTTTCTTGTAACTCTAGTTGGAGATAGTTTTCTTTGATTTAATCGTGACAGCTTGTTGTTCCCCTTCGGGGAACTTTAATATCTCTTTATATCCACCGGAGTGTAGAGTGTCGATTCAGAGTCGTCAACACGACCCACCTTGTCCCTGTGTTCGACCCCGTATGACTACTTCGACCCCGTAAATAAAGTTGCGGGGGCCTAGAAGGATTCAGGTTATAAATGTGAAGGCTCGACTACCTCAAATATGCCTCCAATTTTAGGACGTGCGATTTAGGCCGGTCAGTGACTCAGGTCATTTCTTCCTCCCTTGGGGCTCACTATGTCCATTGCTCAGCACATGGTTGGGGTACCTCACACAGTGCACTCAATTGGACACATGGAACTCATCACACATTTCTTTATCTTGAGGGGTAAGATCAAACTTAACCTTCTCCACCAAACCATGTCAAAAAAAAAACTCATGCATCGGGGACTCAACTCTCTTAGCTATAACTTAGAGGGGTCGGGTTTTTCATGTCGCATATTCTCCCACAATGAACTGCATGTCAGTCTACTTTGCATCTGCTCACGACTCTTGTCGTCTCTAGGCTCCTTTCATCCATTACACGGTCAAAGTGACATCATCTACACACATAGTGGCCCTTTTCTAACCATCACGTGGTCCTTTCACCAACATCACTTTACTGAAGTGGTGACCGACACAACCTCTCTTACAGAGCTTCTTTAAATCATGATACTAGCTATGGTGGTCATCATCACATCTTTCATTGGACAAGATTTGTCTCTAGATATCACCCTGAACGAGCACACATGCTCTCATTAGACCATTAGTTAGGGGTGATAAACTGTACCAACATTGAGTTTTGTATGTTTCTACTTCCACCTCATGGAAGTGAACCGTTAGGTCATACTCAAGAACTTTTGAACTCATATCATGGTGTAGTTGAACTATCTCTCTCTCTTATGTAGTTCAACAGAATTTTTCTCTTGACAGAACTCCCTTCTTTCTCATGTTATCTAGGAGAGGCGATCTACCATAACCCATATTGTATCTTGACCTTCTTGGTCAAAGGGAGAGTTACCACAACATCCATAGTGGATGAACTCCATTTCCTCTAAGGGATTCTTTAATCTCTAAGTCAAAGTACTGGGTTACTGGTGTTCGTCCTTCACTCTAGGTTTGCATGGCCACATGCTATATGCAACTTCACATCAAACAGCCAAAGTGCTACCATCACTTACTATCTTTGTAGTATCACGGTGTTTGGTGATCTTAAAACCATAATATCCGGTATGTCGTGATCCCTCAAGATCGATACCTTGGAAACCCTAAACCACTTGCAATAGGGTTTTATTACCTTCTTATCCAAAGAAGTGTATCCAAGGTTCTACAACCATCCTTCTACCACGTCAAGGACTAGGCTGGCTATCCAAGCAACCACTAGTCTTGTTCAACAGATCTCATTATATCTGAGTGTTAGCCAAACTTATCTCTTTTCTCAACTTAAGGTTATCCTAACAACCTCAACTTCTTCTAGCTTCCAGCTAAACCAGGTAGCTATACCTCATCCCGAGCATTCATTACCACTTCTTACCCTTAGGTGTTAGGTAAAGTTGAATACATACTCTTCCATGTATATCACTTATCATCTCAAACTCTAAGTTTATCTTCATCAAGAAACTCTGAGCTCCTTTTCATGGTGGTCAAACTCAACCTTGCATATCTTGCAAATTCCAGATAGCTCATGGTATCACATCCCCACAAGATGATCTCCTTAATACTCTTAGTGTTTGTAAACCATCCATGTATCATAGTTCCATGAGGGTATGTTATCATCTCTATCCTCATACCTTGTAGCAACGTTCCAACTCACATCATCTTTATCCTTAGTGTATGGCATGCGTACTGTCCTATCTCTCACTCCTATAACAAGAGGAAATAAGCATTTGGCTACAGTCCAAATACAGAGTTCTTCATGTTCCAAGAGTAGAGATGGTACAACCCACCTTTCCCGTACACTTTCAAATCCATGCAGTTTATGTCTCTATATCACAAACATCATGATATCCACATTACTTCCATGGAAAACTGATCTTAAACTTACTTGGTCCAAGCATAATCCTAGGTCATCTCCTCTAGGTCTATAGGGAGCCGGCACTTTTGGGGTCATCCCTTTTCCCTTATGCATCATAGAGTGCCCTACTCATCTACCCTTTGGGTCCCATGAGTTCATGAAGGTGATCAATCTCCTAACCCATGGCCCTCAGACAATGATAGTTGTTACCTCCCGACCCCATGGTCATGTGCAACTAGGGAATTAGGCAACTCCTACTTCCATCGGTCTCATCCCTACCTGACCCTAGGATAGACTTAGGATTTTCTTATAGTACATGTTCAACTTAGAACCTTGCCCAATCCTTCATCATCTCTCTCTGCATTCTTGGGTTGTCTTTCATCCTTTCTCAGGGATCATGGCAACCTACCTACCTTGGTCAGGCCCCATACCGGTTACCTTCATGGTAACACATCCATATGCACTTAGAGATGGTTAACTATGGGTATATAGGTTCAATCTCATGCCATGTACTTTTCACTTAGCTTTCTCAAGATCCTATAAAACATCTTTAGGTCATCTTAACTCCAACAAAACGGGTATACACCCAACCAAAGGGTCCCTCTCCCAGGATGGGAGGAAACTACCACTCTTGACGACAAGGTCACAACCGTCCATAGGGTTTACCCTCACATGAGCATGTCTAACCCAACAGCTACTAAAGCACAAGCTGACCACCTATTAAACCATGCTAGGTCATACTTGTTCTCTTTCCTCAACACTGGATCAACTTAGTTGTGAGGGGTTCATCAAACATACCCTTAACTTAAGGGGTTTTCGTTACCTCTACACATGAGGAGTACCATGCTCGAAACTATAGAGACTCAAATATCATTATGAGCATCGAGTACACTGCTTCCCCTCTTAGGCTTAGGAACCCTAGGTTCTCCTTTGGATATCCAACTGCATGCTCAATCTCTTAACCATGAATGAAGCATGTCCAAGGTAAGTCATGTACTTTCATGATCCCTCTACTCAAGCAACACTTCATATTTGAGTCCTCTTCCAGGGCAACCAACTAGGTATAAAGCCTCACAACTGGTTACTTAAACCTCCTCAGGGTCTAAAGCACTCTTTATCTCATACAGCAGGTAATCACTTATACCATAGGTACTAGAAGCATCCATTATTCCTCATGTCTCAGAATCTAAGCTTCCAACCTTCTTTCTTGGGTCCTGCTTTCTATCTCTAGATCTAACTCCACATCCATCCTCACTTCATGAAGTTGGATCAAGCTTACCAGCATATCCCTACCTGGGTGAAGCCTTTGCTCAACTCATGCTTCGCTCAAGATTATCCTTAGCTCTTTATGTTTATCTCATAAGACATCCATCATGATTCCTTGTCCAGGGTTTCATCCTACTGTCAGCACTACTGAAGTACTCTGGGTGCAAGCTACACCCTACTTGCACAAGCCCATAGGGTTCTATCAGTTCCTTTCTAACTTCATCCATGAAGGAGCTATCCTTCGCTCAAACTTGCATGACCCTTCCCAGGGTTGGGTTGCCAAAAGTGCTAAGACATCAACTTCTCATGGCTCATATGGCATCCAAGGCACGTTTATCCAAACACCTGGTCTAATCTCATCATGCCATCTCTCTCTCTAACCTTCAATTAGGGTTAGGGTTAACATCATCCTCAAAGGATGTGCTAGGTCTCTACTTTAATGGAGATCTCTACCTCCAAGACTCACTTTCTCTACTCATCCTCTTGACAAGAAGGTCTAGCCTCAGGTCTCTCCTGAGGGTAATGAAAACTTATGTCATACGACCTAAGCATGTATCTATCCTTTTACGCTTACTCTATTAAGCTTATGTCCATGACATCTTATTTACATGCTTTTTATTAATTTGGTGGAGGATTCCTTAATACTTATCAACCTTACCCATACCTCAAGAGGGTGAGGGGAAGAGCAGAAACCCTAATCCTTAAGGTCCTAAATAGAATTTGAGTTGAGAAGGGATGAACAAGATGAGAGAGTCCTAAAGGTATCTTATTTCGAATCATACCCTAAGACTTTGGCCAGGAAGTCACACGGATTTGGGAGTCCTCGTATTCTGACTAGCGGTGTGGAGGAAAATATTGCCAGCCCCCGGTCGTGATCCTTTTATAGACACCTCTGTCTTTCGGATAATCCTCTAATAACTCCCTTGGGTTCTATAGAATTTTTAAAATTTAATAATTATTAAAGATTAATTGAGGAACCTATGCTCTGATACCAATTGTAATGACCCTGCCTCTCGGTAACCCCCAATTAAGAGAGGCCGAAAGGTCAAAGCCGTTACCAATAACCCGGATCAAAGGTTCGACAAATAATCAATAACAATTAATAAACTTTACCAACTAAGCTGATAACTGGTATAAAAGAAAACTTTGCTTACCTTTTAAAAACTGGGATTTCTAAACTTTTATCTATGAAGATATCAATCTAACTAATCGTCATGTATATGTTAATTCTCATTTAATTCCGCATATGCCACTTTACTGTTTGTTCTTTCCATTTGTACCTAAAACGCCGACAAACAAAATTTCGATCAGCAAGAAGCTGGTATGTGGGGGAAACAAAAATCATGCAAATATAATAACAATGTAATCATGCAATTAATAATTTAACAACCAAGATTATGTTTTAAGCCATACTACTCAATCCATACCTATCCACATCTCTGTGATGTCCTTGCAGTGGACTTATATGATACCTCTATAAAGGTAGATCTTAACCCCCATGGTCCTACCTTACAGGTAGCCAATACATAGGGTAATAGAGTCGCATGGCACTACCCAAAGGTAGCCCAATATCTAACTCAATATGACCTGATGGTCCTACCCTCTAGGTAGCCATATACTAAGTCATTTAATGACTTGATGGACCTACCCTGTAGGTAGCCATATACTAGGTCAACTATTAAGCCACAGAGGGGACCATGATCTGAGCTAGTAGGCACATATCTTATGTGATAGTCATATCCACATTATAGTTTGCATGAATTAAATTCATCCAACAATAATTCAAGTCATCGATGAATACTTTGGAAAAACCTCGAAAAACTAACTCGAGATATTCATAAGCGTAACCACATACCTGTACATGTAGATTCAGGTGCAGGAATAATCCAAACCACAATGAGCATGCAAGCATTCAATAAGATCATGAAACAATTATACAATTCCCTTTTATTACTCATGTCATCAAGATCTATCCAATCTAATTTGCCAATTAGGGTTTCCACTTCCTTTTAGGGTTTCACTTACAATTAAGGTTTTGGTATCACTTTTATCACTACAAACCCTAAAATAGTAAAACTATTCACAAACCTTAATTAACTTGTCCTACTTCTCATAACAGACTTAGATTCAATAAATAACAATATTATTCCAAATAATTCAGATTATTCAAGTTAATCCTCTTCTCTACCCTAAATTAGGGTTTCTACCTGCATTATCATGGATATATAGATTAAAAACCTAAAATAAGCCAATCATCATATTCAAATCTGACTTATCTTTCAATAGGTCATTAGTACTTTAACTAACCCATTAAACATCTTAGATATGATCTCTAATCACATTCAGGGATTTTAACCAAAATTTAATGCATACATGATCAACCTAATCACTTTTGGAATTACGATTAGATTCAGGCTATGAAACTATTTTTATTGAATTCTTTGTGTTCGTTTGATCAATTTTCATATATTATACTTCTCAATCCGAGTTACCAATTTATTTCTAGGATTTTATCAAAATACCTTACTTTGGCCAATGGCAGCGTGCCACGTCATACTTTTTATTTTTCTTTTCCAGTTATTCATCCCTTGGCTCGCGGATCTCGGCACTGGATCTGGCTACTCAGCTACCCGATCCAGGACTCCTCTTCATCTCTATCGTGGGGATGGGGTTATAGTCCCCTATTTCCTCTGTAAAATAGAGGGACTTGAAGCAGGCTGGGCAGCGACCTCCTCGCCCCCCTCGCGGCGTCTATCTTCCCCTTCTTGGACCACTACACAGGTGTACCAGTGATCTGATGCCCTCTCAGACGGCTCCATTGCCTCACTCGGCTCAACTTGTACTCCACCGAACCCCCTTCCCACCATGGCTGCCTTGACGCAGACCTCTGTGTCGGTCAGCTATCCCTCCAGGAGCAGTTCTTCGGGAGAAGTAGAGGTTTTGGGAAGGTTCGCAAACTCACACAGACCATCCTGTGCGCGGTACTGGTTGCAAAGAGGGGATAGAGACCCTTTTATAGGCATTAAGGGAGGTTCCATAGAGCATTAATGGAGTCCTAGTCCTCGTAAGTTTGGGGAAAGCCCCGATTCTCACAATCACAGTGGGAATAACGGATAGTTCAGTTCGTTTCCTTCTCATGATTCCAAAGGAACACTTACCAGAAACTATCGGAGTCCAAATATGGAAAGAGAGATCGTGGGAAACCCCTTCCTTTGGAGCCGAATTTCTCCATTGAACTCAAAAAGCAGCTATCGTTGGATCATCATCCAACGGCTAGCATATCCTGTTTTAGAACAATAGCATGTGACATTTAAAGATTTTCCATTCATATTAGGGATCTTCAAAAATCCATATCTCTTAAACTGTATCTCCAAATAATCCAAAATTTTAAAGCAAAGTCTATAAAGACTTAATCTTCCTCTCTACTAAAATTGGGATAATTATCTAAAAGAAAACGTGCCTTTTCTTTAGGTGTAAGATATTATTCAATTTGGCTTATTTCTCATATCTTTTCTCTTTCTTATTTTCTTATTTCCATTATTTCTATTCCTTGCAATCCAAGAAAGCAAGTGGGGTTCGAAATATTTCTTACTATGAACAAACCCATTTTTCTCTCTTTATTTCTTGCATTATCTTCTTATTTCTTTATTAAACTATTCTTTTTTTAAGGATTTCTCATTATCTTTCATTTCCTTTTTCGTCTTTTCATATTTATTTTATTAGGAATCATATGTAAACGAATTTTCCTCAATTGTGGCCATTAACGCCACTTTCTAGATATTTCCAAGTATTTCTTATAAATACTTTTGCTTAATATCCATTATCATGTACATTTTTCCATTACTTGGACTTTTCTTATTTTCTTCTCTTTTATATCTATTAATGGATTAATTTAATAATAGAAATTATGAAATTCCTATCCAAAGGGATATTTGCAAAGAAATCCATTCTTTGAAGCAAAGCACACAACCTTTTCAATTAAGTCCAAATTCACAAAATCAATACATTTCAATTATGAAAACATATACAAATTTGGGGTTGTAACACAGTTCTTAAGATGTGATGTTAACCACCATAGCCTTTATTAGGATGCAAGAAGTTCTACAAGGAGGTTGTGTTGGTCACCACTTGATTAAGATGATGTTGGTGAAGGAGGCCTCACGAAGGTCAGAAAAGAACCACAGTGTGTGCAGATGAAGTCGCTTTGATCGTGCAATGGATGAAAAAGATCCCAGTGGTGACATGAGTCACAAGCTGATGCAAAGAAGACTGACATGCAATTCACTATGGGAGAATATGTGATGTGAAAATCTGACCCCTCTAAGCTTCAGCTGAGAAAGTTGAGTCCCGGATATATGGGTCTATTTGAGATGGATTGGTGGAGATGTTTGTGTTTAGCCTTGCTCCTCAGGATAACATGATGTGTAATGCATTCCATGAGTCCGATCTAGAGAACTATGTGAGGTACCCAAGCCATGTGCTGAGCCCTGAACCTATTCAGCTTTATGAGAGGATAAAATGTCTTGAGTCACCTATGAGGGTACAATATACCAAGGTAAGAAAGAACTTAGATGGAAGAATATGAGATGATAAAGGTTCTTGGGAAGTACCACGGAAAGTGTGAAGCCACATGGAAGTCATGATGGACATACGATAGGCTTATCCTGAATTGTTGTTTGCTTGATTGAATTTTGAGGACAAAATTATTATAAGAGGGGAAGGATGTTACAACCCCAACTTTTGGGTTTCTTTCGTGGAAACCTCTAGAAGGCAAAAGAATGTAATCCAAGGATGTATTTCGTGCCTTTAGGTTACTTGGGTGCCAAGGAATCCTAGATTGTGAAGAAAAGGCAATAATAAAAGAAAAGATCAAATAAGTATTTCTTTATTAAGAAAGAAATTGAAAATATTGATAAAATGTGGAAAATAAGTGAAAAGAGGTATAATTGAGTTATCCTTAGTGGAATTTCATATTCGAAGGATTCCTAATGATAAAAGGAATACTAATTAGGAAAATAAAAGAGAAATAAAGAGAAATCCTCAAAAAGAAATATTTTAATAAGAAATACACATGATAATGAAGAATGATGCATTTAGATGCATCTAGAAGGATAATGAATATCCAATAAAAAGGATTTCAAAATAATAGAGTTTCTTGGGATCCAAGGAGTCCCAATGAAGAAAGAGGAAAGAGAAAATACCATTAATGTCAATTAGGAAAATAATATGATACATAATTAATGGATTATGTGGTATTGTAAAGAAGGAAATATTTTCTACTTAATGGAAATATATTTTCGTGGCCAACAGAGTAAAAGGCAGGAATAAAGAAAATAAATGAGATGATTTTCGTGATTCTATTTATCCAAGAAATAAGAAAAATCAAAGGGATAGTGAGGAGAGAGAAAGCTTGCTTCTCCTTGAAGGAACATGTTTCCTTTAAAGCTTGGGACTCAGTTTCTCTTGGAGCAACGTCTCTGGACGTGGATACACTCCCCTATATAAGGGGTATGCCCTTGGGTCGAGTGAAGAATGATCCCACCTCTCTCTCTCTTCCTCATCTTCTTCTTGTTTCTTTGAGTTTGAAACCCTAACCAAGGACACATGGATCTACCTCGGTGACAACTAGCAGCTTTGGAGGGATCTCCATGGAAGGAAGAAGCGGCCACGACAATATGGAGTGGTTGGCCATCCTTCCTTGCCCGCCACCCTCATGAGAAACCTGCAGCACGGCTGCTAGGCCGGTCGCAGATGGCAGGCTCGGCCAGCGTTGGCCAGCTGCTATGGATGCGAGATTAGGGCACCATCAGGTGCATGGGAACATGGCGGAGGGAGGCGGAGGCTAAGGGACCATCCTCGGTGCCCTGGAGTCCAAGGTTAGAGGAGGAAAGCTCCCCCGAGCCGCTACAGGTCGGCGGCATCAGGGAAACTCGCGAGGAAGAAGGAGGTCTCGATGATTGGACGGTTATGCCCCTCTGGGCATTGAAGAGCTGAAAACATAACGGAGGGCTAAATTGTCATTTCGAAATGTTTCTATGCGAAGCGCCTTGCATGGGAATAGTGTGACGCGGCATCTCTTAATTGGTCAAGTAAGTGGTTTAATGCAAAAATCATATTTATTTAACCGTAGCTCGGATGGATGCATATTATACATGAATTTTGCTTAGAAAAACGAGAGGAATCCTTTAAAAATATAATTCAAACCTATATCCTTTTGCAATTCGAAACGTAATGGAAGATATCAACTTTAATGTTTAAAGAACCCTATTTTTATATGATTAATGTGATTAGTGGGTTTTAATTGATGATTAAGGTTGATATTAGCCTGTTAATGATAAAAGGGAACATTAGGAACAAAAAGGATGAATTTTGCACATAATTGATTTAACTTAGAGTTTCATGTGCATGATAAATACTTTAATGGGCCTTGAAACCCTAATGTTGGTAAATTCGACTCTTAATAGCTTTAATGATTCAAGGTAGTGGATAAAGATGAGATATAATGAATCTAAGATGTTTCGAGCATTAAAGTTCCTAATTTGGGGATAAATAACCTTAATATAGAAATTAGGGTTTTTGAATGAATCAAGGTAGAATTAATGATAAAATAACATTCATATGAGTATTAGAGCAGAATGAACTACAAATTGATGATAAATGAGTGTAATGAATTTGTCATGGATTAAAAAGGTTAAAAATAGTAGTTTTGATGTAAAAGAAACTTAATGAAATTAATTGATGGTTAATGGTGCCTTTAAATCTGAGAATAGGGTTATATGTCGTTAAGATAACCTTAATGTTGAAGAATAGATAAACTAATAAGGGTTTATGAGTAATGGTATAAAATTAGGGTTTGAAATAGTAAAAGATGAAAGGAAACCCTAATTGCAATAGAAACCCTAAAAGTGAAACCCTAGGAAGCGAGCTAGGTTTAATGGATCTTGATGACTTGAATAATAAAAAGGGAATTACGTGATTATTTTAGGATCTTGTTGAAAATGCTTGCTTGCTTGGATTCTTATTTGCATTGATATTTATGTTCAAATTGTCAGATCAGGTATGTGGTTAATTATGATTAATCGCATTAGTTTCCTGAGGGTTTCCTGAATGTTTCCTCGTATTGAACAGAATCTAAATAGTTGGATGTTCATACTTGAAAAATTATAAAGTCACTATGGTTATCACAATTATAAAGAAATGTGTATTCTCGCACCTACATGCCACCCTAATGGAAGATGCCATTAAGGTCAGGCCCAAGAGGGTAGACCCATGGGCACCATGAGAGGTGACCCCAGACACCAAGCTCAGGAATGAGAAGGTGGTCAATGATGCATGACTATGGAGTACCATGAGAGGTGACTTCCAGGCACCAAGCTCGTGATTTAGAAGGTGGCCTTAAGTCAATGACAAATGAGAAACCCTAGAGGGGTATGCCAGGGTTAGGGAAAAAATGGTGAAGAATGACACATTGAAAATGTAAAGTGGCTTGTTAAATAATTTGATTGTGATTATTAAATTGTTAGCCATATTTGCAAGATTTTGGTTGTTCCCACATACCAGTATATTTCGATATACTGACCGACGTTTTGTTTGTCGACGTTTTAGGAACAACAATTGAAAGAACAAACAGTAAAGTGACACATTGTGGAAATAAACCATAAAGTGCAAGGAGGATTAGATAGATTAATTCAAGCTCTGGATAGATATATTTCCAAATTTTTCAAAGGTAAGTAAAGTTTCAATTTTATAGAAAATTCCAGTTAGTTAGTAGAATTTCATTATTATTATTGATTATTTGTCGAACCTTTGATCATGTTAATTGAATAACAACTCTGACCTTCGAGTCTCCCTTAATTGGGGGTTACCGGGAGGCAGGGTCGTTACAATAGGACTGATTCATAGGATATTTGAGGGTGAACAGGATAAGTATGCTTAGAAAATTAGATTTGATTCTTTTAGAAATAGTAAAAAGGTGACAACTATAAGAGCAGCAAAGAAATTATAGCATAATAATAGATCAGATGTAGTAGTAGATCAGGCCTGGTGTAGCAATTATAGATCATATAGAAACATATAACAAATCTAGCACTAAGGTGTAATAGTTAGAGCAGCTGACCATTTTATAAATCTAGCAGAGCAAGTGGTGTCAAAGAAAGGATACTCTAATCAAAGGCAATATGAAAATAAAGAGATAAGTAGTCATTTCTCTAGTTTTTTGAGAGACGAGATGGGCATGATATATGTTGGGTATGGGGGCTATTTATAGTTTGGAATTAGGGTTTAGAATTCTGGACAAAAAATTCCATAAGAGGCAGCAGATCATGCTAATGTGCCACACATGGAACAAGGATCAAGGCCATCTGCCCACATGGAACCGATAGATGGATTTGATCCACATGGTGTCCTAGGAGGTAAAAAAGCAAAATTTCTCATTTTCCTTGTGATTTTAGATTTTTTTTGGCAAAAAATAGAGAAAACTTGGGCAGAAAGATAAGTCAGGGTCATCTCTCAAATTTATTGAGACAATGCAGTTGGAAAGGGAATATTTAATCCCAGACAATTTAACTAGGAAATTTACAAAAAGATAGCCTTAAGGTAGAATTGAAAAATGATTAACTTTTGATCTGAAAGAAGGTTCCTTTGTAGAATAGCTTTATTGGATGAAAGTGGACAAAAAGGTGCTTTAAATATGTGGAAAAATATGGGAAATTGAGGGGAAAATGGATATTACAAGATGTGGAATAGATTCCATTATTATCTAGAACGTTCACATTAATCATGAATTTCTACTAAGTGAGTAAAAATGGGGTGTCCATAGTTTGCCCCTCTCAAGGAAAGGTTCAAGGTAAGAGTGAGTACAAAAGGCTTGAGCCAAGTCTAACCCCTTTGGTTTGTCATAGATGGCAAAAATGGTTGGACTTCTCAAGGATGTTCTGACAAACCTTATGGAGGGTGGAATGAAAATGTGACTTATTTTCCTTCTAAAAATGAAATACTGAGGAAAAGGTTGGGAATAGATTATTTTTCTAGAGTTAGGGTAGCCTATGACTTAGGTAGTTTCTTGTATCTGGCTACTCATTCAATCCCCTGAAGATATGAGGAGTGTATTCCATCATAGATCTAGTTCTAAACTAGTGCATGTCTGATTCTCCCACTAGCCCATGCCTTAGTGAGAAAAAGGTGAATCTAAAAAATGGAATGTTGGTGTGGTTTGTCAGAAGGCATTAAAATCAAGAGTTTGTGATTAATTAAGAAATTATGGCAATTTCTCTACGTGTAAATAGATCTTAGAGAAAAAGCATAGGCATCCCCTTTCATGTGCATCTTTTAGTTTTAGTATTAGAACTCTTAAAGTGGGCCAATACAGAGTTAGTATTAGAACTCTTAAAAGGCACAATGATATTTTTGCCTATCGAGGTAGGGCTTGGATCGTCAAGAATGGTGTTTGTATTTTACACAAGTTTTTAGATTTAAAGTGACCTTTTTGGATAGGGACTCTTTTGGTAAGATGTTTCATTGATTAAGGCATCTCAGAGTGAACCGGGATTGGATGTTCTGATTAGTATCCACTGAAAGTCGCCTCCATGATGTGTCCCTTTAATTGTTTATCTTTTGTCATATAGAGTGTCAATGTTTCTCGACTCTCTAGACCTCAATACAAAAATATGGAGTTTTGAGCCATAATTTAGGGTCATGAGGCAGGTTCAAACATGTATCCATGACCATTGAAAGAAGTGTGTGTGAAAGTAAGGCGATAACCCTAGTTGCAATTTGAGATTGATCAAGAGGATTTGAAAGGCAACCTGGATTCTAGTTGAAAGTCATAAGTAGAGACCCCAATTAAAAGGAAACAAAAGAAGAGCAAGGAGCTTGTTTAGGATGAGGCTCATGGTCTAGTTTAAGGTCTTGATTAATGACCCAAAAAGGTTAAAAAATGAAGCTTTGAGCTAGTTGAATTTTAGATCATGGTATGGGCCCTGAAAAGATTTGATAATTCATGCACATGATTGGTCTAGTTTTGGTTCTTAGTCCAGGACTCTAAAGATCTGGAAAAGAGGTTCGACATGGTTTAGTTTAAGGCCGTGAGCGAGGACTCTAGAAAGATTTAAAAATTGAATACAGTTTGATTAGTTTCGGTTCATAATCCATGACCCTATTGGATCATGGATAGATCTAGTGAGCGTCCTGATAAAAATAAAGATCCTAGTTTTGGAGTTAAAATTTGATGTTATCTAATTTAACTAATTTTTTCAGTATTATTTTTTAATTTTTTTAGGGTTTTGGAAATTTCACTAAAACCAGGGACATGTTTGCAAATTCTTCATTAGTTTTTAGTCTTTCAAAAAGAAGATGATACCACTATAGGGAAATATGGTGATAGAGATAGAAAAAAAATAAAACATCTTTCCATATTCCCATAAACCAGTGGATGTCGTCAAAAACTAGTGAACAGGAAGGAAGGTTGTAATGCATATACCTAGTACCGGAATAAGTCCAATGACAATCCTTGCAACATTGTGCTTCATTCTCTACCAGCACTTGGAAGCAGTCGGTGGCCTCCTAGTGTAGGACCATGGACAACACTTGACAATGAACTTGTAGCGTGATGGCAACAGCCTCAACGCCTCAACATAGTCCACACAGGACATCGGGGACTCCACATCTTACTTCTTAAACTGGAAGGAAGGAGTTGTCCCTTCGTGTTGTCAATGTGTTAGCACTGACTTTCTCCCTTTTGGGTATCTCTACCTTTTACTGGTAAGACGCCTCTAGTTCTCACATTACTATAAATTCAGATGAGGAGTATTTTTACTAAGATCCTTGGCCACCCCCCCCCACCTTTATATAGGAATGTATGGGTTAGGGTTTCCACAAACCCTAGGCACGATGGGACAAATTTCATAAATTTCTCACTACTGTAAATCACCAGTTAGTAGACTAGGCTCCCAACTTATTGATTGGCTTTCTAGTTGGTAGACTAGAACATTCAATTGGTTGGTTGGAATGTTTTCCTATTCACAAACATACTGGATTCAATATGATGATTAATGAACATCATGACGACAACATGAATTCCTTGATCCAGTCCTACTAATTGTCTAGTTGATGGATTAGATTTTTGAGTTGGTCGACTGGACATTGCAGTCAATCAACTAGCATTTGTAGTCGGTTGCATGGACACTTCAATCATCCAAGTGATATCTAGTGTTGTTTAAGTTGATTACCTAAACACTTCAGTAACCAAGTTACACTTATCAATGAGTGAACTCCTATTCCAACTACATCATATGTGTGTGACCCTATAGGTCCCAAATTATGTTGGAAATGGATATATATAACTATATTATGACATTAAAAGCAATGAGAGGTGTCTAGTAACACATCATTGCTACCCAACTATTTGAAAAGTTGGAGAACAACTTCAATCTACATATATGATTAGTTTTATCGTGATGATATAGTTCCTTTATCACTGATATCTAGATTGAACTCGAGGCTTGAAATCATCATCCTCTTAATATTCAATCCATGTTCCTTGAACTAGAGCACACTATCTGAGATGAATGTGGGCTTATATATCATATATTTATTCACATGAGTATGTCCATATGTTTCATAGTATCTCTTATCAAGTGGCGAAGATATCAACTCGAGTAGGAGGGACAAATCCCATCTACATCACTCACAGTCAATCACCATGTGTCAAAACATATCCGAGCACAACCTTTCTGGTAACCCTTATTCAAGGTCACTTTGGATGATTTCAACGTACATCGAATGACATGTGATTAGTGTACTGACTTCAGCTTTAAGAACTACAATCACCACTATCACTATGAGAACTAATTCAGACTACCATTCAATGGTTTCCATGCATCACTCTCAAGGTGGGTATGTCTGGTACATTGCTCTAACAAGTATGTAAGTGTTTAGATTGATTTCATATATTATAACAAATGTGATTTTGTCATTAGTCAACATACATTATAGTCTTATGTATTATTTCTATCTATATTGTTTCCACAATAATACCTGACTAGGAACATTATGAGAGTGAATATACTCTGATAAAAAATATGATCTCACTGTTCATGTCCTCAACCTAAAGACATATGTCATTGAATAATATCAATCTTTATACATATATCATGTTATACCATCATCTAATAATTGAACAAACATATAGACAAAATTTTCCTTTATTATTAACCAAATCAAGTAGATGATTCTACATTACAATCATTATATGACTGCATCTAGACATGCATACCAAGTCTAGGAGGGTGATATAGGTATGTCTTCCTTTCCAAAATCTTTAAGCTTTGTATATTCTACTTTATGTTTTCATTATTCATTTTTTGTCCAAAAATTTTGAAATTGTGAAAATATTAAAATTATATTTTTCTCTAGTTGTACATCTCTTAGCTAGAAAGATGTTAATGATGACTTTCTTTTATATATAGGAAATCTTTCAATCCATTTTTTCCTAGTTGTTGTCCTCACTCCCAACTTTAGACCTTCTTGTCTTCAAGAGGCTTCTTAGAGTTATCATTTCAAGAGTGATGGATCTTGGCTATAAAATCACATCAATCATGTTATTATGTCATATTTATCTTATTAGCTTTGTTGGTATTCCATGAATTGGTTTGTTTTGTCTTATTATCTTTGTTGGTATTCCATGAATTGGTTTATTTAGTATGTGTCCTTTTGTAGTGCTATACCCCTCCTACCTACCTCAGTTCAGTCAACCATGGGGGCTGGAAGATGAATTCATTCTTAGCATTTCAGAGCCTTGACAAAGGTTTATTGAATTGCATGGTAAGGTTAGAGGTAGAAGAGATATTTTCCTCCACCCTAGTGGTGAGTACTTCGCTACATGTTTGCATTTTAGACCTTGATGAAGAAGCGAGTAATGTTTTTGTTTACTAGACCAGAAGTAGGGCATGAGAATGACTAAATTGGCCCTCTCTATGAAAATATTTAATCATCCCACCATGGACACTTAAAGATACTCAAAGATGGTAAATTTGAATTCTATGAATATGAAGCTTGAGTTGATAATAAAATTTCCTTATTTTATAATTGATAGAATAATAAAGTGGTGTATAGAAAATTGAGAAGAAAGAGGGACTTAATTTCTATATATACATTGTTTTCTATATTTGGAAGTTAATTAAATAACTCTGATTTTGGCAGGCACCTTTCCATACGACACGCTAAGCATGATCCGCAGATCAAGAGTCAATGTATTTATTATTGTCTGTTACCTTGAAACTGTGAAGGAGATACAAGCCTTTCTCTCACTCCAATCCCCACCATCTTTCTTGAGTCATCTCACATTAGATTTGAGAGAGAGATGAATATAGCGAGCCATAAAATGGCTATTATCTTGTTATGAAAAAATCCCAAAATCTCAGTTAGTCATGGAAACTAGGGCCGATTGGTACCAGTTTTCCCATGCCTCATCCCATATATAATGTGTACAATTCCATTATTTTGTCATTTTCTCAATCATCCTTTGTCTGATCGAGATGATTTCAGATGTTGTGGAAATCTCTTAACATTGTGGTCATGATTTTGTAGATGGTTATTAATGACTGGCATGAGGGGAACCCACAAGTATATGAACAAGGTGGAGGTGATGATTTTGGGGTCGAGGCATATCCACGACATGTATCTCCTATTCTAGTTGCATTTATATCTACTCTTTGAATATTCTAACTGAAGTTTTCCTTGAGCAGGTGTCATGGAAGAGTGAGAAGGATCTATGGAGAACTACTCCCTACTAGGAGACTTGTCCATCTTGGTATGTTGTTGATCAATCTGCATCGACGAGGCTATCAAGAGGGTGATCAGGTATAACTTGGAAACTTTTCTCTTTGTTATTTTCTGTCTGCCTTTCCAAGCTTGAATCGGGTTTTTTTTCATGTAGTGATGATTTTGACTTTGTTTTATGTTTTATTTATTTATGATAGAGGACTTTAAACATTTAGTGGAGAGCCCATCAGAACAAACTGAGGCATTTGTATGAGAGTCTGGTGGATGAGGAAGGTGGAGTTGTTGGAGTAGATCGAGTTTGGTAGCATTAGCCAATGTGGGACCCCAGATAGATAATATCTCCTTCCTTTGATTGATCACTCCCGTCCAGAGCCCATACTTTCCACTTTTCCTTTGCTGATTTGGCCATCACCCCTTGAGAGTTTTTCAAGATGACTAGATTAGGATTTGGTGGGACTCTCTTTAGTTCTCTACCTGATCAATAGGGATGCGGTCATCACTGCCTGGATGGTGAAACCTAGATTGTTGAGATCTCCTCAAAGTATGAAGTCAGGTTTACATGGTTGAGGTCCACCTTTTTGTGAGGTGATTTGTGAGGTTCTAGTGACCCATTGTATGCAACCTTGAGGGTACAAGTGTTCTTGTTTCACCTGATCATTGGTTCCTTGTTTAGCACCTACTCAGGGGGGATAGAGGAGACATCTGTTGGTTCACCTTTATGTGGCATCTAGATAGGGTTCCTTCCTTCGACTGAGGTGGTGGTGTTGGTTTCGTTTTCACTTGAGGTTCACCTAAATCAATTTAATCTTGATTAGATGCATCCTAAGTTTAACACAACTAGGTCTCTCACAATTATAATACCCTAGGTTTGAACGCACTCACATTGACTAACACACTTTACCGGCAAGCACATAATGTCATGTTATAGTATAGGAATGTGGCAAGTTAGGGGTCAATTCCTAGGTAGAGAGGGGTTACTAGAGCTTAGTTAGGTTACCTAGGTTCTTAAAGAAGATCTAGGGTTCAAGGATTTCATTGAGTTTTGTTTGGTTACACTAAAGTTGGACAAGCAAGCAAATGAGGAGAACAAGCAATCAAAACCTATGTTAATCTTGTAAAAGTTAATTCTAATTAGCAAGAAAGGCAACTAAGCAAGAAGAGAGAAATGAACACTAAGAGAATCAAAGCAAGAGCTACACTACACTAACTATACATTTAGGCAACTAAGACAACGAAGGGAATAGACTAGCACTAACTAGCTAAAATTAACACTAACAAGCACCAAGAGACACTAGATATACTAGAAAGACCTAGCTATTAAGAGCAAGTAAATAGCTAGGAAGACAACTAAAATAAGTAAATAAACAAGAATGAACTAGAAAGAGAGCATTTTAGGGTTTTAGGCTATTAATGGAGGTGTGGTCCATTTAGGGGAATGTTACCAGAATCCATGTTGGTCGGTCATAACATGAAATTGTGTACATTCATTCTATATTGTTAAACCAAACAACAAGATAAATGCTATAGAATTACCCTAAGCTACTAGTGGGCCATGGGTGGTATAAGGTGTGTGAAGTGGAACTACACCCTTGCACACCCTATCCAGCCTTATGAAGCTCAATTGGACTAGGATCTAGGTGTAATTCTATAGGATATAAAAAGTCTAGGTTTCTAGTGTAGGTGTCCTTAGGGAAATTGGGAGCCAAGTTTGGCAATGGAGAGTGTAAGTGAGGGCGTTTCACTTCATATCACTCACCATTTAGCCTTTAGGGAACTCCTAGGGAATTGCACTAAGCATTCCTACACTAGCTACATAGATAGACCACTTACTAGTAAGAGAGGGGATATGTATATGAGAAAATAGGGTGCTAGAAAGGGATATACAAGTTGGACCTAGGAGGAATCCCTAATATAGTCATATACAAGCCATTCTCTCCTAGAGCCTAAGTGGTTTCAAGCACAAATCACCAAGCAATCCATGTTTTCAAGAATAAAACATAAGAAGAAATATCAAAAATAATATAAAAGTAGAAGGAAATCAAAATAAAATGAAATTATAGAGTCTATAAGTTATTTTACCCCAACATGGTATCAAATTCACATTTTAGCCTCAAACAACCCACCTAAAGGGCTTAGCTACTAAGAACAATACAAAAGAAGAAGACAGAAGGAGTGGAGGAATGAATATCCATAGAAGCTTGGTGAAGAATCCTCCTTAACCTCTGAGCAGGTGGAGCACACCCTTCTTCTTCCAAGGTGGATGGATGTCATCAAGTGGTTATGGAAGGTGGCCAAAACCCTAGAAATTAGG
Source organism: Alisma plantago-aquatica (assembly GCA_963693085.1). Taxonomy (NCBI): domain Eukaryota; kingdom Viridiplantae; phylum Streptophyta; class Magnoliopsida; order Alismatales; family Alismataceae; genus Alisma; species Alisma plantago-aquatica. The sequence continues at coordinate 1,732,783,029 of OY856409.1, read as the reverse complement.
GTTTTAAGGTGAGGGAAGGTTGAAATGAGGTGAATGTAGGTGGGAGTAGGTGTGAGATCCTTGAATGTTCATGTAGGATAGAAATGAATGCTAGGGGTGTATGTAACACCATGCGACATCCTCCACCTAGATATATAGGTGGTAGAAAAGCATTAGGTTATGAGGAGGCAAACTAGGAATTGAAATGCACGAAAGAGTAGGGTTTGGGTGGCAGAATGGCCATGTTGGGAAGCACTGTCATGGTGGGTAAGGGGTAGCAAAGTTGTGTTGAAGGGGAATGGTTGTTCTGGGTGGAGGTACTTATAGTTCAAAAATAGGATAATGGAGGTTTGTAGCATGACCGTGCTAGGTAGCACATTCTTGGTGGGGCAGGTAGCATGGCTGTACTGGGCAATTTGGTCATGGGCATTCCGTCTTTGGCCAGCATGGCCATTATGGCTGGCATGATCATGTTGGGGTCTTAATGGCACAAACGTGCTGGATGGCATGGTTGTTCCGCTGGAGCTACTGTATCTTTGTGAACTCTGGAATTTCTCTATGATTTTGGTGTTGGTAGAACAGATGTTCCATGTCACCACGGTCATGCTGAGGTCTTTTCAAGGACTTTAAGCTTCAATCTTTGAGATCCATGGACCTCTTTTCTTTAGCATGAACCTTGGCTATTTGGGGTAGGTTAGGGGAGTTCATGGACCTTCTTTGAACTCCTCCATGGGTGGAGGAATCCTAGAACAGCTTTCTTCTCTTCTATCCATCCAAGTCGTGGTTTAAGTACCTAAATTACATGCAAAAAGTGTCCACAAGTGCATTTGATAGAAAACGATTTATTAGGGGAAAATTTTTGCAATATAACATGTCCAGATGTGATTAAAATGCAAGAAGACATAATATGAAGCCATGTAATAGGGATAGGTCACCACCCAAACTTAAAACATACTTGTCCTCAAGTATGGTCCAACTTAATCTCTCTTTCAATTCATTCAAGAAAAAATGTGATCATGATGTTATTTGATTATAATGAATTCACATGTGAAATTAGGCATGCAATCCACTACTATCCATTCATTTACTATTTTCAAATGTGAATCAAGTACAAAGCATAAAAGATTTAAATATGGGATACCAGCCACACATGTAAGTGACAAAATATTCATAATGCTCTGGGTAAACTTTATCATGCATGACATACATCCAATTGGTTTAAGTTATTGTTTCACTTGATATTTTATGTCATACACTTAGTCCCTCTTTCCCATGGTCCATGTGTCTTGTGTATGGGTGTGAGGGCTAGATTTTATTTACCCTATCCCTACTAGGCATAAAAAGAGAAGAAAAGGTTATGGAAGGGAGTGGAGTGTTATTATATAGGAGAACTAATTTTTTTCTTTTCTTTTCTTGAGATGCTATTACATAGAGAAATCCATTTTTCCCTATATATAAGTAGAGCACATGATGACAAGAGTGAAGCAGGGGATATAGATATGACAACTCCAATATTTTTGAAGGGTGGTCAAGGCTAATATGTACACTATCAACATCCTTTCATTAGGCTGAGAGGTAAGAAGATGATAGAAGAAATGCCAGGTCAAAGAGGGGTCATAAGTAGTGGAAAATTATATATGATATCATTCAAGAAAGAGGATCCATGCAACATTCACCAATTAGACGAACTTCACATAAAATGAACAATATTGTAGATTGCATTCTTCTCACATGGAATGAGTAATCCCAAATGCTTAAGGATTGCAAGAATCACACTTCATCAAAACAATCATTACCTGCAAGAGGCTTGGAGCACATACAAAATTCCTACATAGGACTTATTTATCCAAGAACAACACAAACAAGTTTCATGATCCCAATTCTAAGCATTCACATCACAACATATAGATTTTTCATTGAAACACACTGTCTGGCACTTGTCTAAAATGGTGTCAATAGGCATTCAACTACATCTAAACCTACATTTAGTAAATCAAAAGAACAAATAAAGCATATCCTATCTAAACACACAAAAATTACCAAAACTCTACATGAAATGCAACACAAGACATGGAATGGTCTGAAAAGCAAAAATTTGAAAAATTACACAAAAGTGTATGAAATTAACCTACATGATATGCATGTATCTAAAAACCACACAAAGTATGTATAGACAAGTATAAGAGTTGGCTATGTTGTTTGATCATCTTGAGAAAATATTTCAAACAAGGAACATCGAGGAATATGGGATAAAGCACGAGCTTACCACTCTACCACCCCAAACTTTCAAATTCTATTGTTCTTAGGATAAAATATAAGTTTAAAATGGTAGGGTAGAGGGAATGGAGTCATGATAGACAAATGCCAAAAATGAGAAGAGATCTCAATATGTCTGGTGAGTAGGGAACCACCATGGCTGTTGCACACAAAATGGTCATTCTGGCTTGCCAGCACCACAGCCGTGCTATGTAGAATAGTCATGTTGGTCACCTTCCTATAGATTTTCTAATGATTTGAAATTCTCTTTTTTTATCCTTATCTTCTCTTTGGTTGAATATTCTATGCATAATCTTTCCTCGTATATACCTATTTTAAAATTATTCACAATCAACAAAACCATCAATTTGTGTAGCATGTATGTGTGTGTTTCTTAGAAAAAAAGGGCTTCGAGAAGAAAAATCTCAAACCAACATGGGTTACCTCCCGCTAGAGCTAGTGCCTTTAGATGTGATTGGTGTTCCTTCACCCATCATTCATTCCCTAGGAAGATTCTCCTTTCATCATCATTGAAAATCTTCTCAAAGTCTTTGTATTCACGATATTCATCCCTTTTGTGATCATCATCATAGATATCACAACAATGGTCATCTTCAACAAAGCCTTTCATCTCATTCAACATGATTCCCTTGAGCAACTTCCCCTTTATCTTCTTCTAGAAGGTGTACACACCCTTATAGAACTTCAAATAAGGTAGGCTTTGTGTGATTATGTTAGGAAATGGAGTGGCCACCTTAATCTTCCTTAATACCTTCAGAATATTCATGATATACCTTTTCCTTTCCTTGAGGAAAGGGTCTCTTAAGACATCCAAGAGGGGGGTTTCAATCATAGTGAACAATCGAGAACCTTGAAAAAGCACATTGGCATGTCTTGGATCATGAGTTGGGGTACTTGGTGGAGTTATCTTAAATGATGGTGAGACACATGATGTAATATCCTCAATTTTGGTAAAATTAATTTATATAAATATAGACCATGGATTGATGAGTAAATCCTCCAATGGTATTATTCACAGAATAATAATGTCCTTGTGACAATTTAAAGAAATGAAAAAGATTTCGTTTGCAATAATCCATTAATAATGTTGGACAAAAGAGAGAATGTAAATCCAATAATAAAGGGGTTTCTAAAGTAATGGACAATCTATATTGTTAAATATAGAATTATATGGTAATGTCTAGAAAAGTGATGCTTTTATACATAAATAAAGAATGGCAACTTTGTAATTATTGGAATAATATTCAAGAGTTCCTATAATGAATTCAAACAATATATCAAGGAAAGAAAGATAAAAGAACAATCTAGATTTTGAGTCACAAACTCCTTCCTAATGGTGTAAGGATCATATCATTTAATGTATATCAAAGTAGATGTGTTTCCCTTTATGGCTTTTAGTTTCCAAACCCAAGTTTTAATAAGAAAGAAGGGGTTTCCTTTTGTGGCTTACGGTTAACAAAGAAAAAACTAAGAATTTCTAGGAGGACGAATATAATCCTTCCTAATTGATTATTAGGGAGGCGGTATCTTTGGGAATGGAAGCATATATATATATATATATATATATATATATATATATATATATATATATATATATATATATATATATATATATATATTCATGTCCACATGATGAACGGGGTAGATTGAACCAGGCCTGCTTCCATAACCCTCTCTTCCTCTCCACCATTCTCTTCCTATCCCTAAACTTCTATATAGCCTATATAAAAGGACCTCAAGAACCCTCCTGTATCTCAGACATAAGAACCAATCTTCGTTGTCCATAAAAAGCCCTGCTCATGACCATTGTACTTGAGACCTCATAATCTTATTTGCCCATGGATGCATCACATGATAGCAATAGGTTTTGAATGGGTGCATACGCTTGATGGATCTCCATGGCACCAATGCCTGGCAATGAATTCCAAATAGGGCATGAGGGAAGTCGTTAGGGCTGGTGAATCATTCACAAAATCAAACATGTCGCCGGGGAGGTTTCTTGTCGACTAGCAGTTCAAGGATGAAGAAAGAACTGTAACCCGACAATAGAGATGTATGATAGCCCTGGGTGGGTGTGTCTCCAGATCGTGATCATGTCTCCAGTTGTGTGCAACATTAACTCAAGTAGATCATCGTCCAGCCAATCCTAGCAGCCTCCAACTAATACGATGATGGATTGAGACCAAAGGGACTCGAGGAGGGTCTATGGATCCTTTCCTAGACATCCAACCTTTCTCTCCTACCCCAACACTGACTACATGAATACCAAGGTCAGGATTTCATTTTCAGGTGTTGTTGGAGGGACCTCGAATCCCTCTCCCACTCATGCTACTACCGGCAAGTTTCAGTGCCCTGTGGCTCTAATGATGGCTATGGGATCCGCCTCAACTTCTCCAAAACTAGCAGAGCCCAAGAACGAGGAGGATGGTGCCCTGTCCCCCTCTTCCCTCGTACAGTCACGGTCTGGGACGACCCCTACTCAAGGTTGGGAGAGAGTCATTATGAAATGACCAATAAGCCCCTTAGAGCATGTGTGGCTCACAAGGGTACTATAGTCTTTTATCACTCTTTCAAGCTGGCGCATCATAAACCTAGTAAGTAAAACTTTTGCTGACGTGTCAGTGCCACATTGGCTAGTTTATGTTTAACTTGCAAAAATCATAGTAAATGCTAAGTTTGCAAATATAGCAAGATTATAAAAATGACAGAAACACAAATAAAATACTTTCAAACCATGATTATGTTTCTTATCTTAAAGTGGTTCCATATGTGCTAAAGTGGTGATTAATACATACAAACCCCTAGATTTGGGTATTATAATGTTAAAAATATTAAAAGCCTTTCTTTTATGATATTATCTAATCTTGTTGAGCATAATGATAATAAATTTAATGATGGTAATAATGATAATGTAATTAGGTTCTCTAATATGGATAGTCATTAATAGGTGGCATTAGGGCTAAAGATCCTAACTTGCTATGTTGTTGATGAGCATATTTGATCTATGTGATCTTAATGAAAGGATAAGATGGATCTATAACTAGGGTTTACCTAATGTTAAACATGCGATGGAAATAGGGTTAATAACCTTATTCCTTATCCAAAATTTAAACCCTAAATTAGGACCAAGTAGGGTTTAATATGATTAATGTTATGGCGACACTTTAGGATTTACATAATGCAGATTATAAATGATGAACACTTGATTTGTTTGGATCTATTGATTGGCTTGATTGAATATACAAGAAGTGTATTTGCATAATCCACATGGCTCACCATTGAGGAACGTGGTTACGATTATGAAAACCCAGAATATAGTTTGCTGATGTTTTTCAGATGATTTTTTAGGATTGATTCACTAAATAAACTATTGATTGTTTATTTAATTCATGTTCAACTAAAATGCCAATATGAGTATCACATAAGTAAATAATAATATTCTAAACCCTAGGTTGATGTATATCAGGGGGTGATGCATAGAAGACCTAGAGGGGACAGTGATCATGCACAAGATAATATATCCAATAAGGGTTAGAATATATAAAGTATATGCCAGTTCCTATTTGCAATATTTGATGCTTAGTATGTGATCATGTTAGTTGCACGCATTGTGGTTGCACTCTATGTACATAGTATAGTAATATGTTGACCGTGTTTTGATTGTCGACGTTTTAGGTATATGTTAAAAGAGATGCAGAATAAGGTGAAAGATATCAAAGGTTTTAAAGCTATACAAAGGAGGACTAGATAGATGATACTTCTTCTCAATAGGTATTAATTCCATGAGGTATATCATTGTACAATTTGTTTGAAAAAGTGAGGTCGTTACATTTTGTATCAGAGCCCAAAATTTTCAAATAATATTTTATATGTATAATTTCAAGTAATTTGTAGAAATATGAGGGAATTATTAGGGCATTTTATACAGACGATGGTGTCTAGAAGAGATCAAGACTGGGGGTTGGTAATATTTTCCTCTACACCTCTAGTTGGCTTATGAGGACTCTTGGACCAGTGCATCCTGCTTGGCCAAAGTAAAAAATCTTTGCCTGAAGTAAAATACCTTTAGGGTTTCTTCTCATCTTAATTCATCCATTTCTAATCCTCTTTCTTAATGAACCCTAAAAGGAATTTCCCAACTCATCTCAAGTTAGGGTTTTGAGAAGAAGTAGGAATAAGGCATATTCTGCCAGATAATGTATGTCTAAATGTAGAAATAATAATGTACGATAAATGTGGATAAAGTGAAGAAAAATGCTTTTATGAGTTACAATAGTAAACTCTAGATGGGGCTAGGGTTGATTTGAGAAAACCCTAGTGGGTCTAGGGACTTAGAAACCCCAAGAGGTAGGGTGTAGTCTCTAACCCTTACATAAAACCCTTATCCTAAAAAATGAGAGTAGAATGGGTAAAATGGAAATTTTGTCCATATAAACCCTAATTTGGGCAAGAGTAATGATAATTAAGAAAAGTGTAAATAAGTCTAGGAGATATAGCTTTCCATGTATGAATGCGGAGAAATTTGTATATGATGAATGTGGAAAGGGTTTTAATATACATGAGAATTATAAAATAACCAAGATACATGAAAAAGAAAACATGAATACAACTTGTTCATCGCCCTAATAGTATCTCTATAGGAATGGATGGATAAAGAATACCCCCAATGAGTGGGTATGTTGCCCCCAGTGAGTGGCATATCATAGAGATCGGGAAAAAAAGGTTTAGAATTTATAATATAAAATGTATGTTCAACGTATTATGGTTAAGAAAAATAGAGTGATAGGTAACTCAGTCTTCCATGCATGTGTGTATGTGGAACCAGACATTAATGAGAAAAGTTTTAAGAAACTTATGGAAAACATGTTATATAAGAATAACCTCTCTGGTGGATGTAAGTGATACATGTGGGATGAACAAATGGATTGCTTCACTTCATGTGCTTAGCTGAGAGAAAGATCGATGCTAAGTTGACAGGTGATCGAATCACTTCAGGTCATATTATTATGTGAGAGAAAGGACCACAATAATTTGATAGGTGATCAGGATATGGCCCATATATATTGTGTCCATTATAGGGACAACCCTAGAGAAAGGGCTCCCTGCATGAATACTCCAATGAGGGAGTTCCCATAGAGAATAAGTGAGAAGTTAGAAAGAAAATACATGAATATATTTACATGAGAAACATAAGTAACCAATGGTTATATATCTAAAAAATGAAAATTTGAATATAACTTCCTTGAACCCCTCATACTATCTTTGGAAGTTTGGATGACTATAATCAAGCCCCTGAGGGGAATGTCAAAAAAGATCAAGCCCCTAGAGGGGAAGATCACATAAGGTCAAGCCCCTAGAGGGGAAGGACGACATAGTACCAAGCCCCTAGATGGGAAGGTCAAGCCCTAGAGGGAAAGGCTGACATAGGCACCAAGTCCCAAGAGGGGAAGGTGGCCCAAGTCCACGACATGGACAAGCCCCATGAGAGGGTATCCCAGAGATTGAGCAAACAAGGGTTGAGAAGTTATAATAATAAAGGCAATGGTTAAAGATGAAAATATGACACCTTTAGGGATAGTGTGCCAACCTGGGTTGGGTCAACCCAATAGTGGGAAGATGACCTATAGGGAAGGAAAAACCTTAGACCATGGGGTCAGGTTGTGGCTAGAGAGCCTAACTTTCTCTTATGATCCAATAAGGCACTCTAGGTTTGGACCTTCCCTAGAAAGGTAAGCTGACAAAATCGATTTAAAGATTGAGGTAAGCATGATATATGAAGGATAAAAGCACATATATTGAATATGATTCTCTAAATCCAAGTATGCCATCTCAGAGGGACATGATAAAAGTCACAATGGAAGTGGGTGATCATATACGATTGAGTCCCAAAAGAAATGTTTCCCTAAAATGTTGCCATAAGACCAATGAGGGGACATAAAGTGTATAATGAGAATTATAAGAGATGGAGGAAATTTGGTTAAAGAATTACATATGAAAATGATGTGCTTGAAAATGTCTAAAGTGTGACATCTCAAAGAAACCCTTAGGAAGGGTATAGTCCTAAGTCAATTCTAAGGTCAAGTAGGGTGTATAAAAGGTATTTCGGAACAGTGGGATTAGGAATGGACTGTGCCCTGAATGCATAAGACCATGTGGTCAGGAAGTAACAACTAGGTTTGCAAAAGGTCCATGACTCAACAGATTAGCTACCTTTGTGATTTCATGTGGCCCAGTGGGTGAATATGAGGGCACTCCGTAGATGCATAAGGATGGGATCACTTCAAAAGTACCTATACCCCTAGAGACCTCGAGGAAGTGACTAAGGCTCATAATACATGAGGTGTAAACATAAAACATATAAGGAAGTCATGAAAACTTGAGAGGAGTTGTGTATAAACTAAGAAGTGGAAAAGACAGTTGACTTCATGAAGTATAAAAATATTGGGAATTAAAAGCATGTATGGTTTAGAGTAATGTTAAAAATGATTCAACCTAAAATATGAAATTATGAGGTGATATGTGGATATGATGTCTCTACTCTTGGAATAGGATGAACTTTGTCTTTGGACTACAGTCAAATGTTTATTTCATCTCATTATGAGTGAGAGAGTTTAGGTGGACACATGTTATAGTTAAAATGGAGATATTAAGAATGAATATCCAACGTTGAAAGTTGAGTGACATGACCTAGGGTTTGAGGTGACACCTCACCCTGATGTGGAAATAAATGCATAATATGTTGGAAACCTAGGTGAAAAGGTAGTCGCCAATTGAAATTGAAATCATCAATGAAAATGTAATCAACTAAGAATGATATCATGTAAATACTAAGGATGTGGATGTTTGTTGAATTAAATTCAAATGCCAATCCTAGTAATAATATGGGGAATTTGCATATAAATGAAAGAGGTTAAGAATATATAAGTAGGGTTGCTAACCCTAAGGTTTGAAACTACAACGAGTTATCATTCACCAAAGATCACTATGTTTGAATTTTGGGGACGAGATTCCTTTCAAGTAGGGGTGAATGTACAATCCTCAAATTTGGTAAAATTAAATTATATAAATATAGACCATGGATTGATGAGTAAATCCCCCAATGGTATTATTCACAGAATAATAATGATCGTGTGATAATTTAAAGAAATGAAAGAGATTTTGTTTGCAATAATCCATTAATAATGTTGGACAAAAGAGAGAATATAAATCCAATAATAAAGGGATTTCTAAAGTAATGGACAATCGACATTGTTAAATATAGAATTGTATGGTAATCTCGAGAAAAGAGATGATTTTGTACATAAATAAAGAATGGCGACTTTGTAATTTTTGGAATAATATTCATGAGTTCCTATAATGAATTTGAAGAATATACCAAGGAAAGAAAGATAAAAGAACAATTTAGCTTTTGAGACGCGAACTCCTTCCTAATGGTGTAAGGATCAAATAAGTTAATGTATATCATAGGAGATGTGTTTCCCTTTATTGATTTTAGTTGCCAAAACCATGTTTTAGTAAGAAAGAAGGGGTTTCCTTTCGTTTCTTATGGTTAACAAAGAAAAAACTATGAATTTCTAGGAGGAGGAATGTAATCCTTCCTAATTGTTTATTAGGGAGGGGATATCTTTGGGAAACGAATCACATACGTGTAGAATATTTGAAGGAGAAAGAGAAGGAGAAACGAAAGAAGGAACATATGAGGAAGTGTGCACACACACACACACACACACACACACACACACATATATATATATATATATATATATATATATATATATATATATATATATATATATATATATATATATATTCGTGTCCATAGGATGAATGGGGGAAAACAAAACCAGGCATGTCTCCATAACCCTCTCTTCCTCTCCACTGTTCTCTTCCTAACTCTAAACATCTGTCTAGCCTATATAAATGGACCTCCAGAATCCTCATGTATCTCAGACATAAGAACCAGTCTGGGTCATCCATAAAAAGGCATGCTCATGACCATTGTACATGAGGCCTTGTAAACTTATCTACCCATGGATGCATTACAGGATGGCAGTAGGTTTTGGACATGTGTAGATGCTTGATGGATCTCCATGGCATGAATTATTGACAAGGAATTCCAAGTAGGGCACAAGGGAGGTTGTTAGGGTTGGTACAACATTCCCAAAATTAAACATGTCGCCGGGGAGGTTCCTTGCCAACTAGTAGTTCATGGATGAAGACAGAAGTATAAACTAGCAATAGATATGTATGATAGCCATGGGTGGGTGTGTCGACTCTGTGGGAGTTTCATGTTTCCCCTCTGACTTTCCTTGCAAGGTGAGGGAGGTATATTCGATCGTGATTGTGTCTCCAGTTACGTGCAACATTGACTCAAGCAGACCGTCGTCCGACCAATCCTGGAAGCCTCCAGCTAATACGATGATGCATTGGGACCGAAGGAACCCGAGGAGGGTCTAGGGATCTTTTCTTGGCCATCCAGTCCTTCTCTCCTACCCCAACAGTGAGTGCATGAATACCAAGGTTATAACTACATTTTTAGGCATTGCTGGAGGGACCTCGAAGTCCTCTCCCACTCATCCTACTTCTGGCGAGGTCGAATGCCCTATGGCTCTAAAGGAGGCTATGGGATCTGCCACAACTTCTCCCAAACCACCAGAGCCCAAGAGCGAGGAGGATGGTTCCCTGGCCCCCTTTTCCCTCACACAACCGCAGGCTAGGATGACCCTGACGCAAGGTAGGGGGAGAGTCATTATGAAATGACCAGTAAGCCCCTTAGTGCATGTGTGGCACACAAGGGTACTATAGTCTTTTATCCCTATCCCAAGTCGACACATCATAAACCTGGTAAGTATAACTTTTGCTGACGTTTTGGTGCCACATTGGCTAGTTTAACTTGTAAAATTAATAGTAAATGCTAAGTTTGTCTGAATATAGCAAGATTATTTACAATTTTAATCAGAAAAATGACAGAAACACAAATAAAATACTTTCATACCTTGATTATGCCTCTTATCCTAAAAGTGGTGCAATATTTTCTAAAGTGGTGATTAATACATGGGTATTATAGTGTTGAAAACGTTAAAAGCCTTTCTTTTATGATATTATCTGAATTTGTTGAGCATAATGATAATAAATGTAATAATGGTAATAATGATAAGGTAATTAGGGTCTCTAATGTGTATAATCATTAATAGGTGGAATTAGGGCTAAAGATACTAACTTGCTATGTTGTCGATGAACATATTTGATCTATGTGATCTTAATGAAAGGATAATATGTATCTAGTAACTAGGGTTCACCTAATGTTAAACATGTGATGGAAATAGGGTTAATATCCTTATTTCTTATCCAAAATCTAAACCCTAAATTAGGACCAAGTAGGGTTAATGTGATTAATATTATGGTGACACTTTAGGATTTACATAATGCAGATGATAATTGATGAATGCTTGATTTGTTTGGATTTGTTGATTGGCTTGATTGACTATACATGAAGTGTATTTGCATAATCTGCATGGATCACTATTGAGGTATGTGGCTACGATTATGAATACATAGAATATAGTTTGTCGATGTTTTTTTGATGATTTTTGTGGTTTGATTTGCTAAATAAACTATTGGTTGTTTATTTAATTCATGTTCAACTATAATGCCAATATGAGTATCACATAAGTAAATAATAATATTCTAAACCCTAGGCTGGTGTATATCAGGGGTTGAAGCATACAAGCCCTGGAGGGGATAGTGATCACACCCAAGATGATATATCATGCATGGGTTAGAATATATAAAGAATATGCCAGTTCCTATTTGTAATATTTGATGCTTATTATGTGATCATGTTAGTTGCACACATTGTGGTTGCTCTTCATGTACACAATATAGTAATATGTTGATCGTGCTTTGATTGACGATGTTTTAGGTATATGTTAAAACACATGAAGAATAAGGTGAAAGATATCAAAGGTTTTAAAGCTATACAAAGGAGGACTAGATAGATGATACTTCTTCTCAATAGGTATTAATTTCATGAGGTATATCATTGTACAATTTGTTTGAAATTTAATTGAAATTGTTCTCTATTATTTGTTATTTAACTAATCTAGATCCTTGGGAATTTAGATAATGACTCTCAACTTGAAGGTCTTTCCATAATTGGGGGACACAGAAAGTGAGGTCGTTACATTTAGTATCATAGCCCATTTTTTTAAAATAATATTTAATAGTTTATAATTTCAAGTAATTTGTAGAAATATGAGGGAATTATTAGGGAACTTACTAAAGATGATGGTGTATAGAAGAGATCACGACTGGGGGCTGGTAATATTTTCCTCCGCACCGCTAGTTGGCTTACGAGGACTCCCGGACCCGTGCATCCTGTCTGGCCAAAGTCGGAAGTCTTTTTTCCGAACTAAAATACCTTTAGGGTTTCTTGTCATCTTGATTCATCCATTTTTTATCCTCTTACTTAAAGAACCCCGAAAGGAACTTCCCTCCTCATCTCATGTTAGGGTTTTGAGAAGAAGTAGGAATAAGGAATACTCCACCAAAAATGTACATGTAAATGTTGAAATAATAATGTAAATTAAATGTGGTTAAAGTGAAGAAAAATGGTCTTATGAGTTACAACGGTAAACTCTAAATGGGGCTAGGGTTGATTTGAGAAAACCCTAGTTGGTCAAGGGACATAGAAACCCCAAGAGGTATGGTGTAGTCTCTAACCTTTACATAAAACCCTTATCCTAAAAAATGGGAGTAGAATGGGAAAAATGGAAATTGTTTCCATATGAACCCTAACTAGGGTAAGAGTAATGATAATTAAGAAAAGTGTAAATAGGTCTAGGAGATATACATTTCCATGTATGAATGTGGAGAAATTTATACATGATGCATGTGGAAAGGGTTTGAATATACATGAGAATTATAAAATAACCAAGAGTTATACATGAAAAACTAAACATGAATACAACTTTCTCATCACCCTAATAGTATCTCTGTAGGAATGGATGGATAAAGAATACCCCCAATGAGTGGGTATGTTGCCCCCAGTGAGTGGAATACCACAGAGATCGGAAAAAAAAAAAGGTTGAGAAGTTATAATATAAAATGTGTGTTCAACGTATTATGGTTAAGCAAAAGAGAGAGATAAGTAACTCAGTCTCCCATGAATGTGCATATGTGGAATTATACATTAATGAGAAAAGTTTTAAGAAATTTATGAAAAATAGGTTATATAAGAATAGCCTCCCTGGTGATTGTAAGTGATACATGTGGGATTTAAGAAATGGATCACTTCACATCATGTGCTTAGGTGAGAGAAAGGTCCATGCTAAGTTGACATGTGATCTGATCACTTTGGGTCATATTCTTATATGAGAGAAAGGCCCACATTAAGTCGATAGGTGATCAGGCTAAGGCCCATATATACTATCTATTGTAGAGACAACCCTAGAGAAAGGGCTCCCCACATGAATACTCCAATGAGGGAGTTCCCACAGAGAATAAGTGAGAAGTTAGAATGAAAATGCATGAATATATACATGAGAAACATATGTAAACAATGGTTACATATATGGAAAATGAAAATCTGAATATAACTTGCTCGAAACCCTCATACTATCTTAGGAAGTTTGGATGACTATGATCCATATCCTAGAGGGGAATGTCAGAAAAGATCTAGCCCCAGGAGAGGAAGATCACAGTAGGTCAAGCCCCTAGAGGGGAACGACGATATAGTACCAAGACCCTGGATGGGAAGGTCAAGAAAGGTCAATCCCTGGAAGAAAAGGCTAACATAGGCACCAAGCCCCTAGAGGGGAAGGTGGCCCAATTGTACAACATGGACAAACCCCATGAGAGGGTATCCCAGAGATTGAGCAAACAAGGGTTCAGAAGTTATAATAATAAAGGTAATGCATAAAGATGAAAATATGAAACCTTTAGGGCTGGTGTGCCAACTCAAGTTGGGTCAACCAAATAGTGGGAAGATGACCTATGGGGAAGGAAAAACCTTAGATCATGGGGTCAGGTTGTGGCTAGAGACCCTAACTTCCTCCTATGAGCTAAGAAGGCACCCTAGGTTGGGACTTTCCCTAGAAAGGTAAGTTGACCAAATTGATTTAAAGATTGAGGTAACCATGATATATAAAGGATGAAAGCACATATATTGAGTATGATTTTCTGAACCCAAGTATGCCATCTTTGAGGGACATGAGAAAATTCACTATGGAAGTCGTTGATCGTATATGTTCGAGTCCCAAAAGAAATGTTTCCATGAAATGTTTCCATAAGTCCAATGAGGGTACATAAAGTGAATAATGAGAATTATAAGAGATGGAGGAAATTTAGTTAAAGAATTACATATGAAAATGATATGATTCAAAATGGCTAAAGTGTAACATCTCAAAAAATAACCTTAGAAAGGGTATAGTCCTAAGTCAATTCTAAGTTCAAGTAGGATGTATAAAAGGTAGATTGGACCGGTGGGATTAGGAGTTGATTGTGCCCTAAATGCATAAGTCCATGTGGTCAAGAAGTAACAACTAGGTTTGCCCAAGGTCCATGACTTTAGGAGATTAGCTACCTTTGTGAGTTCATGTGGCCCAATGGGTGAATATGTAGGCACTCCCTAGTTGCATGAGGATGAGATCACTTCAAAAGAACCTATACCCCTAGAGACCTCGAGTAAGGGACTAAGGCTCATAATGCATGAGGTGTAAATATAAAAAATATAAGGAAGTCATGAAAACTTGAGAGGAGTTGTGTACAAACTAAGGAGTGGAAAAGACACTTGACTTCATGTAGTATAAAAATATTGTGAAATAAAAGCATGTATTGTTTACAGTCATGTTGAGAATGATTCAACCTAAAATATGAAATTTTGAGGTGATATGTAGATATGTTGTCTCTACTCTTAGAATAGGATGAACATTGTGTTTGGACTGTAGTCAAATGCTTATTTCATCTCATTATGAGTGAGAGAGATTGTGTGGACACTTTTTCTACTTAAAATTGAGATATGAAGAATGAATATCCTACGTTGAAAGTTTAATGACATGACCTAGGGTTTGAGGTGCAACCTCGTACTTATGTGGAAATAAATGAATAATACGTTGGAAACCTAGGTGAAAAGGTAGTCACCAATTGAAATTGAAATCATCAATGAAAATGTAATCACCAAAGGATGCTATCATGTAAATACTAAGGATGTGGATGTATCTTGAATTGAATTCAGGTTTCAATCCTAGTAATAATATTGGGAATTTGCATATAAATGTAAGAGGTTAAGAATATATAAGTAGGGTTGTTAACCCTAAGGTTTGAAACTACGATGAGTTATCATTCAGCTAAGCTTACTAAATTTGAATTTTGGGGACAAGATTCCTTTTTAGGAAGGGTGAATGTAATATCCTTAATTTTAGTAAAATTAAATTACATAAATATAGACCATGGATTGACGAGTAAATCTCCCAATGGTATGATTCACATAATAATAATGTCCTTGTGATAATTGAAAGAAATGAAAGAAATTTTGTTTACAATAATCCATTAATATTGTTGGACAAAAGAGAAAATGTAAATCCAATAATAATGGGATTTCTAATGTAATGGACAATCAATATTGTTAAATACATAATTTTATGGTAATCTCTAGAAAAGAGATGATTTTGTACATAAATAAAGAATGGCGAATTTGTAATTATTGGAATAATACTCATGAGTTCTTATAATGAATTTGAAGAATATATCAAGGAAAGAGAGATAAAAGAGAAATCCGAATTTTGAGTCATGAACTCCTTCCTAATGGTTTAAGGATCAAATCATTTATTGTATATCATAGGAGATGTGTTTCCCTTTATGGCTCTTAGTTGCCAAAACCAAGTTTTAATATGAAAGAAGGGGTTTCCTTTTGTGGCTTATGGTTAACAAAGTAAAAACTAAGAATTTCAAGGTGGAGGAATATAATCCTTCCTAATTGGTTATTAGGGAGGGGTTATCTTTCGGAAAGGTATATATATATTTGTGTCCATAGGATGAATGGGGGAGACATTTTCAGGCCTTCTGCCATAACCCTCTCTTCCTCTCCACCATTATCTTCCTAACCCTAAGCTTCTGTCTTGCCTAAATAAAAGGACCTCAAGAACCCTCTTGTGTCTTAAACATAAGAACTAGTCCTAGTTGTCCATAGAAAGCCTTGCTCATGACCATTGTACATGAGGACTCGTAAGCTTATATGCCCATGGATGCATCACATGACAAAAGTAGGTTTTGGATGGGTGTTGATTCTTGATAGATCTCCATGGCACCAATGCTTGACAATGAATTCCAAATAGGGCACAAGGGAGGTTGTTAGGGTTGTTTCAACATTCCCAAAATCTAACTTGTCTCCAGGGA
Source organism: Alisma plantago-aquatica (assembly GCA_963693085.1). Taxonomy (NCBI): domain Eukaryota; kingdom Viridiplantae; phylum Streptophyta; class Magnoliopsida; order Alismatales; family Alismataceae; genus Alisma; species Alisma plantago-aquatica. Next base: position 1,732,766,379 of record OY856409.1, on the reverse strand, counting down.
GGTTCCTGTAACATCCCAGGATTTGAGGCCTCAGATAAAACACTCTTAAAAGGAATGATTGGATTACCCATATCACCAAGGTGCACCTCCTTTTCTGGGAGCCCATCTCTAAAGAACTCCATAGTTAAGCGTGCTTATCTTGGAGTAGTATTAGGATGGGTGACCAGTCAGGAAGTTGATCCTGGCTTGCACGTGAGTGGATAAAAGTGTGCAGTTAAGGCTAGTGGTGGTCTGTGGGGTCAGTCGTCATTCCTGAAACACTACTAGTTCCTTGGGCAGTGGGTCCATGTGTTACAAATGGTATCAGAGCCAATTCCCTTCCAGTAGGTGGGGCCCACATGGGCATGGCATGCCAGTCTTGAGTTATGCGGTCCAGGCATGTAGGAAAGGGTTTTCCATGGTTGACATAGCCACCCTTGTGCTGGTATTGTTTGATCGAAAGTTGGGTGTCCATGGGCCATTGGGGGTCTGCACTGAAATGGGGAAGAGATTATGAGGCCTTATAGTTGATCCTTGATGAGGACATCAAGAGTCTAAGTGGGGGAGATTGTACCATCCCAGGATTTGAGGCCTCAGATAAAACACTCTTAAAAGGAATGATTGGATTAGTCATATCACCAAGGTGCACCTCCTTTTCTGGGAGCCCATCTCTAAATAACTCCATAGTTAAGTGTGCTCATCTTGGAGTACTACTAGGATGGGTGACCAGTCAGGATGTTGATCCTGGCTTGCGCGTGAGTGGATAAAAGCATGCAGTTAAGGCTAGTGGTGGTCTGTGGGGCCAGTCGTCATTCCTAAAACTCTGCTAGAGGCTTGGTCAGTGGGCCTAGCCGTTACAGTTCCTTTTCGACCAACAATTCAAAGATGAAGAAAGAACTACAAACCGCTAATAGAGATATATGATAGCCTTGGGTGGGTGCATCGACTCTTTGAGAGTTCCCTATTTCCCCTCCAACATTCCTTGCAAGGTGAGGGAGGGATTCTCGATCGTGATTGTGTCTCTAGTTGTGTGAAACACTGAATCAAGCAAACTGTCGTTTGGCAAATCCTAGCTAATACGATGATGCCTTGAGACTGAATGAACCCGAGGAGGGTCTAGGGATCTTTTCTCGGCCATCCGACCCTTCTCTCCTTCCCCAACACTAAGTATATGAATACCAAGGTCAGAACATTATTTTCAGGCACTTTTGGAGGGACCTCGAAGTCCTCTTCAAATCATGCTACTTCCAACAAGGTCGAGTGCCCTATGGCTCTGATGGTGCCCATGGGATCTGCCTCAGCTTCTCCCAAACCAGCAGAGCCCACGAGTGAGGAGGATGGTGCCCTAGCCCACTCTTCCCTCACGAATATACGGGTTGGGACATCCCCGACGCAAGGTAGGGGGAGAGTCATAATGGAATGACCAGAAATATAGTCTTTTATCCCAATTCCAAACTGGCATATCATAAACCCGATAAGAAAAATGTTTGTTGATGTGTCAACGCCACATTGGCTAGTTTATGTTTAACTTGCATAAATCATAGTAAATGATAAGTTTGTCCAAATATAGAAAGATTATATACCATTTTAATCAAAAAAGCAAGAGAAACACAAATAAATACTTTCAGACCTTGTATGCTTATTATGCTAAAAGTGCAATATGTGCTAAAGTGGTTATTAATACATGCAAACCCCTAGATTTGGGTATTATAATGTTGAAAACATTAAAAGCCTCTCTTTTATGATATTATTTGATCTTGTTGAGCATAATGATAATAAATATAATGATGGTAATAATGATAAGGTAATTTGGGTCTCTAATGTGGGTAATCATTAATAGGTGGAATTAGGGCTAAAGATCCTAACTTGCTATGTTGTTAATGAACATATTTGTTCTATGTGATCTTAATGAAAGGATAAGATTAATCTAGTAAATAAGTTTCACCTAATGTTAAACATGCAATGGAAATAGCGTTAATATCCTTAATCCTTATCCAAAATCTAAACCCTAAATTAGGACCAAGTAGGGTTTAATGTGATTAATGTTATGGTGACACTTTAGGATTTACATAATTCAGACTATAAATGATGAATGCTTGATATGTTTGAATTTTTTTATTAGTTTGCTTGAATATACATGAAGTGTATTTGCAAAATATGCATGGCTCACCATTGAGGTACATGGTTACGATTATGAATAACTAGAATATAGTTTGTCGATGTTTTTTAGATGATTTTTTGAGGATGGATTTATTAAATAAATGGTTGGTTATTTATTTAATTAATGTTCAACTATTAATGCCAATATGAGTATCACATAAGTAAATAATAATATTCAAAACCCTAGGCTGACGTATATCAAGGGGTGATGCACACGATCCATGGAGGGGACCGTGATCATGCCCAAGATAATATATCTAGTAAGGGTTAGAATATATACAAAATATGCCAGTTACTATTTGCAATATTTTAAGCTTATTATGTGATCTTGTTGGTTGCACGCATTGTGGTTGCACCCTACATACATAGTATAGTAATATGTTGACCATGTTTTGATTGTTGGTGTTTTAGGTATATGTTAAAAGACATGAAGAATAAGGTGAAAGATATCAAATGTATTAAATCTATACAAAGGAGGACTAGATAGATGATACTTCTTCTTAATAGGTATTAATATTGTGAGGAATATTGTAACATACCCAACTCTGGCTATCTTACTCATCCCTCCTCTTTCCTTAGAACCATTTTATCAACATAAATAAATCTTTGATATAAAAAAAAACTAAATTAACTTAGATATCATGACACCTTGGTGTTATTAAACTTAATAGATACATCAAATAAATACTTAGAATGCAAGTAATGAAATATTATAGGAAACACTTTCAAAGAGTAAATTTGAGGCCAAAATCGAGTTCTTCATGCCCTAATTACCCTAACCACCTATTTTCAAGTCAATTGAAAGGTAATTGCTCTCCCAATTTCATTTATGAGTAAAAGAAATAAATTGACATATGTTCTGAATTATCAAGGATCCATTTCCTAGTTAATTAACCATGTAATGCGTTAATTAACCCTATAACACGACTTTGTCAGCGTTACTATTCTTATCCCTTCCCCATATAACCCCGGCATTGTGCGTCACCAATGGACATTTCCTTCCCTTCGTCTGTGCCCCTTTACTTATTTATCCTCTCTTCTTCCTCCCTTTCCTTGCCAGCCTATCCCCAAACCCTAGCCGCCGCACTCCCTTTCCCCCTAGAACTAGTCACTATGGTTGTTCAACGTCAGTGCCTCCTGGTATAGCGGTCTTCACCGGCTTCATCAATAACCAGCAAGCAACACAGCCACTTCATTCTACTCTGATAGATCTACAATCCTTCGACATCAACAGAGAGTTGACCACTAATAGCATGCCTTTACTCACTCTTTTGCACACGTAACCAACTCCTGTCTGAGACAACACCGCGACGCCTCCTTCTCCACGAATCCTCTGCCTCCCCATCGTTGGTTTCTATATTGCGCTGGGAGTCATGGAAGTAGTCAGAGCCATCGAAGATTCTACACCCTCGACAGCACCGGGAACGCCATGACGAAGGAAATGTCTCTGTCCCTCGTTCTCTTTCCCTCAGTATCCTTCCTTGCACCCAGCTAATGTGGTGGTAGAAACCCACCACCACCATGACCATGGTGATGAGCGCCACCAATTTTAGTGACACCCCAAGACAGAGCCATGAACCCAACCATCCTGCTCCATCTCTGTGCCGCCTTAGGCACCTTGGCCGGCTCAAGCAACCCACTGCCAGGTTGCCTCCCCCTCTGCTTCATCTCCTCGGTCAGACACCTCCTTCACCAGACACATCTTCTCCTCTGTTGGCTCCTCCTTCACTTGCGCCCAGTAGCGCCAAACAACACCAAGAAAAGCAAGTGTTGCCAGTCTGTGTTAGGCACCTCCATGTAGCTTCATCGCCCCTGCATCGATGTCTTCCTCTCCCACTCCGCCAGGCTGTGACACCATCCACCACCTGTAACGCCGCCAGCACTGGGAAAAGGAAACATCTATCCTTCCCTCGCCAACAACGACGTCATTGTCTACTGAAGGAGTCACCGCAGACCTAGCTTCATCCCTGGACACTGTAGCTACCTCCATCAGGCACCACAGACTTATCGTGGTTCCTCCTGTCTTCTTGAATCTCGGCTGCCGATAATACTCCCTCATCCAAGGGTTATTATACTGCAAACCTGAATCACAAAACCCCCACAACAACTGATTCACCTCAACGGAAAGACTACCTACGACATGCACCTTGGGATAGGCATATTGTATAACTTCCTCTTGGAAACTATGATCAAAGGTACAACTTTACATACATTGAATAAACCCAACTTGCATATTGATAACTAAAATTCAGTTGGTTTCATCATCTAAAATATGGGCAACCTTTCATACGATCCAAGTCGTTAAGTAGTTAATCAATGAGATTAATGAACTAGTATAATATATTGGTAAATTGCACATGGATAAACATTAGAATAGTAGACTCAAGTATTTATATTACTACTAGACTATCATCTATATATATATATATATATATATATATATATATATATATATATATATATATATATATATATATATATTTATACGTCAATATTTAGTAGAAGCAAAACAAAGATCTAAAATTCTATAAGACTATGACCCTAATGCTAATATATATAAGAAAGTATAGGAATTAGTCATAATATGTCATGTATGTAGATTTTGGTTAAAGATGATATTAAAGTATTCGATCTCTTGGTTCGAATCTGAAATATTAATATATGCATGTTAATGAATATCAAGCTTTCATATTTAAGTATAAGTCTACTTAAAACACCTTATGTACCCAATGAAATCCTTTCTAAACATGAAAATCCCTAGGTACACATACACATATTTACACAAGTGATGGTAATTAGTAATACAAATATAATTTGGGAATACATCTAAGTTAGTCGGTTTATGAAATAAATGATGAAAGAGAGAATGACATGTATAAAATGTACTTTTATAAACATATACCTAGATGATATCTTAGTTGGATTATATGTGAACCTAATGAATTTTCATATGGAATATACTTTCATATACACATAAAGATCTAAGCATGAATATATGACCAATATACATATAAAGGCGATTCATGTTAAACTCAAGATATTTCTAGTTAGAGTATCCATGTGAATAATAGTTAAACCATCCCTAACACTATAAATGAGATTAAAACCCTAACTTCAAAATGGATGACCGATACTAGGTTTAGATATACATCCAGTTATGATTTGATATTTGTGTACTAATGGGTATATCCAACACCTTTAGGTTAATATGGACAAACTATGATATTTACCCCGAAAAATAGTGTTGACCATGAACATAAGGTATGTACTCCTCCCTATTATAACTGGGCATTTATGTGACTAAATTTTTCCATAATGAGGCATCTTTTGAAATACTTGCTCTTATTCCATTTGTTGGATAGTTCATATACTTTTAGTTGGATTTATTATTCTTTTGAAATTATTATCATATTGAATTGGGTTAATGACCCCATCTGCTATTGTGGTTAAATCATGCCACATGTTTGTGAAAGGTACATCTTGCTACTCTATTTATGCATGTTAGATAATTCGACTAGTTTAACTATCGTAGACACTTACGCCTAACCATTAGGGTGCGCTACTTCCGCCCGGGGTGTGCTACTTCCACGTTTTTATATACAGAGGCGTGCTACTTCCGCCTAGGGTGCGCTACTTCCACCCATTTTTACTTAGGTCAATGCCTCAGTGGTGTCTTGGCCCTATTATAGTTACTTTAGTCAAATATATCTGCATGCAAATAATTGTTTTGATACTGATGATTTATAATGGTAAGATCTGTTATTTCACTTATTTATTTATATGCCTCATTCTTTTGGAAATTCTTTCTTTTGATAATTCTCATTGAAACTTACCTAACTTTAATGCCCCCCCTTTTTATGGGAACATCTTACTTTACTTTTTAAATGCCCTAGTTAATCTTTTACGTACATACTCAGCTTTTGTTGATTCATACCTTGTTTTCCTATTATTTTGGGTGTTCCCTCCACCCAGGTGTAGGTGTTTTACAGGATAGAAATTCAGGATGATTGTGATATAATTGGTGGACATAAGGACAACTTGAGATAGCCTTGTTACCCTCTGCATATGGGGATCATGTGTATATAAATGTAGTGTTTTCATTCTTTGTACCACCCTTAGGGAGAGAAAGTTATGTACATGAGAACATTTTGTAACTTTGTAAATATTTATGTTTTCCGCTGCTTAAATATTACATGTCTTGTGTTTTTACCATTGAGAGGGGCCATTATCAGGTCCCACTCCTTACAAATACCATTGTACTATTTGTATTTGAAATTTAATTGAAATTGTTCTCTATTATTTTTTATTTGTCTAATCTGGATCCTTGTGAATTTAGATAATGACTCTCAACTTGAAGGTCTTTCCTTAATAGGGGGACACGGAAAATGAGGTTGTTACACATGATATTATCCTTTCAAAAACTAGTTGGACACTTGGTATTATCTGCTCAAACAAGGGTGGTTAGTAGGTGTTATCATCTCCAACAAAGCTGGGATATCAAGAACTCTAGTGCACTTGGCACTCTCACACAAACTTTTTGGTAGTGATTTTCCATCATGACCATTGGCCATTTTCTCCTTCCCCTTCATGAATTTCTCAATAACCTTGTTACCCCTTATGATAGACACCATTTTTAGTTGCTCATGGGGAGGAAGAGGAGCTCATGATGATGATGGTGGTGGTGTTCTTTAGTATGGTGGGTTTGCATTTTGGAGGATATAGGGTGGTTGTTGTGGAGGTTGTTGTGAAGGTGGTTGGTATTGAGTTAGTGATTGATGGTATTGAGGTGGTGATTGTTAGGGAAGGGATTCTTCCCTCCTCTTAATATGCAAGTGAAAGGGAAATCTGATCCAGTCTTTTCTCAAGGTGGCTAATTGTTTGTCAATGGGAGGACACATCCTTCTTCAGTTCATCTAGATTTTGCAATATTCTAAGAATTTCCTCTTCAAATATTTAATTGTTCCTTGGTCCTTGGTGTTGCCTAGGCTGCCCTTGTCCTTCTTCCCCTTGCTTCCAAGAGAAGTTTAAGTGATTTCTCCATTCTGGAGTGTATGTGTTGGACATGGGACCTCAGTTGTTTCAGTTACCAAAAGATTGTAGAGCTTAAAATTCCACACAAAGAGCCTCCACAGAGTTAGTGGAGTGACTAGAAGAGAACCCCACCCGAGTATTGATTAAATTCATTAGGTTCGCTAAAATCTTCATCATTTGGGGATTGGAGTCATCTTTGTGGTGAGGGGATGAAGTTTTATAGTTTCTATCACAATGCATATCCATGAAAGAAGCACTATATTAGGAGTTTCGTCCAAATGATCAAAGAGGGGCCAAGACTCTTCTGGGGGCTTAGAAATGAATGCTCCACAACATGACCCATTTAAGAGAGATCGGTGTAGAAATATTGGACCAACTACCAGATAGGTACGTCATGATGTGGGTGGTCTTGTAGAAGCTTTGGAACCTCTCAAGTTTCATGTAATTTCTCATTCTCCTTTTGGCTAAAGGACTTCTCATTTGAGTCAACCTAACAATAGTATAAACTTCTTCAAGAACTCATTCTTGATTGCCTCCCATGTGATGATATCTATCTTTGAAGAGTACCACTCCTTCACCTTTTCCTTAAGAGTTATTGGGAACAAACTAAAACAAATAGAATCATGGAAAACTGTCAGAGGTCTGAAAGTGGAGAAAGTTTCCACGAAAGCATATTTGTGTTTGAAAGGATTTTCATTCTCAAACTCATAGAAAGTGGTGAGTAATCCATGAAGTGTTTGTGGGATTGAAAACTATTGCCCTAGCATATGATCCAACCTAGTGGCGATTCTAGAAGTGTAATTGTCAGGCATAAAGTAGGCATGAAGAACTTGGGCGGTGAAGGACTTGGAGGGATCATGGCATCCTCTACTGCCATCTCAACTTCTTGATGTTTCCTGCAATGGTGTTGACATTGTCTTCTACCTATCTCAGGGTCCTCTAAAACCAAATTAGTATAGAGTGAATGACGCCCAAGCATGCACATCTGTCACCTATACAAGTCATAAACAAACAAAAGAAGTTAAGCTAGAAGAGAAGTTTGCACAAATAATACAAATAATAAAGAATAGCAATGATGATGCCAGTTGGAAAAGCAAAGCTAAACTAACTAGCTAGGCCAAGCGCCACCCTCCCTCACAATGACGCCAGAAATCTTGGTTGTGTTTTCACTAAAGATTCACATAAATCGATTGAATCTTGATTAGATATGCCCTAAGTTCAACACAACATGGTCTTTCAAATTTATAAGACCCTAAGGTTTGGACACACTCACATTTACTAACACAAATCACCCACAAATGAATGGTGTCATGTTATAGTATAGGAGAGTGGCAAGTTAGGCATCGATCCACTGGGGGAGAGGGAGCACTAGAGCTTAGTTAGGCTAGCTCTGTTATTAAAGTGAAGTCTAAGGTTCAAGGGCTTAATCGAGTTTTTTTATTACACTAAATTTGATCAAGCAAGCTAATAAGGAGTAAAGCAATCAAAACCTATCATAATCCTAGACAAGTTCTAATTAGCAAGAAAGGTAATTAAGCCAGAAGAGAGCAATTATGACTAAGAGAAGTAACATAAAATCTACAATACTACACTAACTAGCAATTTAGACAACTAGGACAATGAGGAACTAGACTAGAACTAACTATCTAAGATTACCACAAACAAGCACTAAGAGACACTAGATACACTAGCAAGACCTAACTATTAAGAGCAAGTAGCTAGTTAGGAAGACAATTGAAGCAAGTAATTAAAAAAGCATGAACTAGTAAGAGTGCAATTTGGGGTTTTAAGCAATTAATGGATGTTTGAGACATTTGGGGGAATGCTACTAGAATCCTAGTTGTGGGTTCATAGTATGTAAAGTCTATCGATTCGTTCTATATTGTTCAACAAAATAACAAGATAAATGCTTTATAATTACCCTAAGCCACTATTTTCCCATGGGTGGTATAAGACGCGTGAAGGGGAACTACACCCTTGCACACCCTATCCAACCTTATGAGACTCAATTGAACTAGGGTTTATGTGAAATTCTATTAGATCTAGCAAGTCCAGGTTCCTAAGCAGGTGTCCTCAGGGAAATTGGGAGCCAACGGTAGGAGTGGAGAGTGGAGATGACGGTGTTCCACCTCATATCACTCACCATCTAGCCATTAGGAAACTCGTAGAAGTATTTGAGGGGATATGTACATGGGAAGATTGGGTGCTAGATAGGGTTCCACTATTTGGACCTTTTATCAATCCCTAAGGTATCCAAACATAAGCCATTCTCTCCTAGAGCCTAAGTGGTTTCAAGCACAAATCAATAAGCAATCCATGTTTTCAAGCCCAAATCACAAGAAAAATTATGGAAAATAAGATAAAAGTAGAATGCAATATATCATAAAATGAAATTATAGAGTTTATAAGTTATTTCCCCCCAATTTGGTATCAAAGTCACATTTTAACCCCAAACAACCCACCTAAGGGGCTTATCTACTCATTAAAAAATAAAAGAAGAAGAAAGAAGGGGTAGAGGAGTGAATAGGCATAGAATCTTGGTGAAGACTCCTACTTCTTCACCTCTTAGTAGCCAAAGTATGCCCTTCTTCTCCTAAGGTGGATGGATGGCATCGAAAGGTGATGGAAGGTGGCTAAAATCCTAGAAAACTAGGGTTTTGAGGTGAGGGGAGGTGGAAATGAGGTGGAGGGAGGTGGGAGCTCCATGAATGCTCAAGTAGAAAAGACATGAATGTTAGGGGATTGTGCAACCCTATAATACAAATTCCACCTAGGTATATATAGTTAGGTAGGAAAGTATTAGGTTAAGTGATGGAAAACTAGGGATTTCAATATGGAAAAGTGAAGGGTTTGGGTTGAAGAATGGCCATACTAAGTAGCCCAATTGTTGTAGGTAAGGGGTAGCATGGTCGTGCTGAAGGGGAGTGACCGTTCTAGGTCGAGGTGAGTTTATAGTTAAAAGTGGGATAATGGAGGCTGGTAGCATGACCATGTTACGTAGCATGCCCATGTTGGGGGCTAGGTAGCACGGCCATGATGTGTAGCACGGTTGTGTTGGGTAGCTTGGTTGTGTAGTGCTAGTTGGGAATTTGGTTGTTCTTTTAACCATGTGCATTCCATCTTTAGACAATGCAACCATTTTGGCTAGCACAACCATGATGGGGTCTCCTTAGCATGGTTGTCCTGCAAGACCTATTGTAGCATTGTCAACTCTAGAATTTCCCTATGATTTTTTTGTTGGCAATATGGTCGTTCCATGACACCATGACTTTGCTAGGTTTTTTCATGCACTTTGAGCTTCAATGTTGAGATCCACATACCTATTTACTTAAGTTGGACCCTTGGCCACTATGGGTAGGTTAGGGGATCTCTTAGGACTTCTTTGGGCTCCTCCACGGGTGGAGGAACCCTAGGACATATTCCTTCTCTCCTGTCCATCCAAGGTGTGGTCCAAGTACCTAAAAACATGCAAAAAGTTCTCATAAGTGTATTCGATAGAAAACCATTTATTTGTGGAAATAGCTTGCAATCTAACATGTCTATATGTGATAAAAATGTAGGAGGACACAAGATGAATCCTAAAATAGGGTTGCATTAGGTGTGTATGCCCATGTGTTGATGCACTTGCGGAGATGTCTTGTGAGCCACTTCAAAGAAGAGATGGTACGAGCTATGAAGAGTTGTGGAGGTTGTGCAACCTTGATTGTATTGACGTTTTACACATTATTTTGCATTTTATGCTTTAAAATAACTTTCATAAGATTTTATCTATCAGTTTTTTAAGATGTGGGGTTATTAGCACTTTCGGTTACATAGACTTGTTAATTTGAGTGGCCCAAAAGGCTATTTGTATGCCTCTCTTCGTACTTGTCTCCATTGGGCCGGTTGTGCCATTAGGGTGTCGTATGAGTAGTGGAGAGGTGATATGGAGACAATGATTGTAGTTGAGGTATGCATAGTACTTTAAACACTACATTATATTGTGCACCCATACTTTAGCTAACTCCAAGTCATTATTCTTCATAGGTTCGACTCAGGATCTTCTCCAAGTTTTAGCATGGTGAGGCAACCATGTCATATTCAACCTACTTTGAGGTGTTGTCTCTAAATGCTTGCCAAATGTAGTTTGAGTTTTCGTATAGAAGTGTGTTCTATATGGGTGAGCATGTTGCTCATTAGTTGGTTGGTGGTTGGCACATCCATTTTGACCCTCTTCTTGGGTCAGTCCTTCCTAGACTTGGGATTTTCCAAGATGATCAGGAGCTAATGTATGGGCAGATGACACATGAAGAATACTTGAGATGGTATTTCATTCATGGTCAGTCCATTCTCTTTTCTATAGAGGTGTATGATCATCTCCGACGTCCTCCTGTGTTGATTGTTTGATGCTACTTTTTGTGTCTGCTTGCATTATCTTTGACATGCATTTTCTTACATGTGAATGATTATGATATTGATTGAGGGATAGGAAGATTAGGGATATGAGTTTCTTCATCCACCTCCTTCAGTGGTAGTTCCTTCACCTAAAGTAGTATCTTTTCCTAAGGCCCCAACTTCTCCTTCAGTTGACACTTGTTCCTTTGCTGACTTCCCCGAGTTGCAATCCCATTGAGATTTTAACATTGGAGGCTCGTGTCACTTCACGAGTGAATTTGGCTAGACCTCATCCTTCATGGAGATAGTGAGGCTTCAGATGCAGTAGGAAGACTCTTTGGCTCAAGTATCCCGTCGGACTTTGGGCATAGTCATCACTTTAGAGGACCTTTTGATGCTAGGGTCCTTTTTTTAAATGTCCAAGTTCAGTGTGCATATTCATTTTCAGCAGGTATAGGGCAAGTTCTTCTCGACATAGAGACTCTTCCCTAGTTGTTGAGCTAATTTCTAGGAGTTCCTCTTCTGGGCACAGGTGGTCTACCAATAGTATTTGCTCTGAAATGAGCGGTGAGCGTCATTCTTCAGTGTCTTCTTCCATTAATCATCGACTTTTGGCCAAGCACTTCACAAGGTGCACTACAAGAAACAAAGGCATTAACGACCAAAGTAGCGACAACATAATTTGTTTGTCGTAATTGTTACCCTAATCACGACCACACATTTTTATGGTCAATATTAGTATGGTTAATAATGGCCAAATATATTAGTTGTCATAAATATGATGTCTATTCTATCACTAAAATACATATATGTCATTTTGTTACTCCAACATTTCTTAAAGCCCCTTTATGTATTTATATTTGACAAATTAAAATTTTATGTATGTATATTTGACTAATTGAAAGAAAAAATGAATATGACAACTATTCTCCCTCCCGCCCTGCCCCCCGCCAACGCCACACACCCCACGTGACCAGGAACTGACGCCCGATCCTTGCGGTGGCAAAGACCGCCCGACTCCCACATTCTCCCACTCCACCGATAATTCCCACACATGCCAACCCACGAGAAGAGAGATCCTTGGCTCCCTATGCAGTGGTTGACGATCCAACTGATTTCACACTAGGTCGATCGCCTTCTAACTCCCAAACTCTCCTCTTCAGCAATGATGATCAGGGCGATCTAGTACTTCCAGCAGCCGATCAAGGGTGACCCAGAGTAGTGCGACAGGCATCACAGTGACGCCAGGCATCACGAGTAATATAAGCCCGATCTAGAACCACCGACAAGTGTCAACCTAGCTAGGAGTCGGTGATTGATCTGCATGAGGAACAACAAGGTATGAGGCCTCCATTCTACTCCACTCCCACAGTCATGTCTTTTGAGCTCATCTATTCCCTACTTCTTCTATTTCTCTCTACTCCATGTAGTAACATCCTATGGCCCTGGGTGAACCAAGGTAGGATAAAGGACTGTGGACCCAAAGGAAAGAGGCGAGGTGATCTCTACGGACCTAAGACGATTGAACTAATGTTTGCTTCAAATGTTGCAGGATGGTATGCGATTTTCTCTCTTTCAATGTGGGTTACCTATAGCTTCAGAATGTCTCCTCTAGCTCCACGAGCTAGGGTACCATGTTGAAGTTGACCTTGTCCTACCACTCAGGAAATCAGAATCCCGTAATTAGATATGAAGATCACCTTCCTTTGAATCTATGCACACATAGTCACTTTATTTATGGCTTTCATAGAACTATATTCTCCTTGTACCACCATCCCTCCATGACCATCCAGGGAGGGAGAACTACTTGGAAGAACCCCCACTGCTGACAACACAACATACAAACTCAAAAATACTGGTAGGATTTCTGTAAAGTCTATGAAAATGCATTAGAATTATATGTTGTTAAATGTGATTTTACTAACTTGTAATGATGGATTAGTTATGAGTCATAACATCTCAAATCAAACTAAAACTAATATCACATTTAATTTATATGACACAAATGGTTGTTTGCAATTTATTAATACACACAATGTAACTACTTCTGTTTAAGGATAAAATATAAAATGATGTGCATGGAAATATTATTTTTAAAGCTCATATGCATGAGCTTTGCATTATATTTTTTATGAAAGTGGATATAGATAACAACCTTGATTTCCCTCTAACTATTTTGTTCCTAGTTAAGTAACCTCAAGTTGACAATGTACTTATCCAAATTGTGTGATAGCATGGGGGGTGAACTTGAAGAGGGTGATTAGGTTGTAGGAAAGAACCCTTTTATTTTTTATTGATAAATTTAACAAATTTCTTATTTAATTGATACATTAAGAAAATTCCTACAGTGATTTAATGTGAGTGAAAGACATAAAAAAATAAATTAGTTTGAAGATATTGCTAGTAGTTTAGGAAAGGGAGGATGTTGATACTTGTATCCCACTTCTAATGGCTGGTACATGGTTGAACCAACACACCGGTGGGTTGCCATTGGCCACCTAGATGAATGGGGTGCTATGACTACACTGGATATGGTCCAACTATGGGTAAACCTATGAAAAATAAAGTTATCTCCAAAGATCAGACACTTTTGTGGCATGCTTTCACTTACTAACTACCCTCAAGGGACTCATCATAGGAGACACAATATTCCTAATGACACCTATGAGTTATGTGGTTGTGCTGAAGTAAGTACCACTAACGTCCTATTTGCTTGTACAGATGCAATAGAATTATGGTTATCTCTTTTTGTTAGCACATATTTTGCTTGTGTGCCTACTGAAGCTAGGTCATATTTCTACAGTTGGCTGGGTTCTGTAAAAATTGAGGACAAAATCATGAATACCAGTACCTTGTTCATCACCTTGCAGAAATGCAGACATGAGAAATTGACTAATGGTAAGATTCTCAACATGTTAATCATGTTTCAGAATTAATCAGCTGGGTGGCAGGACATAAAGATGTTCTTACTTCTATCCTTAGAACTAAGACCTGAAGGACAAGAAGAAGTGACTACTGGGTGGATCTATTGAGGGTTGGGTCAAAGAATACTAATGCGACCATTCATAATGAAAAAATAAGGCTAGGCATCATATACACAGACAGTAAAGGGGTGAGTAATCTAATAGTTATAAGGAACTATCAATGTGTATGTTGTTAGAGGCCCGTGTGAAGGCTCATGCAGTTGTACTTGTCACTGAGAGTGTTGTTTCTAAAGGCTTCATACATCTTATCCTTAAATCAGATGTTCCTACATAATCTACCACATCAATGGCAAAGTTATAAGGCCCATTCCTATGATTTTCTACACAACCATCATAAACTCATTCCTAGTTTCATAAACATATCCTTTATCCCCATTTCTAGAGAGAGTAATTTAGTAGACAATATTCATGCTTGTACTTTAACCACATCATCTAGATGCCAAAAATGTGACAATAAGTCAAATCCCATAAAATTCGCTCATATATAACACTAAAATTAATGCTAAAACAAATTCTCAATGTAAAATAGAATACTTGTAAAAGGAAAATATTGTTGGTTCATCACGATACAACTGGATAGAAAATATGTATATGACAAGGTGGAGTGTCGACATGTGAGTTTAATATATTAGTTTAGTATGAATCAAAAATTTAAGTGAAGGTTAATATGGAGTGAAATCTTTAGGTCATATTTCACAATATCAAGCATAGAGACATTTCCAGTTTCCACTACATGTAATTTGGACTTTTTTTGAAATTCAAACATCACATAATATGTAGATACTTACTGCGAGAGCCCACAAAGATGTACATGCGGGAAATCATAGCAACAAATTGCTAAGTAGGATGCTCAGGCACAAGTTGAATGAAAGGATGGACTATTGAGACATGTGTCTGTGTTTCTCCCATCACAATAGATTCCGAGTTTGTAATGAGATGTGTGAGTAATACAAACGTAATTCATGCTCACTTTTCTTTCTCAAGGGTCTAGAAAACAATGGTAACTCTAGATTGTGATTTGCATGTGAGGATATAAATACTCTCTATAGACTATGAGTTAGGATCATGTGTCCTCCTATCTTTTTTTATCATAGACAAAACCAGTATGTGGACAATTCTAATGAAATCGTCAACTTTGTAGATGATATAGTTTTTTTTTAACATTAATGAACTTTAGATTGTTGGAAGTAAATATCTCCACTAGTTGTTTACGATTATGATTTCTAGGATTGCGAGAGGTAGTATACATCAGTATCTACCTAATTACCCCAGAGAAAAATGATACTTCAATAACTATGGGTAAGTTATAACTTATAAGTATAATTAAAAATCAAAATTCCAGATCCAGGTCACCTTGAAGGACATAATTTAACCTTAAATAGAGAAAATACTCACCTTCCAAATAAAAAATGAAATTCAAGCTTTATTTATAATTTATTAATTTTTTATGGGTCTTGGAAACATGGAACATAACCTTCTCTTCTGAGTTGCAACGTGGACCTTATTAAGAATTCAATTGGCCAGAAAATGAAAAACAAGAAGGTTTTAATGT
Source organism: Alisma plantago-aquatica (assembly GCA_963693085.1). Taxonomy (NCBI): domain Eukaryota; kingdom Viridiplantae; phylum Streptophyta; class Magnoliopsida; order Alismatales; family Alismataceae; genus Alisma; species Alisma plantago-aquatica. Next base: position 1,732,750,299 of record OY856409.1, on the reverse strand, counting down.
GTTAAATACAGAGGTAGGTTGGTAACAACTTAGTTGCAAAGACTAGAAAAATAATAGTTAACTTGAAAATGGAATACTAAAAAGCCGAGTTGGAAAATGAATCATTTGATACATAGATCAATTGGACACTAACTTTGATAAGATTTAGCTACTATAGGATAGGAATAGGAAGACTGCACACATTTTTTTAAGATACTTCACATATTTTTAGGGATATATTCATATCATATGATTCCACCATACCAAGAAATATATGCCAACATTCCATGGTTTCATATAGTCACTATAGGCAATCCTTATATTTGGAATTTAGCCACAATGACTCTAGAAGGAATATAAACTCCCAGAAGGAATGTAATTTATTGCAAAATATGGTGTACACACTAATATCTTGCCAAAGGTGTTTTAGGATGAGACAAGCTTCCAGATGAAAACAAGACATGTTTCGTCACCGATGCCTTCTTTTAAATTGAAAATGATATTTGAATAATGCCAGAAGTTAATTAAACCACAATTAGGCAAAGATGTTGGAAAATGTTGCACACAGATCTGAAATTCTATGAATGTGTATTTACCTAAATATAAAGTTTCAATGAAATGGTTAGAATGAATAGCCACTTGCTTCTCTGACTCCTACATAGTGATGGCGTCCTCTTATCCATTTTAGTTTTAGCATTAGGATTTTTTTTGTCACTGGAAGAACATTATGTATGAAAGGTCACATTTAGGGTTACATTAGTGAAATGGTTAGAGATACAACCAATTATTGTATAATAAGGATGAATGACTTAGATATATGATGGAGTTAATTTATTCAGCCTTACACCAATACTGTAGGTGGTATTCAATCAGTGGGACAAATGCAAAACTGATGGATCCTATTATGAAAGCTACTTATTCAGATAATAGACATTTTGTGCTATCAATTTAGGACAAATTAGGGGAAGTTACATCTGATTTGGTCATGTTATACTAATATATGTCTCACTTAGGCCAAATTAGGGCATACCAAGTTAAATTAGGTCCAATTTAGTTGAAGTCAAATTCAGTCCAATCATTTTACTATCTAAATCTCTTATTCGATTTAGAGAATTAAAGAGAGGTAGTAGATAAAAAATATGATTAGCACCACAATGTTTTTATGGAAAACCGACATGACTTGGAGATTGAAGCTAAGCCCAACTGTTGGCCAATAGAAATGATATTACAAACGAATAGAATGGTGTATCCAGCAGTTTCATAGAATAAATGAACCTAGAAAACTACAAAGTTCGGCTAGGATAGTATAGTTACATCATTACGGACTATGTGTAGGTAGAAATAGGCCAGCTTGATCATATGAATAAATTAAATGAAGAGAAAGAAATGTTTACTAGAATTGACAAATGTAGGAACTTAGGAAGAGAACTCAAGGTTGAATCATTGAGGTGATATTCTTAGTGATACCATAGGCCAACTGATTGTTGAGTCATTGGATGCATTGTCACAGCTAGAAAGTCCATTTAATTCCAAAGATGTGGAGAAGTTATTTATTTTGAACTCTTGTAAAATTTAGTAAGTAAAAGCAATTGTAAAGGATGGATAATTTCTTGTATAAAGCAATGAAATTTTGATGATGGTCTAGAATTCTAGAGATCAGTATCAGTAAACCATTATTGTCATTAATGGAGGCATGTGCCCTATGGTTGTTCTCAAATGTCCCATTACCCCTGAGAAAAGATTGCATGATTTGAGGCATCATTCTAATAACCTTGTAAAAGTAGGTTATCAAGAATGCCCTAAAGGTCAGTCACTAGTCCTAAACTATCTGTAGCTTCTAGAACATCCCGATTTTTCAGGTATCCCATAGTCTCAGCTATACCAGATTTCCAGTAAATTTTGCATGTAAGTACATCATTCCTTACCCTATTTTCTGCCCTGCACCTAGGATAAAAAACAAACTAATAAATTGAATCAAGCTATCCAGGTCATTTGCAATTTTAAGGTCTGCATTTCAGACAATATCCAGTCCAAGGGTCATACAACTCAAGGAAAACAATAGTTACAAAGGTGATATTGATCTATTATATAACATGGGTAGGAAAAGGGAGAAAGTGAGGAAGGATTGCATTGGTGGTGTCTTCTTGCTCTTCATCCTCTAAGAGCTATCATGGTGTGTCAAGTTGGGCCACCGCTCTCTGTCTAGACAGAGAGTGCATAGAAGGGGGCACGGAAGATGTCGGAGGGAGGGGACTAAGAAGGGATTGCATTGGTGGTGTCTTCTTGCTCTTCATCCTCTAACTTTATTGATGTTCAACCCTTTCCCCCGATAAATCCTCTGTCGTACCTCAAAAAAAATAAGATGCTAGTGGATATAAAACAAGTCACACTCCTCTATGCAATAGTGAATGATATGACTTTTTACTTCCTACATCATGGTCTGCAACAACAAAATTGGAAAACTATTTTTACTTCCTACATCATGGTCGCACGATATTACTATGTATACCCTATCTTAACTTCCTTATTAGTTTTCAAGGTGTTGCATAACCCAAGTGCTAAACATTGAATATATAGATGCCCAAAGGACTCGGGCATAGAGATTCTTGCTACACATCTTGATATTTTTTTATAAAGGTAACCAATAAGAGAAAGAAATCTTATATTTATCACCAACAAGAAATAATTGTATTATATGACTTGTAAACAATAACATGAATTCTTATTTGTAGAAAATGGCACCAGATAAGGAATGGATCAGCCTTGTTGATGATAGGCTTGATGATCCATCATATGAAATCGGTGTTGAAGAGTTTCTTACCTATGCATGTCAAAATATTGGTGCAAATAAAATCAGATGTCTGTGTGTTCATTGTGTTAATACTTCTTCTATCCCACGTGATGTGGTGAAAACACACTTGATGGTTTATGGTATTTTGAGAAGTTATACTTTTTGGTATCATCACAGTGATACGGGAAATGAAAGTGAGTCTGATTTAGATACTTTAGTCAATAGCGATGAAGAGGATAATGAAGTAGATGATGAGATGCTAGATCTTCTTGAAGAAATGCACCCTAGTTCACATAATCTTGAGAGGAATTATGGTGGAATGGGAAATTACAACCATGATGATCATGATGAGGAACCTAATATCGACGCTAAAAGGTTTCTTACGTTGATGGATGACCTCAATCAACCTCTCTAATAAACTATTATTCAATAATACAAAGTAATTTTTTTTGTTGTGTCCTCACAATGGAAAGAAAGCATACTTGTTAAGTTTGACAACTCTTTTTAGGAGTGTATATCATGTTCCAGGCTTAACACAACATCTAGACATGAGGGACTAGTAGAGAAACATGAGGTTTACATTACCATATTAGACTTTATATGTTTCCTAGATTTATGTTATTATGGTTGTGGTTTTTTTATATGAGTTTGGCTTAGGGATACTTGGAGTATAGTATCTTTCCAAAAAAACCAAGATTCACATAGTAATTAGACATCTCTCATGTGTAACTATGACACATGTTCATAGTACATAAGCCATATAGCCCATACATCAAGTTTAACTTCACTAATGGGTTGAGGTGTTGTTACAATTTTAAGGATGCCAGGTTGTCATAACATATGTACAATGGCCAGTTGATGTGGTTTCTAATTTTTGGGTATATGAAACAGATTTAAAATAGCTAAATTAAAATCTATATATACATGATACACACATGCATTATATATATGTATGCATATGCCATATAATCATTCCTTTATTTGGGTCATAGAATTATATTACATGTGGATCTAGTTTCATAATAGGAAGGTGCCAAATTATAGTGAGAAGGAAAATAATAAAAATGACACTATGAGGAAAAAAATCTCCGCTACAAACTAGAATCAAGAGTCAAAATTGTTGACTCTAGGTCAATGTTGACTCAAGGCCTAAATTGACCAAACCCTTGTTTTGTTGATGATTAAACCATTCTAATTAATTGTGTCTAATGCTTCTACTTGAGTGATTTCAGATTAGGTATAGATGCACTCCAAATGCCCTAACTTGCACATTTTATTGTGGATAAAAGACTCAAAATAAATGCAAGTGCTCTTTTGTGGAATATGATGTAAATCCATTAGAATCATGTTGTAAATCACTTGTAATGATTGTATGACTTGTAATTAATCTTAGAAAAAAAAATGGAGCTCTTAAATCAAATATTTAAGCACTTTAATGACATTTTCCAAAATTCATTATAGACACTTTATTGGTCGAGTTACATTCTTGACCAATCCTTGATGGATTTTGAGATTTGTTTATCGGTCAAGTTTCCTATACACATAACTCAACTGACTACTACACTGGAACAAAACCAATTTAATCTATCGTTTGATTTCCTACTAGGGTAAACTCGACTGATTGGTCAAAATAGCTTTGTGGCATAGTGCATTCGGTCGAGTTACTTTTATAAAAACTCGATTGATAGTACTGTATAGAAAAGTGTAGAAAAGTATTTCTAGCCATTGTGGAGTTGCAACAATAAAAAATATATCTATTGCAAGCCACAAAATGGATATTTTTCATTCTTAAGTGTTCCCAAAGGCTAAGAGTGATCCCCAACTATAAATAGGACCCCTTGGGGTTCATTACAAGGTTGAGCATTCAATACAAAACTCTTTATGAGGTTCCTAGTCTATATTTAGTTCATCCTACAGCCTCCTCTCTCTCTAAGCTTATTCACTTGCTACATCCATTAGACTGGGTAGGAAATTTGCAAGAGAGATAGTCCTACATGTATATCTTGTGAGGATCTCACTTTCACCACCTCCCTATCTCTCATTTCAACCATTAAGATGAAGGTTCTCTCTCTTAGCTAAGTGAGGTGAAGAAGAACAAGGGAATGAATCCCTTAGTTAAGATCAAGACCTAAGACTTGGAGCAAGATTGATTAATCCTTTGGTGAAGGCAGAAGACTCCTTGCTCAAGTGGGTAAGTCCTTGGTGAAAGCTTCTCCGAGTGAAGGTGAAGTCAAAGGTTGAAGATCTAAGAAGAGTGGGTGATTCCTAGAAGGTTGAAGACTTGTGTAGAATGGTAAGTCCTTGGAGAAGGTTGAAGACTTGTTGCAAAGTGGGTAAGTCATTGGTAAGATTGAAGACTCTTTGTATTAGATAGGTAAGTCCTTTGATGGGTCATGTGTTGTAACTCTTATAAGTGAATATATAGAGGAAGACATACTTAGAAATCCTAGAGGTTGACCTCTCTAGGTAGTGGATTTACATACTCCTATTTTGGATTACGGAACCAGTCTACATAGCTTGTCACTTGGTGCTTGTTCAATTTCTCTCTCCCTTGTTATCTATGTTCTAGTTGCACTCAAATTCCCTATTTAGAAATTATATTTGGTGATATATCTTGAATTTCTAATGAATTTTATTTAAGTACATTCATCTCTATTCATCCCCCCTCTAGAGTATACAATCACCCATCCTAGGATCCAACAAAAATGTGTTACCAAAATGCAAAGCAGTAACTATAACAATTAGATTGTAAGAACAATCATTGGGAAATTAATATATGCTATCAAGCTAGGTAACACACACACATACACACACACATGCCACTACCGAAAGTGTCATTTTTATAAGAAAAACTGACCTAATATGTTATTGCATCGGTTTTATCATAAAACCGACCCAACAGGTTTCCCGCGGAGAAAATTGGCTCGAATTTGCCTTCGCGTCTCGAGCTATAGGGTCAGTTTTTTCCAAATAACTGAACTAGCTATCTACAAAAAATTTGGGCACCACTTAACTCTCTTGAGTCGGTTTTAAAAAAAATGACATTGGAGGTGGACCCATGGGTCGGTTTTATAGGATAACCGACCTTGCAAGTGTTCAATCAAACTTAACCTCTTGGGTCTGTTTTATCTTATTACCTGACATCAAAAAAATGCGGGCACCTCTTAACTCTCTTGAGTCATTTTTTTAAAAAAAACTGACCTTGGATGTGGAACTATTGGGTCAATTTTATAGGATAACTGACCTTGCAAGTGTTCAATCGAACTTAACCTCTTAGGTCAGTTTTATCTTATTACCCAACCTTGTAGGTGGTCTCTCTAGGGTCATTTTTTTGCACTTACCTAACATTGTCAGTGTTAGTGCGGGCATTGGTGACTCTTGGGTCAGTTTTAGATCTCAGAATGGACCTTAGAGGTCGGGCAGTTAATACCTTACTGGAATGACACACGCACAGTTCATTTTGTCGATTGGGTGAGTAAAGAAGCTAGCTAGCAAGTTGTCACTACTGCTTTCGGGTGAGTAGAGGAAGACATTGTCGCTTCCACGTCGGTCCGACAATCCCCCATGTTGTCTTTCCTGTGAAGATAAAGTACCCTCACCACCACCGCCACCCGAACACAGAGTTAAGGTGCTCTTTGTCTCTATCTTTACATTTGACCTAGTAGGTGCAGCCATGGGATGCATGTGTACTCCATCTGTGTGTGTGTGTGCAGGGCATGGTCGTGGTGGTGTGAGATGAGATTAACATGGGATCTGGGCAAGTAACTTGTCGTGTAGAGAGGTGTATCATCACTAATGATTCCCACGTCCACAGTGAAAGACCAAGAGACTGTGACTTATAGCCGACAGGGACGGTCAACCACTCACACACCACCAGTGCCACAAACCACTCTATTGTGGGTTTTCCCGACATCATCTCCCACAATGTGGAATCATGACCAACACTTCATTGGCACCACAGTCAAAATGGCAGCAACCAAACAAAGACTGCTGAGCTACTGTCGTCTGTGTGTGTGTTCTAACAGCACCCAAGGTATTCAGTTTTTTGTGTGAATCATTCTTGTAAGCTATGCTCTTCATGTAACTATTTCTACATCTTGCTTTGCCACCTGCCTTTCTCAAATGACCTCACCAGTTAATCACAGTAGCCTTTACTTTCTGTTTGGCAAAAGGTCATCGTCATAATAATATAATTCAAGTGAAGAGGAATCACTATCAAAAGTTCCTAATATATACTGACTTTCTTTCTTATTTGGCTAGATAGATGTTTGTGGATGTATATTAATTTCGTGATGGATTTATACTCAAAATAGGATATATATGCCTTCATTAGAGAGTAAAGTAGTTCTAGTATTTATTTATTTACCTAATACTTAGAGTTATTTATTTAGTTCTTGATAGGTATATGTTGTCATTTATTTAGTTACCTAATACTTAGAGTTATTTCATTTTCTCAATTTGTATTTCTATAAATCATTCAATAAAAGTAAGTATATTTTATGCTTCACTTATATAGTGGAAATATTTAACTTCTAACTTATACATATGTTAGGGTATTACATGCATACACAGGGGTATTTGTTCATATCCATCCCTTATAGAAGTAATTAGTATATTTATGAGTTTACATGAATTCTAGGATAACATCTTGTTAAGAACTATCCCTTGAACTTATTTATTGCAAATATGGTTTCTGGGTCTCCAATATAGGTACATCTAGGTTTTAGTATGTATTCCCCGCACTACATTTCCACCACCTCCACTCCACCACATCCCCAGATCCAAGATCCACACCATTTAGTTCACCATCAAATGCAATCAATTGCTCGTGTGCAAACCCTGCAATTCCCAGGACTCAGATCTGCCTCATGCACGACCGACTCCATGTGATCGAGTCACAAGGAATTTCGTCTACACATAATGAATTTATCTATGGAAATATACTTGATTTACCCATATCATTCACGACAATCATCCTCTTGCTCATAGTAGCTCTGATGCTCGGCGGTCGTCCTCTTGCTCTTTGCCACCTGCACGCCTTCCACTGCCCACAATGTTCTCTCATTTTCATCTCGGCGGTTCAGGTTAGTTACATTATTTTTTCATTTTATTTGACTAGTAAATCAACCAATAATAAAAATATGTATTCTTTCATATCGACATTTTTATTATCAATCACATATGTAATCATTGTATACATTCCAAAAATATGAGGGTAGAAATTGTGTAGTCTCATATTGACACTTTAGGGTTTATAGATGAGATCATAAATGCATGATGTTTAACTTAATATATAAATATGACAATAATACATTTATATATTAACTAAGAAACTCGTTCAAAATTTACTCATTAGGAGTAAATTTTGGATAGTCCCCGGTCTGGGACTATTTTTGGATATTTAATATCACTTAGGATGTAAGTGTATTTGTATGTTTAGTTTTGAAGGAGATTTTAGTAGTATTTCCTCATTTGTTCTCTAGGTACATATGTGGGTGGTCATTTGCCATTTACATCTATGTACTTGGAGAACTTAGGGGAAATACTGCTGAAATTTTCTTGAAAACTAAACATACATTATACAGTTACTAGTGAGATTAAATATTCAAAAATGGGATAGGTGGTACACTTTAGTATAAAATTAATTAACTTCCTATCAATAAAAACATACAACTTATAGTATCAACAATAACTATTTTGATAGGTGGTACACTTTTATAATTAATTTTAATGTGATCTAGAAAATGGATCGAAGTTGGATGTCTATCAAGAACTGTTGCAGTCCAGAGTTTGCCAAAGGTCTTGATGAATTTATCATATTTGCTGAGGAACATAGGAAAATACCTACAGATAGGTTCTATTGTCCATGTAGAAATTGTGGTAACAATTTGAAAGTTGATACTGTTGAGGAATTTAAGAATCATGTCATATGCAATGGGATCATACAAGGTTATAATGAATGGTATTGGCATAGAGAGAAATTTAATTATGGATCAGAAAATGTTGATACTAATAGTTTTGGCATAGAAGATATATATAATGATGATAATGTTAATGATGAACCGATTCAGGATGAACCGATTCAGGATGATATGGTTGATGAGATTCTACATAGTTGTCAGGACAATGTCATTGATCCACCTTCTTTATTTGAAAACATTGTCCATGATGTTGAAAAAACATTATATAAGGTTTGTACTAAGTTCACGAGGTTGAGTATTGTGATGCGATCATATACTCTTAAAGCTCAAAACTGGTGGAGCGATAAGAGTTTCACTTCATTGTTATCTTTGTTAAAGGAAATTCTTCCTGAAGGAAATGAGCTTTCAATTTCAACATATCAAGCAAAGAAAATAATGTGCCCAATGGGAATGGAGGCTAAGAAGATTCATGCATGTCCAAATGATTGTGTGTTATTTCATAGGACTATATTAATTTGATAAATTGTCCAAAATGTGGTGTGTCAAGGTACAAGACCACAAATTCAGTTAAGGCTAAAAATGTCTCTCCTGCCATGGTGATGTGGTATCTACCAATAATACCATGATTTCAACGCTTATTTTCTAATACTAAAGATGCACGAAATTTTTCTTGACATGGGGAGTTAAAGGCCAATGATGATGGCATCCTACGACACACATCTGATTCACTACAATAGAAGAAAATTGATTTATTATACCCTCAATTTGGTAAAGAACCAAGAAACTAAAGACTTAGACTCTGTACAAATGGAATGAATCCTTATGGTACATTAAGCAGCCAACATAGCACTTGGCATGTTATGATTGTTATATACAATCTTCCTCCTTGGTTGTGCATGAAAAATAAGTATGTCATGTTGCCAATATTGATATCAGGGCCCAAGAAACCTAGAAATGACATTAATGTTTACCTTCAACCTCTAATTGATGACCTAATGAAACTATGGGAAGAAGATTTTATGACATATGATGCTTCATGTGAAGAGATCTTTAGTTTGCGTGCTATGTTGTTTTGCACAATTAATGGCTTTCTAGCTTATGGAAATTTGTCTAGTTATAGCAGAAAAGGATACAAAGCATGTCCTATTTGTGAGGAAAATATTGATTCAATCCAACTGAAACATGGTGGTAAAATTGTATATCTTGGTCATCAGAGATTTCTCCCACAAGTGCATCCTTGTCGAAGGCAACACAAAACCATTAATGGATCAAATGAGGAACGAAGTGCTCCTAAACCTATATCAGGAAATGGTGTTTATGATAGGGTGAAAGACACTGTTAATGAATTTGGAAAGAGTTCAAGTAGTCGTACTCTTGCATGTGACAAAAATCTATACAAGAAGAGGTCAATATTCTGGGATCTTCCTTATTGGAGATTCTTGTCAATTAGACATTGCATTGACCTCATGCATGTTGAAAAAAATATTTGTGATTGCATCATTGGTACACTATTGAATATACCGGGAAAGACTAAAAATGGCATCAAATCTAGAAAAGATTTAGAATTAATGGGTATAAGAAAAGAATTATCAGTGGAGATCAGGGGTCGCTGCACATATTTACCACCAGCTTATTACACTTTGTCAAAGCAGGAGAAAAATACTTTATGTGAGTGCTTGTATAATATTAAGGTTCCATAAAGAAACTCTTCTAATATTCGTAGATTGGTATCAAAGAAGGATATGAAGTTGGTAGGTCTCAAATCTCACGATTGTCACACCTTAATGCAACAAATTTTACCTGTGGCTATTCAATCTATATTGTCAAAGCATGTAAGGTTTGCAATCACAAGATTTGTATCTTCTTCAATGAAATATGCAACAAAGTGATACATCCTAATACTCTCGATAAATTACAAAAAGATGTAATTATTACCATGTGTCAGCTTGAAATGTATTTTCCTCCTTCATTTTTTGATATCATGGTTCATCTTGTAGTACATATAACAAGGGAGGTGAATATGTTGGGTCCAACTTTCTTACACTGGATGTATCCATTTGAATGCTACATGAGTGTTTTTAAAGGTGATTTTCTAAATCGTTATCGTCCTAAAGTGAGTATTATTAAGGGTTATGTGGCCAGGGAGGTGATGGACTTTTGCAATGATTTTTTGAATTGCAATGAAACTTCTAGCGATCTAAAAAATTCTCATCACACTGAATCTTATTGTGGCAAAGGATCTCTGGGAGCACGAGTAAAAGGAATTAGTCGTGAGTTGTGGGAACAAGCACATTTGTATATTTTACACAACATCGATGAAGTCAGTAGCAACATCACAGAACACAATGATCTTATCAAGAGAAATCATCTGCGATCCAGTTCAATGTGGCTTGCAGGAGAGCATAATCAAACATTTATTAGGTGGTTTGAAGAGAAGTCTTTAATCAACTATATGAATCACCGAATAATGATGTTGAGAACATAAAATGGCTCACCTTTAAGCCAAAAATGGATGTCATGTCATATGAAGGATATGAAATAAATGGATTTTCATACTACACAAAGCGTCAAGATGAAATTAGTGTAGTCCAAAATATTGGGGTCACTGTTCAAGCTTGTTCATTGTATTTTGCTAGTGCGAAAGATAAAAGACCACGTGAAGTTGAGATGTCGTATTACAACGTCATTTAGGACATATGGGAATTGGACTATACAAATTTTAGAGTTCCTATCTGTAGGTGTAATTGGGTTGATAACAACAAAGGAGTTTTAGTGGATGAGTTGGGTTTCACATTGGTGAATTTTGAAAATATTGGTGAGAAAGATGAGCCATTTATCATGGCAGACGAAGCAAAATAAGTATTCTATATTGATGACCTGGCAAATAAAAATTGGTCTATCATTCTTCATGGAAAAAGACAGTTTATTGTAGATCATATAAATGAAGAAGAATACTATGAAAACTATGATGATTTCATCCCATTCTCAGTTGGTTTGCCAAGTGTAAATGTTGAAGTTAACACCGATGAATACTATAAATGGCAAGACCATGTTGAAGGAATTTCGCTTGACTAACAACCCAATTAATACTAGAGGCATGTATCCTTTGAATTATTTATTTTATTATCATTCAAGCATGTAATCTTTTAAATATTTATCATATCACCACTTGTGATTTTATTATCACTTATGTTTCTTTTATCATGTATACTTACAGGTTGTTCTAAAATGGCAAGTGAAGATGAACATTATGAGCATGAGTACCATCAGGATGGTAGTGGTGATGCTAAGAAATGTAGAGGTCCCACACTGATGCGTAGGTTGTAGGAGCTTAGGGCCAAAGGGGAGAAATTACCAATCCAGTTTGATGTCATAGGAGCACCTATTGGGGAACATGCTAGTGCTTTCAAGCATTACGTAGGGGCGACTGCACATAGAAAGGTGACAATAGATATAGAAAATTGGCATGATGTTTCTAATGCCTTAAAAGACCTCCTATGGAAAGATATATCTGTGAGTTGAAGTGATATTATTTTAATATGTTTTTTGTTTATTGATTCTATAATTTAGTTTGCATGGAAAGACATATCCTTGTTAAAATAACATTATTTCTTCTTTTGTATGTATAGGGTGTTTTTCATCTAAATGAAAAAGATCACAAGATAAAAGTGCTACAACATTATGGTGTACAATGGAGGGCTTTTAAAACATATCACAAAAGGGATTATATAGATAATCCTAATCAAAAGAAGAAAGCAACATATTAATATATTTGTATAGATCCTGAGGTGTGGGAAAGATTTGTTGCATCTAGAAAATTAGAAGAGTTTTAGGTAATAAAGATTGTGATGTATTGTATGAATATTTTTATACAATTAAGGAGGTGAAACTTTTTATATATGTTTGCCAAGTCTAAATTGCAATATCCTCATTTTAAATGGTCAGGCTATTCACGAGGCCTAAAAGGAAAGACGGGCCAAAAATGTGCATGACCAGTGCTTGGGACATGATGGTTATGCTTTCCGCCGCCAACTACAAGAGAAGAAACTCTCTTCTAGAGAAGAGTCTAGTATAACTCAAGTTGAGCATCCACCCCGACACTTGTAGTGGATTGATGCTAGAAAAAATCAAGCAGGTGAAATTCCCAACCCTACAACTAAGGAGGTGGCACAAAAGATGGTAAGTTCATCGCAACTAAGTAAAGAGTAACTCCCACAAACTTTGATTTATTTATATCTAATTGATTGTGATTTAATATTTTTATTAACTATGAATATATTGATCTCAATGAGAAAAGGTAGGAAGGAAAGTTCATCCCACCTGGCCGCATGGATGAACTATCAGTTGCTCTTGGTACGAAGGAGCATCCTGGCCATGTTAGGGGATTAGGAGCTGGCATAGGATTCAAGTCTTATTTTGCTCCTTCGCAATCTAAAAAGGTTGTACAGGAGATCTTACACAAGAGAAAGTTGAAGCATTAGTAGCACAAAAAGTAAAAGAAATAATGTCTTCATTTCATCCTAGTCAACCTTCTCAACCTATTCAAACTGTGTGTCTCTAAGATGATGAGGTACAAGCCCATGCTCCAATTGTAGAAGGTCATGGGGGCATTCCCAATGACCCACCACAACAATCTGCAGTAAGTTTGTTCTATATGTTGTGTTATTAGTATGATATATATATATATATATATATATATATATAGGGCCCATCTTTATTTCCTGTGCGGGTAGCTACCCGCCCACCATTTCGGTTACATTTTTCAAGTTGGTTACTTTTTACATGTAGAGGGTTACTTTACCTTGCAAATTGCTAAGTTTCGTGCATAGATAGTTACGTTTGCAATAGCAGATTTTAAAACATGGATACATATATATCTGCTATATATTTTGTACATAGTTACTTTTTTAGTCGCATAGTTACTTTTTGATCAATATAGTTACTTTTTTGATAACAGGGTTACTTTTCTGGCCAGAATAGTTACTTTTTTGGCTGCCCGGTAGCAAAATCCAGGCTACCCGCGCGGACAATGAATGAGCGGCCATATATATATATATATATATATATATATATATATATATATATATATATATATATATATATATATATATATATATATATATATATATATATATATATATATATATATAGTTTTAGTAGGTATCTAGTTTACTGCTTCGTATATAACTTATATCATTTGAATTCTAGGTTGGTATGAACTGTAAACTTGCAACGGAGGTTCCAGAATATAATGTTGTGGCAGCGGGTAAGGTATACAACCTTAGTGGTACATTGCATTGCCAACCAATTACTGATGACATTTGTCGTGTGTCCATCCATCTTGTGTATGAAGGAATGGGGGACAAACCACTACCCATATATAATCCTAAATATAGTACAGTTGAAGAAACAGAGGGTATCATGGTGGGTTGTCCTAGACACTTGGTTATCAATGACAAGGTATACCTGAATTCTACCATGTTTTTCATATTTGACTACATATATGAACTCATGTAATATAAGTATGTAATTTAATTATTAGGTTTGTAAAACAAAAAGTAAAAATTCTACTAGTCGTCCTCCTATGCCCAAGCCATCTTTTATTCTAGAATCCACATTCGACGAGTTAGGAAGTAAATGTAAATGTTTGTGTCGATATTTAGCCAACCAAAGCTTGGGATCACAAATGTTGGTCAATTTAACAGAAAATGCAACTAGGAGGGACTTTGACAATTATATTTTTCTTGATGATATTATAGATTTGTTCCAGTATGATTGGCTAAATACTTCGATACTAGAAGTATGGATAAGGTAAGGATCTATCAATATAGAGAATTCCAATACACATTTTTAACTTATTTCTATATATGAAATAATTACAATTATTTTATAGTCACTTATATACCGAGACCATAAACTTTGATGTAAAGAATGTTGGATTCTTAGTTCCTTCGGTCACTAGTCAAGTGGAGACACATTTTGAGGATGTGAATGAGTACTTCTCTACTACATTCAAATATTTTGCTAGTGTGGGAAAGGAAATTATTCTAATTCCTTTTAATGTCTAGTAAGTATTATTATTCAATATAATTTTAATAATGAATAAATTTCTTTATTTTAATGTTTATTTTATTCTTACTCAGATCTAGACATTGGCAATTATTAGTGGTTGTCCCAAAATTGATGACTCTTTATTATCTTGACCCAATGGGAAAAATAACAAGGGGCCACAAACTGAAATTGCCAACTATGGAGTAAGCATAAATTTAGTCATTTGTTATGCTTCAACATGAGATTTCTATTTAGAATTTCTATTTAACCAACTATCGTAATCATTTAATTGATAGGGGTATAAAGGCTTTTTGTGAAGGTGGAGGACAAATACCCACAAAATTAAAGACATTGACTTTGAAAAATGTCAAGGTAGCTACTTTGACGGCTGCTTAGTCTTATATGTATTAATTTCAACTCCTATATGTCAACTCTTATAGTCTTATCTCAACTATGTTTATAGTAGTTTACAAACATTAAGCATAATTCATTATTTTGTAGTGTCCTGTACAAAATAATAGTTGGGCTTGTGGCTACTATGCAATGAAATATATGCAAACTATTATCAAACAAGCATCACATGACATTCAGACTATAGATCAAGTAATAAATAATAACATCATATATTTACAAGTGAATTGTAGTCATTTTATAAAATATTAGCATGTGCATTATCTGTTGCATATTTTTACAACTCAGCCTTACACAATTGAGGATTTAAATGAATTTCGAGAAGAGTGGTCAGATGCTTTTATAAATGAAGTCAATATACCATTGGATTGAATGCATATGTTAGCTCCATTTATGTATTTGGTTTTAGAACTCTTTCAAATTTACTTTTGTATCTGACATGAATTTTAATATCATCTGAGACTTGCAATCTATCATTTTGTGAATGTTATGATGTCCTATGTGTATGAATATGTCTCAATTAAATATATGAATTATTTTTGTTATGAATGTGTGTGGTTTGGAAATTGATAATCAATTTGAATATGATTGGACATAAAAGTTAGCAAATGTGGCTTTGGAATGAATTTCTAGCTTGCATCGTTGCATTTGCAAGTCTACTTTTTATTGCAGGTTTTGATCTTTTTACAGTAGATTTCTGTTCTGCAGGTTTTTGTTCTAAAGATTTCTATTCAGTAGAATTTTTCTTTAAAAAAATGACCTTATAGGGTTGGTTCTTTTAAATAACCGACCTTATAGGCACTGGGATCGCAACTCATTTTTTGTACTTTTTAGGTCGGTTTTTTGTTTATTACTGTCCTTAGAGGACCACTCTAGGGTCAATTTTTAAGGAATAACTGACCTTATAACCACTAGGATTGATTTTTTATAAATAACCGACCTCATAGGCCTCTAGGATAAGCTTTGACCTCTCTAGGGTCATTTTTTAGGAATAACCAACCTTATAACCTCTAGGGTCAGTTTTTTATAAATAAATGACCTCATAGATCTCTAAGGTCGGTTTTGTAGAAATAACCAACCTTATAGGCACTAGGATCGCAGCTCATTTTTTGTACTTTTTTTGGTTAGTTTTTTGCTTATAATCGTCCTTAGAGGACCTCTCTAGGGTCGGTTTTTTAGGAATAACTGACCTTATAACCTCTAGGGTCGATTTTTTATAAATAAATGACCTCATAGGCCTATGGGATCAACTTTGACCTCTCTAGGGTCGGGTTTTTTAGGAATAACCGACCTTATAACCTCTAGGGTCAGTTTTTTTATAAATAACCGACCTCATAGGCCTCTGGGATCAGCAACTCTCTATTGGGTCAATTTTTTGTTCATAACCGACATTACTGGTACCTTTTAGGGTTGGTTTTTTTAGAAATAACCGACCTTATAGGGTTATAGATCAACAAACGAATCGACAACTCTCTATTGGGTCATTTTTTTTCTTATAACTGATCTCACTGGTATCCTCTAGGGTCAGTTTTTCCGGAATAACTGACCTTACAGCCGCATGTCAACTTCTTTCTCTCTTGGGTCAATTTTTACAGCCTCAAGGGTCGGTATTTTAGGAATAATCGACCTTATAACCTCTAAGTTCAGTAGGTCAGTGTAACTATTGCTTCGGGTTTTTATCTATGCTAGCCCGACGCTACTATAGAAGGTCAGTTTTCTTTGGTTAAAAAATCTGACCCTATAGAGAAATTTCTATAGCGACGACCACTTAGGCGTCGGTTGAAAAGTGACACTATAGGCTTAAAAAAACCGACCCTATAGACAGACCATTACTGTAGTAGTGCACACACACACACACACACACACACACATATATATATATATATATATATATATATATATATATATATATATATATATCAATTGTTAATATGTGATCTACCTTGAGTAGTTGCTGAAATTGGTTTACTTAGACTTCAAGGATACTAAATAAGTACTTAGAAAAAAGTTATTTTAGAATGGCGTTTACTATTTTTTAATTACTTGGGTTAAATAAATTTGTATCTTGATTTCATATTTCGTTCAATATGGAAAACATTCACACATTGAGGTAGTAGATTAAACGATTCCATAAAATTTTAACTTATACTAGAAGATTTGGATGATTCTAGTTGCATATCATCATGTTTGATCAAGAGTAGTGTTTTTGGTGAACATATGTGATAGTATAATCATATTTGTTAAATCCCTTTTTTTCTTGAGTACATTGAATCCTTATGAGGTATTTTAGATATATAAAGGGATGTCCATTGTTGTTTATCAGCACATGTTACTATATTATGTTGTCTTAATTTCAATGCAATTACAAATATGTATATCCATCTGTAATTTCTACATATATTCTTCTATGTTCAAATAGATACTCAAGCTATTTCTTATATATTGTGAATCTAAACAAATTTTGATCATTTTAATGTTCTTGGTTATATCTTCATGATGCATGGGGTTTCTTATATTTAAGGGTTTACCTATTAGGTACAATTTATGGGAGATATTCCTCACAATTCTCTTACTATTATACCAACATTTCTACCTACATTTTGAAAATAATCAACACTTTAAACCTTGTTGTTTCATGTTAAGGGTTTAGCATGAAAATTACCACGCTATTTAGTTTTTAGACGAACATTTAGAATGACAATTCTTATATAAACACATCAGATTTGATACTTTGTGACTTTTTTTCTGAAGTAGATGCCATCAAATGTTGACCAATATTCCATTTCAGTGAATTACATTATTATATAATCGTTTTTTTCTTATAAATGGTGTAGTATATGCCATAGATATTTCCCTATACTTTTATCTTCCTTCACTTCCCATCATTTTGATTTCATTTTTTAAAATCTTTAAAGGGGATTGAGAAGGAGGCCAAGCTACCAGTAGAGTAATAGTTCACATATTTTCTAGACATCATCTCACCATCCACCATAATGCCAACCCCCTCCACTCCAACCACCATCATTCCTTTCCCTATATCTTGTGTTTCTAGAAACTGCAATCACCACCACATACTAAAAAAAGGTGGCACCACTTCTAGCAGTACAAGGTACAACTACACCTAGAGGCTATAATCAAACACTGTGCAACTAGAAGATAGCAGAAACACCCCCTAGGATGCAAGTTTTTCACAATCTCTACATTCTCCTCTCTTCATCTCTAATGGAGGAAGGAATAAGTAACCTCATTTTGACTGTCATCCCACCAAATTTCTTCAATAGATTTATTTCATCAACTATCTCTTAAACTAAGACTTTATTTCATAACCTCATGTATCCATGCATCTCACCTTTCAACCTATTGCATCAAATAGATTCGACCCTTGATGGCATTTTTCTACCAGAAGAGGATAAAATACTTTTTTAAGTTTAAACCTCCACCTAAAATACTATCATCAAAGGAAGAGTTTGCTTAGGAGCATCAACAACAATCACACCCAAACATGAGCATTAGACCTACACCTAGTTTTGAACATGTAACACAAACTTTGAAGAAGAAAGTAATTTATGTCATTTATACTCTTATTAAGTATAATTTCTCATTATTAGGTATTCCTAATTTATAACTTCTTCTAAATATTAAAGATAGTTGTCAATTGTGGAAAATCATTATGATGGGGATTTCCCCTTTGTGTAGAGTTTTCTTATTGATAGAAGGGAAGTCCCCTCTCCTATATGTATGATAACGGGGAAGCATACAGAGTCAAGACCAACCCTATTGGGCCAAGACATCTGGACCCATATTAAAAAATAGATTAAACAACTTAAGTAAATGGACTCTCTAACATCAATAATTCTTAATTACAATTCATTGATTGTGTAATTTTACAAAGCATCAAATAATGGTTAATAATACTTATCTTGATCTTCAATTTTATTCATTTTTACATGTACTACTTACTTTTGAGGGGTTCATGTAATTGGATTATTTCATATCCAAGAGAAGAATATTATCTATGCAATATGCAAACCAGTGTGATTAAATGTTTAGTTTCAAACTCATCATATGAAGAAAAAAAACCTATTTTGTGCTTTTAGGGTCCTATTGACTAAGCAATATACTTAATATAAATGTTGTTACTAAATCATTATAAATAATCAATTGTAGATAATCAAATTTTAGTACAATCTAGCTTAAATAAGATGAAATTGCTAAAACTAATCAAAATTAAACAAAACATGTTATTTCCTTATTTTAAATCTCATTTCTTATTTTTATGATCATAAACATCAAACTATTACATAAATTGGCCTTTTATGGAGAAAATTCTCAAACCACTACTTAAAGAGAGATCATTGTCTTGTGATATTTTAAAGATTAGAAATTTCTAATCATGTTCAAATAATGAACCTAGAGAATGTAAAGTTTGTACCATTTTTCATACACCACAATGTGTATGTCATTTTCCCCATTGATGTCAGACATGGTTATATTTTAGTATATTTGAATTCATTGAGCTTCCACTGCCCATCTATCATCCACAACTTGTTAGTGAGTTATGAAGCATATTGAATTTAGTATGCTTCAACTAAGGGTACATGATAAAGGGATAGATGAGAATTAGTTTTGAATTGACAAATTCATTCTTAGAATCTATATGACTAAGACCTAAATTCTCATTTATTATAATTGAGACTATGCAAATATCATTATTGTATAAATTGATCTTTTAATGTAAGATTAAATTTGTTTCTCATGAACCTATATCATGTCACAACTTGATGTGAAGTTCTTGGATTGGAAATCATTGGACCTTGGAAATTGCCTATATTGTCCTACTATTAAACATAGTCAATGTGAACTTTGGTATTGTATTTTATTACACCACATGTATGTGTTATTTCTACTCACTTATTTCATGACATTGTTGGAGTCCCATGACACTCTGATGTGATTGAACAACTAGTTTCTATTTATCATTCACAACTTGTTAGAAAATTAAAAGGAGTCAGAAAGGAAAAGGTATGTTTTTATTAGATTCATATTTTCATTGTATAAAATTCTCTAGTTACATCCATACTACGGATATATTATCATGCAATTTGAGTCCAATCATGCTTGAACTAAACCATGGATTTTCAATATTATACACATATGGTTTTTGTTAAGTACTCCATTCCCAAGATCTATTGCTACTACATTTGATATTAGATAAAGAATATTTTAATTAGTGTTCATCCTAGGTTTTTTTTATTAATAAGGAAATCCCTCCTAGGCAGGGCCACTAGTGGACCCATCCCAAGATTTGACCATCACATGCTCTCAATCCTAGTGTTCTTGCATTCATAGATTGCATAAAACAATATTTTTGTTACTTATTGGGATTTATTCATGAAATAAAATGTTGATACCAATCTTTTTTTCATTTTCTAATATATCCATAACATTCACATAGAGTTGTTGAAATATAGTCTATGGTATTATATATTGTGATGGTTGTTTGTTATACCTATGCAACGCCACAACCATAATCTTTTTTGTGATTAGCAGATATAATTCTACTATTCTTAGTTTCTTACAATCACCACCATGAACTTGAATCATGATTGATCCTAGTGAACAAATCTAGTCTACATTAAATACTCCATCTCTTAAGACATATTGTGATTGCATTATAGATTAACGGTATGTTAATTTTAGTTAGCATTTTCTCAATGTACATATTCTCATCTTACTTAACCATCCCATTTGGTGCGTCCCCACTAGTGGTGATTTTACACCCCACGAGGTTAGAGCGCACGGGATGTGTGATCTTATGCTTTCAAAATTTGTAAGACCTACACTAACTACCTACATCTACTGATACACTATTCCCACAAGTGCATGGGGTCGTGTCTTAGTATAGGTGAGGCGGAAAGTACAGGGTCAATCCACGGAGATAGAGGGGCCACTAGAGTTAGACTATGCGAGCTACGTTCCTTTTGCGGAGATTAGGGTTTTAGGGTTTTAAAAGGTTTGGTTGTTTGATTACGCTAATGAGAAAGTAAGAAATGCGAGATGGAAACTAAATTATGGAAGAGCAAGCAAATTAGTAAACTAAGTTAACAAACTAACTAAGCAAGAGCAAGAAGAGCTACACTACTCTAGCAAGGCAAGAAGCAATTAAGAAGTAAACTAACCACTAGCAAGAGCAAGAGCCTAAGTTAACACTAAAGAGCAAAACTAAGCAATTAACTAGATTAAGCAAAAGCAACTAAACTATATTAGCATTAACAAGCAAACTAAACAATTAGGGTTTTAAGCAAGGTGATTAAGGTGGGTGGGTTGTTTGGGGGATGTAACTTTGATATTAGTTGGGGGAGATCATTAAACATGCATGGTTCTCATTTCATATCTAGATTACCAAACCAAACAATAAGGTCAATCCCATTAGAACATACCCTATACTACTAGTAGAAGACTAGGGTTAGGTGTAATTCTAATGAGATGAACCAAATCGAGGTTTCTAGGGTAAGTGATAGTGAGTAATTGAGGGTTGAAGGTTGAAGGTAGAGATGGGAGTAGAGATGAGGGTATTTAACCTCATGCCACTAGCCACTCTAGCCTTTAGAAGGCCCTGGACAATTACATCAATCTCACTTACACTAGCTACTTAAATCCCACACTCATTTGTAGGAGGAGGGTTGTGTATGTAGGAACAAAGGGGGCTAGCTAGGGATCCACTAATTGGACCTAGGAGCCATTCCTAAGATTGCCACATACACCCCAATTCCTCCTAGAAACTAAGTGTCATCAAAAACCTCAAAACAAGCAATTCATACAAGAAGCACAAACCACATACAATAAGATCGGAAAAGAGATAGAAGCAAGAAGTAATCATCATATATATGAATTAAGTTCATTACAAGAAATTATCCCCCAACATGGTATCAAAGTTACATTTAAATCCCAAATAGCCCACCACAAGGGGCTTAGCTAGACATGATCAAGAAAACAAGAAAAGAAAGGGGTAGAAGAAGTAGGGACTCCATGAAGCTTGATGTAGAAGCCTCCTTATTCACCTCCAAACTTGCTGTAGATGTCCTCCCTCCTCCAAGGGTGCAGGGATGCATGAAGTGGTAGGGGATTATGGATGAAAACCTAGGGAACTAGGCTTCCATGGTGGAATGAGGGTGAAAATGGTGTATGATGAGCCCAAAATGCAAGGGGATTGCACAAAGAGCTCAAGGATGGAGAGTGGAGCTTGGAGCAGCTGTAGGGGCATCTAACCTTCGTGCCCTAGCTGCCACCTATGTATATATAGGTGGTGGGGAGGCACTAGGGTAAGTGCGGGGTAGTTTAGGAAAAGCAGTGAAAAGTAGGGTAGGGTTGGTGGACCACCACGACCGTAGTGGTGTGCCAAGACCGTGGTGAGGGTGGTGGAGAACGGTCGGGGAGTGGTGAAACAGTCGTGGTGTGAAGGAATTGGAAAAAAAGGTGAAGTATGGTGGTAGCCACGGCCGTGGTGGGATGCCACGGTCGTGGTGGGTTAGGGGCACCACGGTCGTGTTGGGTAACACGGTCGTTTTGAAGGAGGGAGAGGTGGTTGTGGCGTAGCAGCACAGGCATTTTAGTCTTCATCAGCCACGGTCGTGGAAGTGGGCCACGGTCATGGCGATCTGGGGGTGACAACCTATAACTATGTCCAAATAGATGCAATAATTCCCACGACCGTGGCAGGGTGCCACGGCCATTTTCTCTTCTACTGACCACGACCGTGTTGATGGCCACGGTCGTGGTGTCTTCAATGGTCACGGTCGTGGAAAAGGGCCACGGTCGTGGGATTCTGTAGGATTTTCCTGTTGAGCTTGGTGTCATATTGCTAAAAAAGGCACGACCGTGGCATTGTGGCCACAGTCGTGGCGAGTCTTGCATCACATTATTATACTTGGATCTTCATCATTTTTGGATGTCTTTGCTTGGGGACGATTCTTGACCATTAGAGGTAGGTTGATGGAGACTTTGGGGCCTTCTTTGGGTCCCTCCATGAGTGGGGGAACACTAGAACTCCTTCTTTCTCTCTCTTCCATCTAAGCATGGTTCAAGTACCTGAAAAACAGTGCAAAGAACATCCATAAGCATATTTGCAATGATAACCATATTAGGGGCAAAAGACTTGTAATCTAACATGTTTAGATGTAACTTAAGTACAAAATGGAACAGGATGTAGCCCTAAAATAGGGCTACATCACCACCCCAAACTTAAAACATACTTTTCCTCAAGTATGCTCCAGCTAATCTCTCTACAAAACTTCCAAAAAAAGAAATGACATATACAATGTAAAAGATGATTATTGCTTAGTAGGATCAAAGATGATTGAGTGCATGCATTTCACCTCTCTCCTCTCCTACTTTCACAATCCAATCATGAAAAGAGCACAAAGCACATGAAATTCACATATAGCACGTAGAATACACAATTTATCCATACTTCTTCCATAAAGTTCTGGGTAAACCATTTCATGATAGTGTTAATCGAGGATGACTAGGAGTGTTGTTTCACATTCATGCATTCAGTCTTATATTTCAAATCATACCAGATGACCCACGTGGCTGCGGAAAAAGGCAAAATGAGCTAAGTTTGATGCTTCTTATCACAATGGGTATGAAAGTGGAAGAAAGGGTTGTGGTAAGACTTTTGGAGTGTTTTTACACACTCATCTTTTCTTTATTTGAATGCTCTTAAACAGGAGCATCCTCTTATTTTGTTTTTTCTTTTCTTTTTATTTTCTTTTCTTTCTTTCCCTTGGTGTAGATAGGGCAAATGGTGGATAGAGTGAAGCAGGGAGATAAAGATACGGCCACCCCAAACTTTTGGAGGTGGCCAAGGCTAATTATGTGCACTAGGGAATCTTTTTATGAGGCAGAGGGGTATGAAGATGGTGGATAAAGAATTGGGTCAAAGAGGGGTCATTGGTATGATTTTCCACATAAGACATCCTGCATGAAAGTTAATCCAATACTTCATCCTAGATATCACACCACATGAATGAACAAGATGAAATTGATATATCAAACAAGTGATTCCACAAACACTAAGCGTTCAAAGCTTGCTCAAGTTCACAATTCATCCAAATCAATTACAATCACAAGAGAGGTGATGCACATGTAAAAAGTCAAACATTGATACCACTTAGCAATAAATCATTAAATTTCACTTGCACTAGTCAAAGGTCGTCATTTTTACTCAAAATAGTAGAGATTGGGTCAAAACATACTTTTTAGACAAGAAATCTCAAATTTGGGCAAAATTGGCCAAAATGGTGCCAATTTGCACTAAATCACATCTAAACCTACTTTAGGGGAATTTAAAGCATAAAGCAGCAAATCCTACTTAAAAAGCACAAGAAACTACAAAAACTACATGAAGATGCAATGCATGGTATGGAAAATCAAAACTTTTGAAAAATTACACAAAAATGCAAGAAGTCAACTACATGCCATGCAAAGATGCAATGAAAAGAACAATAACAATAAAACTAAACTCAATGGCAGAGGTGATAACAAAATGACAAAAAGAGAGAGATAGGGCAGTGCATACCACCCTACCCACCCCAAACTTTAGAATCATGTTGTCCTCAACATGAAACTATAGCTAAGGGGAGATAGGGGAAGTTTGTGGTCAGGGTTGGGTAGCACTGCTGTGGTGGGTTCCACGATCACGTTGTCGATGAAGAATGCCCCAACCTGTCCTCACCACGGTCGTGGTCATTTTTCTTCAACACGGTCGTGGTGAGGACCACGGTCGTGGGCAGTCTCCTTCAACACGGTCGTGGTGTTGTACCACGGTCGTGGTGATTCTTGCAAACAGCCTGTAACTTCGGCCAATTAGATGCATTAATTCCCATGGTCGTGGCAGGTTGCCACGGTCGTGGCCCGCTTTCGTCAACACGATCGTGGTGTTGTACTACGGTCGTGGTGATTCTTGCAAACAACCGATAACTTCGGCCAATTAGATGTATTAATTCCCACGGTCATGGCCATGTGCCACAGTCGTGTTTGGCCACATGAGCCACGGTCATGGTAGAGCTCCACGGCCGTGGTGTTGTTGTTCCTTCAGTTTTCCAAAATCAAAACTTGAACTTCAACTTCATTTGTTCTTTGGCCACAAATCTGACTAAACGACCATGATTAACTTCTATACTCTCTCTCTTTCTTGTCTATCACCTGCACATCATCAAAACTCAAAAGAAAACTATAAAGCACAAGTGTGTGTGTGTGTTTTTGTGTAAAATAAAGAAAAAGTATCAAAAGGAGGGTTCGAGAATCTCAAACCACGTGGGTTGCCTCCCACTAGCACTAAATTTAATGCCTTCATCTAGGCTTATTGATTGTAGATCTCTATCACTTCTTTGGAACCTTCAATAAATCCTTGTAGTAGATTCCTTTCTCATTCTCATCCAAGCACTCTTCTTCATCGGATTCTTCCTCTACAAGCATAACAATATAGAAATCTTGATTGTCCTTGTCCGGGCCGACTTCAACAATGGATTTCAACCTTTGCCCATTGACGGAAAATTCCTTTGCACCTTCTTTCTCACAAATAACCACAGCCCCTGATGGGTATACTTTCTTGACAAGATAGGGTCCTTCCCATCTAGACCGGAGTTTTCTGGGAAAGAACTTCATTCTCGAGTTTTATAGCCATACCCATTTTCCAGGCTCAAAGTCCTTCTTCCTAATCATCTTGTCATGGGGGAACTTTGTTCTCTCCTTGTAACTCTTTGACAACTCATACGCCTCATGGTGCATTTCCTCTAGCTCATTGAGTTGGAATTTCCTTTTCATTGCTGCATTTTCACAATCAAAGTTCATATTCTTCAAGGCCCACAATGCCTTATGGTGCATCTCTACCGGTAGGTGGCAGCTTTTTCCGTAGACTAACCTTAATGGTGTGGTGCCAATCGAGGCTTTGAATGCCGTCTGATATGCCCATAAAGCCTCATTTATATGGAGAGACCAATCCTTGTGGTCTGGTCTTACTATTTTCTCTAAAATGAGCTTTATTTCCCGATTGGCCAACTCAACCTGGCCACTTGTTTGAGGGTGATACAGAGTGGCTACTCTATGGTTCACTCCATGTTTCTGGAGCAATCCCTCAAAGGTGCGGTGGATGAAGTGACTTCCCCCGTCACTTATCATGGCTATTTGAAGTCCGAAACGAATGAAGATGTTTGATTTCACAAAATTGCAAACAACTTTGTGGTCATTTGTCCGAGTTGGAATGGCTTCTATCCATTTTGACACATAGTCAACTGCAACTAAGATGTAGATATACCCAAATGAAGGAGGTAAAGGACCCATGAAATCAATTCCCCATACATCAAATACCTCCACCACAAGAATGGGTGATAGAGGCATCATGTCTCTTTTGGAGATATTTCCCACCTTTTGGCATTTCAACCAGCTCTTGCAGAATTTGTGTGAATCCTTGAACAATGTGGGCCAATAAAAACCACATTGCAGAACCTTGGCAGCTGTGCGCTTTCCTCCAAAGTGTCCTCCACATATCCCAGAATGGCACATGGAGAGGATGTCTTGTTGTTCCACTTCCGGAACACATCTTCTTACAAGTTGATCAGGGTAATACTTGAAA
Source organism: Alisma plantago-aquatica (assembly GCA_963693085.1). Lineage (NCBI taxonomy): Eukaryota > Viridiplantae > Streptophyta > Magnoliopsida > Alismatales > Alismataceae > Alisma > Alisma plantago-aquatica. Next base: position 1,732,723,511 of record OY856409.1, on the reverse strand, counting down.
AGGTGAGGGTCATCCCATGCATAATTCTTCACCATGGAAAACAATCTTTTGCTCTCCTCCCTTGGCCACATGCTAGGTATCCTCCCACTAGACAAGAAATTGGCTATGTGTTGGTACCATGGCCCTTGAGAAGATGAGAGGAGGAAGAGTTGTTCATGCGGCATGGTTTCTTTGATTAACCTTGTCTTGTCAAAAGGGTGAACAATCTGGGAGAGATGATCGGCTGCGTCATTTTCTACTCCCTTCTTGTCCACTATATCTATATCAAACTCTTGCAGCAATAAAATCCATCTTATCAACCTCGGCTTTGAATCCTTCTTAGACATGAGATACTTTAACGCAGCATGATCCGTGTAAATCACAATCTTGTTTTGCAGAAGATAGGAGCGGAATTTGTCTAGAGCAAAGATGGCGGCGAGTAACTCTTTCTCAGTAGTGGTGTAATTTCTTTGTGCTTCATCAAGAGTTTTACTCGTGTAGTAGATAGCGTGAGGAATCCGACCAATCCTTTGGCCCAGCACAACCCCCACTACCATATCAGATGCATCAGTCATGATCTCAAATGGCAAAGAGAAGTCAGGGGGTTGCATGATCGGAGCAGAAATGAGCTTTTCTTTCAAGTGATTAAAGGCTTCCATGCATTTGTCATCAAACTGAAACTTGACATCTTTTTCAAGCAGGTGACACAAGGGCCTTGACATCTTGCTGAAATCTTTAATAAAGCGGCGATAAAAACCAGCATGTCCCAAGAAAGACCGGACATGTCTTACGGTGGAAGGAACAGTGAGGGTAGAAATGAGGCCCACTTTGGCCTTGTCAACTTCAATTCTGTATTTAGAAACCCGGTGGCCTAGAACAATGCCTTCAAGCACCATAAAATGGATTTTCTCCCAAGAGAGAACCAGTCAGACTTTTACACATCTTTCGAGGACAGCAACCAAATGTAACAGACATTCATCAAACGTCTTGCCAAAAACCAAGAAGTCATCCATGAAAACCTCCAAGGACGAATCAAGCATATCTGTGAAGATCAAGGTCACACACCTCTGAAAAGTAGATGGAGCATTACATAACCCAAATGACATTCTTCAGTAAGCAAAGGTGCCACTCGGGAAAGTGAATGTCATCTTCTCTTGATCGACAGGGTGCACGGCAATTTGGAAATACCCATAATATCCATCAAGGAAACAGTAGAAACTCTGCCCAGCTAGCCTCTCTAGAATTTGATCAAGGAATGGGAGGGGGTAGTGGTCCTTCTTTGTCTTCTCATTGTGTGTTGGATAGTCCACACACATCCTCCATTTGTATTGTTCTCTAACTGGCATTAGTTCCCCATCGACATTTTCAGCAACTGTGATTCCACCCTTCTTGGGTACGACTTGGATGGGGCTCACCCAAGTACTATCAGAAATGGGATAGATGATCCCAGCATCAAGCAGTTTTACTACTTCTTGAGTCACTACTTCTTTCAACATCGGGTTCAACCACCTTTGCATTTGGCGGGTTGGCCTTGCATCTTCCTCAAGATATATTCGGTGCACACAAATGGAGGGATCGATACCTCTCAAATCAGCTACGGACCATCCAATTTCTTGAATGTTCTTCTTCAAAACTTTCATTAAAGCCTCCTCTTGTTCGGGCGAGAGTATGGATGAAATGATCACCGGGAGGGTGTCATTCACCCCTAGAAAAGCATATTTTAAACCTTCGGGAAGAGATTTTAGCTCAAGTGCAGGTGGTTCTTCAAGAGAGTTCTTTAGTGGCTCGGAGATGGAAGGGAGATCCTCGCTCGCCGCCACTAAGGCTAGCTCATTCTCTTCATCATCATCGTCAGGAAACTCAACTATCGGTTCCAGTCCTCTACCTTGAGTGGTAGTTTGGATCCAAGAGGGTAGGCATTCCTCCACAATCTCATCTAGACACTCGACTAGATAGCAATCTTCTTCTGTCGCTCCTATCACTTCGGCGGTGGCTGATGATTTGAAGATGTTCAACTGGATCTTCATGTGCATGAATGTCACATACATTGTACCGGTTCTCACATGGATAACCACATTAGCTGTGTCTAGGAAGGGTCTCCCCAAGATGATAGGAACCCTCCTCGTGTCTTTCTCCATATCCAAGATGATAAAATCAGCAGGAAAGAAAGAAGATGTCTCATCATATAGTCTCGCGAGCACATCATCAACACGCCCTCTAGGCATCTTTACCGACCTGTCAACTAACTGCAAAGTGCAATGGGCCGGAACCAACTGTCCCATCTCTAATTCTGTAAAAACGTCATACGGCATGAGGTTCACGCTTGAGCCTAAGTCTAAGAGAGCTTGGTCTATGCGGTGCCCCCCAATGTAGCATGATATGATAGGAGCACCGGGATCCTTCCTCTTTCTTGGAATGGTGTGTTGCAGAATTGAGCTCACTTGCTCGGTCAGTTTCACTTTCTTGGGGGTTCTTCCCGTAGTTCTTCTCTTGAAAGTACAAAGATCCTTCAAAAACTTAGCATATGAAGGAATTTTCTTGACTGCATCAAGCAAAGGGATATTGATCTTCACTTGTTTAAAAGTTTCCAGAATGTCCTCGGTATGATTTTTCCTTCTTTTCTCGGCAGAAGGCTCCTTAAGAGCCTCGGGGAAAGGGGGGAGTTGGGACCCCAAATGGTCCATCTCAGTAGTATCATCGACTGGTATCACGGGAATCACGGTATCATCATTCCGTATCTCAGTATCAACTATTGGAATCACGGTATCAACGCTATTTCTTATCACAGTATCATCAATCTACATCTCAGCATCAACCTGCTCAGCCTCAGTATCATCTCTGCCAACAATTGTACCATGGGGGCTCTCCAAAGTCCTGCCACTCCTCAATGTAGTCACTGCCTTCACATGCTCATGGGTGGTAGGAGAGGGAGCTTGTGGAGGTGGTTGTGGCTGTTGGGGTGGTGGAGGCCTTTGGTGAGGGGGGTTGGGATTTTGAAGAATGAATTGGGGTTGTGGTTTTTGTTGTGGTGGGGGTGGTATTGCGGAGGTGATTGTTGGTAGGTGTGAGGTGGAGGTGGAGCATATTGATAGTTGAGTGGCGCTTGAGGAGGTGGAGGAGCATAGGGGTTTGGTGGGGCTTGCTAAGATGGTGGAACATAAGCACTCGAAGTGTTCCCTAGAAAAGCTCCATCATTATTCAAATTTGGCATTGGTTGAGATGGAAGTCTACCTTCTTCCCTTCTAGACAAAGAGAGAGAAATCTGATCCAACCTCTGCTCAAGACAGTTAATAGACTGCCCATGTCCATTGACATCTTTTTTTACTTCATCCAGGCTTCTTAGCCTTCCTAGCACTTCCTCCTCAAACTTGGATCTGTAGCGTGGCTTTTGTTGCCCCTGTCCTTGCCCATCCTCGTTATGTTGTTTCCAGTAGAAGTTCGGGTGGTTCCTCCACTCGGGAGTGTAGGAGTTAGACATTGGGCCCTAGTTGTTGCGGCCACCAAAGGAATGTAGAGCATTGACTTCCTCGTCTATAGTATCAACCGCCATTGTGGGCTGGCTGGAAGAGCTACCCACTTGATTTTTCATCATTCACATCATATTGGCCATCATCTTCATCATATCGGGGTCGTTGGTATTGTGACTCGGAGCTGCGGAAGAAGGTGGAGGAGCGTAGCTTCGATCACAATGCCCCCCTTTTATGGAAGTACGGTGGCGGGAATTTTCTGTGAGATGCTCAAACAATGGCCATGATTCCTCGGGCGGCTTTGCCATGAAAGTGCCCCCGCAGGAAGAGTCTACGTTGTTTTGGCTTTGCTCCTCAAGCCCGGTGTAGAAGGCCTGAATGAGCTGCCACAGAGGAACCTCATGATGGGGGCAATCGTGAAGTAGATTTTGGAACCTCTCCCACGCCTTGTGGAAGGGCTCGTTCTCTTTCTAGGCAAATGACGTGATGCACCTTCTCATATAAGATAACTTGGCGATGGGGAAGAACTTCTTGAGAAACTCGTTCTTCACCTCATTCCAAGTGACCAACTCTGGCTTCGTCACATACCACTCCTTGGCTTTCTCCTTGAGGGAGAATGGAAAGAGTGTCCTCCTGATTGAGTCATCAGTGGCGGCGGGAGTGCGGAAGGTGGAGCACGTTTCAAGGAACGCATCTATGTGGTGGTAGGGATTCTCGTTCTCCATACCGAAGTATGTAGGGAGAAGTCCCAGGAGTGTCAGTGGGATGTATAACTGTTCACCTGGCATTTGGTCAACCAGAGGGGCGATGGGGGAGTTGTAGTTCCCCGACGTGAAGTACTCGTGGAGCGGGCAATGTGGCGGTGGAGGTTGAGCATCCGGTGGCGGGTTGTTTTCAGCCATCTCAGCCTCTTGGTGTAGGTTGTGGCGAGCTTGATGCCTCGTTCTACCAATCTCGGGGTTTTATACCACCAAGTCGGTGCAAGTAGAATGCATGATACGCATGCACAGCTGTCACCTGCGTAAGGCACAAACAAACAACAAGAAACTAAGTTAGCAAACCAAGATGCAAAAGGACAACAAATAATAAATAATAGCAACAGTGAGGGCAAAAGGAAGGGCTAAGCTACACTATCTAACTAGGCCGAGCTCCTCTATCCCCGGAAATGATGCCAGAAAGCTTGGTGCGTACCCGCTAGTGCTGCTTTTACACCCCACAAGGTCAGAGCGCACGGGATGTGTGATCTTATGCTTTCGAAATTTGTAAGACCTACACTAACTACCTACGTCTACTAAGGCACTACGCTCGCAAGCGCATGGGGTCATGTCGTAGTATAGGTGAGGCGGCAAGTACAGGGTCGATCCACGGAGATAGAGGGGGCACTAGAGTTAGACGGTGCGAGCTACGTTCCTTTTGCGGAGATTAGGGTTTTAGGGTTTTAAAAGGTTTGGTTGTTTGATTACGCTAATAATGATCAAGTAAGAAATGCGAGATGGAAACTAAATTATGGAAGAGCAAGAAAATTAGTAAACTAAGTTAACAAACTAACTAAGCAAGAGCAAGAAGAGCTACACTACTCTAGCAAGGCAAGAAGTAATTAAGAAATAAACTAACCACTAGAAAGAGCAAGAGCCTATGTTAACACTAAATAGCAAAACTAAGCAATTAACTAGATTAAGCAAAAGCGACTAAACTAGACTAGCATTAACAAGCAAACTAAACAATTAGGGTTTTAAGCAAGGTGATTAAGGTGGGTGGGCTGTTTGGGGGATGTAACTTTGATATTAGTTGGGGGAGATCATTAAACATGCATGGTTCTCATTTCATATCTAGAATACCAAACCAAACAATAAGGTCAATGCCATTAGAACATACCCTATACTACTATTAGAAGACTAGGGTTAGGTGTAATTCTAATGAGATTAACCAAATCTAGGTTTCTAGAGTAAGTGATAGTGAGTAATTGAGGGTTGAGGGTATAGATGGGAGTATAGATGAGGGTATTTAACCTCATGCCACTAGCCACTCTAGCCTTTAGAAGGCCCAGGACAGTTACATCAATCTCACTTACACTAGCTACTTAGATCTCACACTCATTTGTAGGAGGAGGGATGTGTACGTAGGAACAAAGGGGGCTAGCTAGGGATCCACTATTTGGACCTAGGAGCCATTCCTAAGATTGCCACATACACCCCAATTCCTCCTAGAAACTAAGTGTCATCAAAAACCTCAAAACAAGCAATTCATACAAGAAGCAAAAACCACATGGAATAAGATAGGCAAAGATATATAAGAAAGAAGTAATCATCATAGATATGAATTAAGTTCATTATAAGAAATTATCCCCCAACATTGTATCAAAGTTACATTTAAATCCCAAACAGCCCACCACAAGGGGCTTAGCTAGACATGATCAAGAAAACAAGAAAAGAAAGGGGTAGAAGAAGTAGGGACTCCATGAAGCTTGATGTAGAAGCCTCCTTCTTCACCTCCAAGCTTTCTATATACGTCCTCCCTCCTCCAAGGGTGCAGGGATGCATGAAGTGGTAGGGGATTATGGATGAAAACCTAGGGAACTAGGTTTCCATGGTGGAATGAGGGTGAAAATGGTGGATGATGAGCCCAAAATGCAAGGGGATTGCACAAAGAGCTCAAGGGTGGAGAGTGGAGCTCAGAGCAGCTGTAGGGGCGGCTAATCTTCGTGACCTATCCACCACCTATGTATATATAGGTGGTGGGGAGGCACTAGGGTAAGTGGGGGTAGTTTGGGAAAAGTAGTGAAAAGTAGGGTAGGGTTGGTGGACCACCATGGCCGTGGTGGTGTGCCACGACCGTGGTGAGGGTGGTGGAGAACGGTCGTGGAGTGGTGAAACAGTCGTGGTGTGAAGGAATTGGACAAAAGGTCAAGTATGGTGGTAGCCACAGCCGTGGAGGGATGCCACGGTCGTGGTGGGTTAGGGGCACCACGGCCGTGTTGGGTAACACGGCCATTTTGAAGGAGGGAGAGGTGGTCGTGGCACAGCAGCACAGGCGTTTTAGTCTTCATCGGCCACAGTCGTGGCAGTCGGCCACGGTCGTGGCGATCTGGGGGTGAAACCTGTAACTCTGGCCAAATAGATGCAATAATTCCCATGACCATGGCAGGGTGCCACAACCGTTTTCTCTTCTACTGACCACGATCGTGCTGATGGCCACGGCCGTGGTGTCTTCAATGGCCACGGTCGTGGAAAAGGGCCACGGCCGTGGGATTCTGTAGGATTTCCCTATTGAGCTTGGTGTCATATTGCTAAAAAGGCACGACATTGGCGTTGTGGGCACGTCCGTGGCAAGGCTTGCATCGCTTTATTATACTTCGATCTTTGTTATTTTTGGATGTCTTTTCTTGGGGACGATTCTTGACCATTGGAGGTAGGTTGAGGGAGACTTTGGGGCCTTCTTTGGGTCCCTCCATGAGTGGGGGAACCCTAGAACTCCTTCTTTCTCTCTCTTCCATATAATCATGGTTCAAGTACCTAAAAAATAGTGCAAAGAACATCCATAAGAATATTTGTAATGATAACCATATTAGAGGCAAAAGACGTGTAATTCAACATGTTTAGATGCAACTTGAGTACAAAATGGCACAGGATGGAGCCCTAAAATAGGGCTACATCACCATTCTCTCATACCTTGTGTGATTCGTTAATGGATTGCATATTCTACTAATACACTCCTTTTTTGGACGGTTCACAAACCAAAGTATTGATGCGTGTCTAATATCATTTTTAATTTTCTCATTTGGTTATCATATTCATATACAATGATTGCAATTAGTCTTGTGGTATTACATACTATGATAATTAGTTTCTTACATTGAACACCATGACTATAATGGTTAATCATGGTTAGTACGATGTTTTTATTATACTTTGTTAGTTACATACACAACCATGGATAGACATCATGATAGACTTGGGGCATAAATATGGTTCATTTTAAATAGTACTTGCCCTAAGACCTACTAAAATTACATCCTAGATTAGAGGATTCTAGATTTGATCATTATTCTCCCTAAGAGCATGATTTTGGTCCAATTAAACCACCTTAAGCTATCAGTCCTAGTGTTGATACATTCATGCATTACATATTATAATAAGATAATACTTTGATGGACACATTTGTGGAACAACAATGTTTAATTTCCATTTTTCATTTTCTCATGTTTTCATGCCATTGACGTTGGGATATTGAAACTCCACCTTGTGGTATTGAATATTGTGATAGTCGTTGGTTGCTAATATTTATCACCATGGATAGGTTGATCATTTTTTTCCAAACAAGTGAGCCAGCCTCTATCTAACCTAGAAACAACCGGTTTCAAATTTGGATTTCACTAGTTTGGGCCAATTTGTTTGGACATTGATGTACAAATTGAATTTGCATCAGTATGGGTGGTATTTATTCAATCAAAGTTAAATCTAGATTGACAAATTTAGATCAGACCAAATTCTAATCATGTTATAAATCATTACATATCATGATTAATTAAGAGAACTATAGAATTAAAATTCAATGCTGGGTCATACACTAGAAAATTCAATTCTTAGTATAATACTGTTCTAGGTTCAATTTTGGGTCATACTTTAGAAAACTGAGTTCAGAAAACCAAGTTCAGTTATGGGTATACCACTTTGTAAAAAAATAATTTTGGATCGATTCTAGGTTGGACCATATTGCAACAATTTAATTGTTATCCAATTTAGAACTAATGTGAACATGTTTTTTGACACCCTTAACCATGACCATCGTGATAGCCCATTCTTAGAACATATGGTGATGCCTATTTAATCTCCAATTTTCATTTCCTTCTGTTTGAACATCCATTTCAGATTGCATTCCAGTTCACTAGCTTGTGTTTTCAATTCAAATTGCACAAACATGATTTTTTTTATAATTTGGACATGAAATGATATTGATGTGATTTCATAAGTAATGGAAAATGTAAATTATTTTTGTTTCTTTTGCGATATTTGTATTCTATTGGATATTTACAAGGGTGTTCATATAAATGACTTCAACTTATTTACATTCTTTTATGATGAATATTTAGTTGATGTAAATATTCTCTTCCTTTATTGTTGAAGAAGTATTATATCCTTATGGAACTCATTACGGATGAACTTGATGACCAAAAAGTGAAGTATAAAACTAAAAATTATAGGGTCACCCATTTATTTAAGCGACTTCTGGTCACTTCATATAGAAACTTTTGACATGTAGCTAAATCTTGTCTCTTTTGTACTGTATCATGATCTCCATAGCTAGTTTTCCCCACATCATTGAATACTAAACAAGTCAAGTTTATACTTTAATGCACATTTTGATCATAAACCTTGGTGAATACACTTTTGTTTGTGTGCATTTAATGCTATGCTCAAATATTCTTATGGTGGTTGTCTGAAATAATGTCACTTGTTTAAAGTAGTATGCTCAATTTTAGGCAATTGGGCATGTCATGTAGAACGATGTCAATGGTATGTCATCATGGTTGTTTCAAGTGATTTGGATATGTATAATTGTTTGGGATTTTTTAGGGATCGGGGAGTGTGTAACTATATATTATGTTGCTTGGTTTTATAAACTTTCAATATATGGAGTTCTTCAAGTGGTCTGGGGTTGTGATGTGGTTCAGTGGTGTTTCTAATCAGTATGCTTTATTTGATGCTCATATATGTGCAACTATTATGCATAACTACATGTCTTCCATAAATGTAGATCTATAGATTTGAAAAGAAAGTTAACATATTGTGACAGTTAATATGCATAATCTATCTATTCATAATTTTAGAAGATGGTCAATACATTATGTCTACGTAACATGTTCACTAAAACTGAAATTGTTTAAAGCATAATTCTTTCCTGTCATGTTGGGTTCATATTTTATCAACATTACAACTGACGAATTTACACAAAAATCATTTTTGGTGTCCACTACAATAAATCTACAAGCGGCTAATCTTTAAGTATTGCCTTTTGATTCAATTATTGGAGCACCCAAGTGGTTGTCATCTCACAAACACCTCAATAAGTCCAAAATGACTACCCAATTACCTAATCTTTGTATTCGTAGCAAACAATGATTCAATGGTTACTTATGTGTAGAACATGAGATTTTGGGGTGTAATTGTTCATGCTTTCTCACTCGGTCCCTTTTTGGTGTAAACATTCATAAAAATGTTGTTGCAACTTATTTGTTTTGGTTGATGTGCATAACTATTCTAGATATTATAGTAGAAGATTCAATCGCAATGTATTTTTTATTCTTTTATTCCAAATGAAGTTATTTTATGACTGTATTAGACATGCTAATAATCATAGGAGAACTCCAAACATGCTAGTTGGAATAAGATATATCACATTAGTATATATGAAAATTTTGTTCTCAAATAAGTGGGATTTCGAAGACATTTTAAATGGGCTAGCACTTTTAGAGGTTGTCACCAATGGATGTGGTGCCAATATCTGCCTTTGGATATTCTATATGTTTTCTACTTTTGATTTTTGAATTTTTCTTCAATTGATTCCCAGTTTCATTAATGTTTTGTATTTAACATATTAATATATATATATGTATACATGTTAGTTCTTTAATAATTTTGTTGCTGGCACAAAAAAAGATAAAATTATGTTAGATAATGGTTTTTGACACTTTTAAATATATAAATATATAATATTTTTGAAGTAGCTAACAAGTACTACTAATTTAGATATAACTAAGAATGAAATTTAAAAAATTACATATCATTATATTGATATAAAATTGACATATCTAATTAGACTTCGCTAAGGCGTTTTATAGAATGAACTAGGACTTCAGTCATGACACCATCATACAAACTGGATTGCCTGATAAACTTTGTAAGCTTATATGTAGATTATTACAGTGGGCTCGACTTCCATCCTATGGCAAGGTGACCCACTCCCGACTTTCAAGCATCTCAAGGTGTGCGATAAGGAAATTAGATCAGCATGTACGCCTTTGTGATGTGCATAGAGAGATTTAGCCATGACATTACCAAGGTTGTTATAGCAGGTGACTGGAAACCAATGACTCTCTCTAGTGGTGGAACCAAGTTGTCCCATGTCTTCTTTATCGAGGATATACTTCTCATAGGTGAGGCTTCTACAATGCAAGAAAAGGTCATAATAGGCATACTTGATGACTTCTCCAAGGCTTCACATTAGTTAGTTTCCAAGGAGAAATCATGGTACTACATTTCCCATACCACAACAGATCCAAAGATCCACTCTATCACCAAAAAACTCAGATTTAGTTGGACTAATCTCAGTAAATACCTTGGGGTACCCATTATTCATCACCATATATACAAGTCTAAAAATGGCTATATTGTCTCGTCCATTTAGAAATGTCTGAATAGCTGGACCATGTGCAACATTTCATTGGCCAGTCAGATCACATTGGAGAAGTCCAACTTGCAAGCTATCCCCATTTATATGATGCAGTTGGTAATCTAGTTGCAACTTGATCATGACATCAACAAACATATAAGAAGGTTCATCTGGTCTGAAGCTCACACATGTGTCCTGGAAGAAGGTGTCCTATGACAAGGATGTGCGTGATCAGAACCACCCTCATGTTGAAGAATGTTTGACTCTTTCGCAGTGAATGCTCTAAACTTTGGGTGAAATCATGGAGGAAAAATATGTCAGAGGAGAGACCTTTGCTTCTAGACCCTCCTAGTATGCATGGAATTTCATAAAGAGGCACATTGGCAAAATTACACCACTGTATCAGAGGATTATGAATAATGGCATCATCACAAATGTGTGGAGGGATAAGTGGGTTGGAGGGAGGTCCATTGTTTACTACGCTCCTAATAGGAATATTCCTGGAGAACTTTAAGACTTAATAGTCAGTTCCATCACCCTTGAACATGGATTATGGGACTGGGGTTTTATACACAATTTCTTCCTTAGGAAACTTTGCACACCGTAGCCACCATCCCTACATTGAATACCTCTACAGGTGATGATGCTTGGCCGTGGCCCTTGAACACCTGGGACAAATTTCTTCTCTCTTTGCATACAGATGGATACAAAGATATAAAGAGGTCCCTTCCTTATAGTTGGAAGCAAATATGGCTCTCTAGACTACCTGGGAGACTTAAAGTATTTTTGTGGCTCCTCCAACACAAAGTACTACTAGGAAACGTTGAAAAACAAGGCCGCCAAATGGATGTTATTGAAGAATGTCTCATTTGCAACAATGCAAGGGACACCTCTCTGCATGCACTCCACAACTGTCTTACTAGAAAGGCAGTCTGGCTGATGTTATCCATCAAACAACAATAATTTCAATCTTCTTGAATATGACTGGATTTCTCTAAGTAATACTGATCATGAGGGCAACTGTAACTCTCAAACACTTTGAATTTTGCTTGCCGACACATGCAAACTGTCAAAATGAATACATTCATCACACATCACTAAGCTCGTTGCTACCAAAGTGAGTTTCATCCAATTCTGAACATCCACAATTTTATGCCTTCCCGAACCCCCTTGTAAACGACAACACTCCATGGAAGCAACAAAAAACACAATACCTACAAAGGAAGTTTATATCTTCATCAATGTGCCTATCAAAAGCAGGCATCTAAATCAACCATTGACATTCACACTGCCAATCATGAAGTCACTTTCTTCTTGGGGATGGGAATACCTACAGTCTCCTCTACAGTCGAGGCTGAGATACAAGCTGTTCTTCAAGCTCCATAACTCTTTGAGGAGAAGAAATGGCCATCCTACTACATCCTTATCGACTCCCAGCAGGTTATTGATGTCCTCAGTAGATTTGATAAAGCTCCTTCAAAGCTTAAGCCATTTGCCCACAAGGCATGGAAGCTGATGGAGGCCTCTCCAAGAAGGTCTACCATATCCCACACAAACTGAATATAGTGGTAGACAAGATTGTAAAACACACATTTGCCTCTAATATGGCATGTTCTGTCTCTTCAATACTACCTAGTTGGTTATCATGTAACCCTACCATTCAAGTTCTCGGTTTTGTCCGCACTAGAAAGTGGAATGAATAGAGCTTAGTTTGTAGTAGTTGCCAAAGAAAAATTGACATATCTGATAAATATAGCTCCAAGCATTGGAATTGTTATCTTTGTATCTACGTAGCATATTCTAATACTAATCCTTAATCATATCCATCATTAAATTTTAAAATATAGAGATAACACTGATTTGGAGCTTATAGTTAAAATAGTTCTGCGACCACGATACTGTTCAGCCTCCTTAACTGGCTTATCAGATTATCCAGCCCTACTGGAGACGCGACCCCAACATGACCCATTGCGTTGTAAAACACTGTGATATTGCAAACAGAAGCTTAAAATCTACATAAAGCCCACTTAAGAGATGTGCAGAAATTTTCTTCGTGAACAGGTCCAACTGGCCTACAACCATTAGTTCGTAAGCGCATTCAGGCCCAATTTGTACATGAATGGGTCCGTCTCTATCGAGTCAGAAGAAAAATCATGCAGGACATCAACCAGCACAAAATATATGGGCCATTGCATTGTGAAACACCGTGAAGCTGAAAAGCTCCATGAAGCCGTGTGGAAACTTTCTCTTCATGAACAGGCCCAACTGGCCTACAACCAGTAATTCGTAAGACAAACCAGTTAATGAACAGGCCCAACTGGCCTACAACCAGTAATTCGGAAGACAAACCGGGCCCAAATTTTATATCAATGTATCCGTCTATTGAGTCGGAAGAAAAATTGTTCTCTGCTGGAGACCAGCCATAAAACGGCGGATTGCAATGCGAGAAACATCTGTGATTCTGTTTGAGAAACAAGCCCAAGAGGACCAGAAGCAGATCAGCTTCATGCACATACACCGGGAGAGTGATCCAGAAGCAGATCAGCTTTCTGCTCTAAGCTTCAAAAAGATCTGAGTTCGCATGACTTGGAACGTGACGTGATGGAATGCTTAAGACCCACAAAATGGGTTTTTAAGTAATATAATAGGAGAATGTAATCTCGTTTAATTGTCATGTAATTAGAGTAACATGACGGAAAGAGCCTTTGGACTTCGTTATGCGAGAAAAAAAAAGCTACTAAAAAATCGTAAGTAAATTATAGGCCAGAACAAAAGTTGAATACATGCTTCAACAGAAAAAATCATAAGTAATGGAGTGCAAAAAAAAAAAAAATCGTTGGTCGCCTAGATACCCCAATGAGCACTTCTAGAAAGGATGATATCACCACATACATAATCAGAATAATAAGGCCCTTAGGAGTTTTTTCAACAAAGATAGAATGATCAGAAACTGAGCATCCGAAGTCAACTTTGGCAAGAATTTGACTTAATTTTTAAAACCACGCTCTAGAACTCTATTTTAGTTTGACAATTACTTTCTTAAGTCGACATATTTTAGCACACTCCCCCTGAGCAACAAATCTGGGAGGTTGCTCCATATATACTTCCGCATGCAGGTCAATGTATAAGAAAGTACTTTGAACATCCAAATAGAATAGGGACCACCTCTTATTGACAACAATAGAAATAGTAACCCAAACAAAATTAAGTCGAGCAATGTGCGAAGAAGTTTCAATGTAATCCACACCATAAGTTTGAGTGTACCCCTTAGCAACAAGACAAGCTTTAAGGCATTCAACCCTGTCGGCTGGTTGACACTTCACAGTGAAGATCTAGTGGCAACATGATCCAACTCCCAATTCTATTGAGAATGGAGGGCTTCCATCTCGACTTCCATGGCATGTGGCCAGGAAGGACGTTTCGGGGCCCCAACCATAATTTTAGGAACAACATAGAGGAAAATGGAACAATAAAATGTGCAGAACTTGAACCAAGATTAACATCAAAACAATAATTTCTTATTGGATGGAAAGTAAAAGAGTGCACCCTATTTCTAATGCTAATGGGCATACCCAAGTCAGAATATGCCTAAGGAATGTCTTGATCTGCTGACAAGGATGAATGATTGGTTGATGGAGGGGCCATAGAGGGATTTGCAGTCTTGTGACATCTTTGATTCACTTTGAGAGGTACCTCAGAAGCAACAGAATATGAAGATGCCAGTCTAACAAGAATAGGAAGAGGAGTGGCAAGAAGATTTGATGGCAAAGTCAAACCCATAATAGAAAAATATAGAGTATCTTCAAAAAAGATGACATATGCACTAACAACCCACTTCTTGGAATTCGTAATATAACATATGTACCCTTTTTGAGTGTGTGAGTATCCTAGGAAGATGCACTTCACGGACTGGGGGTCAAATTTTCTCAAACCAACCTAAAGATTCTTGAAAATACATGTGCTACCAAAAATTATTGATGGTCCAAAAAATAGGGGAGCTCTGGGATACAATATATTATATGGGATATCGTTATTTAAGATAAAGAAGGTAATTGTATTGATCAAAAAAGGCACTGAAGACAACATTGACCCTAAAGGTTTAAATACATTATAATGAAAAATAAAGGTTTGGAAATATCAAGGAGATGTTGATCCTTACACTCTGTGACGCCATCTTTTGAAGAGTGTAAGAACAAGATATTTGATGAAAGGAGCCAAGATGTTTATCAAAATTATTGATAGATTGTTAAATAAATTTAAGAGCATTATTTGTCCTAAAGATTTTGATGGGTTTATCAAATTGAGTTTTAATCTTAGCACAGAAAGCCATGATAGTATCAAGAACATGTGTGTTGTCTTTAAGTAAGAATAATTAAGTGGTTCTCAAAAGTCATCAATAAATATCATAAAGTACAGAAAGCCAACCATACTAGTGATAAAACATGGCTCAAAGATATCACCATGAATAAGATAAAAATTAGAATTTGAAGAAATAGTCATTTTCTTAGTGAATCCACATCGAGTTTGCTTTCTATATTGACAAGCTTCAAGCGTAAATAAATTTTCAGTCACCTACAAAATCAAATGATTAAGTTTGGTAGCTGATGGATGTCCCAGTCTATAGTGCCACTGAAGTTTTGAAACTGTTGATCGAGGAGAGAACAGTCACATGGTACATAACATCAAGGTAGTATAAGTTGCTTAGTTCCTCATGGCCTGAACCAATCTTCATCCTCATGCGGAAATCCTAAAAGACACATCCATCAAGGTAAAAATTAATAGAACACTGAAGTTGCTTGACCGTTTTGCTGACTGAAATAAGATTCAATGAAAATCAAGATCCACATAATACCGATCGCAACAAGGAGTTATTTAGAATTCAAATATGAACAACCCCACAAATTGGGGCTTGATTGCCATAAAAAATAGTTACAACCAAAATAGAAGATGAAGTCATCAAATTAGAGAATGATTTTGAATTGCCAAAAATATTGGTAGAAGCACCAAAGTTGACTACCCATTTGTTTTTATCGTAAGGATTTGATGATGCAAGGAAGGTAGAATCACCATATGACCATGGAGCCAATGTCTAAGACTGGAGTCATTCTTGGGAAATATTTTTTAATTCAGTTTGGAACCAATCTCTAGAAGCAGTGGAGGGTTGACCAGTGCATACTCGATGTAGTCAGTAGAAGCTAGATAGGCCCATGTGCTTGGGTAGCCATGTTTCAGTAGTTAGTAGAAGCTTGATTAGCCCATGTGCATGGGTAGACATGTTTCAGGTAGTGCCTATCCTCATTATGATTGCCACAACTCTAGTAGTTGCAGCGATAAGGTTCAGTAGGAGGGGTGATGTTTGGTCCAACAAAGGGATGATACTAGTACGATAGAGGGTTGACCACATCTAGGTCCTAACAGGACAAAACAACTGTGTCCTTTACCACAAACACAACCTCTGTCACAGCTAGTGTTGCCAGAATGGATTGCAAGAGTTGATGCCTCTGTGGATCCAGTAGGAGAAGAAGAGATCGATGGTAGTTGTTGGACTCATTGGAGAACATCTTGAAGCTTAAGTAGTGGATCGCTAGATAAGATTTGATCCTTGACTCCTATAAAAGAAGTAGGTAGTCCATCAAGGAATGGTACCAACTAAAGTTCATTCTACTGTCTTTGAACTTAAATGATATCATCAGTGAGGGGATGGTATACTTCAAACTCATCCCAAAGAGCACAACATTGATTAAAATAATATTCCACATAAGTATTAGTAGTTAATTCCTTTTTATCTAGATTTTTGAAGAATTCAAAAACTTTTTTAAGAGTTTTGTTGGAGTTAGTACATATGTGCTAACTGATCCCACATGACCTTATTGTTCTAATGTGTAATAGTGGTTGATTGATTTTTGATTCTACATTATTGACCATCCATTTCATTACTACATAGTCGTCTTTGACCCACAAGTCATAGGCATGTTTAATTTTCTCATCTACATTACCAGACAGAAGGCGTCACGGAACCGGAATCCCAATCCCATGAACCAAACGTATACCAAAGGCAACATGCAGAAGCGTAAAGCTTAGCACACTGACACGATTTCACCGTGTGTATAACGCAAGCACACGCGTCAATGTAATATAGGCCTTGTGAGGCCCGAGTCGAACTCAGGGAAATGGAATTCTTGTTAGACTACTACTAACTACTCACAATCAGCTAAGCTGGTTTTAAAAGTTTGAGAATTGTTTTGAAAAAGAAAAATAAAACAAAAGAAAATAGAAGGATCGATTAAATGGTTGGTTTAATCAATTTTAATGGAATCTTTAGGATTGCGGTTTCACCACGGGTTCTTGTTGCACTAAGTTTTACACAATTACCATAAAATGTCTCCTAATTCGGGTAGTGGCATGGAATTAGAATTTCTCACTTCTGTGATACAATTCACTACCTTAACCTAAGTTGGTTCCATGTCAGTAGTAACCTATGCCTTAGATAAGGTGCATGCAATTTAGGTCTAAAGGTTCCCACCATTAATCATACATCACCTTTTCCAAGGAATTTATTGATTAATGTGATTATCGTTTCTTTTTAACCGTTAATTCTTCATCAAAAACAATTAAAGGTATTGGATTATCACTATGGTGATCAAGCACAATGATATAATAGAGAAAACGATAGCATACCACAAATTTTAGAGACAAATTATGATAAACTATGTTAAAATTATCATACAATGATCACCCGAGCTACTCCCGGTCCTAAAGCCAAAGGGGATTAGCCTTGCATGTTCATCTTAGTAGAAAACATGGTGAAGGAAAGAGGAAACATGGAGAAATTTTGAATAGATGTGAAGTAACCCCTGAACATAGAAGATCCGGGCATTCGTCGGTGTGGGATGAGCGTTCTACAACCTTCTAGTGATGGAAAACTCCTTCTACGGCCTCCAGAACAATCGGTGTGTAGCACTGGCTCTGTTCTTCCTCCTCTCTTCTCCTCGAGACTTGTGAAGCGGCTAATGATGTGATAGATGGCTTAGAGCCACCATTTCTAGGTATAAGCACCACTTTAGGCCGCCAAAACATCACCACCGTACGATTAGACTCGAGTTGTAGATTAATCTGATCTGATGGTGTCGATACCATCGATGCGGGTCGATGGTATCGACCCACCCGGATACCGGAGGTCCTCTACTTTTCTGGGTTTTCTTTAACATGATCTTGATACCATCGACTTATGTGTCGATGGTATTGAGATCTTAGGCGTCGCTTTTCTATAGAATCTGACGCTTAAGGTGATTCTGCTGAGATGGAGTCGATAGTATCGACTATTTGGTCGATTGTGTCGACCTGTAGAAATATGACTCACTGAAACTATCTCGCTACCATCGACTTCTAGGTCAATGGTATCGACTTATTCTCCTCTTTTGCGGCTACCTCTCTATGACCCTGTCGATACTATCGACATCCGTCGATGGTATCGACAGTTGTGTATATCCGTTTTGCCTGAAAATCAAAGATAAACTCGAATCAACTTTGATAACTTTTATAAATATGATCATTCATACCAAATGATATAACACAAGGTAAATTTGATGCATAATAAGATTATAGGCTAAAGGAACTGAATCATGCAATATTAACCATGAAAATGACCCATAGTCGCGTAAAACACATATGAAACTAGCCTATAAACAAGACTCAATATCCTCGCATCAAACTCCCCTAAGCTAGATCTTTGCTCATCCTCGAGAACAAAACTGTAGAATAGAATTGCGAGGGACAACTAAAGAACATACTAACATAAACGACATCATTGTATGATTCCCACCTGACATGCACATGCCGACCCTCACTGACCATGGAACAGTAACTACCCTAAAGGTGACAATGATCGTCCATAAGAGATATCCACCCCAAGATCAACGAAGACCATCAAATAAGGTAGTTAATATAATAAAATCCTCCGGTTCAGGCTTGGTGCATCTTGTGATCTCCAATCTACATTTCTCATATCCTAACTACCATCTACATGGAAGCAGATCTCCTGATATACAAGAGTAAGGAGATAATCATGGGTGTCCTACCATTTTGAGCAACGGGCGGATGGAATGGGTGGTTGTGGAAGAAAAAAGGAGCACATAACAATCAATCATGCAATATAAAAATTAATGACCTATCATGATATCAAATGCAAATGAAAATGTCCTAATGCTACATTTTTGGTGGAATGATGCATGTACTGTAAGGACCCTGACCTGCGTTTAGGGTTTACCCTGTTTGTTTTGCTTGATCTTGGTGCTTTGGTGCTTGCTAATCACCTTTGAGTGGTGATTAGGGTTTTGTTGTGCTTTGTTGAGAGTTTGAGGGGCTACTTGCAAATAACCCAAGTTTAGGGTTTTGTGGGCAAGTTTGCCATCTTGTGAGATGTTTTCCCTCTTTGCTTCCTCTATGGTTGAGAGGAAGGCTTGGGCTTGTTGTTTGAGTCCTATGGGCCTGAGTTGAGCTTGTTTGGGCCTTGGAGTTCCTTGTTTGGGCTTGCTTGAGCCTTGTGTCGCCCAGTAGCTCTTGTTGTGTCGCCCAGATGGCTTGACTTGGTCGATGGACACATGGTGCACATCTTGGACAAGTGCCTTATGGCTTTCATGAGAGGTGGCTTGAGTTGGTGGACATGTGTCCCTTGGGTGGGTGACACATAGCATGGTTGTACCTTGGTTTCTCCTCCCCTTCTTCCTATATAGGTAGCTCTTCTCCTTGCCTTAGTCTCCTTTGCTCTTTTGGTCTCCCCTCCACCCTTGGTGCACGATATCCCTCTCCATCTTGCTTGTGTTGGCCGATACACTTCCTTGGAGCTGAAGTGGTGGCCGATACACCTTCCTGGAGCAGCTTGGTGGACGATAGCTTTGGACCTTGGAGTGCTTTGGAGCTTTGGTGGCCGACAACCTTGGAGCTCAAAGTGCATCTTCTTCCTTGGAGCTTAAGGCGGGTTGCATAGTTTCTAACCCTAACTCTCTTACCTCTAGCTTTAACCTTGTTACATGTGAGTAGACTAGCTTAGTTCCTTTCTTGTGCACCTTGCTTATATACCTTAGTGGCCGATATCCCTCTCTTGGGTTTAGGGTTCCTTGTATACCTTGCTTTGTTTTAGGGTTTGTGCTCCCTTGTGTTGGAGGTTGAAGGTGACCTAGGGTTGGGAGATAACCCTTCCTTGTGGGTGTGTTGGGTGACACCCTTGTCCTTGAGTTGAACGATATCAGTGTTCTTGGTGTTGGGCAACACCCTTCCTCTTGGGTTGGACGATAGGTTGACCTAGTATGGATGTTGGCCGACATGGTGACCATGTTGGGCGATATGGTTCCTTGGGTTGAGAAACACCTTTGTTTTTGAGTTGGACGACATGGTGTTCCCCTTGGTGGACGATATGGTAGCTGGTGTTGGGCGACATGATGAGTCCTTTAGGTTGGCCGATACCCTTGCCTTTGAGTTGGGCGATAGGGTGAGCTAGGGTTTGTTGGCCGATATGGTGAGTACCATTGGAGATGGGAGATACTCTCTCTCTCTCTCTTGTTGGTCGATATGGTCTGATGGTGTTGGGGGACATGGATGTCCTTGAGTTGGACGATAGAATGGGTGCTCTTGTGTTGAGTTATCTCCTTGTCCATGTGGTGGACGATAGGGCCAAGTAGTGCCATGTTGGACGATAGGCTATGTGCCCTGATGGCCGACACCATGGTGGGCAATACCCTTATGACCGACACCATGGTGGGCGATACCCTTATGGCCGATAGCCATGTTGGGCGATACCCTACCCTATGTGCATGAGTGTGATGGTCGATAGGGTTAGTAGGGTGTGTTGGCCGATAGGGTAGTAGTGGGTGATGGTCGATAGGGTTAGTGAGGTTGGCCGATACCCATGTTGGATGATAGGTTATTAGATGAGGGTTGTGAGGCTATAGTGAGGGTATGAGTTTCTTTGGTGACGGTCCCTTATGTGATAGAAGTGGATGTTTATACATTAACCAATAAAATGATGGCGGTGTTTGTGATATCATCAATATGTAATATGTTGCCTTGCAAATAATAAGGATGCTTATGGTAGTAATGTATATGGTGATAGCCCTCGTGTAATAGATGCATGATGTGACCCGTTATGCTTAATTGTTAATGATAATGAAGATGATGATAACTACTCTAGTAGTTTGTTTAATGATAATAATGTTGGTAATAATGATGCTAAGTGACAGTTATGTTAAAGGTTGCTTCATGATAAAGATGACAATAGTTGATGACATAGTAATGACCTTGTTAATAATAGTGTTGGTTCTGTAAACACAATATGATCTCTATATACCCTGATTGTTTGTACAATCTCGATATAAGGGTAAGTATCAGTATGGTTGTTTAATGATGTACTTAACATACTTGATTACCAAATAACTGTCATATTGATAAGTAGATTATCTTGAATGATATTTCATGATAGTGAGCATATTCCTTATGTTGAATCTACAATTATTGCATACCTTAACCTTGCAGGTGATGACTTATCCATGAAAGGGCTATGTGACATATGTAATGAGTAACATTACTTTGATAATTGCTCTATAAGATTATGTATGTGATGTGTTGGTCCCATGACGATGATGTGAGCCTTAAGAGGCAGTAACAATACATGATGAAGGGTTGAGACCCTGTGGTATGTGATGATCCTTGAGATGGATCTGGATGGTTGGCAAGAGGCCAAGTGGTAACATGTGATGTTGGATCCTTAAGATGGATCAGGTTGATATGAATAGATCATAATATAATGTTCTTTACTTTCTGTTATATCTTTGCATGTCATACAACTTGGTTGAATCTTGCAATCCATCTAAAAGATACTAATTAATCACAGTGAAATATATCATGTAGTTTGCCCTGGCCATAGATCCATCATCGTCAGTACTTGGTGATGGTGAAACAGGTTTTCCTACGGGTTAACCTGGAAGCGCATATTGTTGAATATGTGTAGGTTACTCCTAGCCTGAAAATAAGGAGGTAAGAGTGTAACTTCGGTTGCAGACTCAGATATGTGTGTAGAGCATGGTGAACAGGCCCATGGCTCAAGATATGTGATGTATGGAGCATGAATGCATTCATGGATCAGAGCACGGTGATCAGGCCCGTGGCTCAGTTTTACTAGCGCCGTGACCTGTACCAAGGCGGGCTAGAGAATGGGTAGCATATGGAGCTAACCCTGTGGCTTAGACCACTTCAGCATGTGACTGCGGTCCTGCTTGTGTTGTACTCATGTACTGACCATGAGGTGGGAGGTCGTGGAGTCTGGCTCTTCCATTGACCTTGTATGGCACCGTCTTGGGTTTCGTAACTGAAGGTTGGATTTGAACGGTACGGTTCAAATCCTCAGGGCATAATAAAATGTAATTACAGCCGTTTAGTATTTACTAGTCATATCAAATACAAAACATTGGTTGAGGTCTTGTTTGTGTAATATTCCGTTATACCTTGCAGGTCATGTGGTAATCTACCTTATCTTGATAATCAGGTTATATGGCATTATATTCTGTTCTAATAATCCTGTTACATGTTGATATACCTTACCTTGATAATCATATTCTTTTGAAAGACATCTGGTTATAAGTTTTAGTACAGCTGGTAAGCTTGCCGGTAAGAATAATCTTGCTATATATATATCTGCTTCTGATATATTTGCTCATGTTATAATTGCTGTTATAGTTTCTTTTGCTGAGGTTCTGTAGTTGCGGTGGGGAGCTATGTTTCCCGCTGGGACAATTGTTCAATTGTCTCACTCCACTGGTTTACACCCTTTTTAGGTGGTCGAGGTAGACGTGGTCGTGGTTGTGGTGTTGCGGACGAGAAGCTTGAGGAGCAGTAGAAGGCAAGCGATGGACATGCTGCTGTTTTGGATGTTTTGTAGTAGAGTCTAGAGTCATCCCTGTACTCTCAGGTCCTTGGCAGTGTTTTGACGATGTTTCACGAAGATCGTTCGATGATATCTGTATATCCTGCTGTTGGCCGGATGTGGGCCTTTATGTATATATGAACAGGTGGTGAACTCATGTGATGGATGGACAGCTGTCAGATCTTGTGTATGTACATATTTATATGACATGTTTCTGTGCAGGATGGGGACTGGAAAGTAATAATTTCACTGTTTATTAGTTTTCCGCCATCGGTTTTAATTAACCCGTGTTTTGATAATCTGTGGTTATGGTGTTTTCCGCATGTTTTCACGTAACACCTTGTTATCTGTCTGATAATGGGATGTGTTGCCACAAGTTTTGGTATCAGAGCTTTAGGTTCGCTGAGTCTACAGGGATCTAGTACTAGGTTGAGTCTGTTCTTATGAGTTTTCCAGGTTATCTTACAAAAATCTTCTGCCCTAAGCAGAAGAAAAGCCAAGATGTCTGGAAACCATGAAGAACATGCTCCTGAGCATAGTGATGCTGCATCGGTTGATGGAGCAGATGGACGGGCACATGAAGATCGGGTGCCTGAGGTCCCCCAACCAGACCCAGCCATACTTGAACACCCTGCCTACCAACAGCTTATGGGGCAGTTAATGGCTACAATGAATCTCATGGTTGAGCGATTACCAGTGCCTCCTCCGCGAGCACATGTTCCCCATGGAGAAGCATCGGGTATTGGGAAGACCTTTGAGCGGCTTCGCCGAGTCGGAGCTTCGGATTATGCTGGAACGGCTGATCCAGCGGATGCAGATCTGTGGCTGACGAGTCTTGAAAAGGCTTTCCGGATCCTCGACATCCCCGAAGCAGACAAAGTAAAGCATGCTGTCTACCTTTTGAAGGGTAGTGCTGGTCACTGGTGGACCATCGAGGAAGAGAAGCGGTCTGGTGAGGTGATCTGTTGGGAAGTGTTTCGGCACGAGTTCGTCACCAGATACTTTCCGAAGACGTACCTGGATGAGAAGATCAGTCAGTTTGAGAAGTTGCGGCAAGGAACGATGAACATCACCGAGTATGAAGCTAAGTTTATGGATCTATTGAGGTTCTGTCCTCACATGGCGGCGACAGATGATGAACGGATCAGACGTTTCGAGAAGGGTTTGAGTGCTGAGTTGATAACCCCTGTGTCTGCACTGGAAAACCGAGAGCGGTTTGCTACGTTTGTGGAATCAGTTCGACGGATCGAGAGGACAGTAAGGGAGAAAAGAGAGTCGGTGTCTCTTAAAAGACCTGCTCAGTTTCAAGGCCGAAGGTTTGGTGGCTTCAAGAAACCCAGGTTTTCAGCACCGTCAGTGATGAGAAGTGATGATGTACCATCTCAGTGGTCTCCGAGTAAGGGAAAAGGTTATGTTTCTTCACCGTCTAAGGCGCACAGTTCAGCTTCGGTGGCAGTGACATGGCCATCTAGGCCACGAGTTGACAATAGAGCATGTCATCTCTGTGGACAAGTCGGGCATTGGAAGTTCAATTGCCCGAATAGAGATGTTGAAGTGACGCAGCAACTGAGGCAGAGTTTCCAGAAGTCTGAGAGACCACATCCCAGTGGTAGCAGAGGACGAGGACGCGGTCAAGCGTCTCAAGATGGATCGTCTGCTCAAGGGAGCAGAGGTCGTGGACAGAAAGCTACGGCTCGATTCTATGCCATGAATCAGCCGGAGGCGATAGTCAACCCGCGAGTGGTGACATGTCAGATGGAGTTATTTCATTCTGATATGTCTTCTTCTTGTTTTATATCTGTTCTGGTTGACCCGGGTGCTACACACTCTTTTATCGCCTATAGTATGCTTGAAAACTATCATCTACCTGTTAGTTGTAAGAAGGATAGCTTGTTGTTAGAAACCCCTCTTGATGGTTCCTCTTTGCTTCGAGAAGAGTGTCCATCTTGTGTTTTGTCTTTTTCGGGACACATCATTCAGGTGGATCTCATACCACTTGATATGCATGGTTTCGATGTTATCCTTGGGATGGATACCTTAGAGAAGTATAAGGTTGTCTTAGACTGTGGTTCCAAGAAGGCGGTGTTTGATGTTGCTGGAGAGAAGTGGATCTTCCAGGGAGATAGGAAGATTCTTCCGACGTGTCTAGTGTCAGCTATGGTGGCAGATAGGTTGTTGCGACAAGGATGTGAGGCGTTCTTAGCTCACGTTGTGGATACCGTTGTGGATACCAAGGAGAAAGGCCTTAACCTTGAAGAAGTGTCAGTGGTCCGAGAGTTTGCAGATGTGTTTCCTGAGGAGTTTCCTGGTGTTCCTCCACCCCGAGAGATCGATTTTGAGATCAATCTGGTTCCGGGAACGCAGCCGATTGCACAGACACCTTATGGAATGGCTCCAGCAGAGATGGTAGAGTTGAAGAAGCAGTTACAAGAGTTGTTGGAGAAAGGTTTCATCAGACTGAGCACGTCACCTTGGGGTGCTCCCGTGTTGTTCGTTAAGAAGAAGGATGGTTCGATGCGGTTGTGTATAGACTACCGACAGTTGAACAAGGTCACGATCAAGAATAAGTACCCGTTGCCGAGGATAGATGACCTGTTCAATCAGTTGCGTTGTGCTACAGTGTTTTCGAAGATCGATCTACGGTCTGGATATCATCAGTTGAGGATAAAGGCGGATGACATACCAAAGTCAGCTTTTAGGACAAGGTATGGTCATTTTGAGTTTGTGGTTATGCCGTTTGGATTAACCAATGCACCTGCTGCTTTCATGGACCTGATGAACAGAGTGTTTCGTCTGTTCTTAGATCAGTTTGTTGTAGTTTTTATAGATGACATCTTGATCTATAGTCGGAACCGGCTAGAGCATGAGCAACATCTTCGTCAAGCGTTGACTCTCCTTCGTCAACATCAGTTGTATGCTAAGTTTAGTAAGTGTGAGTTCTGGTTGGATGAAGTGACTTTCTTAGGTCATGTGATATCTGCTGAAGGAGTCAAAGTAGATCCAAAGAAAGTGGAATCCGTTACGGATTGGGAATAGCCGAAGACGCCGATGGAAGTTTGTAGTTTCCTTGGTCTAGCAGGATACTACCGGAGGTTTATCAAGGACTTCAGTTCGATAGCTCTACCAATGACGAAGTTGACCAGGAAGGATGTACCTTTTGTTTGGAATGATCGATGTCAGCAAGCTTTCCAAAGTTTGAAGGAAAAGCTAACCAGTGCTCCAGTGTTGATCTTGCCAGAATCTGGAAAAGGCTATGTTGTTTTATGTGATGCGTCCAAGAAAGGTTTGGATTGTGTGCTGATGCAGGAAGATCATGTGGTTTCTTTTGCTTCGCGACAGCTTAAGAAATACGAGGAGAACTATCCGACCCATGACTTGGAGCTGGCAGCAGTGGTTCATGCGTTAAAGATTTGGAGACACTATCTTTATGGGGAAGTGTGTCAGATCTTTACAGATCACAAGAATCTGAAGTACATCTTCTCACAGTAAGAGTTGAACATGCGACAACGTCGGTGGATGGAGTTGATCAATGATTATGATTGCACTATCGAGTATCATCCTGGTAAGGAGAATGTGGTAGCAGACACGCTTAGCAGAAAGTCTTCTACTCCCAAGAAGGCACATATGAGTTCTTTGGTATGCCATAGGCAGGACATGTTAGTCTCCTTACGGCAGATGAATGTACAGATGGAGGTTTCCTCGTTAGCTAGACTTTTAGCATAGATGCAAATCAAGACCACGTTGAGACAGCAGATCAAGGATGCACAGCAAACGGATGATACAGTACAACTAATCAGATCAGAGTTTGGCAGCGAAAAGCGTGATGGGTTCCATGAGTCCGAGGATGGAGTGGTTTGCTATTATAATAGGATGGTGGTTCCAGATGCTGATAATCTGAGGGAGTTGGTGCTCGAGGTAGCACACACGTCGATGTATGCTATGCATCCAGGTGTCACCAAGATGTACCATAGTCTGAAGGACTTGTATTGGTGGCCCGGCCTGAAGAAAGACGTAGCTGAGTTTGTGGCAAGGTGTGCGGTATGTCAGCAAGTAAAGGCTGAGCATCAAAAGTCGGCAGGTACATTGCAACCTTTGCCTATACCACAGTGGAAATGGGATCATATAACCATGGATTTCGTAGTTGGTCTACCCAGGACAACTAGGAATCATGATTCCATTTGGGTGATAGTGGACAGATTAACGAAGTCTGCCCATTTCATACCTCTGAAGACCACGTATACAGCTGAAAAGCTCGCTTGAGTATATGTGGATGAGATAGTTCGTTTGCATGGTGTGCCAGCAACGATAGTTTCTGATAGAGGTCCTCAGTTTACAAGTCGTTTTTGGGAACAGTTGCACAGGGCGATGGGAACACAGTTGAAGTTCAGTACCGCTTTCCACCCGCAGACAGATGGACAGTCTGAGAGGACTATTCAGACTTTGGAGGATCTTCTTCGTACTTGTGTTTTGCAGTTCCTAGGCAGTTGGGACGTACATCTCAGTTTGATAGAGTTTGCCTACAACAATAGCTATCAGCGGAGCATTGACATGGCTCCCTATGAAGCTTTGTATGGGAGGAAGTGCAGATCTCCTTTGTGTTGGTATGAATCAGGTGAATATCAGCTTTTGGGCCCTGAGTTAGTACAACAAACGACAGAGAAGATCAAGGTGATACAACAACAGTTGAAAGCGGCACAAGACAGGCAGAAGTCTTATGCAGACAATCGCCGACGACCCTTGGAGTTCCAGGTGGGAGACAAGGTGTATCTTAAAGTCTCTCCGTGGAAAGGTGTACTGAGGTTTGGACGGAAAGGCAAGTTAGCTCCCAGATATATGGGGCCTTACTCAGTCATAGCACGTGTTGGCAAGGTGGCTTATGAGTTAGAATTGCCTCCAGAGTTGCACAGGTTACATCCAGTGTTCCATGTTAGTATGCTGAAGAAAAGTCATCCGGATACAGGAACAGTGATACAACCAGTTGAAGTTGAGCTTGACAAAGATGTGACTTATGAAAAGGGTCCTATGATGATCCTTGACAGAAGAGTCAAGAAGCTGAAGAGAAAGGATCTGGTTCTTGTGAAGGTCCTTTGGCATCATCGTGGCATTGAGGAAGCCACGTGGGAGCTTGAGGAAGAGATGAGGAGGAAGTATCCCTCGCTTTTCTCTTCGGATTTTGGGGATGAAATCCTTTTGTAGAGGTTTATGGCTGTAAGGACCCTGACCTGCGTTTAGGGTTTACCCTGTTTGTTTTGCTTGATCTTGGTGCTTTGGTGCTTGCTAATCACCTTTGAGTGGTGATTAGGGTTTTGTTGTGCTTTGTTGAGAGTTCGAGGGGCTACTTGCAAATAACCCAAGTTTAGGGTTTTGTGGGCAAGTTTGCCATCTTGTGAGATGTTTTCCCTCTTTGCTTCCTCTAGGGTTGAGAGGAAGGCTTGGGCTTGTTGTTTGAGTCCTTTGGGCCTGAGTTGAGCTTGTTTGGGCCTTGGAGTTCCTTGTTTGGGCTTGCTTGAGCCTTGTGTCGCCCAGGGCAGGTGGTGTGTCGCCCAGTTGCTTGGTGTGTCACCCAGTAGCTCTTGTTGTGTCGCCCAGATGGCTTGACTTGGTCGATGGACACATGGTGCACATCTTGGACAAGTGCCTTATGGCTTGCATGAGAGGTGGCTTGAGTTGGTGGACATGTATCCCTTGGGTGGGCGACACATAGCATGGTTGTACCTTGGTTTCTCCTCCCCTTCTTCCTATATAGGTAGCTCTTCTCCTTGCCTTAGTCTCCTTTGCTCTTTTGGTCTCCCCTCCACCTTGGTGCACGATATCCCTCTCCATCTTGCTTGTGTTGTCCGATACACTTCCTTGGAGCTGAAGTGGTGGCCGATACACCTTCCTGGAGCAGCTTGGTGGACGATAGCTTTGGACCTTGGAGTGCTTTTGAGCTTTGGTGGCCGAAAACCTTGGAGCTCAAAGTGCATCTTCTTCCTTGGAGCTTAAGGCGGGTTGCATAGTTTCTAACCCTAACTCTCTTACCTCTAGCTTTAACCTTGTTACATGTGAGTAGACTAGCTTAGTTCCTTTCTTGTGCACCTTGCTTATATACCTTAGTGGCCGATATCCCTCTCTTGGGTTTAGGGTTCCTTGTATACCTTGCTTTTTTTTAGGGTTTGTGCTCCCTTGTGTTGGAGGTTGAAGGTGACCTAGGGTTGGGCGATATCCCTTCCTTGTGGGTGTGTTGGGTGACACCCTTGTCCTTGAGTTGAACGATATCAGTGTTCTTGGTGTTGGACAACACCCTTCCTCTTGGTTTGGACGATAGGTTGACCTAGTATGGGTGTTGGCCGACATGGTGACCATGTTGGGCGATATGGTTTCTTGGGTTGAGCAACACCTTTGTTTTTGAGTTGGACGGCATGGTGTTCCCCTTGGTGGACGATATGGTAGCTGGTGTTGGGCGACATGATGAGTCCTTTAGGTTGGCCGATACCCTTGCCCTTGAGTTGGGCGATAGGGTGAGCTAGGGTTTGTTGGCCGATATGGTGAGTACCCTTGGAGATGGGCGATACTCTCTCTCTCTCTTGTTGGGCGATATGGTCTGATGGTGTTGGGTGACATGGATGTCCTTGAGTTGGACGATAGAATGGGTGCTCTTGTGTTGAGTTATCTCCTTGTCCATGTGGTGGACGATAGGGCCAAGTAGTGCCATGTTGGACGATAGGCTATGTGCCCTGATGGCCGACACCATGGTGGGCGATACCCTTATGACCGACACCATGGTGGGCGATACCCTTATGGCCGATAGCCATGTTGGGCGATACCCTACCCTATGTGCATGAGTGTGATGGTCGATAGGGTTAGTAGGGTGTGTTGGCCGATAGGGTAGTAGTGGGTGATGGTCGATAGGGTTAGTGAGGTTGGCCGATACCCATGTTAGATGATAGGTTATTAGATGCGGGTTGTGAGGCTATAGTGAGGGTATGAGTTTCTTTGGTGACGGTCCCTTATGTGATAGAAGTGGATGTTTATACATTAACCAATAAAACGATGGTGGTGTTTGTGATATCATCAATATGTAATATGTTGCCTTGCAAATAATAAGGATGCTTATGGTAGTAATGTATATGGTGATAGCCCTCATGTAATAGATGCATGATGTGACCCGTTATGCTTAATTGTTAATGATAATGAAGATGATGATAACTACTCTAGTAGTTTGTTTAATGATAATAATGTTGGTAATAATGATGCTAAGTGACAGTTATGTTAAAGGTTGCTTCATGATAAAGATGATAATAGTTGATGACATAGTAATGACCTTGTTAATAATAGTGTTGGTTCTGTAAACACAACATGATCTCTATATACCCTGATTGTTTGTACAATCTTGATATAAGGGTAAGTATCAGTATGGTTGTTTAATGATGTACTTAACATACTTGATTACCAAATAACTGTCATATTGATAAGTAGATTATCTTGAATGATATTTCATGATAGTGAGCATATTCCTTATGTTGAATCTACAATTATTGCATACCTTAACCTTGCAGGTGATGACTTAGCCATGAAAGGGCTATGTGACATATGTAATGAGTAACATTACTTTGATAATTGCTCTATAAGATTATGTATGTGATGTGTTGGTCCCATGATGATGATGTGATCCTTAAGAGGCAGTAACAATACATGATGAAGGGTTGAGACCTTGTGGTATGTGATGATCCTTGAGATGGATCTGGATGGTTGGCAAGAGGCCAAGTGGTAACATGTGATGTTGGATCCTTAAGATGGATCAGGTTGATATGAATAGATCATAATATAATGTTCTTTACTTTCTGTTATATCTTTGCATGTCATACAACTTGGTTGAATCTTGCAATCCATTTAAGAGATACTAATTAATCACAATGAAATATATCATGTAGTTTGCCCTGGCCATAGATCCATCATCGTCAGGACTTGGTGATGGTGAAACAGGTTTTCCTACGGGTTAACCTGGAAGCGCATATTGTTGAATATGTGTAGGTTACTCCTGGCCTGAAAATGAGGAGGTAAGAGTGTAACTTCGGTTGCAGACTCAGATATGTGTGTAGAGCATGGTGAACAGGCCCATGGCTCAGGATATGTGATGTATGGAGCATGAATGCGTTCATGGCTCAGAGCACGGTGATCAGGCCCGTGGCTCAGTTTTACTGCACCGTGACCTGTACCAAGGCGGGCTAGAGAATGGGTAGCCTATGGAGCTAACCCTGTGGCTTAGACCACTTCAGCATGTGACTGCGGTCCTGCTTGTGTTGTACTCATGTACTGACCATGAGGTGGGAGGTCGTGGAGTCCGTCTCTTCCATTGACCTTGTATGGCACCGTCTTGGGTTTCGTAACCGAAGGTTGGATTTGAATGGTACGGTTCAAATCCTCAGGGCATAATAAAATGTAATTACAGTCGTTTAGTATTTACTAGTCATATCAAATACAAAACATTGGTTGAGGCCTTGTTTGTGTAATATTTCGTTATACCTTGCAGGTCATGTGGTAATCTACCTTATCTTGATAATCAGGTTATATGGCATTATATTCTGTTCTAATAATCCTGTTACATGTTGATATACCTTACCTTGATAATCATATTCTTTTGAAAGACATCTGGTTATAAGTTTTAGTACAGCTGGTATGCTTGCCGGTAAGAATAATCTTTCTATATATATATCTGCTTCTGATATATTTGCTCATGTTATAATTGCTGTTATAGTTTCTTTTGCTGAGGTTCTGTAGTGGCGGTGGGGAGCTATGTTTCCCGCTGGGACAATTGTTCAATTGTCTCACTCCACTGGTTTACACCCTTTTTAGGTGGTCGAGGTAGACGTGGTCGTGGTTGTGGTGTTGCGGACGAGCAGCTTGAGGAGCAGTAGAAGGCAAGCGATGGACATGCTGCTATTTTGGATGTTTTGTAGTAGAGTCTAGAGTCATCCCTGTACTCTCAGGTCCTTGGCAGTGTTTTGACGATGTTTCACGAAGATCGTTCGATGATATCTGTATATCCTGCTGTTGGCCAGATGTGGGCCTTTATGTATATATGAACAGGTGGTGAACTCATGTGATGGATGGACAGCTGTCAGATCTTATGTATGTACATATTTATATGACATGTTTCTGTGCAGGATGAGGACTGGAAAGTAATAATTTCACAGTTTATCAGTTTTCCGCCATCAGTTTTAATTAACCCGTGTTTTGATAATCTGTGGTTATGGTGTTTTCCGCACGTTTTCGCGTAACACCTCGTTATCTATGTGATAATGGGATGTGTTGCCACATGTACTATCATTCCATATCAAGGTGAGATGGAATATCTAAGAAAACTACACCATGTTCTTATTCTTCTTAATTCTCAGGTGAGAACATGTTCCTTTCTCCCTCTTCTTCTTTATTATTTCTCAAATCCTTTTTTTATTTTCTTTTTCTTACCCTCCTTTTCATAAATGGCAATGAGTTATTTGTTGGGAATTCTTCCTTTTACATAACTTGTACATTTGATGCATTCTTCTTGGAGGGTATGGAACAAGTTCAACACCTTTAATATTTTTAGAAAAACATAAGACACATGATGCAATGTATTCTCAAAAGATACAAATGCAATTACATAATGTCCTTTATCTTGTAAAGTCAATGATGTAGTTGATGGAAACCACTGGAGATTTTCTGAATCTAGGTTGCATGATGTGTTGAACAAATTCCTTGCTAGTATTCCTTTTCCTTCTGGTGGTGTGGATAGCATATGTATTAATAAGGATAGTGAAGTTACCTTGAAGAGTGTTTGTAATCTTATTAGAGACTGTGGTACGCCTGATCCAGTCTTCTCTTGGGTTTGGAGCTTTAATTGTCCTAGAAGATTCCTTTTGTTTTCCTGGAAAGCTGCTCATGGGAGATTTCGTACTACTGATTATGTGAGAAGAATGGGCATATCTACCCCATCTATGTGTTTTCTTTGCATACATGAATGCGAGAACACTCATCATATTCTATTTGATTGTTCATTCTCTATATTCTTATGGAGTTCTGCATTCAATGAGAATTTAATCAGTTGCATTCCTGCTAGAAGAGAGGACCTTACTGCTCTATCCAGTAGATTCAGCCACTGTATTGGCATTTCTATTATCCATTTGGTCTGGAAGGAAAGGAATTTAAGAGTTCATGAGAACAAATCTATGGAGGCATCCGTGCTTTGGCGCTTAGTGAAGGATTGTGCCAATTAATTTATTGGCTAATGGTTTTCTGCTCTTCGTTGGTGCTATTTTTTTGTTCTTTCTTCTTTGGATTTTAGCCTGTACAGTTTGCTTGGTGAGCTCCCTTGATCTCACAGGCCTTTTCTTTCCTTATACAAAACTTTACAAAAAAAACAATATAGGTCTTGATTCACCAACAAAGAATTATGCAACTACTATGACATGCACATAAAGATAATGTGTATGTATAACTATTCTCTACTTTTCATTTTTTTCTCTTTTTTTTAAAGGAATATGCAAAAATGTCTGTAATGCAAGACCTACCTACATGGAGTGCAGCTAAAGAGTGAAAGATAGTAATGTGCTCCTAGTTCTTATGGTGGAGTGTGAATGGCATTGCGGTGGATAGATCACAAGACTAATTGACAGAACCATCGAAAGATATTATATGTCCCTCCTTACTGACTTGTGTACCCCTAAATCAAGGGGTTTTTTCTCTCTCACTTATGATTAAGGTCTCGTTACCATTTGGTCAGTTTAGGCTCAACATCCAAAACCGTCCACATTTCTTGAATCATCCGGATGTACAATTACGATCATATGTTTTAAAGTTGACCTACCCAATTGTTTTCATAATTTAAGTGTTCAATTTCAAACAAAGCAAGCTTACAATTACTTGAGAAAAACAAATTTTAAATTAATGCTCAAATTTCAACTTTCCCCATATGAAAACAAGAGATGACACACATATACAATTAGACATCCACGGATTACACTAGATAGATGTGGATCCTAAAAAGCTGTAAACAATAAAAACTAGAAAATACTAAAACAAAAGGAGATAAAAATAAAGACTAAGATAGAAACGGTTCCATCTCCCCCCTAAGCTTGAATTCAACTATGGCCTCATAGTCTAAAACAACCTTAGAAGGTCGAACAGTGATACCCTTCTATTGTTGTGGCGGTGGGAATGGCGGGTACTGCTGGGTATAGGGGTCCCACTTAGGATATTGCCCCTGAAAGCTCAGATCATAAGTCGGCATGGGCGGTGGCTGTGGATACCCTCTGAAATAGTCGTGACTCCAATAATGATCGTAGAACGACTGCTGTTGTTGCTTGATCCTCCCCAATCGGTCATAGACCTACTGTTGGTTGGCGAACAACTGATGTTCATTCTCAAAAATTGCCTGCTTATTCACATACAACCTATTGGTCGTGTCTTGTATATCTGGAAAGGATGCGATATGCAGTTGTTGCGTCTCTTGAATGCCTTGCAGCATGGCATACATTCCCTACATTGAAAAGGCATCCTCTCCTTCCTGAGAGGGCTGTGGTGGCGGAGGCTGTGAGTATGATGATGCACCCATATAGAAGTGTGGTTGCTTCCTCAGAGCCACTCGTGTCCGAAGAGGAGTAACAATCTCCTCTTCCTCCTCATGCTCGTTGTCGTCATCGTTGTCATTGTCCTCCTCATCTTCTGCATTGTCAGAGTCGTCGATGGCAATAATGGGCCACTTGGAGTGCTGGGCCCCTTGAATGTTGAAGATAGGATCGGGGAGCACACACTCCTGATATTCTTTGTTGACGTGGTAGTGTGCATAGACTACGTCATCACGAACTGTCAACAAATTAGACCGATGTAGATGATAGAGGCTGACGAAGCTCTTACTTACTAGGGGAGGAATTGAAGAAAGATCTAGTCCTAGATAAAGGGCTAGAGGAGTGATGAGTCCCCCAAAATGAATTGGGGCTCACCTGGTGCTCCTTTTTATGGCCATCACGCGCGTTAAGAAAAATGTGCTCCAGTTCAACTTGCCCCCTTGTCAGCAGATTGTATAGGAAAAAGAGACCAGTCTCTTGAAATTTGCTCAGCAATAGCTCGTCATGAGCAAAGAAAGTGATACAAAGCATGCGGTGAAGGACCCGCACAAAAGGATGCTCAAAATCAGCAACTACGACATTGTGATAGCTAATTGTCTTGCCTTGAGGGGCTGTCACCAGCCGTGTAAACATGGCATCATAATTAGCTTGGTTGTCTAGCCATCGGTGCTGCTTGGGAGAGTACCACAAGTTGTAAATTGAATTGAACTACTGCAGCGTGAGATTGTAGTTTCTGTTTAAAAGCCGAAAAGACACTCGACCTTTAATCCATTCCCTGTCGGTGGCATTGAGGTCATTTGGCACGACACAAATATCTAGCGACGCCATAAACTCCACCACCAGTTCTTTGTAGGTCGGCCATTCGCCGTAAACGGAGTGGCCCTCCACATGATGGGTGACCACATCATCGATCCTACCTGTCCTCCCCTCTTGGCCAAGGAGGACATGCATCAAGTTATCCTCATAGCCGAGATCTCGGATCATGCGCCGGTCGCAATATCGAGTCAGCTCGATAGTCCTCTTCATAAGATCCTCGTAAACTTTTTTCACATCCGCAGATGGATGTGCAAGCCGGGGGTGAGGGATGGAGCCTGGCGGTGGTGGAACAAAAGTCTCAATCTCCATCGGTGCAGCACTTGAAGATGACGAAGCAACTTTCCTCACCATGTTGGTGAAAATCCGGAGAAGAAGCTCTCTGCTGTCGAAGAAGAACTCAAGGATGATCGTTCGCTTGCTCAGTGCAGGCCCTTGATTTCTCACAAGTGCTCTAGCTCAATCAGGAGGATAGAAGATCTGAAGGTGTGAAGAACAAATGAACAAACCCCTCCTTATATAGCTGAGATCGGCACCCCTGTTGACTCATCGATACCATCGATGGGGTGTCGATGGTATCGACACTGGTAGCACAATCTGTCTTCCACTGGTATCGACGGTCGTTGATTGATGGATGTGGGGGCCCGGATCAATGACGTGTCGATACCGTCGATAGATGTCGATAGTATCAACTCGTCCCACGAATTGCCCTCCAAATTTGGCACGTGTAACGACCCTCAAAATTTAGTCCCAAAAAAAAATCAAATTGGATATTTGAATTCCTCATGATCGATTTCACTTGCCTACCTAATTTGGTCAGATTTAGATAATCCTACATGCTCCAAATGATATTAGGAATTAAGGAGGAGATAATGTAAATTTGCATCTTAATTGTGTAAAAATACACACGGTTATCCTAGGTTTGCCCCAAAGTTCGGGATAACAGGCTTAGTTCAGCATGTTACGTGTTGCTTTGAGGAACCCAACTTCTTTTCTGAGCCATTGGATAAGGTTCTGGTGACAGATGCCTTGTCCCCTACTTCGCGCAGGAGTCCGCGCGGAGGAGGAAACTGCCCCAGATTCCTCACCATGGATAACTCCCTATATGCTAAATCTCTTCGACGGTTTTGGATACCTTTATCTTCGGGAGACCATCCTCAGCTCAGGGAGCCCTAACATCACCCCTATATCTATCCCTACAAGAAATGCCCAAAAATCGCCCCTTCCTCAGAAAACATGGCGGCCGCACCCACTCTACCTCGTTTCATTGAAGCATCCCCGGAACGTTGCCGGACGCTAAGGAACCTGTTGCCAGTTGCAATTGCAGCCGAGGCCAGTTAGCAGACCGCCGCACAATCGTTTTTTCTCAGGAGACAATGAGGAGCTCGAGTGTGAGTTCTGGTGGCTTGGAGTTCAATTCCTCACACGGTAAGCACCTCTAATCAGTATTACAGCTTTTGCATTTGTCCTCTTGTGTCATGTTTTCCCCATCTCTTCTACCGATAAACTCTAGCTTAATGCCAGAAACACAGACTGTCGACACACACATACAACTATGCCCAGACTCTGTATGACACTAGTCTGGCTTCATTTTGACCCAAACGACCTGGATACGTTGTTGATTTGAGAAAATTCACTATGCATCAACAAGTTTGAACCTGCATTTTTAGTCCCCTGTATTTCGGTATGTGTTGGTTTCTGCATTTCCCTGCCGATTTCAGATGTCTCCTATGTGGTTAACTTGCTTAAGAAGAAGCAAGATTAATAAGCACTTGGATTTGGGGCATGTGCCACCCTAGTTTTTATTTTGAGTTTGATCACCTCCGCAGCCATGGCTAGCAGCCATTCCAATGCGTCTGCCCTCCCTTGGACTTCTGGTAGAGGTCTTTGAGTTCGGTTGACCTCCAGGAAACCTATAGTTATGGTAGCATATACTGATTTTGAACTTAGAAACGTGTTAATGCCTCAAGTTGTTAGTTTGAGTTGTCTGACTTTCCAGCCATCGCAATGGATATCTTTCCGGCCACAATACGAACATCATTATGGAACTCTGAAATTGGAAGAGCACGATTATGATATGCCCCGATTGTTTTTTTTTGTTATTTTCGTCTTTATCACTGTTTGATCTCGGAGATGTGTTCCTAGAAACTCTGGCATTATGCGTTTCCTTAAGGGGTGACTTTGTCCATTTGTTTGATCAAACATGTTACTGGTGGATTATGTATTTTGTTTAACTCAGCCTTAGTTTTTAAAACATCACGTGTTGCTTATAAGGGTGGCAAATCCTTTCACTTTTGTTTATACATAGATGGTCACGCTTGATGCTTTGAAGGAAAGGGAGTTGCATACGTTGCTTTCTAGAATTTTCTCAATTGTTAGAACTAGGAAGTCTGTAACTAATCATCCCGAAGTAAAAAAAATAAGATTTATATATTGCTTGGAAAAGTCTTGATACAAGAAACTACCATGAATCCATCAACAAACCCCAAGTTTCAACCTAACTCCCATATTTAATTAGAAATCATACACCTATGTGAAGGAAATATAATTAATTCATGAATATATTATGCACAGGGTAGTAGGATTGAACAGTACCCAATCTACTATTAGCGCACCTCCTCCATCGCAGGTGAGTGGATCATACACACTGAGTATAATTCTAGGATTAGGGGTTTATATTATTTGTTTATTCGGTTATGATTACTCAATAAAGTACAACTATGATATTTTTCAGCTTATGCTTATGAAAATAATAAAAATGCTATGAATTTATGTTTTCTACTATTTTGATGAATATGCATTCATTTGAAGACACTATGAATCACTGCCATGATAATTGATCAAGAAATCATGATAACTATGTTCATGTCTAATAATTCATGTTATGTTGATATAGTTCTCTCAATCATGTTATGTGAGCCTTAATTGGCCTTATGAGCTCTGTGGGAGCATTATGTGAGCCTTGATTGGCCTTATGTGAGCCTTAAATGGCCTTATGAGCACTTTGAGTGCAAACCAGGAGAGAGACTACATCAACTCAAATAAAAACCATCTTATTATGAAATCATGTTAACTTAATCATGTTATCATGCAATCATGTTAATTGTGTTATGTAATTATATTCCAAGTTATTTCTCATGTTATTTCAATTATAAGATATTTTCTTATATAACTGCTCAGTGCCACTCACATAGTTTTACGTTGCCTTGCATGGGCTGGGGACGAGATGTCCACAGATGAGGAGGAGAAGAAGTAGACTTCAGGAACATCAGCTCAAGCTTAAGGATAGTTCGTGAATCCTACTTGGTGGGGTGCCATTCTAGATAGTTGTCTTTCTTTTTAGTTATGTTATGTTGGAGTTTCATTCCTTAAACTTTTTATGTTGGACTTAGAGTCTTTTGTTTATGGTTTGTAATAAGGCACTCTGGTGGTTATCTCTTTTATTATATGGATTTTGCTTGGTCAATGATATCAGTGCACGATTTGTCATGATCTCCATTATTTTCAAATGCTTCCGCTCTGGTTGTATTATTATTAGAAGGGAGGTAGTGACAAAATGGTATCAGAGCAATCCTAGAATGGCCACCGTAGTGGGATCTTATTTGTCACTCCATATGCTCATCTAAGTCTCCTTTCCTATTCCAGATGGCCCCTAAGCGTCGCCCTGAGCATGACAAGTCACCCCCTCATTCAGGTGGAGAGAGCGATCGTGACTTTGAGCACGAGGAGAACCCACATGGAGAAGACCCTCTCCTCTCATACAATATGTTGGTCAGAGCTTTATCTGATGCAATGGGAGGCCATCATCAGAGAAGGAATGAAGTCACCTTAATAGACTTTCTCAAGGTGAAACCTGAGACGTTCGCGGGAGAAGAAGAGATGGATGTTGTGGGTAAAGATGAGTCATGGATCCGCAACCTGGAGCATTGCTTCCACGACTTAGACTGTTCTGAAGAGTCTCGCGTCAGGTTCGGGACTCACATGCTTAGAGGACCAACTCGAGTTTGGTGGGAGAACTTCCGTGACGCTAGAGACCCAAATGAAGAACTACTCACATGGGAGGAGTTTGTAGAGGCTTTCAAGGGCCACTATGTGTCAGAAGCGATGATGGATAAGGAGTTAGAGTTCCTTCACCTACAACAACACGGCGACATGACTGTTACCCAGTACGCCATGAAGTTTCGCATCCTACAGAAATACGGGACCGAGACGACTGACCTGAAGCGAGCCAAGAAGTTCATTTGAGGTCTCAAGGATGATCTCAGCTACTCACTTTCTGGACAAGGCCACAAGACAATGCAAGAAGCTGTAGATGCAGCACTTGAGCTCGAGGATCACCCAGGGAGGACTTGGAGGAAGAACTCCCATAATGGACATCGTCACCATCACAACCACAACAATCAGGACCGGCACCACAATGACTAGAAGAAGCGCAAGGCCCCTGAGGATCCCCCAGTGAGGGATTCATGCCCCAAGTGTGGCAAATCCCATTCAGGACCGTGCAGATTGGGCTTAGGTGTTTGCTTCTACTGTGGAGAAGAAGGGCACTTCAAGGACAAATGCCCTAGGTTAGCTGCAAAGAAAGGAGCAGATCAGAACCCTAACCCAGGTCCCCCAGAGAAAAGGAAAGCTAGGATTTTTACTATGGTGGATGATGAAGGTAAGGTTTAGTTTTTAGATTAAATTAGAAACTCATGCACTCATTAAGTTTTACCAGTCATGTTAAATATAATGCAGAGGTTATCCATGTTAATACAATATCATGATTATGCTTAGTGTTGTCTTATGAAATATTATGATCAGATAGTAAGTTAGGATTTATATATGTGAAACACTAAGGTGGTATCGTAATATGATGTGAAAATTTCGAGGATGAAATTTTATAAGGTGGGTAGGTTGGAACGACCCTCAAAATTCAGTCCCAAAAACAAATCTAATTGGATATTTGAATTCCTCATGATCGATTTCGCTTGCCTACCTAATTTTGTCGGATTTAGATAATCCTACATGCTCCAAATGATATTAGGAATTAAGGAGGAGATAATGTAAATTTGCATCTTAATTGTGTAAAAATACACACGGTTATCCTAGGTTTGCCCCAAAGTTTGGGATAATAGGCTTAGTTCAGCCTGTTACGCGTTGCTTTGAGGAACCCAACTTCTTTTCTGAGCCGTTGGATAAGGTTCTGGCGACGGACGCCTTGTCCCCTACTTCGCATAGGAGTCTGCGCGGAGGAGGAAACTGCCCCAAACTCCTCACCCTGGATAACTACTTGTATGCTAAATCTCTTCGACAGTTTTGGATACCTTTATCTTCGGGAGACCATCCTGAGCTCAGGGAACCCTAACATCACCCCTATATCTATCCCTACGAGAAATGCCCAAAAATCGCCCCTTCCCCAGAAAACACGGTGGCCACACCCACTCTACCTCGTTTCATTGAAGCATCTCCGACTGGTACCTGGACCGTTGCCGGATGCTAAGGAACCTGTTGCTAGTTGCAATTGCAGCTGAGGCCAGTTAGCAGACTGCCACACAATCATTTTTTCTCAGGAGACAATGAGGAGGTCGAGTGCGAGTTCTGGTGACTTGCAGTTCAATTCCTCACACGGTAAGCACCTCTAATCAATATTACAGCTTTTGTATTTGTCCTCTTGTGTCATGTTTTCCCCATCTCTTCTACCGATAAACTCTAGCTTAATGCCGGAAACACAGACTGTCGCCACACATATACAACTATGCCCAGACTCTGTATGACACTAGTCTGGCTTCGTTTTGACCCAAACGACCAGGATACGTTGTTGATTTGAGAAAATTCACTATGCATCCACAAGTTTGAACCCGTGTTTCCAGTCCCATGTATTTCAGTATGTGTTGGTTTCTACATTTCCCTGCCAATTTCAGATGTCTCCTGTGTGGTTAACTTGCTTAAGAAGAAGCAAGATTAATACGCACTTGGATTTGGGGGCATGTGCCACCCTAGTTTTTATTTTGAGTTTGATCACCTCCGCAGCCATGGTTAGTAGCTGTTCGATGGCGTCTGCTCTCCCTTGGACTTCTGGTAGAGGTCTTTGAGTTCGGTTGACCTCCAGGAAACCTGCAGTTATGGTAGCATATACTGATTTTGAACTCAAAAATGTGTTAATGCCTCAAGTTGTTAGTTTGAGTTGTCCGACTTTCCAGCCATCGCAATGGATATCTTTCCGGCCACAATACGAACATCATTATGGATCTCTGAAATTGGAAGAGCACGATTATGATATACCCCAATTGTTTTTTTTTGTTATTTTCATCTTTATCACTGTTTGATTTTGGAGATGTGTTCCCAGAAACTCTGGCATTATGCGTTTCCTTAAGGGGTGACTTTGTCCATTTGTTTGATCAAACACGTTACTGGTGGATTCTGTATTTTGTTTAACTCATCCTTAGTTTTTAAAACATCACGTGTTGCTTATAAGGGTGGTGAATCCTTTCACTTTTGTTTATACATAGATGGTCACGCTTGATGTTTTGAAGGAAAGGGAGTTGCATACGTTGCTTTCTAGATTTTTCTCAATTGTTAGAACTAGGAAGTCTGTAACTAATCATCCCGAAGTCAAAAAAATAAGATTTATATATTGCTTGGAAAAGTCTTGATACAAGCAACTACCATGAATCCATCAACAAACCCCAAGTTTCAACCTAACTCCCATATTTAATTAGAAATCATACACCTATGTGAAGGAAATATAATTAATTCATGAATATATTATGCAAAAGGTAGTAGGACTGAACATGACCCGATCTACTGTTAGCGTACCTCCTCCATCG
Source organism: Alisma plantago-aquatica (assembly GCA_963693085.1). Taxonomy (NCBI): domain Eukaryota; kingdom Viridiplantae; phylum Streptophyta; class Magnoliopsida; order Alismatales; family Alismataceae; genus Alisma; species Alisma plantago-aquatica. The sequence continues at coordinate 1,732,681,552 of OY856409.1, read as the reverse complement.
CAGGTGAGTGGATCATGCACACTGAGTATAATTCTAGGATTAGGGGTTTACATTATTTGTTTATTCAGTTATGATTACTCAATAAAGTACAACTATGATATTTTTCAACTTATGCTTATGAAAATCATAAAAATGCTATGAATTTACGTTTTCTACTATTTTGATGAATATGCGTTCATTTGAAAACACTATGAATCACTGCCATGATAATTGATCAAGAAATCATGATAACTATGTTCATGTCTAATAATTCATGTTATGTTGATATAGTTGTCTCAATCATGTTATGTGACCCTTAATTGGCCTTATGTGAGCCTTAATTGGCCTTATGAGCTCTGTGGGAGCATTATGTGAGCCTTGATTGGCCTTATGTGAGACTTAAATGGCCTTATGAGCACTGTGAGTGCAAACCAGGAGAGAGACTACATCAACTCAAATAAAAACCATCTTATTATGAAATCATGTTAAGTTAATCATGTTCTCATGCAATCATGTTAATTATGTTATGTAATTATATTCCAAGTTATTTCTCATGTTATTTCAATTATAAGCTATTTTCTTATATAACTGCTCAGTGCCACTCACATAGTTTTACGTTGCCTTGCATGGGTTGGGGACAAGATGTCCACAAACGAGGAGGAGAAGAAGTAGACTTCAGGAATGTCAGCTCAAGCTCAAGGATAGTTCGTGAATCCTACTTGGTGGGGTGCCATTCTAGATAGTTGTCTTTCTTTTTAGTTATGTTATGTTGGAGTTTCATTCCTTCAACTTTTTATGTTGGACTTAGAGTCTTTTGTTTATGGTTTGTAATAAGGCACTCTGGTGGTTATCTCTTTTATTCTATGGATTTTGCTTGGTCAATGATATCAGTGCACGATTTGTCATGATCTCCATTATGTTCAAATGCTTCCGCTCTGGTTGTATTATTATTAGAAGGGAGGTCGTGACAGCACGCTTCATTTACGGCGTCTCACAGATTGCTGATGTGTTCTGTCGATACCATCGACGGGTTGTCGATGACATCGACTTCTATATGTATCCCTTATCCTCGTGAGGCCTTGGCTCTAGTTTTTCCTAAAGTCAAGTCAATACCATCGACTATGGTGTCGATGGTATCGACATTACTAAGAAGATTTCATCTGAAAATCTCCAGAGATCTCACGAGCATCGACTTGCTCCATAAAATTTTGTCGATCAGCCTGATGGGTGGTCGATACTATCGATGAGGCCTTCGATAGTATCAATAGAGCAAATTTTCTACAGCTGCCGCTCTGCACACTGGTCTCTACCATCGACACAAGGGTCGATGGTATCGACACCCAAACAGTCCTGCACACTTAACACACATATCATGGCATCATTTTTATATGAAAAAATGAAATTAATGAAAACTACTAAAAATGCGAAAAATCAACTAAATAAAAATGCAATTACCAATGGTTGGGTTGCCTCCCAACAAGCTCCCTATGTTAACGTCTTAGGCTAGACACAATAAAGCTCCTCATTCTTCCTTAAGTGCCATGAGTTTAGCCTCATACACCTTTCTTGTATAATCCTCCCAATAATAGTGCTTCAATCTTTGGCCATTCACTAAGAACATTCTATCACCATCCTTAACCATGACAACACCATGGGGTCACACCTCTTCTACTATAAACGGTCCACTCCAGTGTGATCGCAATTTTCTAGGGTGCAACTTTAACCTTGAATTGAATAAAAGTACCATCTCACCCTTCTTGAACATCCGCAGCTAGATATGGCGATCATGGATTTTCTTAGTGCACTCTTTATAAATCCTTGAGTTCTCGTAGGCGTTCATTTTGAGCTCATCTAGCTCATTGAGCTCTAACATTCTCTTTCTCCTAGCCTCGTCCATGCTCAAATTCAACTTCCTTAGCGCCCAACGCGCTTTGTGCTCCAATTCTACCAGCAAATGGCATGCCCTGCCGTACACCAACCTAAACGGCGTAGTGCCTATAGGTGTTTTGAATGCAGTCCTGTATGCCCATAATGCATCCGGTAACAACGTACTCCAATTCTTTCTTGATGAGGCCACGGTGTGCTCCAAGATCTTCTTAATTTCTCTGTTTGACACTTCCACCTAGCCTTGTGTTTGCGGGTGATACGGGGTGCCTACATTGTGCTTGACCCCATATTTACTCAGTCATGCAATGAATTTTCAATTCGTGAAGTTGGTGCCACCATCACTGATGATCATGCATGGCGCACCAAACCTACAGAAAATATGATCTTTCACAAACCTGTACACTATCATAGAATCTTTAGTCCTTGTGCGTATTGCCTCTACCCACTTCGATACATAATCAACAACAAGTAAGATATACAAATTGGAGTTGGAGGATACAAATGGTCCCATGAAATCAATACCCCATAGATCAAACAGCTCAACTTCTTGGAATACCGTGAGGGGCATCTCTTGCCGTTTTGATATATTACCTACCCTTTGATAGGAATCACATCGTCTCACATAGTCATAGGCATCCCTAAAAAGTGTAGGCCAGTAAAGGCCACTCTCTAGCACCTTAGCCGTCGTCCTTGCACTTGCATGATGACCTCCGATAGGTAGTGTATGACAATGACTAAGCACACTCTCATATTCATACTCTGGTACACACCTGCGTAAGATTCCATCCCTGCATTGTCTCAAAAAAATCGGGTCATCCCAAAAATAATATCTCAAAGAGTGGAAAAACCTTTTTTTTCTCTTGATAGGTCCAATCATCCGTGATTTCTTTACATGCAAGGTAATTGACAATATGTGAAAACTAAGGATCTGTCGATTGAATTGAAAGAATTTTCTCATCTCAAAACATGTCGGTAATGGGTATGTGGGTATCATTTTCATCAACCCGCTCTAACCGAGATAAGTGGTCCGCAACCACATTCTCAATACCTGCCTTATCTTTAATTTCAATGTCGAATTCTTGCAACAATAAAATCCACCTAATCAATCTAGGTTTTGCATCTTTTTTCTCCATTAGGTATTTTATGGTGGCATGATCAGTCCACACCACAACCTTAGAACCCACTAAATATTGCCTAAATTTTTCGAAAGCGAAAACTAGGGCAAGTAGTTCTTTCTCAGTAGTGGTGTAATTGAGTTGTGCATCATTTAAAGTTTTAGACGCATAAAAATTACTATAGGTTTGTTCTCAAGATGCTGCCCAAGAACAACCCCAACGGAAAAATCTGACACGTCACACATAAGCTCGAATGGCTTAGTCCAATCCGGCGTTTAAACAACCGGAACAGAGATCAGTTTGTCCTTTAGCACATCAAAAGCATGCAGACATTTATTGTTGAAATAAAAAACGACATCTTTCTCAAGCAATTCCGAAAGCGGCTTATCTATTTTTGAAAATTCCTTAATGAATTGGTGATAAAATCCCATGTGACCAAGGAAACTCTGCACCCCTTTCACCGTATTTGGTGGAGGTAGTTTGGAAATAACCTCAATCTTTACTGGATCCACCTCCAATCCTTTGTTGGACACCTTGTGTCCTAGCACTATGCCTTCATTTACCATCATGTGGCACTTTTCCCAATTGAGAACTAAATGTCTGTCCTCACATCTCTGTAACACCATATTAAGATTCTACAAACATTCTTCAAACCACGCACCATAGACGGAAAAGTCGTCCATAAAAACTTCCAAGTAACGCTCCACCATATCGCTGAAAAGTGGTTGGTGTGTTGCACAAACCGAATGACATTCGGCGATAAGCAAAGGTTCTGTAAGGACAAGTGAAGGTGGACTTCTCTTGATCCTTAGGATCAATGGAAATCTGATTATAACCGGAATAGCCATCCAAAAAACAAAAATGAGAGCGGCCAGCCAGTCGCTCCAAAATCTGATCAATAAATGGGAGAGGAAAGTGATCTTTTAGTGTGGCGACCGACTCACAAAAACAAGATTAACTAATGCGGAAGTGATTACTAACAACGGATTACTGAAAATCACTAAAAATTAAAACCATTTATCAAGAGATCCATTCATAGGAAAACTCTTTCATTTAGAACCAAAGTAAATCATTACATCCTAGTTCATATATACGTATCATGTATCATTGCTTCTCGAGGCATACAAGCATTCACTACTCTGGCTCAACTGTACACATGTAGTATAAGAACCTCAAGGCTTGAAGCCCAAAATCTCAGATTGAATTATTAAAAGTAGTAACTCCTAGGACTCGAGAGTACATAGACGACTCATAGGACTAACTATACAAAACTAGACAACCAATATCTCCACCTGATGGATCACTACTGTCCTTGTAGCTGCTGCTGCTGCTCTTCACTTTTTGTCTCCGTCTACCTAAAAATGTTGGATCCCACGGGGGTGAGACAATTATAAAAATTGTCCCAGTGGGAGATATAACTCTCTGTCAAAAACATTATTATTGCAGTTTAATAGAAATGAACTGAGCAGTGGAATCATAAGATTAACAACAGATAATTTAATATCTATGCAGATTAGAGCAACATTCTCAGTTAAGCTTATCAGTTGTAACTTGATAAACAACATGTCTAATATTCAATAAAGAATTAAAGAACATTTATAACACTTATCCATCTAGGATATACTAAGTCAGATAACATCAACCACTGATTTTCGAATTTAAATCTTATGTAAATACGATACACGGCTGATTACATTTTTCAAACATACTTAAGCTCTGAGGACATGAGGTATACCGCTCATACTCCAACCGACCATTGCTAAATCAAAATCGGTACCATAAATAGGTCAATGGAAGAGCCGGATTCCCATGACCTCCCACATCCCACTCAATACGGGACCACAAGTAGGACTATGTCAACGGCTCAATATAGCTTTCCAGGATATACTGACAACTTCGCTATAGAGTTACAGCATCAACTGCACTCTCATTGGCAATTGAGAGAATTAATGTTTATCTCCATCGACCCGACATTAAATATCATTGGGAGATTAATGATACATCCATCCCAACCATCGGGAGATTTGTGATACATCCATCCCGATACATGAAGGATTGAGAGGTTTAATGTTTACCTTCCATCAATCTCTTCACCAGGACGTAAGGATATTTTCGCCCATTTACCCCGACATATTCAGAATATGCGAACTCCAGGAAATTCCATAGGAAAACCTATTTCACCATCACTAACTACTGACGATGACGGATCTATGGTCAGATCACTACATGGACATATTTCACTTGTTTAATTAAGTACATTTTCATATTATTTTAGCATCAACCATGTTCTTAAACATAACTTATTATGACAATGCTATAAAGAGATATGTACTATTTTCATCAATTACTTATCAGTCTTTAAAAGACATTGGGAACTCAGTCCCTCATTTCAATACTGGGAATTCTCATCCCTTCACAATCTCATTACCATAATCATATGGTTCTGGGTATTCAAACCCGTAGCTCGTCATTGAGCATTGTTACCACTTTTCCAGGTAACTATCACCTTCAGGTCATCTGACCAAGGTAAACATGATACTTGCTATTACAAGCATCACTCATGGTACTTGAGGCCCATTAAATCTCTTGTTACCTCTTGCCAGGCAGCAAGGTATATTATGGCACACAAGGCCCAATCACAATAGTGAATTAAACATCATAGCCCATACCTGGCTATGATCATAATTTCAAAATACCTACATGGTTAGCACAGATGATAATAGTGATATCAATTGCATATCAGTACCATGTAAAACAAATATGGATTCACTATTCAAGGGTAACACCACTATTCCCTTACTAGGGTTAGGGTTTCCCATTTCATGTCTTTTGAGGATATTCATCCCATTACCCACATCAAGGTTATGGTTTATCACCATATTGCCCAAGATTAGGGTTTCATAAAGCATTACATAGTATCACCCTGGATTTGAGCTCCACATCACATCAAACATCAGGGTTTCTCATAAAATCACCCTAAGTTAGGGTTTCACATAAATTTCACCCCAGAATTGGGTCTACATTCAATAACCCACAATTACAGTTTACTATTCATCCCAATTAGGGTTTCACATTCAATTACCCACAATTGGGGTTTACCATTCATCCCAATTAGGGTTTCATGTTCCACTACAAATAATTAGGGTTTACTATTCAAGTATCTCTAATTAGGGTTTACTAAACATCCCAATTAGGTTTTCTATTCAAGTACCCATAATCAGGGTTTACTATTCTTCCCAATTTAGGATTTTGCATCACATTACCCTAATTAGGTTTACACATATCATCACCCTGGATTAGGGCTACATCCTTACCCTGGATTAGGGTTTCACTTAGAATTGCCCTGAATTAGGGTTAGGGTTCAATAACCTTGTCAATTAGTGTTTATGCTCATGATTAGGGTTTCATGATCTCTTTGCTAAGGATCATACCCTTAATCACCACATGAATCATACTCATGTATGAATTCAATTCTATCATCCTCTCAACTTTATTAGGTTATATCAACCTTTCAATCAAGTACATACATCTATGATTGACATAATGTACTAAGTTATTGTTCTTATAAGCAATTAGGGTTTATCCCTTTAATGGTACTAATCATTTAGGTACTTTTAGGATTTAAACCTTTGTACCTTCATTGATTACCATCACTATCAATCATTGGATCATTGGAACAATCATCACCTTCAATTTCCAAATGATTGAATCACAATTGACCTTTATTCAGTTTTGAGGTTTCATATCACCAACCGGTTTTGAAACCGTTTGATCTCCAAAGGGTTTTGAAACCGTTTGACCCCAAATGGTTTTAAGACCGTTTGGGCCAAATCAGTTTCAAAACCGCAAGGGTTCATTAAGTACATTCATCAATTGGTTGAACATGATTTGCTACATTGAAACCTTCAATCAATTGAGTTATTGAAGTTCAACAATTATTGGCCCTTGGATTTTCAATCCTTCAATCACCACCTTTGACCATCCATGCGGTCTTGAGGTGCTTGACCTCATTCGGCCTTGAGGTGCTTGACCTCATTCGGTTTTGAAACCAAATCACCCATTCAGTTTTGAAACTGAATCACTTCAAATGACCTTGAAAACGATTCCAATCATTCGGTTTTGAAACTGAATCACCCATTCGGTTTTGAAGTGATTTATCCAATCAATCTTGGGTATAATCACCCATTCAGTTTTGTGTAGTTAACCCATTCGGTCTTGAATGGAGTTACCCATTCGGTCTTGAATGGAATTACCCATTTGGTTTTGAACTTAATTGTTCATTCTGTTTTGAAACTGAATCTACTCATTCAGTTTTGAAACCAAATTAGTTCATGCGGTTTTGCAAACCGTTTGCTCCTATTCTTGATTGAGGTGTGTTCTTGTGATGATTTCATCATCATCAACCTTCAATCCCACAAAATCTACTGCCATCTTCATGGTAATTGCATCAACTAATCAAAGGTATTACAAGAAGAACCATTGAATCAATTGAATTAAGAAATTGAGTTCAATAACAATAGTTAAGGGTTCAAGTTATATAACCTGCCTTCAATTGAGCTTCAAAGCTTGGAGCTCCACGTCAAAAATGGTGGAAGAATCTTTTGAAACTCTCCCAAGGCTCGTCCTCAAGTTTTAGAGTGAAAAGATTGGCTAGGGTTGAAGATGGAGTGAAGAAAAGAAGAAATTATGCATTGATTTATGATTTCCACCATGAAATCAAGATGAAAGAAGGTCAAGAAGCTTACCAACAGGTTGGGGGTCATCCTAATGGTCCTTAAAAGCTTCCTGGGTCATTTTGCAAGCAAAGGGTGGAAGTGAATTCAAAATTATCCTTTCATTCTATGGATAAATGAGCTTATATGTGAATTTTATTGAAAATTCAATTAAGAGAGAGAAAGTAGGAATTATCTCCTCAATTCCCTTGCCACTTGCCGCCATCTCTTCCTTAGATACGAGGCTATCATCCTTGCCTCTTATTCCTCTCAATTATCCACAATTTAAAGAAAAGCAAATTAAGCACCTTAATTCATTTAATAGTAATATCCATAAGTGAGTGGATATTTCGTTTTCTTATAATAATGTGAGTGGGTTTTTCACCTTCTTGAGATATTTCGTGGTCCTTGAAAAGAACAAGGACGTCCACACATATCTGAATTCAACCATTTTAATTTTGGTTGAAGGTCCTTCAATTATTTTATTTATTTTTGCATTAATTTGAACTAAGGTTTCCATTATGCTTAAATCTTGATTATTTTAATATCAAGATTCTCTCTCCTTCAAAGAGATACAAATGAGACGCCCCTCTCATTTTCTTTTCTCCACATGATCCCAAGAAACAGTAGGGACCATTTTGAAGTGGTAATTTTGATATTGAACCCTAGGTTTTGGGTAAATTGCACATTACACCAAAACTAGGTTTTAATGCACAAACATTGCTTTATCAGCTCTTTCTTGGTATTCAGGCTATCACAAGCCATACCTCTGCATCATCTTCACTCTCATAATGCTTCAACACATGAGTAACATATTATCATGCACAATTTGCAAATAAACCCCTCAACTTGGGTAATTTGCACTTTAGTCCAAAACAAGCAAAACATTGATTTCAACAATATTAAAAAAGGACTAAAATTGCAATATAAATTCCTCTTGAGCCTTAATTACTTTTCAAAAGATAAGAGCAAGCATACAATCACTTTTATTAAACAAAACACCTAGGGTTAAAACATAACCCAGGTCAGGGATGTTACAAGTTATCCACCCCTTACAAGGATTTCGTCCCTGAAATCATGAACGTAAACATCAAGAGAAAAGAGTAGGATATTTCCTTCTCATCTCTTCCTCTAGATCCCACGTAGCTTCTTCAATGCCACGGTGATGCCAGAGAACTTTTACAAGACAAATGTCTTTCTTTTCAACTTCTTGATTCTTCTGTCAAGAATCAACACATGTCCTTCAACATAAGATATATCATCATTTAGTTCTACCTCCACAAGTTGTAGAAGTAATTCGGTGTCAGGATGACACTTCCTTAGCATGGAAATATGGAACACTGGGTGCAATGTATGTAGCTCATATGGTAACTCTAGCTTATAGGCTACCTTTCCCATCCTCTCAATGATTAGATAAGGTCCCATAAATTTAGGAGATAACTTCCCATTCTTTCCAAATCGAAGGATACCTTTCCAAGGTGAGACCTTGAGGTATACTCTGTCTCCAACTTGGAATTATAAGGGTCTACAACGCTTATCAACATATGATTTCTGCCTATCCTGGGCAGCTTTCAATTGTTGTTGTATGACTTTAATCTTCTCAGTTGTTTGCTGAACCAGCTCAGGACCCAAGAGTTGGTATTCCCTTGTTTCATACCAACATAAGGGAGATCTACAACGCCTACCATATAATGCTTCATATGGTGCCATCTCAATACTATGCTGATAGCTATTATTATAAGAAAACTCTATCAAGCTCAGATGTAGATCCCAACTTCTTACAAATTGAAGGACACATGCTCTAATCAAGTCCTCCAAGGTTTGTATAGTCCTTTCAGATTGTCCATCTGTCTATGGGTGAAAGGTTGTACTAAACATTAACTGCGTACCCAAAGATTTATGGAGTCACTCCCAAAAATGAAAGATGAACTGGGGACCTCTATCAGATACAATAGTAACGGGAACCCCATGCAGCTGCACTATCTCATCTATGTAGATCTGTGCAAGCTTCTCAGCAGCACGTTCATCGTATGATCCAGACATCTTTAGTTCTTATTCTCCTCCTATATGAGCAGAAGACACTATTAGACAGACTGGAAGACACTAGAACAGACTCAACAACCTTAATCCTATGTCTCTGTAGACTCAGCGAACCTAGAGCTCTGATACCACTAAATTGTGGCGAACGACTCACAAAAACAAGATTAACTAGTGCGGAAGCGATTACTAACAGCGGATTACTGAAAATCACTGAAAATTAAAACCATTTATCAAGAGATCCATTCACAAGAAAACTCTTTCATTCAGAACCAAAGTAAATCATTACATCCTGGTTCATATATACATATCATGTATCATTGCTTCTCGAGGCATACAAGCATTCACTACTCTGTCTCAACTGTACACATGCAGTATAAGAACCTCGAGGCTTGAAGCACAAAATCTCAGATCGAGTTATTAAAAGCACTAACTCCTAGGACCCGAGAGTACATAAACGACTCATAGGACTAACTATACAAAACCAGACAGCCAATATCTCCACCTGATGGATCACTACTGTCCTTGTAGCTGCTGCTTCTCTTCCACTGCAGTAGGGTTTCTGCCTTTTTGTCTGTGTCTACCTAAAAATGTTGGATCCCACGGGGGTGAGATAATTATAAAAATTGTCCCAGTGAGAGATATAACTCTCCACCAAAAACATTATTATTGCAATTTAATAGAAATAAACTGAGCAGTGGAATCATAAGCTTAACAACATATAATTTAATATCTATGCAGATTAGAGCAATATTCTCACTTAAGCTTAACATTGTAACTTGATAAACAACATGTCTAATATTCAATAAAGAATTGAAGAACATTTATAACACTTATCCATCTAGGATATACTAAGTCAGATAACATCAACCAGTGATTTTCATATTTCAATCTTATGCAAATACGCTACACGACTGATTACATTTTTCAAACATACTTAAGTTCTGAGGAGATGAGGTATACCACTCATACTCCAACCGACCATTGCTAAATCGAAATCGGTACCATAAATAGGTCAATGGAAGAGTCAGATTCCCATGACCTCCCACATCCCGGTCAGTACGGGACCATAAGCAGGACTATGTCAACTGCTCAATATAGATTTCCGAGATATACTGGCAACTTCACTATAGAGTTACAACGTCAACTGCACTCTCATCGACAATCGAGAGAATTAATGTTTATCTCCATCGACCCGACATTAAATATCATTGGGAGATTAATGATACATCCATCCCAACCATCGGGAGATTTGTAATACATCCATCCCGACACATGAAGGATTGAGAGGTTTAATGTTTACCTTCCATCAATCTCTTCACCAGGACGTAAGGAAATTTTCGCCCATTTACCCCCGCATATTTGGAATATGCAAAATCTAGGAAATTCCATAGGAAAACATATTTCACCATCACCAACTACTGACGATGATGGATCTATGGTCAGAGCACTACATGAACATATTTCACTTGATTAATTAAGTACATTTTCATATTCTTTTAGCATCAGCCAAGTTCTTAAACATAACTTATTATGACAATGCTATAAAGAGACATGTACTATTTTCATCAATTACTTATCAGTCTTTAAAAGACATTGGGAACAGAGTACCTCATTTCAATACTGGGAATTATCATCCCTTCACAATCTCATTACCATAATCATATGGTTCTGGGTATTCAAACCTGGAGCTCATCATTGAGCATTGTCACCACTTTTCTAGGTAATTATCACCTTCAGGTCATCTGACCAAGGTAAACATGATACTTGCTATTACAAGCATCACTCATGGTACTTGAGGCCCATTAACTCTCTTGTTACCTCTTACCAGGCAGCAATGTATATTATGGCACACAAGGCCCAATCACAATAGTGAATTAAACATCCTAGCTCATACCTGGCTATGATCATCATTTCAAAATACCTGCATGGTTAGCACAGATGATAATAGTGATATCAATTGCATATCAGTACCATGTAAAACAAATATGGATTCACTATTCAAGGGTAACACCACTATTCCCTTACTAGGGTTAGGGTTTCCCATTTCATGTCTTTTGAGGATATTCATCCCATTACCCACATCAAGGTTATGGTATATCACCATATTGCCCAAGATTAGGGTTTCATAAAGCATTACATAGTATCACCCTGGATTTGAGCTCCACATCACATCAAACATCAGGGTTTCTCATAAAATCAACCTAAGTTACGGTTTCACATAAATTTCACCCCAGAATAGGGTCTACATTCAATAACCCATAATTAGGGTTTACTATTCATCCCAATTAAGGTTTCACATTCAATTACCCACAATTAGGGTTTACAATTCATCCCAATTTGGGTTTCATGTTCCATTACCCATAATTAGGGTTTACTATTCAATTATCTCTAATTAGTGTTTACTAAACATCCCAATTAGGTTTTCTATTCAAGTACACATAATCAAGGTTTACTATTCTTCCTAATTTAGTATTTTGCATCACATTACCCTAAATTAGGTTTACACATATCATCACCCTAGATTAGGGTTACATCCTTACCCTAGATTAGGGTTTCACTTAGAATTGCCCTGAATTAGGGTTAGGGTTCAATAACCTTGTCAATTAGTGTTTGTGATCATGATTAGGGTTTCATGATCTCTTTGCTAAGGATCATACCCTTAATCACCACATGAATCATACTCATGTATGAATTCCATTCTATCATCCTCTCAACTTGATTAGGTTATATCAACCCTTCAATCAAGTACATACAACTATGATTGACATTGTGTACTAAGTTATTGTTCTTATAAGCAATTAGGGTTTATACCTTTAATGATACTAATCATTTAGGTACTTTTAGGATTTAAACCTTTGTACCTTCATTTTTTTACCATCACTATAAATCATTGGATCATTGGAACAATCATCACCTTCAATTTTCAAATGATTGAATCACAATTGACCTTTATTCGGTTTTGAGGTTTCATCACCAAATGGTTTTGAAACCGTTTGATCTCCAAATGGTTTTGAAACCGTTTGACACCAAACAGTTTCAAGACCATTTGGACTCAAATGGTCTCAAGACCATTTGGGCCAAATCAGTCTCAAAACCGCAAGGGTTCATTAAGTACATTCATCAATTGTTTGAACATGATTTGCTACATTGAAACCTTCAATCAATTGAGTTATTGAAGTTCAACAATTATTGGCCCTTGGATTTTCAATCCTTCAATCACCACCTTTGACCATCCATGAAGTCATGAGGTGCTTGACCTCATTCGGTCTTGAGGTGCTTGACCTCATTTGGTTTTGAAACCGAATCACCCATTCGGTTTTGAAGTGATGCATCCAATCAATCTTGGGTATAATCACCCATTTGGTTTTGTGTATTTAACCCATTCGGTCTTGAATGGAGTTACCCATTCGGTTTTGAATGGAATTACTCATTCAGTTTTGAACTTAATTGGCCATTCAGTTTTGAAACTGAATTAGTTCATGCGGTTCTGCAAACCATTTGCTCCTATTCTTGATTGAGGTGTGTGCTTGTGATGATGTCATCATCATCAACCTTCAATCCCACAAAATCTACTGCCATCTTCATGGTAATTGCATCAACTAATCAAAGGTATTACAAGAAGAACCATTGAATCAATTGAATTGAGAAATTGAGTTCGATAACAATAGTTAAGGGTTCAAGTTATATAACCCGCCTTCAATTGAGCTTCAAAGCTTGGAGCTCCACGTCAACAATGGTGGAAGAAGATTTTGCAACTCTCCCAAGGCTCATCCGCAAGCTTTGGAGTGAAAAGATTGGCTAGGGTTGAAGATGGAGTGAAGAAAAGAAGAAATTATGCATTAATTTATGATTTCCACCTTGAAATCAAGATGAAAGAAGGTCAAGAAGCTTACCAACAGGTTGGGGGTCGTCATACTGGTCCTTCAAAGCTTCCTTGGTCGTTTTGCAAGCAAAGTGTGGAAGTGAATTCAAAATTATCCTTTCATTCTATGGATAAATGAGCTTATATGTGAATTTTATTGAAAAGTCAATTAAGAGAGAGAAAGTAGGAATTATCTCCTCAATTCCCTTGCCACTTGCCCCCTTCTCTTCCTTAGATACGAGGCTATCCTCCTTGCCTCTTATTCCTCCCAATTATCCACAATTTAAATAAAAGCAAATTAAGCACCTTAATCCATTTAATAGTAATACCCATAAGTGAGTGGATATTTCTTTTTCTTATAATAATGTGAGTGGATTTTTCACATTCTTGAGATATTTCTTGGTCCTTACAAAGCACAAGGATTTCCACACATATCTGAATTCAACCATTTTAATTTTGGTTGAAGGTCCTTCAATTATTTTATTTATTTTTGCATTAATTTGAACTAAGGTTTCCATTATGCTTAAATCTTGATTATTTTAATATCAAGATTCTCTCTCCTTCAAAGAGATACAAATGTGACACCCCTCTCATTTTATTTGCTCCACATGATACCAAGAAATAGTAGGGACCATTTTGAAGTGGTAATTTGCATATTGAACCCTAGGTTTTTGGTAAATTGCACATTACATCAAAACTAGGTTTTAATTCACAAACATTGCTTTATCAGCTCTTTCTTGGTATTCAGGCTATCACAAGCCATACCTCTACATCATCTTCACTCTCATGATGCTTCAACACATGAGGAACATATTATCATGCAAAATTTGCAAATAAACCCCTCAACTTGGGTAATTTGCACTTTAATCCAAAACAAGCAAAACATTGATTTCAACAATATTAAAAAAGGACTAAAATTGCAATATAAGTTCCTCTTGAGCCTTAATTACTTTTCAAAAGATAAGAGCAAGCATATAATCACTTTTATTAAACAAAACACCTAGGGTTAAAACATAACCCAGGTCAGGGATGTTACATTTAGGGTAGCGAAATTCAAGCGGCGGTAATCGATGCAAACACGCCACCCGATTACCAATCGTGTGGTGACCAGTTCATTCAACAAATTTTTAGTAACAGTGATTCCCCCCTTTTTAAGGACTACCTGTGTGGGGCTTACCCATGTCAAGCCTAAAATGGCATAGATGATGCTCACTGAAAGAAGCTTGATCACTTCCTTCTTGATGACCTCCATCATGCTAGGATTTAGTCGACACTGTGGCTGAATCACTGGCTTGGCTCCTTCCACAAGCCAAATTTTGTGCTGGAAAATAGTAGGGGAGATCCCCTTGATGTCAGAAACGGCACCCAAATGCACCACGGTGGTTCTTCAACACAATAATCAACTGTGATTCCTCATCGGCACTCAGATATGCTGATATTATCACCGGAAGCTTCTCATTATCCACCAAGAAAACATACTTTAGGTGGGGGGTGGCAACGGTTTAAGTTCCAACTCAGGTGGGATGACCAAGGAAGATTGAAGTGGTGGTGGCAGCGGTCCCAGATCTTCATAGTGCTTGGCGTAGTAGCAAGGAAGCACTTGAAGCATCTTTGTACATTCTTGTAATGAGGCACCTCTCATCCAATATTCAGTTAATTTGAACAGACAGGTCTGAAGGGGTAGTTTTGAGTATGAATCAAACATAGAGACCGTTATAGCCTCATCCTCTATCGATGATGAAAATTCCTCTTCTTCATAACCAGGATAACCCACTACTTTCACAAGAGAAATTACCTTTGTCTGCTCCATGATGTCCACAAAAATTGTGCCTTTATCTATTTTCATCATGACGTGGGCCATATCAAGAAATGGCTTTCCTAGACAAAGAGAGATGTTGTGCTCAAAGTGCTTTATTTTATGACATTGTTCATTTACTTGTGATTGCTTTGGATTGGACGACATGAGTATTTCAAATCTGTCATCAGCAATACCCATTGTTAACTGGCCTCTTCCCATCTCCAGTATCATGTCGGAAGTGGCTTGAAAGGGTCTTCGCAACAGTTTCTCATTCCCTCATTCATCTTGCATCTCCATAACAACAAAATCAGCCGGGAACACAAACCTATCAACCTTCACTAGGACATCCTCACAAATACCATACAACCTCACCACAGAATTGTCTGCCAATTGAATTATCATATTGCTCTATCGAGATTCTTTTAGCCCAAGATTTTTGAATGTGGAGAGGGGCATCAAGTTAATACTTTCCCCGGAATCACATAATGTCTCACCAAATTTGACTTTACCAATATAGCAGGAGATGTTGAAACAACTCGGATCTTGTCACTTTGGTAGCAATTTTCCCAGAATGAAAGCACTGACCTTCTCCTTAAGCACTACCACCTCAGTATCAGGTATCTTCCTCTTTTTGGTAATTATATCTTTCAAAAATTTACCATACAAAGGTATCTGCTCAATCGCCTCCAACAAAGGAATATTAACAGAAATTTTTCTAAAACTATCCAGAAATTTCTTGAACTGTGCATCCACTTTCTTGGCTTTGAGACTGTTGGGGTAAGGGACGAGGACGATCTGTGCCCTCTGATGTGGTGGCACATATGGCATCATATTATCTTTATCCTTCTCTAAAATAGGCTCATCTGTGGCCTTGTCTCCTTCAACTTCAACTGTCTCTACCACTTCAATACCCTCTGCTATCTCACCTTGATTTTTTGGTTGTTGGGTGCTTGGTTCATCGACCCTAGGGTTTAAAGGTTTCTTTCCACTTCTTAGTAGAATGGCTTTGGCTTGGTGGTTTCCTCCTGGAACATTTGTGTTTCCTGGAAAACCTTGCACTGTGGGCTTTTTCAGACTTGTTATTTCAACTGCCATCTATGTTATGGATGTCTCAAGAGTCCTCATCTGGGCTCCATGACTTTGTAGAGTTTGCCCAAATTGGTTCATAAATTCTCCTTGTTTCTTGATTTGTTGGCCAAACGTGCTCATTAGCTCTTGATTCTATTTTATCACCTGATTGAGCAACTCATTGCTCTTTTCCTCTGTTGTGGGCTGTGGCTTAGCATCAAGATCTTACAGGAAGTTATTTGGATCCTTCCATGAAAACTTTTTGTCCTTCCTCCAAGAATAGTCATTATTTCTGTACCCCTACTGCTGGCGCATGAACTTCACTTGCGCCTCATCATCACATCTGTCATCTTCTTTTGCTAGCAATTTCTTGGCTAATAGGTCCATTTTCTCGTTAAGATCCTTAATGGCTTTTGAATCTCCAGCAACTCGAACCTATTCTGGTGCATCTCTATCACCCCATGATTGTTTCTTAGCCATTGTTCTTCAGAATCTCCCAACACCTTGTGTCTATATTGTTCAAGAAGAAACCAGAGCCTGCTGAATCAAGGTTGCTTCTGTCATGCTCATTGAGAGCAAAGTAGAAATTTTTTACTTGCTTTTCCTTATCCAGCCCATGATGTGGGAACCTCCTCAGCATTATCTAGAAGCGTTCCCACGTCTCTGAATAGGTTTCTCCCGCCCTTTGGCTGAAATTGTGAATTTTCCTCACTAAGTCATTGGTCTTCTCAGGTGGGAAAAATCGCTCGAAGAACACCTCTATCATTTAATCCCAACTCTCCATGATATCATCATCAAGGTTATGCAACCATTCTCATGCATTTCCTGCCAGAGGGTTGGGAGCTTCAAGTAAAGTGCCTCCTATGGAAACCAGTCAATTTTTATCATATCACAGTTCTCTACAAAAGTGCTTATGTGGGCCACTGGGTCTTCATTCTTTAGCCCATGAAACGCTTGAGATTTGACCAAATTAATCAGTGCCGGATCAATTTTATATGTAGGAATGTTTATTGCCTACCTTTTAAAAGGCCCCTTTGACACAAAAGAGGAAGAAGCCTTGATCTTCTCCGATATTGTTTTTTTCTTCAGCCATTGCTTTTGGTTTCGAATCTGAATCCACATCCTCAAGCTGATTTTGGATATTGGTTTCCTCATCATCTGATCCTGAAGACGGGACCTGTGATGATGACCGTGCATAGTCTGTGCTACGCATGCTCACCATGTACTAGTACCTACAAAAAGATGGATTTAATTAAGCACAGTGCTAGACGAAAACAGAATGTGAAAGATAGATGATTAATTTCAAAAATTAAAATTGCAAAAGAAAAGAAAAAAAAATAGCCTAGAGTGGCCGCTTGTAGCACTCGTAGTGTCGAAAATTACCGTATCCCCGGCAATGATGCCAAAAACTTGACACGATTTCACCGTGCATATAATGCAAGCACACACGTCAATGTAATATAGGCCTTGTGAGGCCCGAGTTAAACTTAGGGAAACAAAATTCTCGGTAGACTACTACTAACTACTCATGATCAGCTAAGCTGGTTTTAAAAGTTTGAGAATTGTTTTGAAAAAGAAAAATAAAAGAAAATAAAATAAAATGATCGATTAAATGGTTGGTTTAATCAATTTTAATGGAATCTTTAGGATTGCGGTTTCACCGCGGGTTCTCATTGCACTAAGTTTTACATAATTACCATAAAATGTCTCCTAATTCGGGCAGTCGCTTGGAATTAGAATTGCTCGCTTCTGCGATACAATTCACTACCTTAACCTAAGTTGGTTTCACGTCAGTAGTAACTTGTGCCTTAGATAAGGTGCATGAAATTTAGGTCTAAAGGTTCCCACCATTAATCATACATCACCTTTTCCAAGGAATTTATTGATTAACATGATTATCGTTTCTTTTCAACCATTAATTCTTCATCAAAAGCAATTAAAGGTATTGGATTATCACTACGATGATCAAGCACAATTATATAATAGAGAAAATGATAGCATACCACGAATTTTAGAGACAAATTATGATAAACTATGATAAAATTGTCATACAACGATCACCCGAGCTACTCCCGATCCTAAAGACAAAGGGGATTAGCCCCGCATGTTCATCTCAATAGAAAACATGGTGAACGAAAGAGGAAACATGGAGAAAACATGAATATATGTGAAGTAACTCCTGAACAGAGAAGATACATGCATTCCTCGGTGTGGGATGAGCATTCTACAACCTTCCGGTTATGGAAAACTCCTTCTACGACCTCCGGAACAATCAATGCATAGCTTTGGCTCCGTTCTTCCTCCTCTCTTCTCCTCGAGACTTGTGCAACGGCTAATGACTTGATAGATGGCTTAGAGCCATTGTTTCTACGTATAAGCACCACTTTAT
Organism: Alisma plantago-aquatica; assembly: GCA_963693085.1. Classification (NCBI taxonomy): domain Eukaryota; kingdom Viridiplantae; phylum Streptophyta; class Magnoliopsida; order Alismatales; family Alismataceae; genus Alisma; species Alisma plantago-aquatica. Next base: position 1,732,662,702 of record OY856409.1, on the reverse strand, counting down.
GCTGCCAAAACATCACCACCATACAATTAGGCTCGAGCTGTAGATTAACCTGATCTGATGGCATCGATAGCATTGACGCGGGTCGATGGTATCGACCCACCCAGATACCGGTGGTCCTCTACTTTTCTGGGTTTGCTCTGACATGATCTCGATACCATCGACTTATGTGTCAATGGTATCGAGATCTTAGGTGTCACTTTTCTATGGAATCCGATGCTTAAGCTGATTCTGCTGAGACGGAGTCGATAGTATCGACTATTTGGTCGATTGTATCGACCTATAGAAATCTGACTCGTTGAAGCTATCTCGCTACCATCGACTTCTGAGCCGATGGTATCGACTGATTCTCCTCTTTTGTGGCTACCTCTCTATGGCCCTGTCGATACTATCGACAGCCGTCGATGGTATCGACAACTGTGTATATCTGTTTTGCCTAAAAATCAAAGATAAACTCGAATCAACTTTGATAAGTTTGATAAATATGATCATTCATACCAAATGAGATAACACAAGGTAAATTTGATGCATAAAGAGATTATAGGTTGAAGGAACTGAATCATGCAATATTAACCATGAAAATGACCAATAGTCACGTAAACACATATGAAACTAGCCTATAAAAGTGACTCAAAATCCTCGCATCACACACATGAACAGATAACAAGATAAAGGCACCAACATAGTCTCAACATTAAACAAGTATAAATTATACAAAATGCATTATATTCATGAATTCAGTTACATATTTCCAGAGTCAAGGTACAAGTCATTCATGTACACTAAATCTGGATCTTACAACTAGTACACCTAGCATATCTCACCGAGCCCATCAACCTTCTAGCCATCTATGAACATACGAGAAATGGGTCAACACACGAGGTGCTGAGTACGGGAAAAAAGATACACACACACACACAAACACACACACACACACACACACACACACACACACACACACACACACACACACACACACACATATATATATATATATATATATATATATATATATATATATATATATATATATATATATATATATATATATATATATATATATATATATATATATATATATATATATATATATATATATAAGATTTGTATAATTTGAAAAGATTTCAAGATGAAATGAACAAGAATAAACATGTTAACTAGTTAAAAAAATGCAAAACCATATTTTATGTCATTTCACTCCATTATATTGACAATATCAAACATGTTTAAGGCCTTTGAACATCTTCCCGTCGGAAGGGCCTGTAAGGGTTACAAAATTAGCTAACCCTTTTATACAAGAGGGACCTCAAGGCCATAGACAAGAGCTAACCCTTTATCAACAATATTATAATGGATTTTTGTATATATATGTGTTCAAGTTATAAAACTGATGAGGCAAACATCGAGTAAGACATAGAAATACTACTGTAACATCCCTGACCTGGGTTATGTACTAACCCTAGGTGTTTTGCCTAATAAAGTTGATTAGAGGCTTGCTTGTAATTCTTGAAAAGTAATTAATGCTTTTGAGGAACTTATATTTCATTTTGAGTCCTTTTTGAATAATGTTGACACATTATTGTGTTAATAATGGACTAAAGTGCAAATTACCCAAGTAGAGGGGTTAACTTGCAAATTGCACATGTTAAGATGTTCCTCAAATGATGAGACATCATAAGAGTGAATATGATGAAGTGGTACAGTTTTCACAAGCTTGGGTACCAAGATATAGCTTTTAGAGCAATCCTTGTGCTTTAAAACCTAGTTTTGGTGTAAAGTGCAATTTACCCAAAAACTAGGGTTAAACATGTAAAATATAACCTCTATAAGATCTCTCATGTTTCTTGGCATCAAGAAGAGAAAATAAAATGAGAGGGGCGCCTCATTTGAATGATCATGAAGGAGAGAGAATCTTGATGTTAAGATAATCAAGATTTAAGCACAAAAGGCTCTTTAATAAAACTTAATGCAAAAAGAAATATATTAATTATGAAGCCCTTCAATAAAAAGTTGGAGAATGTGTTTGTAATAATATGTATGAGCTTGTGTCATACTTGGGCACCAAAAAGATCATGGTAGGAGTGGAAACTACTCACACTAATAATATATTAAGCAATATCCAATAAGGGTGGATATTACTATACCTCTCTTAAAAGGTGATTAGTTCTTTTCCTTTAAACCTTGGATAAAGGAGGAGTTTTGCATAATTTTAGAAGGTGGAAATGTGGCCAAGGATGGAGGAAGCCTTGGTGGATATTTTTGGGAGATAAAAGGAAATATCTATCTTTTTCCATTTTCCTTGAAAAACCCATAAATATATATAAGGTATCTTTTCCAATAAAACAAAGGATTGTTTCCTTAGTTCCTATTCTCATCACTTAGCTTTGGCCGACCAAGGGAGAGCTCTGGACCATAGGAAGGACGACCCAACTAAGCTTGGTAAGTTTTGATCACCATCTACCTCGAATTCATGGTGGAAAACACAATATAAGGTTAGATTCATGGTGTTCTTCACACAATTTTCCTTTCTAGCCATCTTCTTCATCCAAAACTTGAAGAACAGACCTTGGACAACTGCTGGAGCTCAATCCACCATTAAAGCTACGGAGCTTGGAGCTCTGGATCAGTCCTAGAGGCGGGTTTTATAACTCTAACCCTTAAGCATTGTTAATGCATCCTTCTCTCCTAAAATCGTTGGTTATTCTTCTTCTTTTACTACTCTTGTGATCTTGCTATCATTTCCATGAAGAACGGCCCCTGTTCTTGGTTGAACAGAGGTAGAAGATGATGACCAAATGGTCTTCATCACCAAATGGTTTCAAGGGCAGTCCAAGACCGTTTGAGGTCTAAATTGGTCAAGATCGTTTGATGCCTTAGTGGTCAAGATGGTTTAGTGGTCGATTAACCTAAAACCTCATGGATACTTAATGTGATTAAAGGACCAATTAATTAGTTGATTAGGATATGATGTAATCAATGGTGATTATAATAAAGGTACCCTCGATGGGATAAGAGTGGTTAGTACTCTTTGAATGAGTGAGCTTTAATGATCACAATAGAAATGACTTAACCCATGATGTCAATGTTGAATTGACTTAGCCTAATCAAGGGTGATACAAACATTAACTTATAGAAAGATGAGAGAGAAGACTTCTTATATGAATGTTAATCAAGTAATGGATTCCCAATATAAATGAATACCTAATTAGGGTATGATCCATGTTAGTGAGATCATGAAACCCTAATTATGATGGTTAATGAATCATAACCCAATTGAGGGCATTAATGGAAGTAAACCTAACACATGATGATGGTATGATCTTAATTCATTATAATGTGAATAGTAAACCATAATCTAGGGTAATGTGATGTAATGTGAATAGTAAACCCTAATCTAGGGAAATGTGATGATATGAACAGTAAACCCTAATTTTGGGTTATGCTTTTAAGCATGAAGTACTATGTTTAGATAATGAAATAAGGAATCATTATTCCTAATTGAGCTAAAGGGGTTGCTTAACCCTAATTGAACAGAATAGAGAAACCCTAACCTTAGAAAGCAACCGTGTTGATGTAAAATGGCCGTGGTATTCTTCTGTAGCACGACTGTGCAAGGTAGCACGACCGTGGTAGCTTCCCCTTGCACGACCGTTCTTGGTTGCACGACCGTGGTGCTCTATGATTGAATTAAAGATAATTTGTATTGTGCTGATATAGATATAATGTGGATGTTATCATTTGTTTTAATTATGCATGTCTTTATAAAGTAGTGAACATAGCCAGGTAAGGGTTATGATGTCATACTCATTAAAAGCACTTTACAAGTTCTGAAAGCAATGATATACTATGTTGCCTAGTGAGAGGTAACAAATAAGACTGATAAGCTGTATGAGCCATGAGCAATATCTACATTGCTACTATCATGTTTATACTGTTAAATAACTTGATGGCAATATGTTACTTGGTAACAAGTGTTTTGATGATCTAAGGGATTGAACACCCATGTTCTTGAATTATAATGATGAGATGGTTAGGGATTGATATCCCAATGTTAACAAGATGTGAAATGAACTTGATACATTTAGTACTCTTTCTTTATAGCAATTGTTTTAATGGTTTATGTTTGAAAACATGCCTGTTGCTAAAAAGATGTCATAATGTACTTAAATAATCAAGTATAATGATATCATGTAGAGCCCTGACCATAGATCCATCATTGTTAGAAGGTAAATGATGGTGAAATAGGTTTTCCTAAGGGAACTTCTGGAGAGCATGCTTTTGAGTATATGGGGGTTATGGACGCGAATATCCTTACGTCCTAATGGGGGAATTGATGTGAGATGAACATTTAATCTCTTAATCCTTTATTATATGTTTATGCCGGGATGATGTATCACTAATATCCCAAAGATGTTGTTAATGCCGAATCGATGTGAGATAAACAAGAAATCCCTCGATTGCGAAGAGAGTACATCATGCCACTATAACTCTAATAGCAAAGTTGCCAGAATACCCTAGAAAGCTATTATAGCATAGACACAAGATGTCCTGCATGTTGTACCTCACACTGACTGAGGAAGATGAGGTCATAGGAATCCGGTTCTTCTGATGACCTATGTATGGTACCGATAGAGATTTCGTAATGGTCGGTTGGAGTATGAGAGGTGTAACTCATCTCCCCAGGGCATAAATATGTTTGTAAAATGTAATCAATCGTATAGCATAATTGCTTAGGTTGAACTACGAGAAATAATGATTGATGATACATTGTTTATTATGTCCTAGTTGGATAGATAAAATACATGTTCTTCATATTCCTTTTTGATTAAATGTCTTGTCATTCAATCAAGTTATAATTGAAATGATTGCATAGAAAATACTGTTCTACTTAGCTTATTCAGTGAATTGCCTGCTGTTGAATAATTATAGTTTTACTGCTCATTGTTATTTTAATACTTGCAATAGAAATGCTTCTGGCAGAGAGTTATAACTATCGCTGGGACAATTATTCAATTGTCTCACCCCCGTGGGATTCAACTTTTTAGGCAGACGCCGAGGACGAAGGAACCCTTCTGTGGGTGAGCAGCAGCAACAACAACAACATCAGGGACAATAGTGATCCTCAGGTGGAGACACTATCTGTTAGGTCTTGTATATATATAGAAAGTCTTATGTGTCGTCTCTGTACTCTCAGGTCCTAGGAGTTAGTAGATGGTTTAATGTAGATCTGAGATTTTGGCTTAATGCCTCGACATTTTTGTATCTTGTCTTGTACAGTTTAACATGGCATTTGATGTTGTGATTCTCGAGATGTGATGATACAAAGATGTGTTGATGTATCAGCTTGTAAATAACTTACCTTGTTTCTTAATGAAAGAGTCCTACAGTTTGTGGAACTTTATGAAAAAGTTTTAATTTTTAGTGATTTTCAATAATTCTGCTGCTAATTAATCGCTTCCGCACTGTTAATAACGTTTTATCCGAGACGTGTCCCACAACTAGTGGTATCAGAGCTCTTGGTTCGCTGAGTCTACAAAGACATAGGACTTAGGTTGTTGAGTCTGTTCTAGTGTCTTCCAGTATATCTGATAGTGTCTTCTGATCATATAGGAGGAGAATATAAAACTAAAGATGTCTGGGTCACACGAGGAAATGTTGCAGAGAGTAGTGTTGCTGCACCTAGAGAAGGTGTAAGAAACCAAGGAAGAGAAGAACCTGTTCCTGAAACACCCCAGTTCAATCCAACTGACATGGGGAACCCAGCCGTCCAAGCCATGTTTGGGCAGTTTATGACTGCCATGACACATATGACTGATAGGATGCCTATACCTGTACCTAGGGCACCTACCCATCCAGAAGGGCAAGGATCCGACAAGATGTTTGAATGACTTCGCCGAATTGGAGCCACGGAGTATGCTGGAACAGCTGACCCAACCGATGCTGACTTGTGGCTAACTGAACTAGAGAAGGCCTTTAGAATCCTGAACTTTCTAGAAACTGAGAAGGTTAGACATGCTGTGTATCTTCTCAAGGGGAGTGCTGGTCATTGGTGGACAATGGAGGATGGGAAAAGTCCAGGTGTGGAGATCGAATGGGAAGTTTTCGGATGCGAATTTATCAACAGACACTTCCCTAAGATGTTTCTAGACGAGAAAATCTCTCAGTTTGAGAGGTTAAGACAAGGAATAATGAACATTAGCGAGTATCGGGCTAAGTTCATGGAGCTTTTGCGGTTCTGTCCACACATGGCAACCACATATGAAGAAAGGATTAGGCATTTTGAGAAAGGATTAAACGCTGAGTTGACCACCCCTGTGTCTGATCTATAGAATAGGGAAATGTTTGCTACCTTCATGGAGTTTGTTAGAAGGGTAGAGAGGTCCGTATCAGAGAAGAGACATACCAAGAATAAGAATATGTACCCCCAGTTCCAAGGATCTTCATCTATAGGTTACAAGAAACTGAGGTTTTCTGTACCTACACCACCACCTAGATTCAGTACCCAGATGCAGTGGATGTCAAATAGGGGTAGAGGATGAAGCTTACCTTTAGAAGGAGCTCATAGCTCAGCATCTATGTCGGTTACAGGACCACCCAGACCACAACAACTGAACAAAAGCTATTATATATGTGGAAAGATGGGACATCTAATGAAGAATTGTAGAGCCAGAGAAGTGAGTGTAACTCAACCTCAAAAGCAGAGTCAGCAAGGATCTCAAAGGCGACCGTTTCCAGGTAGTTCTAGAGGACGTGGACAAGCGTCCCAAGCTGGATCATTGGCACCAAGTCATCGAGTACCGAATCAACCACAAGCGACAACAAGATTCTACGCGATGAATCCACCTGATGCAGTGATCAACCCTCGGGTTGTGGTAGGTCAGATGGAGTTGTTTTATTACGATATGTCTACATTTTGCGTTGTATCTATTTTAATCGATCCGGGTGCTACACATTCCTTTATCACTCGAAGAGTGATTCTTGACTGCAACCTGACTACAAGTCATAGAACAAATAGTTTGTTGCTAGAAACTCCTTTAATGGGATCTGCTATTTTGCGGGAGGTATGTTCTCCCTGCATCCTCTTCTTTTCTAATCATCGCATTCAAGTGGATCTTATACCACTTGAGATGCACAGATTCGACATAATCCTTGGGATGGATACCTTAGAAAGGTATAAGGTTGTCTTGGATTGTGAATCCAAGTAAGCTGTGTTCGCTGATGATAGTGACACATGGATCTTTCAAGGAGATAGAAAGATTCTACCAACCTGTCTTGTGACAGCTATGGTTGCTGAGAAGCTGATGAGGCAAGGATGTTATGCATTCTTGGCCCATGTGGTAGATACTACCATGGATAGTCTTAACCCTGCTGAAGTTCCTATAGTCAGGGAATTTGAAGATGTATTTCCTAAAGAACTTCCAGGTGTACCACCACCTTGAGAGATTGATTTTGAGATTAATCTAATCCCAAACACGCAACCTATAGCACAAACACCATATAGGATGGCGCCTGCTGAGATGGCATAACTCAAGAAACAACTGCAAGAGTTGCTTGAGAAGGGTTTCATCTGACCGAGTACTTCGCCTTGGGGTGCTCCGATCCTTTTTGTTAAAAAGAAAGGTGGGTCAATGCGGTTGTGCATTGATTACAAATAGTTAAATAAAGTAACAATAAAGAATAAGTATCCTTTACCGAGGATCGATGATCTCTTTGACCAGTTGCGTGGTGCAACTATCTTCTCAAAGATAGATTTGAGGTCGGGATATCACCAGCTGCTTATTAAGGATGGTGACATACCAAAGTCTGCCTTTAGAACAAGGTATGGTCACTATGAGTTCACAGTTATGTCGTTTGGACTAAATAATGAACCAACTACATTTATGGAACTCATGAATAGAATCTTCCGACTTTTTCTGAATCAATGTGTTGTTGTCTTTATAAATGACATCCTGACCTATAGTAGAGGTGCTCAGCAACACGAACATCTTCGTCAGACTCTAACTTTGCTAAGAGAACGTAAGCTATATGCTAAGTTTAGCAAGTGTGAGTTCTGGTTACCAGGAGTTTCTTTTCTTGGACACGTAAAATCTGCTTCGGGTATTTGTGTTGACCCTAAAAAGGTAGAATTTGTCCTGCAATGGGAGCAACTGAAAACACCGATGGAGATTTTAAATTTCTTAGGATTGGCAGGCTATTACAGGAGGTTCATTAAGAACTTCATTTCTATAGCTTTACCCTTGACTAAGTTAACCAAGAAGGATGTTCTTTTTACCTGGAGTGACATGTGTCAGCAATTGTTTCAATTGTTGAAAGAAAGGTTGACAAGTGCACCAGTGCTTGTGTTACCTGAGCAAGGGAAATGATATATAGTTTTCTATGATGCCTCTAAGAATGGACTAGGATGTGTGTTGATGCAAGATAAATAAGTGATTTCTTTTGCTTCTCGACAGCTTAAGAAACACGAGGAGAATTATCTGACACACAATCTAGAACTAGCTGCTATAGTTCATGCCTTAAAGATCTGGAGACATTATCTTTATGGAGAGACATTCCAAATTTTCACAGACCATAAGAACCTTAAGTATATCTTTTCTCAGCCTGAGCTTAATATGAGGCAACGCAGGCAACGCCGCTGGATGGAATTAATCAAAGACTATGATTGTACAATTGATTACCATCCAGGGAAGGCCAATGTTGTTGTTGATGCTTTGAGTAGGAAATCAGCAACACCAGCCTTAGACAGAGCACAACTGAATTCTTTGGTATACTCTAGGAGGGATATGCTTATCTCTTTAAGACAAGACAATCTATACTACTTTAAAAAGAGTGAGTTTATTTTTAAAATTATGACTCTGCCATTTAAAGCCTGGCCAGCCAATAGGAATGCAAGAATTTGAAATGATGTGTTCTCCTTCTTTCACCCTGTTCTCACGTTTTTTCTCTCTTTTTTTATATTTTTGTACTTTCTCTCTCCCCCCTAAACTACCTCCCACTAACCACGTTCTGGCGCTCATCCTCCGTAACAACTTCCAACAACATCACGACCCCTCTCCACTCACAAAATTAAGAAACAAATTCAAACTGACTTTGCTATCTCTCTGCTAAACAATATCCCACTAATCACATCCTCTCTCCCTCCATTTGAACAAGTCTTTCAATAACTACTGATCTCATTGACGCTCTTTTTCTTTTATCAACGACCACAGGTGAGCATAGTTCTGGTTTTCATTCCTACACTCCATCGTATTCTTCTATGTCACAGACACATCTTTAACCTGTGACGCCTTATCACATACATTAACTAGCCACTTCATTTTTTTTTAACTTTCCAAAACTTTCGTTGTTCTACCCTACCTCACCGAGCAGGTATGAGATTTTCTTGTTCTTTAGACACAACAAAGTAATCAAGATCACATTTCTGAAAGTTATTAGTGAGACCAATTAACTAAATACACTTGTTAGTGTTATTATATATTCTATTATGATGCAATACTTTTTTCCCTTATTTCCGTTTAAATTTGCAGATGATGAATTCTACACCATGTCAAGAAATATTGTTTCTGCAAAGGTGTTCGACCAAGAGAGCCAGCGTAGGGGTGGGAATGGACGTTATTTCCATTCGTTTTGAAAAATTATGACTTTATGTGCATTGCTATTATTTAAACTTTACTGCACCAGGTTGTTGTTTGAACTTTACTGCATCGAGGCATTTGTAGTACTACTAATCTTTTCAGTTTCCTAAGCACCCTTTGGATATTGATATCTAATCTTCTCAGCTCTCTAAGCAGCCAGGATGACATGGTGAAAAGAAAAGACAAAAATTAATTATGAGTGAACCCATCAGTCAACTGAACGCTACTCACACACTTAGTGATCTTCTCCATCGTTGATATCTTTAATTGGAAACTTACTCATATTTCTTCTACTGCTACGGCCACGTCTTCCAGGTAATTTTTATAATGATGTTATGTGAACTTTTCAAAATGTTACGCCTTATCTTTCTTTAGTTTTTTGATAAATATTTTTAATATCTTATTCTGCTATGGTACGTTTATCCTTTGCAAAATGACTTTACTTCCATTTTATAATACAACACAACACCACAACAATAAATATCCTCAAACTGAGGGTATGTTTTTGTTCTTTTAGATAATTATTATGACTTGTGTGTCCCGATATTACTTAACGTACTGACTTTGAGGCTAATATCTAATCTTTTCAATTTCCTCAAAATAAATCTCCTCAGATTGAACGATACTTCTCTTTTTCAAATAATCATGACTTTATGTATCCCGGTATTGTTTAACTTACTGAGTTTGATGTTAATATCTAAACTTTTCAGTCTCCGTGAAAATAAATTTCCTTAAACGGAATTGTACTTCTTCATTTTTTTGGATAATTATGACTTTGTGTTCCATTATTGTTTGAGTTACTGGCTCTGGTTCTAATATCTGATGTATTCAGTTTTCTCGACAGCTTCTCGACTCATTGGAGAGAAAAGGGCAAAAGTTAACTACAAACCAAATTTGACATGTATATATATTGACCATATAATATCCTCTTGTTATTTTGGTCTCCACATTAATCATAAACTCACTTTCCTCTCAATGGATCATATCCTTAATTGACAACTCATTCTCATGTTTCTTTTATTTCCATGGTCAAGTCTTCGTTTGTTTCTTCTACTGTTATGACCAAGTCTTCTGGTAAGTAGTTCTTATCCCATTACATGAAATTTTTAATTTGTTTTGCCTTGCCTTTCTTTGTTTTTATATATAATTACCCGCATACACAAGCTACATTTATCCTTTATTGAATGGTTTTATTTTCTTCATGTTATGATACAATAGAAATGACAAAAAAAATCTTTGGATAATTGTGACTTTCAGAGAGAATAATGTTTTTGTCTTTATTTATTATCGTGTCTTAGGAAATCCTAATTACGGTCAGGGAGTATTTTAGAAACGTTCAAATAGCAATGATTTCTCCAAACTTGAAGAATGTGTTCAGAAAATATACATTACAGTTAGCATATTCAAATCAATCATTTCATGGGGCACCTGGAAGCAAACCTTTGATTGGTCTTTCTTCAAATTTTCAGTGTTATTCTGGTCTTCCTTTTCCCTATAAAAATACAGTTGGCGTATCGTCAACTCATCTTTCCAAGATCATGAGGCGATCCCTCAGCCATGAAAAAGTCATACGACTACATCAAAATATTTGTGCTTCCTTCATGTTTAACCCATCCTTCAAGAAATCGTCAGGAAAGACTTTTCTTTAACATCCTTTATCTCTTCTGAAAAGGTATGTAGCACTAACGTTAGACAACATGTACTATAGTTTAGCAACAATTTTTCAATGCTTAAAGAATGCGTCCAAAAAATATTACATTTGAATTGGCATATCAAAATGAGTCATTTCATGGAGCACCCGAAAGAAAACTTCCTCCAATTGATCTTTTTTCAACTTTTCAGTCATATTTTGGTCTTCCTTTGTACTGCAGAAATAGTATAGGGTTCTTTTCTTCTTTTCGACTCATCCTTTCTAAAACCACGAGACAACAACTCCTTAAGGTGTGTACATCTAACCATTTACTAACTGCAATTTATTTTCTTCAGGAGACATCAGAACCTTTTAGAAAACACGTATAGAAAGACAATTAAAATAGCTCTCAAGCAGCTTCTTCCTTCTGCCTTCAAGAAGTCATAGAAAGAAGAAAATACTTTATTAATCTTTCTTCATCTTTCACTCAAACATTCAAGAACCGCGAGGCAACATACTTCTGTTTATTATCCTTAGTTTCTTCTAAAAGAGCATGTACCTCTACTTGTACTATGAGGGAGGATATTTTAGAAATATTTATATAGCAACAAATTTGTCAAGAAAGTGTTCAGAAACTATACATTGTGATTAGCATATTGGGTATAGAACAAATTCAAAATGCACTAATTGGGAAATAGTCTAATTGGAAAGGAGGGGTACAACCTATTTTGCACAATTCTGAATAGTCAATCAAAAATAAATTTTATCGACATAAACAATTACTAATTAGTATTATTAAAAAGAAAAAGACCAAAATTGTATGGGAAAGAATCTGATAGGAGAAAAGGCATAAATGCATACATTATGTCAAACACGACTCTAAATAAGGAAATTACAAACATATATTTGAAAAAAAGAACTACAACGGATTATCTGCTTTATGAAATTTGGGCATGAATGTTTTCTACCCTTAAGATCATGAAGACAACAATTCAATTCTATATAGGATTATAAATAATATATAAAGTTCATCTACATCCTCCTAATCATTAACATTTGTTTTCCTAGACACATACACATTTTTTTTTCAATCTATTATACCTTCTGAATAAATCTAAGTAATGCCAAAATTGGAAATATTCTTAAATCCAAATCTATGAATAAATAGATCTAAGTCTAAGGTAGAATTTGTCTAGAATTTTTTTATATAAACTAGGAAAATTAATTAGTTTGGAGGTAGAACCTTCCCAACAAAATTCTATACATATTATTAAAAATTAATTATGTGGGAAAAAATAAATACAAAAGACAAAAAAATTTGGGCCAAATTCTTTATACCCTACAGAAAATACAAATATGGCTGAATGATTTCTACCCTCGAGAACATGGTGACAAAACTTTAATCCTAGATAGGCTTGTTAGATAAGATATGAAGTTTGCCTACATTATTTTTTTTAAATATCGAGGAACCCCTCTCGTACAAGCACCACTTTTGTGACCCCCACAGACAAGGTAAACCCTGGAACCAGCCGCATACAGGGGGGCACCGCGACACGCTCAATAACGTGAGGCCTTAACTGCACCTCGGGGCTAGCCGAGAGTCGAATTCGGGTCTCTTTTCTGGGACTTACCGAGCCGCACCACCTGAGCTACTCCCCACCCCCAGTTTGCCTGCATTCTTAAATCCAAATCTTTGATTAAAAAAATTAGATCTATGGTTGAAGTAGAACCTGGCTAACAAATTCCTATATAGACTATAAAAGTTAGTTACATGGGAGGTAGAACCTATCCAGAAAAATTCTTTGCATACTATTAAGAATTAATTATGTGGGAAAAAATAACTATAAAGGACTTATAACAACCATTCTGCATTTACATCACATGAGATTCAGTTCGATGTGGACTTATAAAGCATGTGGAAAGACACTTATATGTTTTGCGTTCAAGGTTAGGTCTATTATATCATAAACATACTAGTACCTGATCCAAGATATCTCCATCTATATTTCTATGACACTAAATTTGAGGTGCAAAATAGGTTTTATGCCCCAAGTGTTCCGCGATAGATATCATATTGAGGTAATTATGATTCTGCTACAAATTTAAAACTTCTCACTACAAATTATAACTATTGTTGTTCCTTATAGGTACATTGTCAAAATTGAAGTTGTAAATATTTTTTGTTCAGTACATTTTACATTATTTGACAAACCAGCACAAAACATGTTTGGATAGATTGTAATTGAATTGCAAGAATTATACATATATTTATATATAGAGTATATTGTAAATGAATTGAAGCTTTCCTTTGTTAATACTTTAACCATTATGCTCTTTTGAAACATAGGAATATGAAGATGATATGATTGATGATAATCTTGAAGTTGCAATAGAATCAAATGCTCTTTCTTCTAAAGCCCCAAGTTCGCCAAGCATTTCCTTCAAAAAGCTAACATTTCAAGCTTCATCAAAGCATATGGTCAACATTGTAGACATAAATCTGTTACATTTTAGTGAAGAATGTGTGAGTCTTCTTTACGACATTGATCATTCTCTTTGTAATTGATACATCATTTTTCCATTCAAATGTTATTTTTTCATATATTAAGACATTTGAACATAAATCATAATTTGTTTTAGTTATGTTGTTGCAATTTAGAGTAATTTCTTTTGTATGTCATACAACAAAAAATCATCCCAAAGCTACATTTATTAACAAATAGAAGTGGAATTGTAAAAATTATAAAACCACATAATTTTGCAAAAATTTTCACTAGAGTTGTGGTTTAAGTAGTTGTTTCAAAAATATTGCATCATCTGATTTTATAATCTTCTAATAGCATGGGCATTATATCTCTATACAAGATATGCAGTCAAAAGTTAAATTATTTGGGATTAAATCCCAATAAAGTGAGGATGTTGCTCCAAAACAAGTAAGACATCTCTTCATTTATGCCGATGTATTTTTAACCACTTAAAGTGATAACTATAATCTTAATGTTTATTTATTTCTATCAATAGATGGCCACCTCAATATGATTTATCATATGAAGGTGAGTAAATGGCATTTATATATTGGCTGGAGAAGACAACTTCATGTATAACATGTAAATTATCATCTATGTGATAGTCATATTATTTTTCTAATATAGATGAATATGTATGTCCAGATCAATTTTTGTGTAAACACATTTTCCTTATAAATTATATTACATTATACTAGAAGCATTAACTCATTTTATACTAGATATACTTATAGAAGAAAATAGTTATTTATTTTCATATATACTTCTATTAATAGAAAATATATTTGGTAACAATAGAATATATGCATATTTCAAACATGATTGCGAAATCTCACTACAAGTCCTCTTTTAGCCGTCTATAAAAGTTGTCATGTGTCTATAATTAGTTGAACTAGTTCAATGATGCACGTGCATGCACACGTGTGTGTTCACTAGTGTACAATTAAGAGTATCGTTGTTAACAGGACTGTTAGCTGAGATGCATATAAAACCTACTTTGAGACAACATATTAAAGAGGCACAACAAGTTGATGTTGTAGTTCAACAGATTAGATCAGAGTATGGTAATGAGAAATGAGAAGGGTTCCATGATTCAGATGATCAAGTAGCTTGTTATCATGGTAGAATGATAGTACCAGATGTGGATAACTTGAGGAAGTTAGTCCGGGAAGAAGCTCAGTCTTTAATGTATGCTATGCATCCAGGAAACACCAAGATGTATCAAAACTTGAAAGATATGTATTGGTGGCCTGGTTTGAAGAAGGATGTTGCTCAGTTTGTTATGCGGTGTCCTATGTGTCAGAAAGTTAAAGCTAAACACCAGAAGCCTGCATGAATCATGCAACCTTTACCCATACCACAATGGAAGTGGGATCATGTGACCATGGATTTTGTGGTTGGTTTACCCAGAACAGCCAAAGGACTTGATTCCATTTGGGTATAGTTGATAGGTTGACAAAGACAACACATTTATTACCTGTCAAAACAACCTATTCTACTGAGAAGTTAGCACAGTTATATGTAGATGAGATAGTGCAGCTGCATGGGGTCCCAGTTACCATTGTTTCTGACAGAGGTCCCCGGTTTACGAGTCATCTTTGGGAGCGACTTCATAAAGCTTTAGGTACAAATTTAAGGTTTAGTACAACCTTTCATCCTCAGACTGATGGACAATCAAAAAGGACTATACAAACTTTGGAAGATTTGCTTAGAGCATGCGTTCTTCAGTTTACAGGAAGTTGGGATCTGCACCTAAGTTTGATAGATTTTTCCTACAACAATAGATATCAACATAGCATTGACATGGCACCTTATGAAGCTTTGTATGGTAGACATTGTAGATCACCCTTATGTTGGTATGAAATTGGTGAGTATCAACTTTTAGGTCCTGATCTTGTGCAACAAACCACCGAGAAGATTAAAGTAATACAACAACAAATAAAGACTGCACAGGATAGGCAAAAATCTTACGCTGATAAGCGTCGTAGACTGTTAGAATTCCATGTTGGAGACAGAGTGTATCTCAAGGTCTCACCTTGGAAGGGAGTTCTTAGATTTGGAAGGAAAGGAAAGTTAGCTCCTAGGTTTATAGGGCCTTATCCAATCATTGAACGGATTGGAAAGGTAGCTTATAAGCTAGAGTTACCACCAAAATTACAAAGGTTACACCCAGTGTTTCACATTTCCATGCTTAGGAAATGTCATCCTGACACAGAATCAGTTTTGCAACCTATTGAAGTAGAATTGAATGATGATATATCTTATGTTGAAGGACCTATGTCAATCCTTGACAGAAGAATTAAAAAGTTGAAAAAGAAAGACATAAGTCTTGTGAAAGTCCTCTGGAATCACCATGGCATTGAAGAAGCTACGTGGGAACTAGAGGAAGAGATGAGAAGGAAATACCCTACTCTTTTCTCTCAATATGTTTTGTAGATGATTTCAGGGACGAAATCCTTGTAAGGGGTGGATAATTTGTAACATCCCTGACTTGGGTTATGTACTAACCCTAGGTGTTTTGCCTAATAAAGTTGATTAGAGGCTTGCTTGTAATTCTTGAAAAGTAATTAAGGCTTTTGAGGAACTTATATTTCATTTTGAGTCCTTTTTGAATAATGTTGAAACATTGTTGTGTTAATAATGGACTAAAGTGCAAATTACCCAAGTAGAGGGGTTAACTTGCAAATTGCACATGTTAAGATGTTCCTCTAATGATGAGACATCATAAGAGTGAATATGATGAAGTGGTATAGTTTTCACAAGCTTGGGTACCAAGATATAGCTTGTAGAGCAATCCTTGTGCTTTAAAACCTAGTTTTGGTGTAAGGTGCAATTTACCCAAAACCTAGGGTCCAACATGTAAAATATAACCTCTAGAGGATCTCTCATGTTTCTTGGCATCAATAAGAGCAAATAAAATGAGAGGGGCACCTCATTTGAACGATCATGAAGGAGAGAGAATCTTGATGTTAAGATAATCAAGATTTAAGCACAAAAGGCTCTTTAATATAACTTAATGCAAAAAGAAATATATTAATTATGAAGCCCTTCAACCAAAAGTTGGAGAATGTGTTTGTAATAATATGGACGCGCTTGTGTCATACTTGGGAACCAAAAAGATCATGGTAGGAGTGGAAACTACTCACACTAATAATATATTAAGCAATATCCAATAAGGGTGGATATTACTATACCTCTTTTAAAAGGTGATTAGTTCTTTTGCTTTAAACCTTGGATAAACGAGGAGTTTTGCATGAGTTTAGAAGGTGGAAACATGGCAAAGGATGGAGGAATCCTTGGTGGATATTTTTGGGAGATAAAAGGAAAATATCTATATTTTTCCATTTTCCTTGAAAAAACCCATAGATATATATAAGGTATCTTTTCCAATAAAACAAAGGACCGTTTCCTTAGTTCCTCTTCTCATCACTTTGCTTTGGCCAACCAAGGGAGAGCTATGGACCAGAGGCAGGACGACCCAACTAAGCTTGGTAAGTTTTGATCACCATCTACCTCGAATTCATGGTGGAAACCATAATATAAGGTTAGATTCATGGTGTTCTTCACACAATTTTCCTTTCTAGCCATCTTTTTCATCCAAAACTTGAAGAATGGACCTTGGACAACTACTGGAGCTCAATTCACCATTAAAGCTACGAAGCTTGGAGATATGGATCAATCCTAGAGGCGGGTTTTATAACTCTAACCCTTAAGCTTTGTTAATGCATCCTTCTCTCCTAAAATCGTTGGTTATTCTTCTTCTTTTACTACTCTTGCGATCTTGCTATCATTTCCGTGAAGAACAACCCCTGTTCTTGGTTAAATAGAGGTATAAGATGATGACCAAATAGTCTTCATCACCAAACAGTTTCAAGGGCAGCCCAAGACCGTTTGGAGGTTTAGTGTGCAAGACCGTTTGAATTATAATGATGTGATGGTTTAGTGGTCGATTAACCTAAAACCTCATGGATACTTAATGAGATTGAAGGACCAAGTAATTAGTTGATTAAGACATGATGTAATCAATGGTGATTATAATAAAGGTACCCTTGATGGGATAAGAGTGGTTAGTACTCTTTGAATGAGTGAGCTTTAATGATCACAATAGAAATGACATAACCCATGATGTCAATGTTGAATTGACTTAGCCTAATCAAGGGTGATGCAAGCATTAACTTATAGAAAGATGAGAGAGAAGACTTCTTATATGAATGTTAATCAAGTAATGGATTCCCAATATAAATGAATACCTAATTAGGGTATGATCCATGTTAGTGAGATCATGAAACCCTAATTATGATGGTTAATGAATCATAACCCAATTGAAGGCATTAATGGAAGTAAACCTAATACATTACGATGGTATGATCTTAATTAATTATAATGTGAATAGTAAACCCTAATCTAGGGTAATGTGATGTAATGTGAATAGTAAACCCTAATCTAGGGAAATGTGATGATATGAACAATAAACCCTAATTTTGGGTTATGCTTTTAAGCATGAAGTACTATGTTTAGATAATGAAATAAGGAATCATTATTCCTAATTGAGCTAAAGGGGTTGGTTAACCCTAATTGAACAGAATAGAGAAACCATAACCTTAGAATGCAACCCTGTTGATGTAAAACGGTCGTGGTATTCTTCTGTAGCATGACCGTACAAGGTAGCATGGCCGTGGTGGCTTCCCCTTGCGCGGCCGTGGTGCTCTATGCTTGACTTGAAGATAATTTGTATTGTGATGATATAGATATAATGTGCATGTTGTCATTTGTATTAATTATGCGGGTCTTTATAAAGTAGTGAGCATAGTCAGGTAAGGGTTATGATGTCATACTCATTAAAGCACTTTACAAGTTCTGAAAGAAATGATATACTATGTTGCCTAGTGAGAGGTAACAAATAAGACTGATAAGCTGTATGAGCCATGAGCAATATCTACATTGCTACTATCATGTTTATATTGTTAAATAACTTGATGGCAATATGTTACTTGGTAAAAAGTGTTTTGATGATCTAAGGGATTGAACACCCATGTTCTTGAATTATAATGATGAGATGGTTAGGGATTGATATCCCAATGTTAACAAGATGTGAAATGAACTTGATACATTTAGTACTCTTTCTTTATAGCAATTGTTTTAATGGTTTATGTTTGAAAACATGCCTTCTGCTAAAAAGATGTCATAATGTACTTAAATAATCAAGTATAATGATATCATGTAGAGCCCTGACCATAGATCCATCATTGTCAGAAGGTAAATGATGGTGAAATAGGTTTTCCTAAGGGAACTCCTGGAGAGCATACTTTTGAGTATGTGGGGGTTATGGACGTGAATATACTTACGTCCTAATGGGGGAATTGATGTGAGATGAAAATTTAATCTCTCAATCCTTCATTATATGTTTATGCCGAGATGATGTATCACTAATCTCTCGAAGATGTTGTTAATGCTGAATCAATGTGAGATAAACAAGAAATCCCTCGATTGCGAAGAGAGTACAACATGCCACTGTAACTCTAATAGCGAAGTAGCCAGAATACCCTGTAAAGCTATTATAGTAGAGACACAAGATGTTTTGCATGTTGTACCTCACACTGACTAAGGAAGATGAGGTCATTGGAATCCAACTCTTATGATGACCTATGTATGGTACCGATAGCGATTTCATAATGGTCGGTTGGAGTATGAGAGGTGTAACTCATCTATCCAGGGCATAAATATGTTTGTAAAATGTAATCAGCCGTATAGCATAATTGCTTAGGTTGAACTATGACTAACAATGATTGATGATACATTATTTATTATGTCCTAGTTGGATAGATAAAATACATGTTCTTAATATTCCTTATTGATTAAATGTCTTGTCATTCAATCAAGTTATAATTGAAATGATTGCATAGAAAATACTATTCTACTTAGCTTATTCAGTGAATTGCCTGCTGTTGAATATTTATAGTTTTACTGCTCATTGTTATTTTAGTACTTGCAATAACAATGCTTCTGGCGGAGAGTTATAACTCTCACTGGGACAATTATTCAATTGTCTCACCCCCGTGGGATTCAAATTTTTAGGCAGACGCCTAGGACGAAGGAACCCTTCTGTGGGTGAGTAGCAGCAGTAGCAGCAACATCAGGGACAACAGTGATCCTCAGGTGGAGACACTGTCTGTTAGGTCTTGTATATATATAGAAAGTCTTATGTGTCGTCTCTGTACTCTCAGGTCCTAGGAGTCAGTAGATGGTTTAATGTAGATATGAGATTTTGGCTTAATGCCTCGATATTTTTGTATCTTGTCTTGTACAGTTTAACATGGCATTTGATGTTGTGATTCTTAGGATGTGATGATACAGAGATGTGTTGATGTATCAGCTTGTAAATAACTTACCTTCTTTCTTAATGAAAGAGTCCTACAGTTTGTGGACCTTTATGAAAAAGTTTTAATTTTCAGTGATTTTCAATAATTCCGCTGCTAATTAATCGCTTCCGCACTGTTAATAACGTTTTATCTGAGACGTGTCCCTCAACTACATGGCAATTTTGGGAAAGTAAACAAACAAGCATAGAATACATATCATTTCAAACAAGAAAGCTAGTCATATAACTAGGTAAGGCCCGTACCTGATTCAGAGATTTCATAACCTAACATATCCTTCACCGTCTAGCCACATGCCAAACCTGATTAAGAACAATATTGCATATACACATTAGATTCTTATCATTAACCCTAATTAGGTGCATTTTAGGGTTTTTGACGAGTTAGGTTACAAGTTGCTTATTAGTACATTTGATGACCCTATACTAATTTAGAGTCCATCATGTGGGTGTGGTTCAAGTTTCATGCCATTATGACGTACCATGCACTTTCTATGATCATATCAAGGTTTAAGGAATTTACATGCATTCTAGGGTCAAAAGACTCACAATAGGCCACCCTAGATCATGATTCATCGAGTCAAGAGGTCTAGATCTAAAAGATGATTTAGATCAGCAATATTAAGTCATCAAAAACATATAATAAGATTGGATGGTTTTCCATTAGAAGTAGGATTAGCAATCTTGGGCAAAGTTCAACATTAAAGTCCAAAGTGGGTACATATGTACAGTTGAGGCCATTATGAGAAATAGAGAGAGTAGGACCTTCATTTAGTTCAAGCATACATCACCGATACTGATTTAAGGATCATAGAGTAGATTGAGTAATCAAGATCCAAGTTTGCATCAAAATCATAAATCAACTATACTACAAATGATTAAAGTATGCATTGTTTAGGAAAATAGGAAACCAACGATGGAATTAGGCCCTAAAACTTATTCCATTGTGTAGATATTTTTGAAAGGATCAATTTTGTATATAATATTGTATATTTTGGCCAAGGGAATTAAGAGTTATCATTTTTACAAGAACAAGCAAATAATCTGAATATTTAGTAGAGAGGGGCTATTTACCAGAAATGATGAAAAATGAAGGCCATTGATCCTTTGGTCAAAGCTTGACCCGCGTGGAAGATCGATGGCTGAGAGATGTCACGCTTTTGGCATTTGCTCATGAAGGAAACGAGAGAGGGGGAGAGGGTAGGTGACCTGTGGCCATTGATCTTCGGTCTTGGTCAGCCTTTGACCCTGATCCGACGGTCACAAATTGTAGTCTAAGGAGTAGAAGCCAACGCGCGAGTCTGGCGGTGCCAGGATGGAGGGTGGCCCGAGCAAAAAGGGGAAACAAAGAGAGAGAGACAATGAGAGGGTAAAAGAGTGTGTTGATCAGGTTTGTGGGGGCCCATCACAGGTGGTAGAGGGTTTTTATAGGTGTTTTGGGCTAGGGTTAGGGCTTCCCGAAGGGGGGGGGGGAGTGCCAAGGGTGGCGGTGAGTTTCCTTGGCACCCAAGGCGTGATTTTGAATAATTGAAGGGTGAGGGGAGTTCACGAAAGTGAGCGAAACCAAAAGACCAAGAAATCAGACGGAATGAGGGACAACCAGGTGGTCGAGTGTAGAGGGGGTCTCGCCTAGTCCATGGGCAGACCTTCCATTCTGGTAGGGAGCTAGAAGATGACCCTAGCACCGTTGGATCAAGATCCAACATCTTTTGGGTCGTACGATGGGGCAAGTTGAGTCAGGACTCAGAGCCCATTTCACCTCTGACCAACAGCCGGTTCAAGGGGATTTGATCCCCGATTTAATGGCATTGGAGTCGGGTCAGATTGGGGAGGCGCCCAAGCGATTAAATGGGTCGGGCTCAGCAAGAAACAAAAGGTAATTTGTTCTAGAACAAGGGTATACCTTATAAAATTCATATAAATCATACGAATTCCCAAATGATTTCAAATTTGGACCATATCTTCATAACATGGTCTAGAACAATTGTGCAAAATATAAAATCAAAATAAGCACATATGATCAATAATTTAATCAAAGGGTTCAAGGGTATAGAAACACTAACATTTCATGCATATATGTGTATCATATTGACTCAAAATGTGGAATCTTTGACTTTGGTGGACATTATAGAGTTATGAAGTCAAAGGAGACATAAATAGTGAGGACTTAAAGTAACAAGAGTAATTATGCACACATAGGAGAAAATTCACTTTGTCACAGAAGGATAAGTCCTTTCATGATCAGACGAGAGTAATGTCCTTGAGACTTGACAAAGAACTAAAAAAGAGGCTAACCAAATATGGAAAATAGAACCATCCAATTTGATTGTGGTCATATATATATTTCTGAAGTTATCAATAGAGTCCATGTTGAAAGAAAACTCTAGACCAGGCCACACATGTTCTTAGTGCAACAAGGTGCTAAGAATCACAAAAGAATCAACTGTAGAGTTCTAAGGTCCAAAGATTGTGCATTTAAGATTGTTTTTAATTAAGAAACTAATGTCATATCATCATATTTGACTAACATGCAACAAGGGTTGGTGAGAGCGATCAAGTCCCTCTCGAAGATTAAGTGCATCTGAGGAATGATTATTTTATATAGAGAACAACCTTTCGATTATGGGCAACTCAAGACAAGATGAAGATAGTGATGGTGGAGGAGATGGTGGGAGATCGGTGCTGCTTGCTGGTAGTGACATGCTAGATGGAGGTGGCCAGGCATGACTTGATATGGAGAGTTGATGGAGGGGTATTTGTAGGGGTCTAGTGGATGCAAAGGTAGGGAGATCGATGGGGTGGGGGAATCGATGGGTGGTGGGTCGATGGGGTAGGGGGATCGATGGGATTGGGGGGTCTACATGGTGAGGGATAAATAGGTCTTTGATGGAATGGAGGTTGATGGAGGCGGAAGGGTGGGGGGTTGCTGGGGGTCAATGAGGTGATAGTTTGATGGTGGTGACGTGGTGAGGGGTCAAAGGGGTAGGGAGGTCGATGGCGTAGGGGTTGATGGGGTGAGGGGTCAGTAGGGTAGATAGGTCGATGGGGTATGGAAATCAGGCGGTGGCAGTGTGAGGGGATTGACTAGGTAGAGGGGGTCGATGGGGTAGAGGGGACTAATGAGGTGGAGGGGATCAACAGTGTGGAGGTGGAGAGGTGATGGCAGGAAGTGTGTTGGTAGGAGGATGATAGGGAGATAATTTGTAGTGGATTGGTAGAAGGGAGGTGGTAGGGTGATGGAGTGGGAAGATAGAGGTGAAAAAAGTGGCGGGAATAAGCAGAGAGGAGAACTGGAAAAGATGGGTGAAGAGAGAGAAAGAAAGAGAGAGAGAGAGAAATAGGAAGGGTGGGGGCAGAAAGTGAAGGACGTCAGGGAGAGTTGAACTATTCTAATACCATGTACAATATAAACAGATTCCACTAATTTTGTAACAAATACAAGTATAGGAACCTCCTTATATAGGATAGGAGGAGTCCCTGATTAAAGAATTCACCAATATGGGAGAAAAGACAAGAAACGAAAAAGTGAATTAAATAAAGAAACAACTATACATAAATATATTAATATATACTATAAATATTAGTTAACTATTTTTAAATTCTCTTTAAGATAATTGACACCTTATTGATATCCATGTTGGGGGAGGATTTTCATTGACTGATATGGATTATGAATAATCATGTTCATTTATGTCATACGATTATTTAACTCAAGATAAGGGTACCAAGTTCACAAATACCACATATTTAATTATTCTCGTGTACTTGGTTGAAGGTAGTTAAGAATAGGTCTTATGTTAAGATGATAATATGTTTTGTGAGAACTCCCTTTAGTAGCTAATACATCATCAAACTCCTATAATTTTTTATAAATGAATTTCGTGAGGAAGAATAAGAAAAAGAGGAGTACGATCAGACCCACTAATTATCAATATTTTATGTTATATGTAATATCAAAATATTTTTTTTTGCATTTAGTGTGATGATCCTAAACATTTTTTTGTTCCTAGTTATTATTATCATATTTGGAGTGTATAAGTACTAGTAGAAAAGTTACTAGCTTGAACAAAGTAGTTGTGTGAAGTTTGAACATGTTTGTTGTCTTGCATTATCCTATGGAAAATTTTAGAACTTAATAAAATTCATGATCTTTAAAATTTTTTGGTTGGATTTTGGGAGCACACACAAAATAGAAAGCTATATTTTTCTAAAAAAAAAATAGGTACAATATGTATGATTCATCTACAATAGGAAATACCATATTTCAATGCATACAATACTTATTTACCTGACAAAACACATATTGTCATGAGAACAAACCAAGCAAAAAGATAACTACAATATGTCATCCATCATGAATGTTTTACTAGGATTCCTTATGTTCATGACTTGCGAATGACTTTACCCAAATTAAAGTATTTTAACAAATGAAAACCTACAATTCACTTGATCACCACAAACCCTATATATGTGACTTCTCATCCATCATCCTTGAATCATCCTCTTTAGGGTACCTCATGTATATGTGCATAATCTATAATTTCACTTAAAACATGATTACAATAAATCATCAAATTAATCCATGTATTCTTACAATCTTGAAAACAACCTAATATTAAGATAACATGATTTAACATTTACCTTAAAAATATGAATATCATGAAAGATTAAGGAATACCTATATTAATGTGTTTACTTATTGTTTAGAATTAGCATGTTTAGCTTCATAATATAACCAAATTTGCACTAAGCTTATTAGTATCAACAAAAGCTTTCTAACTAACTTAATGTTGAGAAATATGACTAGAATATGGATACCATTACCCATTCATTTACTTCATTATTATTGATAAACTAAAGACAAGACAATATTCAATGACTTAAGATATTAGGTTCAATTTTCTACTACCATGATATAATACAAAATACAATTACCTTACAATGTGTGAAATTCAAATGAAAATAGTAATATTTACATTGTAGCTCTATTTATGTCATGCTGAAATGTAGGAGATTATTTTCATAGTGTCATTCTGTTGTATTCAACATTACCTTAAATTTGTGGCTCAAGTGTGATTTGATATCAATGACGAGGAAGAGTGATAAATGAGATCAATATGATATACACCTGTAATCACCCGTGAAGCCCAATTTAGCATACACATTTGAGAAAGACACCATGTTTGGGAAAAGTGAATTAGCATTGATGAATAAGATAAATGATACAAAAATAAACCAACATCATATGTCATTGATTATTTTGTGGTATGTTGATTAAATAACTTCCTTGTCATAGATGTGACGACCTTGCTTGTCATAGACGTACTATTGTGTTGTATTGTTCAAAAGCTTGAATCTAGTATTGAGATGACATACTCATGTAAACAATTTTCATATTGATATATGAGTTGCCTTGTTTAATAATACCATAATTCATATTAGCATAAGTGCCTTGAGTGTTATAGATCATCCTAGTGTGTGTTTTGTAGGGAAGTGAAAAGGGTTCCATCATAATGTCTTACTGGGATGTGAGAAAGGTCTTGTAACAATATGTATATAAATTTAGGTGAGATACTATTGAGCCTCACGTGGTTGGGGTGTCTCTTAGCTTGAATTATATCACTATGTAGAGTGTGGAACCTCACTGAGTAGTGGGGTGATCTCATAGCTTCTAATTATCTATACATATGGGTTGCAGTATGATGAGTCAATGATGTGGAATCACTGGGATGGTACCGGGTTTCACCTCCACTACTCATTCAAACACATTCAAACACAAACAATCTAGGAAAGATATATCAATCTAAATAGAGCTGCTGCAGGACCCCCCGTTAGGGTGTTAGGTTCGCGTAAGCATCACCTTAGGCATCAGATGTCTCGTCACCAACCGGATCCCTTACTTACAGCTCCGAAGAAAATCCCATTCTATTTCTAGTTTCGGAGTCAACCGCATTAATCGATAAGCAAGCAGGTGATAGATCTACAAACTAACATCGATGATAAACAAGACGATACAAAATCCAACTAAGGTTGTGGTCCTCCCTGAGGGATATTTAGACCACAGAAGCGTCACTGTAGGCTAGATGTCTCATCCCCTTACAGATCATACACTTACGACCTCAAGGAATCCTATCAGAAGTTCTCGTCAAGGTGTCGAACTTGTAAACCGCCATTCCATCCCATATATAGAAGATCTCACAATAAAGGATAGAACAAGATGAAAGCAAGTAGATAATCAACTACAAACATACCAACTAACAACAAAATGGAAAGGTATATACATTGCCATAGAGAGTTTAACAAAAGAACATGATTTGCATGGGCAGCGGGGCTAATCCCCGCATCCCAGTGAAAAGGTACTACTCTCTCATGATGCGTGAAATAAGAAGAATGAGAAAGATAGAGAAATCCGCCATGAACTCGGTGCATAAGGTAGTCGTAGCTCGGTGCAGAAGATACTGCCTTCTACGTCGTGTCGGAGCAGATTTGGATGCAAACGGGAGTTGCCAAGACAGACCAGACAATCTCCCTCACTCTGTATTCCTTCTCCCTTCAGCCTCCTTGGTTGCAACACAGGCAGTAGGTGGAAGGAAACTTGCGTGAACGACACTGGATTTGGATCGGACCTGTGTAAAGGCAGCCTGTCGGCGTCCCAGAACCGATGCCCAAATGAGGACCCTAGTGGTCCTATTTATAGGCACGAGACATGCCTTCATGTTTTTGGCGTGTTTCCAGTCCAAACGGTTTGGCAGATATTCTTACTCAAACAGTCTTATGAGCTTGGGCAAACGGTCTATAAAACATTAGAAACCAAATAATTTTGTCTCCTTTCAGTTTTGGAAACTGAATGAATAGCTCAAACAGTCTTCAATTTCCCCCAAACGGTCTTCGCTTCAGTTAAATCAAATGATCTTCGGGTAAGAGGCATACGATTTGTAGACTGTTAGGGACTAAACGGTCTCACAGACCGTTTGGGATTGAACGGTCTCACAGACCATTTTCCTGTTAAACAGTCTTCATACACTCACTCAAGCAAACAGTTTTCAATCCTTAGTAGAAACAAACGGTTTGGCAAATGGTCGTCTCTCATCACACGATCAATGCTGCTTCATTCGATCTTAAGGTTGCCGTAATCGATTTGAGACCGTGAGCTTTTCTCAAACGGTCAAGGATGCCCAAATCGATCACAAGACCGTGAGGAGTAGGAACGATTGCGGTCGGTGCTTCTGGTGGTGAGGAGGACGACGTTGGAGGTCATGAACACTTGAAGCAGCAGATCGGTGTGTGCAATGTCCATGACAGAGGTCTGAAATTAGGGGAGGCATGAGGTAGAAGACGACGCGCCATGGCCATGGCGAGTCTGTACGGTCATGGTGAGGTTGCCGTCACACTATCGTGCTGCCTGGAACAGGCATGGAGGGTGAAGATTTGAGCTCTGATGGTGGTGCGCCACGGCAGTGGTGTGACAACACGGTCGTGGTGAGGTAGCTGCCACATGGCCGTGCTACCTCGCACGGGCGTGGCGGGTGAAAGAGAGTCGATGCTGGTGGTGTGCCATGGTTGTGGTACGTCAACACGGTCGTGGAGATGTCAGTAGACCACGACCGTGGTGGTTTAAAATGATCATGGTCTAAACTCTGCTTCAAGGTTTTGCACTGCTCGATCCTTCACAGCTGGGTTATGCCTCCAATCGGCCTCTTCTAGTCTATGGGTCTTGAGACCGAATGGGCTCAAATGATCTTGAGACCGAATGGGCTCAAGTGGTCTTGAGACCGAATGGGATCAAACGATCTTGAGATCGAATGGGCTCAAACGGTCTTGAGACTGAATGGGCTCAAACAGTCTTGAGAGCGAATGAGCTCAAATGATCTTGATACCAAATGGGCTCAAACGGTCTTGAGACCGAAAGGGCTCAAACAGTCTTGAGACCGAATGGGCTCAAACGGTCTTGAGACCGAATGGGCTCAAACGGTCTTGAGACCGAATGGGCGGAGTCGCTTGGTTAGATCGATTGGTCAGAACCAAGGGTGAGTGAGGATGGGCCCCAACTAATTTTTCAGCTTTATCAAGACCTACATTAAGTCAACATAAATTTGGTTAAAACTTTGATAATCGAATCAATTAAGTAATTTTGCATATTATGATGCATTTTGATATTTAATGGGTGAAATTAAATGTGTTGAGTTGAATTTGTCCAAAATGATAATTGAATTCCCTGGTGAATATGCATTCATGAAAATACCCCGAACTTAGACATCGCTCGTCCTCGAGTAACACAAAATTTGAAACAATCACCAAATGAATACTTTCGACTCATGTGATAGCTTCATCTTTACATCATGATTGTTTTCTTTCTACTCAGAATGACTCAACATCTCGACTTCATGAGATCACTGAACACGTCTTGCCATATCTTCATTCCTGAGTTCATTTTCCAAAATCACTTCCTCCTCAATTTTTCCAACAACAAGCATGTCAAAGAGTTTTGTAAGAGTCTAGAGATGCCCGTGGAACAACAAGTGTGCATTTGATCTGACACTGGTGTTTTTCAGGATAGGGTAGGCAATCATTGTGCCATTAGGTAGAAAAGGGAGTGAAAGGTGGTATGAAAGGAAGAAGTAAATCTCTCCTCTATTCGACTCAAGATTTTTATTTTACGAAGTGCAATTTCATTTATTGCATTTTTTGTGCGAATCTTTCCTCTATTTGACTTGAGATTGCATTTCTTTTTGTGTGTGCTTTGGCATCTTTTTGTTTGCAAATCTCTCCTCTATTCGACTCGAGATTGCATTTTTGGTGGTATGCCCCTATTTATCTATTAGGGGTATGGAAGAAGCGGATATAGAGGGATGTGGCGTGCCACCCCGAACTTAGAGTTTGGCACAAATTTGGATATTTTTGTTTCTTTTTAATGGATGGAGAGGTACAAAGATGATAGAAGAAGTGTAGAAGAGAGTTCAGATCAGAATGCAACTTGATTTACAATTTAGTGCACCGAGTTGTTCTCTTTATCATACTCTGCTCAAATAATGACTTGATGAGGGTCCGGTGGAGATTCTGTGTTATTGTTCCACTAGTCAGTTAAGAAGCATGACGTGTTTGATCCCTATCAGTTTGACAGAAGCTTGTCATTTTTGCATAAGTATCATGGTGTTAGGAATCATAAGCTTCACAAGATGATTTCAATCAAAAGGCTTGTTTCAAAAAGTGGTCCTTTTGAGGATTTACTTCGAATAAACAGGATGTAATGATTTAAAATGCACAGCAGGTTAGAGAGTGACTTTTAATGAAATAGGAAGTGTCGAAAATTCATCATGTATCTATTCAAAATCTTTGAAAAAGTTTAATTTTTTTTAAATTTTTGAAAATTTTATCAAGAATGTGACAGAGAAAACTTAAGTATGTAAAGGATGGGTGTAGGTGGAAAGTGAGGTACGTACCACCCACCCTCCACCCCGAACTTAGAGATTTTCTCGTCCCAAGCAAACCCTAAATCCAAGATGGAGGGGAAAATTCATGCCAGAATGACCACTAGATGTGGTTGTGTTCCAATTAGCACGCATCCGCTTATCTAAAAATCTCAAAGGTAAAGAGCAATTAGATCTTAAAATAGCATCTTGCGATGTGAATTTTATTTAATGAGAAATTAACTAGGAGGTAAAAGAAAAATTGAAGAATCATTCTAATTTGAAAAGAAAAGTAAACAAATTATTGATCGGGTTGCCTCCCGACAAACGCCTTTGTTTTATGTCGATGGCTCGACTGAATCCTTTAGCTTCATGGTGGATCCTTTAGATTGGTGAGTTCCAACATTTCTTTAGTGCCTATGTTAGTTGAGGTGAAATATCTCTCTAAGCGGTGATCATTTGTTACAAATTCACCTGACTTTTCACTCCATAATGAGAAGGCACCATGTGGGGAGATGTTCTTGACGATGTATGGTCCAGACCAGCGTGAGCGGAGTTTTATTGGGAATAACTTCAACCTTTAGTTGAATAGTAGAACTTTGTCTCCCACTTGTATGTCTTTTCTTTTCAGATGTCCATTGTGCCAAAGTTTTGTGCGTTCTTTGTAGATTCGTGCATTCTCATAAGCTGTCATCCTGAGTTCATCCAGCTCTTAGAGTTGTAGAATCCTAGCTTGGCCTACTTCTTTCATATCAAAGTTTAGTTGTTTAATTGCCCACCATGCCTTGTGTTCCAGTTCAACTGGAAGGTGGAAAGCCTTTCCATATATTAATCGAAAAGGTGTAGTCCTAATGGGAGTTTTATAAGCAGTTTGATAAGCCCATAAGGCGTCATTGATTTTCTCTGACCAATCTTTCTGATTGTGGCCAACTGTCTTTTCTAAGATACTCTTGATTTGACTATTAGAAACCTCCACCTGTCCACTTGTCTGTGGATGGTAGGGTGAGGCTACCTTGTGAGTAACACCATACTTTCTTAGCAATGCTTCGAAACTTCTTTCAAGAAAATGGGAGCCTCCGTCGAATATCACTGTGCGTGGGGTGCCAAAACAGGGAAAGATAATATCCATGAATAATTTGATGACTGGTTTGGAATTACTAGTGACGGTTGGTATGGCTTCAACCCATTTTGAGATGTAGTCCACTGCCACTAGGATGTATGAAAATCCATGAGAAGATGGGAATGAACCCATGTAGTCCACCCCCCAAACATCGAATATCTCTACTTCGTGCCATAGATTCAACGACATCTCGTCTCTCTTTGTTATATTTCCTGGTCTTTGACATTTTTCACGTGATAGGACAAAGTCATAGGAATCTTTGGATATGGTTGGCCATAAAAATGCACATTGCAAAACCTTCAAGGCAGTCTTTTTAGAGATCATATGGTCTCCCACTGGTCTTGAGTGACATTGTTCTAAAATAAGTTGAGCTTCTTCTTCGGCAATACATCGTCTATACATACCATCAATACATAGTTTGAAGAGGTACGACTCATCCCAGTGATATTGCTTCACATCATGCATGAACTTCTTCAGTGCATTCCCCGTGCACTGAGGATGGATAACCCTAGCAGCAAGGTAGTTCACAAAGTCTGAGTACAATAGTATAACTTTTGAGACCTTCATTAGTTGATCATCTGGAAGGGAATAATTAATCAGAATCTTCTCAGTCTCCTGAGTGTGGATGTGACTGAGATGATCTGTGACAACATTCTCTGTACCCTTTTTATCTCTGATCTCTAGATCAAATTCTTGCAGAAGGAGAATCCATCTTATTAACCTAGGTTTTGCAACTTTCTTTGCTAGAAGGTAACAAATGGCAGTGTGATCTGTGTAGACAATGACCTTTGAACCAATTAGGTAGGATATGAACTTGCCAAAGGCATACTCGACTGCTAGAAGTTCTTTCTCAGTAGTTGCATAATTCCTCTGGGCTTCATCGAGAGTTTTCGATGCATAATAGATCACATAGTGTTTCCTCTCTATATATTTCCCTAAAACATCGCCCACATCATAGTCACTGGCAACACACATAATTTCAAAACGGTGGTCCCAGTCTGGAACTCTAATGATGGGTGTTGTTGTGAGAGCCTAATTTAGTGTGTTGAAGCTTTTGACACATTTTTTGTCAAAATTGAATTCAACATCTTTTAGTAACAAATTTGTCATTGGCTTGGTTATCTTTGAGAAGTCCTTTATGAATCTTCTATAAAATCCTGCATGACCTAGGAAAGAATGGACTTCTTTTACATTTGTTGGAACAACTAGTTTAGAAATCACTTCTATCTTAGATTTATCTACTTCAATTCCTTTATTGCTGACCCTATGGCTGAGGACAATACCTTCCTTTACAATAAAATGACACTTTTCCCAATTCAGCACAAGATGTGCTTCTTCACAACATTTGAGGACCAGGGAGAGGTGATTTAGACAAGAATCCAATGAATCTCCGTATATAGAAAAATCATCCATGAAAACCTCCATAATAGTTTTAGTAAGACCAATGAATATGGCAGCCATGCAACGTTGAAAAGTTGTGGGTGCAATACAGAGACCTAACAACATTCTTTTAAATGCGTATGTACTGAATGGGCATGTAAAGGTTGTTTTCTCCTGGTCATCTGGATGTATGGGTAGTTGATAGAATCTAGAGTAACCATCAAGATAACAGAAATATTCTTGGTGAGCCAACCTTTCTAGGACTTGATCAAGGAAAGGCATTGGAAAATGATCTTTTTGAGTTTCCTTGTTTAATTTTCTATAATCTATGCACATCCTCCACCCTATTACTGTTCGAGTGGGGATGAGTTCATTGTTTTCATTCCATACAACAGTTGTTCCACCTTTCTTCAGGACTACATGCACTGGACTCACCCATGGCGAATATGAGATCGGATAGATTATTCCAGCTGTGAGAAGTTTAATGACCTCACGAAGGACCACTTCCTTCATATTCGGATTCAATTTCCATTGATGCTCAATAGTAGGCTTGTGATCTTCCATCATAGGGATCTTATGCATACACACCACTTGACGCACCCTAGTGAGGTCACTCATTTTATAGCCAATGTCTTTCTTTCTTTCCCTTAATTCCTTCAGGAGTTTATTTTCTTGATCAGCTGTTAGATCGGAATTTATAATAACAGGGCAAACCTTGAGATCATCTAAAAACACGTACTTCAGTCCTTCAGGAAGGGGCTTCATTTCGGGAGCCTCTGGTTTTTCACATGTTTCTTCTGTAGTTTCCATGGCTTTGAGTTCTTTACTAGTGGCTTCAACATCTTCTTTAGCGGAGTCGAGGGATTCGACACAATCTTTTACTTGTTCGTCAATTTGTTCATCAACTGATGGGTTCGTTAGAGAAACTTCCAAAGGATCATCTGATTCATGATGCTCTTGAGTCAGAAGTGACATTTGCTCAATGCAGTCAATCACATATACTTCTTCTTGCATACTTGGTCTTTTCATACTTTCAAAAACCTTGAATTCGAGAGTTTCTTTGCCTAATCTGAGCAGTAATGTACCAGCTTCAACGTCAATTAAGGATCTTGCAGTGGTGAGGAATGGACGACCAAAGATGAGAGGATATTTAGCGTCTTCTTTTATGTCCATAATGACAAAGTCGCATGGAACATATGTGTCCTTTCCTACCTTGACCGGGACATCTTCGAGGATTCCTAATGGACATTTTATCGAATTGTCTGCAAGCTATATAGTCATGCCAGTAGGAAGCAATTCTGCAAACCCTAGTCTTTTACATAGGCTAAGTGGCATAATAGAGATGCTTGCACCGAGATCTGCCAATCCTTTCTTGCATGATGAGTCGCCAATGTGACATGAAATTCCAAAGGATCCTGGGTCTTTTTGTTTCTTGGGCATCTTGCTCAACATGATATTAGATGTAGTTGTAGCCAATTTTACTGTCTCATACTCTTCAGTTATATACTTCCTGGTGAGGAGTAACTTTAAGTACTTTTTCCATGCTGGTATCTCGGCCAGAGCATCCAAAAAGGGTATATCAACATGAAGTTTCTTCATAGCCTCTTTAAATTTATTGAATATAGTATCAAGCTTTGTTTGCCTTAGATGAGCTGGAAAAGGTATATGAGGTTTATACACAGGGATATCAAGTTCTGGAGTCTTAGTTTCTTTGTCTTCTGGAGCAGGCTTCTCAAAATTTCCTTTTTCTGACTTATCATCTTTTGATTGAGTCTCTTGTGTTGTTGAGTCTTGGGCAATCACAGGTTCATCCTCATATGTAATAACCATAGGTGTTTTTTCGGGGGGATCCGAATAGTCTTTCCTTGACCTAGTGGTGACTTCCTTCAACTGCTCAGGATGCTTAGGATTGTTCTCGGGTTGGCCACCAAAAACTCCAGCAGGTGGCTTGATGCTAGCTACGAGCTGAGCTAATTGAGATTCAATAGCCTTCTACTGAGCTTGTTGGTTAGGTATCATGGTTTGCTGAGTTTGCAACATCTTTTCAATAACCGATAGCTTTTCATCTGGAGAAACTGGGCCTGCTTGCTGTCCTTGCTGATGATTAAGATTCTGGTACTGAGAGTTATTTTGGTAATTATTGTAGTTCCTATTATGAAAGTTCCCCTTGAAATTTCCTTGATTCCCAAAATTCTGTTGTTGTTGATTATACTGGAATCCTAGAGGGCCTCTTGATTGGTTGTTTGAACCAAATTGATGCGAGTTTACTGCTCCAAAGGGGTTTCCATATTGAAAGCCTATATGATTCCTATTTTGATTTGGATTGTAATAACTTTGACCAGGAATGGTATTGATAGCATTAAGATTTTCCATTTGACAATTATCTCCTTGTCCACATACGTTGCTTAGAACAACATCATAGAGAACATTGCATGATAAAGTGGAATGATCAATACTTTTACATGCTTCACAGAACAATGAAGCCGATTTGATCTGTTCTTGTTGTCGAGTGGGTGGACGTCCTCTTCCAATAGCAGCAAGAGATGATTCAATATGGTCTTTCTTGGCAACTAGGAGTTTTAGAGTTTCAGCAATAGACTTGTACTCAGGAGTAGCTTCATCCATAGCTACTTTCAAGACTCCTTTAGCTATAATTCTACCCCAATTTGCTTGATTTTCTGCTCCCAGGGTGACGACTCTCCATGCGCTGTTATAACTTTGACGCATGAAGTTTGCTCCAGACGAGGAATCGAGGAATCTCTTAATGTCATGATCCACACCCCTATAGAAAATCTCAATGAGTTGGTTCTTGGGAATTCCATGGTGTGGACACTTGCGTAGAAGCTCTTTGTATCTATCCCAAGCTTCAACAAGGGTTTCTCCTGGAACTTGAGTGAAATTTGCTATCCACCCTCTAATTTCATAGGTAAGAGATGGAGGGTAGAACTTTTCTAGAAACACATTTTGGAGTTGTTCTCAGGTGGTTATGGGTATTTCACTTTGTAGAAAATTGTACCAACTTATGGCTCTATCAACAAGGGAATACTTGAAGAGACGAAGTCTGCATCGTCTGTGACTCCATTTTGTTTTTTCATGGCACATAGATCAATAAATCTCAGAAGATGTTCTTGGCTATCTTCTCCATGCTTGCCATAGAAAGGGTTATTCTAAAGCAGGGTGATCCAATGCACTTTTATCTCGAAATTAGTAGCATTAATAGGAGGAGGTTGTACTGGATGATGAACATTCACAACTTTCGGGATTGAGAACTCTCTAAGATCCTTTTGTAGTTCAGCTGCTTGTGGTGCTACTTGTGCTGCTAGGATTTCCTGTTGAATCGCAACCCTGACTTCTTGCATGAGCCTCTCTCTTTGAGCATTGATGGCTTGAGCCACTCTTCAGGTTACTTCCTCTTCCTGAGCCATCCTTGCTTGATTTTCTCAGATTTGACAATGAAAAGTTCTATCGATCTCGAGATCAAAGCTCGCTATGAGTCTGGGGCTGTCTGAATGGTGCATGGACTACGCCTTGGATTGTACCTGAAAATAGAAAGATTTTGAAAGTGATAATCACAGAGTAGAGTCAAATTTCAAGTAGATGAGCGATTATTTCAAAAGAAATAGCAAAATCCTAAATTAGTCTTAAAAGAACTAGATTTGACTAACTGATTCTGTTGTCCCCAGCAACGATGCCAGAATTTGATGTGGGATTTTATCGCACTAACAAACTCACTCGAGGTTGACATCGTTGAGCTTTTACCAAAACCAAAGTGCAATAATACCACCCACAAGAAGACGAGTTTTATCACAGTATAGTTGAGGATTGAACCCAAAGGACAACGTTTCTAAGAATCTTTGTCAGTCTAGTCTAGTTCGAGTTAAGGCTAATATTTAAAACGATTGGTTGATTTGAGGTTACTTAAAATAATTGCAAGAAAGTAGAAGCTTAATTAAAATTGGATTTAGATCAATGATGTGGAATCGCTGGGATGGTACTGGGTTTCACCTCCACTACTCATGCAAACACATACAAACACAAACAATCCAGGCAAGATATATCAATCCAAATAGAGCTGATGCAGGAGCCCCCATTAGGGCATTAGGTTCGCGTAAGCATCAACTTAGGCATCAGATGTCTCATCACCAACCGGATCACTTACTTATGGCTCTGGAGAAAATCCCATTCTATTTCTAGTTTGGGAGTCAACCACATTAATCGATAAGCAAGCAGGTGATATATCTACAAACTATCATCAGCGATAAACAAGATAATATAAAATCCAACTAAGGCTGTGGTCCTCCCTGAGGGATGTTTAGACCACAGAAGCGTCACCGTAGGCTAGATGTCTCGTCCCCTCATGGATCATACACTTACGACCTCAAGGAATCCTATCAGAAGTTCTCATCAATGAGTCAAACTTGTAAACCGTCATTCCATCCCATATATAGAAGATCTCGCAATAAAGCACATGACAAGATGAAAGCAAGTAGATAATCAACTAAAAACTTACCAACTAACAACAAAATGGAAAGCTATATACATTGCCATAGAGAGTTTAACAAAAGAACATGATTTGCATGGGCAGCGGGGCTAATCCCCGCATCCCAGTGAAAAGGTACTACTCGCTCATGATGCGTGAAACAAGAAGAATGAGAAAGAGAGAGAAATCCGCCATGAACTCAGTGCAGAAGGTAGTCGCAGCTCGGTGAAGAAGATATGGACTTCTACATCGTGTCGAAGTAGATTTGGACGTGAACGGGAGTTGCCAAGACAGTCCGGACAGTCTCCCTCGCTCCGTCTTCCTTCTCCCTTCAGCCTCCTTGGTTGCAACATGGGCAGTAGGTGGAAGGAAACTGGCGTGAACGACAATGGATTTGGATCAGACCTATGTACAGGTAGCCTGTCGGTGTCTCAGAACTGATGCCCAAATGAGGACCCTAGTGGTCCTATTTATAGGCACATGATAGGTCTTCATGTTTTTGGCGTGTTTCCAGTCCAAACGGTTTGGCAGATATTCTTGCTCAAACTGTCTTATGAGCTTGGGCAAACGGTCTGTAAACCGTTAGAAACCAAACAGTTTTGGCTCCTTTCGGTTTTGGAAACCGAATGAATAGCTCAAATGGTCTTTGATTTCCCCCAAACGATCTTCACTTCAGTTAACTCAAACGATCTTCGGGTAAGAGGCATACAGTTTGTAGACCGTTAGGGACTGAACGGTCTCACAGACTGTTTTCCTGTCAAACAGTCTTCGTACATTGACTCAAGCAAACAGTTTTCAATCCTTAGCCATAGAAAATGGTTTGGCAAATAGTCGTCTCTCATCACACGGTCAACGCTGCTTCATTTGATCTTCAGGTTGCCATAATCGATTTGAGACCATGAGCTTTTCTCAAACGGTCAGGGATGCCCAAATCGATCACAAGACTGTGAGGAGTAGGAACGATTGCGGTCGGCGCTACTGGTGGTGAGGAGGACGACGCTGGAGGTCGTGAACACTTGAAGCAGCAGATCGGTGTTTGCAATGTCCATGGCGGAGGTCTAAACTCAGGGGAGGCACGAGGTAGAAGATGACGTTCCACGACCGTGAGGAGTCTGCACAGTCGTGGTGAGGTTGCTATCACACGGCCGTGCTACCTGGAACGGGCGTGGCGGGTGAAGATTTGAACTCTAATGGCGGTGCGCCATGACCTTGGTGTGACAACACGGTCATGGTGAGGTAGCTGCCACACGGCCATGCTGCCTCACATGGGCATGGCGGGTGAAAGAGAGTTGATGCTGGTGGTGTGCCACGGTCGTGGTACGTCAACACGGTCATGGCAATGGCAGTAGACCACGACCATGGTGGTTCAAAATGACAGTGGTCTAGACTTTGCTTCAAGGTTTTGCACTGCTCAATCCTTCACAATTGGGTTATGCCTCCAATCGGCCTCTTCTAGTCTATCGGTCTTGAAACCGAATGAGCTCAAACGGTCTTGAGACCGAATGCGCTCAAATGGTCTTGAGAACGAATGGGCTCAAACGGTCTTGAGACCAAATGGGCTCAAACGGTCTTGAGACCGAATGGGCTCAAACGGTCTTGAGACCGAATGTGCTCAAATAGTCTTGAGACCTAATGGGCTCAAATGGTCTTGAGACCGAATGGGCTCAAATGGTCTTGAGACCGAATGGGAGACCGAATTGGCTCAAATGGTCTTGAGACTGAATGTGCTCAAACGGTCTTGAGACCAAATGGGCAGAGTTGCTTGGTTAGATCGATTCGTCAGAACCAAGGGTGAGTGAGGATGGGCCCCAGTTGATTTTTCATCTTTATCAAGACCTACATTAAGTCAACATAAATTTGGTTAAGACTTTGATAATTGAATCAATTAGTAATTTTGCATATTATCATGCATTTTGATATTTAATGGGTGACATTAAATGTGTTGAGTTGAATTTGTCCAAAAATGATAATTGATTTCCCTAGTGAATATGCATTCATTAATATCATGTATCATTCCCAAATTCTTTGTATACTTTCTAGGATTGTTGTTCATTAATAACATCCAAGCAGGTGTTATCCATCTCGAGTACCCAGATAGGAGACAAAGAGTTTTTTTGGCTATGTATAATTGTACCCATACAAGTTACATACATAGATGGTTAGATGGTCTAACTGGAACCAATATTAAACTACGATTGAAATTTATTCATTAGTTGTAACTTGATTGTTGTTACTTAGGATCACAAGGGCATGTAATAAGGAAGTAATTTATGTAGTAATTATAAATACATGATGATTTTTGTATGCATATTACTCGCAAGTGTTATTTAAAACATTGTTTATTGCTATAGTATAAATTGAATAGTGTATAATGCTATAGTAAGATGATATCCAATGTGTAGAATGTTATTCATTATATAATTGTCAATTATCAATACATTTTCTGTACAAGTTTGATGACATAATGGTTTAAACTAATATGCTTTATATCTTGTGTCACATCTTATCTAATTGGATTTGGGTCATATCTACTCACTATGACTGTCCAAGTCTCATGTTCATTGTTTAGGAGAAAGTTGTCAAAGATATATGAAGTTAAAATATAGTTTAGAAAAGAATGTCAATGAACTCTCACTTTTTGGAGATGGGTGCTTGGTTCTTCTTCTTTCTTGTGTATGTAGTTTGTTGTAAATTAAACTATAACAAAATGAAGATGTTGATATGGTTATATTCTATTTAGATATATTGGTTTTTTTATCTAGTCACATGTTAATTATTGAGCAAGTGATGTGATATTATATGGATCGGATAACTTTTTACTTGAGAAGGGGGGAATCTTCTTGTGTTCTTAAATTAAAAGTGTGATATCCTTTATTGGGAAATTTTGCTTATATATTCTGAGTTTTAAGTTAGATATTTTCTTAATTGATAGCAAGTGTTAAAACATAAGGGTGGTCCTTCTAGTGTGCTATTGTAGTGTTTTTTAGATGAGTGCACAAGGATAATATGATTAAGATGGAAAGATATTAAAAAATTCTAATGTAAGTAAAATTAATGGAATACAAACTAAAATCTATTTTCGTATCGTGGGAAGGCATCCAAGTATTTTGGTAAATCAATATTGAGGTATCAGAAGGTGATTCTTTGATATGCTTGGGCCAAGCATCCTAGTAAAGATAATTTGATATTAATAAAATAACATACAAGGTAGATATAAAGGTATGTAGTAGAAAAGGGAGAGGATAAAAGGTATGCCATTTAAAATTTGAGTAGAAATGAAGGTTAAGAACAGTATTGATGAGACAAACATAGAAACATAAAGATTATCCTTAATTGATAGTTTGAGGATGATCCTGGAAATTTAAGAAAGGTTAAAATAATGGAACAAATGAATAATTAAGATAGATGATGAAAATACAATGGAAGGATAATGGGATATTTTCTTATTAATAGAAGGAACACTCCTCTCCTATATATAGGAAATGAGGCAAGTACATGGGAAGAGAACTTAACCCTAATAGGAAAACAATATTAAGCAAATATGGCATGATTAACTAAATAATAATTATCCTACAATAAAATCCTTAAAAAATAAATTGGAGGATAGCTAATGAAGATAACTTACACTATACCCTTTTGAATATGAATATATAACCAACTTGATAAAATGTCAACAAAATTCCTAATGATAAAATAGGTCTAAAATGGATTATAAGAGAAAATGCTTGTTATAATGGTAAATTCATAATGAAGCTTGTAAAGGTCTTAAAAACTAATGTACCACGATATAATGATGAATATTAATTGTAAGAATAAGTGTTTTTCTTCTTTCTAATTGGAACTAGGCCCATTATATCTATAGTTCTTATTTTGATGCAAGTATAGTTAACTGAGAATCCATCTACCCAGTTAAGTATACCCATGTATCCCTAAACGTCCATATGTAGGATACCCAAAATATTCTTGCAAGCTACATAATATATGATTATCACTCTTCATCGTATTTGACACAAGTTCTTAACCCTAATCTATAACATCCCTTCCTGCTCTTTTTTCTCTACCTAGAGGTAGTCAAGCTCAAAGGACAATAACACCCCTCTATCACCTACCTTCTCCACCCCTACCAGCTGAAGGTTTACACCCTCCCTCCCATAGTAATTGTCACATGTTACTTGTGTTAGAGGCAACCTTCACCATCAGATGTTCATCACAATAGAAATCTCTTTCGACCTATTGTACAGTGTCATCCTGAGGCCCTCTACCATCTTGTTTACCCATTTAGTCATGTTACATGTGATTTCACCCCTCCCTTATCTATCTACTTATATTTTGGTCCCTTCCATAAATTATTATCGAACTACAAAGCAAAGCAAACTAAAAGATCTTGTGTTGATTTATAAAGCACCAAAGTAAAAGGGATAACTTTTTCTTTGTTATGCCCTCTTTGTGTGGTTTACCTATCCCAAATGGTTGAGCAACTTTTCTTGAACTAGGAATCTAATATTATGCACATCATAGTGATTTTATTCCTATTATTTGATCACTTTATTACCACACTTATTCTGATAGTGCAATCATTATTTCTTCCTACTATGACTATTCTGGTAGTTCTTTTCCTACCTTACTTAGCTCCTTATCTACCATTCTTACTTTGGTAGAATCTTATTTCGATAGTGCACCTTCAATTAGCTAATTTACTTTATTTTTACAATTTATAAAAACAAAATTTACTTCTATAATGATATTAAATATGTTAGTACAATTAAAATCAATGTTGATAATACCGTAGAGTTTTTTCATTCTGGGGACAAGATCTGGGGATGTATGGAGATTGATGTTGTTTTTAAGTACATGCAGTATAATAATGTCAAACTCAAGTGGGAAGAGTGAACTAGTTCTATATTCAGGAGGATAATAACCACTAACTATATAATACCATGCATAAGATCTTTTCTAAATGTCATGGTGAGTGATACTTAACCAAGTACTGTGATTTCATAAAATCTCATGTGAATCAACTAAACTTCTTCTCACCCACAACCTCTGCCAAAGTGACAAAGGAATGTGATATTATAATTATTGAGTGATTTATTAGTGACCTTCATCCTAAGTATGTTTTCGTACACTAGCTTCTTCTTGTTGGAACCATGATCCCATCCATGGATCGGGCTTATGCCCACCTATCACATGTCGAGATGTCTTCCAATTCAAACCCTTTCCATGAATGTTTAAATCCCAAACTACAATGCCCAGTACTGCCACGTTCGTGGATGGGGATGTGGCACTCACACATGGTTGAAACTAGAACTGTGACTCCTACCCAGATTGGATAACTAACACTTAGTTTTCTCACAAAGTGAATATGAAGAATTCTAATAAACTGCACACAAGTGTGGTGATCCATCTCTTCAAAAAACCATTTCAACATCATCCCTTGTGTGAAACTCGATTCCACTGCCCAAGGCTCCAATAGAGTTTAGGAATGACGTCTAGACCC
The DNA here is from genome assembly GCA_963693085.1 of Alisma plantago-aquatica. NCBI lineage: Eukaryota > Viridiplantae > Streptophyta > Magnoliopsida > Alismatales > Alismataceae > Alisma > Alisma plantago-aquatica. The sequence goes on along the minus strand of OY856409.1, from coordinate 1,732,620,658 downwards.
GCAGACCACCACTAGACTTAACCGTGTTCTTTTCCCTCACTCATGCGTAAGATGGGATAAACTTCTCGACTGGTCACCATCCTAGTACTACTTTGGGTTGAACATGCTTAACCACAAAGTTCTTTAGTGATGGGATCTTTGAAAAGGAGGTGCATCTTGGTGATATGGGTAGTTTAATTATTCCACTTAAGATTATGTTATCTGATGCCTTAAATTTTGGAATGTTACAATCTCCTTCACTTCGACTCTTGATGTCCTCATCAAGGCTCACCTATATAGCCTCCTAATATTTTCCCATTTTAGTGCAGACCCAGAATGGCCTACGGACACCCAACTCCCATTCATGGAATACCAACACAAGGATGGATACATCACCATGGATGACCTTTTCCAACATGCCTAGACCACATGGCTCAAGACTAGCATGTCAGATGCCAAGTGGGCCCCACTTACTATAGGGGTTTTTGGCACTAATACCATTTTTAAAGCTGAAGCCCACTACCCAAGGCTCTAGCAGAGTTTCATAAATGAAAAATGGCCCCACATACCACCACTAGGCTTAGTTGTGTGCTTTATCCTCACTCACAAGCAAGCCAGGATAAACTTCCCAACTGATTACTCGACCTAGTACTGCTCTGAGCTGAGCACACTTAACTATAAAATTCTTTAGTGATGGGATCCCTGAAAAGGAGGTTCACCTTGGTGATATAGGTAGTTAAATTATTCCTTTTAAGATCATTTTATCTGAGACCTTAAATCCTTAGACGTTACACCTTTCATGTCACAATGGTGATGTGTCTACATGACACCATCACTACTCACCAAGGTAATCCTTGGATCTCTATGATTACCGCTCACTCTAGTTGGGCAGTGGATTTTGGTACTACTTAGCATATGAATGGTAAGCCTTATCTTCTTACATCATGTGATTATTTTATCCCACACACTACTATCATAATGGCATATGCTTCAGTTAAACAAGTCATTTGGTGTGAGATTGTTATCCTTTCCTCTAAACTAAATCTTATCAATTTAATTTTGTTCTAAACTTTCCAAATAATCAATGTCTTTTCTTATTCCCTCTATTGTTTTGTGACTTTAGACTGGATGGTTTTGTTATACAGGACTAGAGGAACTAATTACAATTAGTAAGGGGGTGCACTATGGTGAACTTTACATCTTCTCTAACCATTCTCTACCTCATACTAGTTCTCTTATTGAAGCCTTGACTCTCTAGATACATCTTCAGTCTGGCCACCTATCTCTAGAAAAGATGGATATCATAGAAAAATCTATTTCTAGTTGTTAATCCATTGTATTTGATGCCTGTCAACTGGGAAAACATCACCATGCATGTTTTCCTCCTCATATTGTTAAGTAGTCTTTAAAACCTTTTGATTTGATAAGTGATATCTATGGCCCTTTTCAAACATCTAGTTACAATAGACTTAAATATTTTCTCACATTTTTAGATGATTTTTTTCCCAATAACATGGCTTTATCTTACTTGAACACATGATGGAGTTTTTCCTCTCATTCCTTCCACAATATTACTATTGTTCAATTTGTACATCTATGGAGATGTTGTGCATATATAATGCACTTGAATGCACTCAACATATTGTTTCTTCTTGATACCACGATGTGGGAATCATTAATCAAATCTCGCATTCCTACTCCCCACAACAAAATTATGTTGTAGAGCACAAAAGTTGTCATATTCTTGACATCATACACTCATTTACTGTTCATGCCAATCTACCTAAAAACATATGGATTGATGTTATTCCTAAAGCTTTTTTATTGATTCCAACCATTATTAGTTCTCCAAAATCAAACTCCTTTTTCTATGTTGTACGTAACTGACAAATCATTTTTTACCACCAAGGATGTTTGGATGCATCACTTTTGTTCACAAATTTGATCCTAAGGCTAATAGGCTATCCCTAGTGCCATTCAAATGGTTTTTCTAGGATACCCCTTCTCTCTAAAATGATACAGATGTGTTGACCCCAAAATTGATTGTATATATGTATTTGTTGATGCAACTGACCATAAGGAAGAGTTATTGTTCTTCTTCATTCCTTCTCCCTCTATGCCCACTCTAGATTTGGTTTCTCTCCCTAAAAATTTCCTAAAATTCTAGTCTCCTTTACTCCCAAACCTAACCAACACAAGGAAGATGGTCCTTAACTAGTAGCCCCACCATAGACCTCTCTTTTGAACCAATTTGATTTAATAGTTACATTCCACAAAGGTAAATAGTCTTGTACCATTAAATATCCAATTTATAAGACAAATTGCTTTATTTTTCCTCTCTCGAATGGTTTCTACTTTTTCCACTCTTTTAGGAACCACCTTTATTTCCATACATCTCGCAAATTCCTTGAAACACTTTAGGTGGAAACTTGCATCCTAGAAGAGATGAGGGCTCTACATGCTAATCATACATGATATCTGGTTGATCCTCAATTTAGAATGAATATCATTGGTTGTCGATGGGTTTTCTCTATCAAATTTTATTATGATAGACCTAGTGAGAGACTAAAGGCTCGCCTAATTGCAAAAGGATATACTCAAACCTTTGGTGTGGATTATTTTGAGATAATATATTCTATTACAAGTATTGCTTGGGTGTAGATTCTTATCTCTCTAGAAGCACATTTTGACTAGTCACTTTTTCAATTGGATATCAAGAATGCCTTCCTATATGGAGATCTTATAAAAGAGGTCAATGTGAAATGACCTCCCAATTCTTGTTGCTAAGGGGTTCCTTATTGATTACATTACTTATTGAATTAATCGATCAACTTTCTATAGGATAGTATCGATTCATAATTATTCCCAATCAGTTTTGACATATTTCACTTATCATAATTATTACAATGGATCATAAAAATAATGGACCCATGTTTTCCACACATGAAGAAAAAACATAAGATGGATCACTCAAATTATTGGCCTGGTATTGGATGTTGTTCTTCTCTGCAAAAGATGCCTAATATTTATAATTCTTTGAAGTACAACAATTATTAGGAAATATTCAAGTTAGGTCTATAGCTATGGGTACCACAGATTGTCTGACAAGAGGAATGGAAGTGATTGATATGAGATATCCTCTATGTTTTCTAGTTGGTGGGGCAACTCGCAGTAAAATTTCAACTTTCTTGGCAAACCTGATTATAATTTGGGTCATATAGATACTACGAAAAAATACCCTATTTATAAATATGCACACACTTTTATCTAGTTAGATACAAAATTATCAGTCTTTAAAATAAGGATTAAATTAGGGGATGTTTTATCTCCTAATCATCTTGGAGGAAAAAACAAATTATTTGGGGGAACTGGAGTTGGTAAAACATCACTCATCATGGAATTAATCAACAACATTGCTAAAGCTCATGGGGGCGTATCCGTATTTGATGGATCAGGCAAACACACTCACTAAGGAAATGACCTTAAAGAATTTGTGGGTGATTAATGAAAAAAATATTGCAGAATCAAAAGTAGTTATAGTCTATGTTCAGATGAATGATCAACTGGGAACTTGAATGAGAGTTAATTTGACTTCCTTAACCATGGCAGAGTATTTCTAAGATGTTAATGAGAAAGTCATACTTCTATTCATCAACAATATCTTCAGATCCATTCAAGCAAAAGAGGAGGTACCTTCCTTATTAGGTAGAATGCCTTCAACATCCCGTATTTATAAATATGCACACATTTTTACCTGTTAGATAAAAATTATCCATCTTTAAAACAAGGATTAAATTAGTGGATTTTTTATATCCTAATTATCTTGGAGGAAAAAAATTATTTGGGGAAGCTGGAGTGGGTTACATCGCTCATCATGGAATTAATCAACAACATTTCTAAAGCTCATGGGGGCGTATCCGTATTTGATGGATTAGGCGAACACACTCATTAAGGAAATTACCTTAAAGAATTTGGGGTGCTTTATGAAAAAGATATTATAGAATCAAAAGTAGTTATGGTCTATGTTCAGATGAACGATCCACTATGAGCTTGAATGAGAGTTAAATTGACTTCCTTAACCAAGGCAGAATATTTCCAAGATGTTAATGAGCAAGAAATACTTCTATTCATCAACAATATTCAAATTCATTCAAGCAAAAGTAGAGGTACCCACCTTATTAGGTAGAATGCCTTCTTTAATGTGTTATCAACCTACCCTTGGTACAAAAGTGGGGTCTTTGTAAGAAGGAATTACTTCTACCAAAGAAGGATCCAAAACCTCCACTAAACTATGAGTCTTCTCATAAAGTCTATCAACCTCAAAAGATCATTAAATGGTCTTAAGTAATCTCCCAAAGCCTGGTTCAAAAAAATTAGCACAACACTTAAAAAGTTGAATTTCAAATGATCAACTATAGATCATTCTCTATTCTCATAAATATTACCTACATAGACATATTCTTCTTGATGTTTGTGTTGACAATATTATTATCAGAGGAAGTGACACTGTTGATATCAAAAAACTAAAGTATTCTCTACATGCTCGTTTCATACAAAGGATTTGGGAAATTTGTTGTATTTTATTGAGATAGAAGTCCTTCACTCATCTACAGGCTCATTTCAACCCTACGGATTGCCAAACCAAGGCTCCTGTAGAAGGGGAACTATTTCCTGGTCTTAAAAAATATCATCGAGTCGTTGGAAAATTGATCTACCTAACATTGGACATAACATGTACTATGAGAGTTGTTAGTCAATACATGAGTGAACCCCTACAACAACATTGGTGTAACATTCAACATATTTATTCTTTATCTTAAGAACGCATTGGAATAAGACTATTCTACAAATTCCATAAGATTAGAATGCTACTATTTCTATACATACTATTACAGATTGGGTAGAAGATGTCAAAGACCTTTGATCCTCTGGATATTGCGTCATGATTGAGGAATAACTAGTGGTCTAGAGAAGCAAAAAGCAATGTGTAGTTTCCTGTTCTAGCACTAAAGATGAATACCGTGTGATGGCCCATGCCTAATATGATCTTTAATGGAATAAATATGGATGAACCACATTGATGATGATGTGAGAGATATGTTTATTTGTGGTTTCCATATTCTACCTTTTTTATATTTTGATATTAATTTGGAAAAGGATGGAGATTTATAAGAACTAAATCTTACTTAGCAAACTAATTATAATTTCTTGGCTAATATTTTCCTTTGTATTTTAATTATTACTTTTAATATATTGTATGGATGATATTTTTATTATACATGCTTAACTTTTTTATAAAAATAAAACCTCTTTGGCAAAAGTAGTGAATGTTTGACAAACTAAAACCTTAATTTGAATTAAACTAGATTTTGGAAAGAATTGTACTTAATTTAGTGAATTGATTAAACTTAAAGGTTGCAAACTAATGGTGTGGGCCACTCGACAGCGACCTAGGCGATCAAGGAAGTCTGAGTAAAACCCTAGAAGAAGATGGTATGGGCGCACAAAGTAATGATCTAGGAGGAGGATTACAAGATAAACCAATATTCTCTATGACCGAAATCAGTATACATTAGGTGGGGTTAAACCTAACCTATAAAGGAATGAGGGGCATGTCCCAAGAGGAAGAAGATGGGAATACTACTACTATGATGGATACATATATTAATCAGTTGAACCAGAGAACAACCCTATGTCGATGACGATAACCCTTTCCTAATGGAGGGGTACCCAACAATGCAAGAAAAATCCTTTAAGCAAATCATCACCGGGGACAACGGAGGTAAGAGTTCGAATCTAGTCTTCATCGATGATGAACCAGAGGAATTAGTAAACCTTGAAGACATATAACTAATCTATGACAAAGTCATCCCAGAGATCTACGTAGCGCTGGAGGAAGAGGAAATCATGAGCAAGCCATTTAAGTACACAGTTATAGTCAAGCTGATTGACAAACACATCGGCTTCCTCACGATGGCTGATAGGTTGAATCTTCTGTAGAAGCCATCGAGGAGATTCGAGCTTTATGAATTAGTACAACAATATTATGTCATCCAATTCTATAGTTGAATGGACCAGGAGGACATTCTGATTAAGGGGCTATGGTCATTATCCGGAAACTACTTAATGGTGTGGCCATAGGATGGGTATTTTGAACCAAGAAAGGACCTCTCAGATCGCATAGTTACATTGATTAGGGTCATCGGTCTTCCTATACACTACTATAATAAGGAGATTTTTCATCGTATAGGCCAAGTTGTTGGCCACCTAGTCCGTGCTGATGGTCATTCGATTAATTGCACTAGAATTCGCTTTGCTCATCTTACAGTCGAGATAGATACCTCCAAGCCAGTGCACCTAAACATTATCATTAATGGTAGGGAATACAAGATTGAGTATGAGTTCTTAGAAAATATGTGCTTGAAGTGTGGTAAACTGGGACATGACCAAGAAGATTGCAAAGGTTCCAATAATAGTTTGGATGTATCCAGACCAAAACCCACAATTGATGAGGTTGGGGTGCGGTGGGTAGAAGAAGAAGAGAAGTGGCAAGTATAGTATGGAAAGAACATCCTTACTCGAAGGCCACAATAAAACAAGGATGGTTCTAAGATGAACATGCCTAATGGTAACCAACCCAATAGATTTCAATTGTTGGAGGGTGAGGAAGATGAAGAAGTCACTGGAGCTTGAGATTTTTAAGAACAAGAACAAATGCAACAACAAAACAAGGAGGATCCTAGGGGACGAAGGTGTGGAGGAAGAAGCAATGGAGGAACAAAGATTCAGATGTATCAGTAAGAAAAGAACCATACACTGTCGACACTAGGAAAGAACCACCAGAAAAATATACCACTAAAAGAATTACTAAAAACACTTCTTACAGTGTTGTTATACCTATCAGAGATGAAGTTATTCAAGGCAGCCCTACGCCAAACCCAGATGATTAGTAGGGTATCCCGGAGGTAACAAAAAAAGTATGGTTGAATGAAATATAGTCAACGAAGGCAACAAGGATACATCTATTCACTCTGGGAGGAAAGACAATGAAAAAATGGTGTCACAGGGCGCCAGTAGCCCTAAAAAAATTCATGTTTATAACTGTAGGAGTAGGACCAAACGAGGAGTTGATGTTCATGACGGGACAATAGGTCCTCTACTCAATTAATTTTTTGTCTGTTAGGATTAATTCCTTAGCTTGGAACATCTGGGGAGCCAGCCAGAAGAATGCCCAGCTCTCTTTAAAGCATCTTGTTATCAAATATAAAATCAAAGTTATCTCTATTTCTCGACCTCATATCTCAAGAGATCAGGCGCATGTTGTTATACGGGACTTGGGCTTCTCACCTAGTGGAGGCACGTGGTTTTTTGGGTGGTATTTGGGTCCTATGGAATGAGACTGACTACAAGGTTCAGATTATATAGAGCCATAAATACTACATTCACTACTGCATCAACGGGGAGGTCTTCCATACTTTCATCTATGCCTCACCCAGTCCGAGAAGCAAGACGATTGTGATGACCTCAATCTTTAGGGTTTTGATACCCAATATGATATTCCAGGACCATGAGTGTTCTTTAGGCAGTTGAAATCACTTGAGGAATTAATCATCTAATTTTGAATCACATCACCTTAAATGGTATGGTTAAACTAAAGATGTGATTGGTGATTATGATATTTATTTGAGTTCCAAGTATGATATATATTGCTTTTTATTATTTGATTTGGGTACTTATGAAGTCAAGAGGTCCCATTCGCAGACGTAGCAAACTCAAGTGACAATTGACAAGCCTTGAGGTATTTTACGATCATAATAAGTGTTGTTGGACTTGCTAGATCAATGTTTGATGATTGTCTATTTTGAATTCAAGGCTTACACATCTTTTTTGTATGGTTGTTTGAATAATTAATCTACATAATCAAATAATGGAGTTGTGTCTCAAACATTTATAGGAGTTGCTTTAAGTTATCATCAACCTATATCTAAAATATTAGAATTTTTGGAGATTTCGAGAAACAGATGTATCTAAGTTGTATACGAGGTTTGAATATAATTTTGGATAATATAATAACGTCTTGATGATGAGAGTACATTCCCTTTTATTACTTAAGATAAGCTAAGTTAAGATAAAGTTGAATATGCATGAGCCTCAAGCTCTTTTACAAAGGAGGACCTCTAGTGTTAGGACAACATATGTGGTGAACTCCAGAGAGAGTGAGACCCACAAGGAGAGGGTCATAAGACCTACCCTAAAATATATGAAAAATATGAGATAATGTGAAATGATGTGTCCTAAGCCGAGTTACTCCTGAGTAGACGAGTTGAGTCCTTTTTCATGATTCAATCCTATATGTGAGAGTTGGGTTATAAAAGAAATGATGGGTAGACAACTAATAATGAGAAAGTCAGTTCTTTTGATTGATTTAGGTCCTAGATTGAGTGACATATGTTTGAATCTCATCATTAGTTGCCAGTGAGGTGATATATGAACTCTAGTTTTAAGAGTAAAATGCCTTGGGCATAAGATACTCATAAAGATGATTCCTCCCACTTACCTTTCTTGATATATGATACTAGAAACCTCACTTGAGCTATATGGATGATTTATGTATGAGGAGTCACTCACATAAGGTTGACCTATTATATATTTCTTTCCTATATCATACATGTAATATCTAAGTTTGGAATCATGATAAGATTGTCTTAGTATATTCTCTTTCCCTTTATATCACGCATGAAAGATATAAATTGGAAATCATGAGCTAAAAAAAACACTTTGGATCATAGCTTACATGATCATAAAATATGGTTCTTAACGTTGATCCTTCTCAATCTATGCTTCTAAGTTTGAGCATAACTCTCACACAATAGGGTGGAACCTAATAGTATACAAAAAAATCAAGCCCTTCTCTAATGACGAAATTCTAGTATGATGTGATCTTAAACCAAAATGATGATGTTAAGTGTAACACCCCCCTCCTAATAAATGATATGATATCTTGACATCATCTTACACGGGTTAGTGGAGTGAAATATAAAACTTAAGTAATACCTCCTTAACTTCATATGAGAAAAAAAAATCCCTAATTTTCAGGGTAATAAGGGATATGAATCCTATAATAATAGAATGTCATGTTATGACTAAGTCATGAAGTTGTTCTTCAATTCTAAAAAAAATGTAATGCTTCAATCTATATAAGGTTGGGTGGTTACACCCTAGATGCATTAATTTCTTAAGATGACAATTTAGGGTTCTAAAAGAATGACAACTTTGGCACCTAGAAGTCCAGGCATGGAGGTATTAGAAACTCTTACTATCAAATCAATCCTGATATTATTTGAATTTAGAGGACGAAATTCCATTTAAGGTGGGGTGAATGTGATGACCTCAATCTTTAGGGTTTTGATACCCAATATGATATTCCAGGACCATGAGCGTTCTTTAGGCGGTTGAACTCACTTGAGGAATTGATCATCTAATTTCGAATCACATCACCTTAAGTGGTATGGTTAAAGTAAAAATGTGATTGGTGATTATGATATTGATTTGAGTTCCAAGTATGATATATATTGCTTTTTATTATTTGATTTGGGTACTTATGAAGTCAAGAGGTCAAATTCATATACGTAGCAAACTCAAGTGACAATTGACAAGCCTTGAGGTATTTTAGGATCATAATAAGTGTTGTTGGACTTGCTAGACCAATGTTTGATGATTGTCTATTTTGAATTCAGGGCTTACACATCTTTTTTGTATGGTTGTTTGAATAATTAATCCGCATAATCAAATAACGGAGTTGTGTCTCAAACATTTATAGGAGTTGCTTTAAGTTATCATCAACCTATGTCTAAAATATTAGAATTTTAGGAGATTTCTAGAAACATATGTATCTTTTTGAATATGAGGACATTATGGATATAAATGTGATCAAACTATGTTCTTTTAGCTATTTAGTACTTAGATCTATGGCATATTAATGTCATGCTACCTTTTACAGTGTCGAGAGCCACTAATAGAGGGAACAGGTCATCCCTAACGTCCGTAAATGGAGGAACATAAACCAGTCTAGGCGTCCTTTAGATCCGAAGAAGGTGGGGGGGCAACCAAGGGAAATATAGTTTGCAAGACCATGATCTACACATCAGTCCGAATAGATCAACCCCTCAAACACAATGTGGAATGGCCTGCATCTCCAGTTCGCCTTCCATTTTCCTCTCCCGTCTCCACTGCCCAGTATAGGTGAGGATCGAACATAGAGGGAGTAAGAAGAAATCCCCAAAGTAGATCATGAGGTGTATAGATCGATCACTGTGGGAAACTGTAGTCGAGGGAGCACTTGAGTACAGTGTGGAGGAGGTGAAATAGGCCTACGAGCTCCATCTCCACTGTTAGCAGCACAAGGATGGCTCTTTCCCCCTTTTCGGCCCTCACGGGAGCAGAGGAACACCATCCTGATCTCGGCGAAGGCATCCAGAATCTTCCTCAGACCTCAAGCTCGAGTTTTAGTTGGCGAGATGGAAAGCCCCTTCCTCGCCGCCCAATCCTGCTACAACATATGGTAGAGAGGGGTATGGGGGAGGCGGAGCCCGCTGTACAACTGGTCATCATCGAGATGGAGTTGCGTCCTACAACGAGTCCAAAGCAACCCACATCATCGAACATGAAGCTCGGTGGATCCTCGTCGGGGCTAGATCTCATGCTGGTGCAGGAGGCGGAGGGCTCCGTAGAGCTTTGTGGATGTGAGACTAAGAGAGGGAGGCCGTTTCAGATATCGCACAACCAAGTTCCGATGGCAGGCTTTGGAGCAGCTTTGATCAGGGATCATGTGACTCCTCTGCCTCAGAAACTAGACACCCACCAAACCCCTCTCCTCGATGTCAAAGACTATCACAAAGGTGCAAGAGGTGATACACCTTGCTGCATAGTCTTGCTCTTGGACATATACCTCAGCATCCCCTCATCCTACATTGATGTGCAGTCAGAGCTCGATGACAATGCAGAGGACACAAAGTCATGTGGAGAGGAGGTCATCAGGTCCTGTGACTCCTCAATGCATCAGCAGAAGCTCGCCCTCTTCACAACGACGACTCACTAGCAGAGAACAGAGTTCTCGCACAGTAGGCAGTGCCCGTCACATCGCGTGAGAGAGAGGAGAAAGGCCAAAGATGGACAATGAACCAACCAGTCTAGGAGTAGACCATGAGGGTGAGCCACATCCCACCCAATGGCCAGCGTGAACCAATCAAAGACAACCATATCAGGCAGTGGGACCCACCACACAAGGTAATTACCTAGTTAATATCCAGTTAACATACTGATCTTAGAAATATGATTAAAAATAGCTACCTTGGCCAATAAATCCCTCAAAAATGGCCCTAGACTCAAAACAATGCCCTCTTTCTTGTGAATCCTCAAGATTAGGCTTTAAAGACATATTTGTTGGTGATATTAGTTTAACATATAATACTCCTTTATGAGCTTCATATAATTAGAATAATTAGAATATGATGCAGATTAAATCTGAGAAAATTAGTTATGTACCCTAAGATCATGTGGCAACAAAATATGCACTTTGATCAAGTTACAATTTCAGAATATTAGCTCTTTTTGCATTAATGCATAATTGGATACTTTAATCCTCATATTAATTCTAGAAAATAGACCAGTCATCAGAAAATTAAAAAAATTGGACCAGACCTCTAAAATGACACCCTAGTCAGTAGAAAAATATCAAACACAAGTTTTGCTCAGTTTGAACCAAGGTTTGGCCTAAACCCTAATTTCGACCAAATATACCAAGAATATGGTGTACCTATATTAATGATGATTAATTTCTTTAAATCAGGTGTTGACCAGTTTATCTAGATGATCATGGATATGTGAGGAATATCTGAACTCAGGTACATGGATATAATTATGTGATTAGATTTGTTGGATGTTAAATATACGTACTTGCTTGCTTGTATTTGAAATATATTGTTGGATGTAGATGTATCTATATTGACAATTTTCCACCTTGAACATAAAAGAACTTAAATGAGGATAAATGAAATGTAGTTACTAGTGGTGCTCATTAAACTCCCTATTAGAGACGGAAAGCTTTAATGTTGACTAGCACCTCCCTAGAGTACACGGTATACGGGGAGATCCCTAGAGTACAAGGTACACGGGGAACGGCCCACCATTTATGTTTGTGCTAAGTCCGCCATAGTAATGCATATTCATTCTAAATGTGGCTAATAACTTGGGATTACCTAATTTCTACCTTTAAGTAACATTTTCTTTCTCTTTCTTCAATTTCAAGTACATTATATGCCAGCATAGTATAGCTTTTAATTCCACGCACCAACTTTTGTTGATGATTTTGTTTCTCATATTTTCTAGGTCCCGTGATAGAATGGGATAAAAGAATAGGATGTGAGAAAGTTGTACAGGTTGTACCTTTTGTCTAAGATCCTGTTAGAGTACATGTTCATAGATTGTAGAATCTTCATTCAATATGTAATTGTAAATCATTGTGTAATAATTCATGTTGTATAAATATACATGTTGAATGTTGAGAATGTCATGGTGTATGTTATATTTGAATGTTCATGTATGCGTATTATGCTTCTGCATCGCTCTCTGATATAATTGCTAACGTTTTCAGATTATGTCTTCTCATCTCCATGGGGTTTTGAGAAGGTGAGAATTCGGGGACGTTACACCGATACTTTGGGATCACCTCATACAGCTTAGCCACACCATCGATAAACCTTGGATTATAATGGGGGACTTTAATTGCATGCTAAATCTGACTGAGAAAATAGGCATCAATAGGTTCAACCTTTCGGAGGCCACCCGGTTCAATAATGCTTTGATACAGGCTGGTCTCACATACATAGGCTGCTCTGGTTTCCGATTCATGTACATGAAAAGCCTCCTACATGAATTCCTGGACAGAACCATTGCTAACCTGGAGTGGCTACGGTTGTTCTCGCACTTCAACTGTGTGACTCTTCTAAGGGTGGGATCAGATCACAATCCTGTAACAATTATCAATAATCGAACAGTGACCCATGTGAGTAGATTCAAGATGAAGGCATCCTGGTAGGCACACACTGATTTTCCCAGGCTCCTGGAGACCATATGGGACACATCATCAGACTTCTCAACAACCTTGGAACTGCTTAAAAACCCCGTACTCAAAGGGGATGCCTAGTACAGGAAAGAGCAAAATAAGAAGAAGAACTCCCTATTCAATATTATCATTAATCTCCAAAGAGAAATGGTGGGCTGCTATAATGAAGAGAAGGACTGACGGTGTGCCACCAACTCAAACTGGAACTGGATGCAATTCTGATTAAGGAGGACTGCAATTGGAAACAACACAGTCATATTAACTGGCTCTGTGAAGGAGACAACAACACCAAGTTTTATCACGCCTTTGTCAGCAACATGAGAAGGTAGAATAAAACCACTACCCTACAAGATGAGGGGGCACATGGGTATATGATTGCACAATGTTGAAAGTCCTTATGTCTAATCATTTCCAACAACTCTTCACTGCATACGCAATACCAAACCGGTAGTAATGCAAAATGTACCAGCACAGTTCAAACCCCTCAAAGCATAACAACAATGTGGGTTAGTGGCATCACCCACTGAATAGAAAGTCTGGAAGATTATTAAAAACTCAGATCCTTTTAAAGATGTTGGTCCTGATGGAATTGACATGTTCTTCATAAAGAACAATTGGAAAGTTATCCGCCAATCTATTCTTAAATCTATCAGAAGCATGATTAATGGTGACTCTTTTGTTGGACCGATGGAAGACTACAGCATTGTTCTTATACCTAAAACAAAGCACCCTTCAAGCTGCAATCAGTTGAGACCAATCACACTCAATAACACTTGTATGAAATTAGCATCCAAAGTGGTAGTGGAGAGAGTAAAGTGTTATATTCCATAGTGGGTATCATCTGTTCAAACAAGCTTTGTGTTGGGCAGATGCATATCTGATAATATCATCATTGCCCAAGAATTTATTCATAATATGAGAAGGAAATCCTGTTCCCCACAAATGGTCATCAAAGTTGACCTCTCCAAAGTTTATAACCTTATATCCTGGGAGTTCATTGAGGACACTCTGTGTGACACACCGTTTGAACAAAACGTCATTAACTAAGTGGAAGCGATCATTAACAACAAATAACTAAAAATTACTAAAAATTAAAACCATTTACAAAGAGATCCAAACACAAGAAAACTTTTTTTTATCAAGAACTAATGTATTTTATTTTCATCCTGGTTCATAAGTACATATCTTGTACCATTCCTTGTCCAAGATTACAAGCCTCAACTTCTCTATTAAAACTATATATAGGCAGCATAAGAACCTCAAGGCATCAAGCCAAAATCTCAGATCGATTCATTAAAAGTACTAACTACTAACTCTGAGTACCTGAGAGTATAGAGACGACACATGTGACTTTATATAAAAAATATGATAGCCAGTGCCTCCACCTGGAATATCACTACTGTCCCTCTAGCTATTGATGTTGCTTTTTCCCTGCTATAGGGTTTCTGCCTCTTCTTCGGCGTCCACCTAAAAAATGTTGGATCCCACAGGAGTGAGACAATTGAAATTGTCCTAGCGAGAGATATAACTCTCCGCCAGAAACATTATTATTACAGATAAGTAGTAATAAACTGAGCAGGAGTTCTTTTATATTAACCATTGTATGAACAAAATAAGACAATCTCCTTTCTTAAGGAGAACATTGCATCTACCCATGGTAGAATTATACATCATTTATCTACTTTGAAAGGAATGTAAGGAAACATAAATATATCATCTATCAACTAAAGATGCATAAAGAAATGTAACATCAGCCGATGCTTTTCATATTTGATCCTTAAGCAAACATGCTATACGGCTGATTACATTTTACAATCACACTTATGCCCTAAGGAGATGAGGTATACCACTCATACTCCAACCTTTGGTTGCGAAACCCAAAGTCAGTGCCATACAAGGTCAATGGAAGAGCTGGCTGCCATGACCTCCCTTATCTCGGTCAGTATGAGATTCCATGAAGGACATCTTGTGTCTCTGCTAAATAGCTTTCCAGGGTATACTGGCAACTTTGCTATAGAGTTACAGCAGCGGCTGCACTCTCTTCGCAATTGAGTGATCTCATGTTTATCTCACATCGATCTGACATTAAACATTATCGGGGGATTCGTGATACATCCATCCCGACATCAGGAGATTCGTGATACATCCGTCCTGACACATATAATGAAGGATTGAGAGATTTAATGTTTATCTCACATCAATTCCTCCATTAGGGCGTATGAATATTTTCACCCATCACCCCTGCATATTCAAAAATATGCCTTCTGGGTTATGCTGCGGAGAAACCCGTTTCACCATCCAACAAATTCTAATGCTGATGGTTATATGGCCAGGGCACTACATGATAAGATTCCACTTGATTAATTAAGTACATTACCATATTCTTTTAGCATCAGTCAGGTTTTCAAACATAAATTATTATAATAAATGCTACAAAGAATGTGTAATACTTCTATCAAGTACTTTTTGAAGCTTTTTAAAACATTGGGATCTCAATCCCTTATCTCATTTCTGGGAATTCACATCCCTCAACATCATCATCATGTTTACTGGATCTGGATATTCAAACCCTTAGTTCATCACTGAACATGGTTACCACTTATTAGGAAACTATTACCTTCAGGTCATTTGACCAAGGTAACATGATACTTGCTATACAAGCATCTCACATGGCTCACAAGGCCCATTAAGTATCTTATCACCTCTCACTAGGCAACAAATTATCACATGGCTCACAAGGCCATTACATCTTGTCACCTCTCACTAGGAAACAACTTATCCTCATGACTCACAAGGCCATTGCACATCTTGTCACCTCTCATTAGGCAACAACCTATTCACATGGCTCCCAAGGCCATTGATCATTATACTTTTATTCAAGTATTTAACATGCCTAACAAGGCTTATACAACAAAAGAATTACAACCTTCCCATCGTTAGGGTTAGGGTTTCCTTTCCTTATCGATTAAGGTTTCTCTTACATATCATCACCCTTCATTAGGTCTAGGGTTTTCCATCATTAACCATTTAGGTTCTTAAGATCATGTTATTAATGACCAAGCCCTAATTCACTTCTCCACACAGCTAGGAGTCAACATTGAAAACATAAGTATTCAATCATGCTTATTTATTCTCATCATTTATCATTAAATGAATTATCAACACAGGATATGAGTTCCTCTCTCAACTTTACTAAAATATGATTACATCACACTTTATTAACTTGGCTTAACCTTTTCATAAGGTATATTAGCCTACACTTATCAAAGTGCATTACACCTCAATGTAACAATTGACATGACACACTTCATGTGTTACTCATCCAAGTATATTGGATTTAAGGTACATTAAGATATATCAACCTTGAGGTGTTGAATGTGATATCTATCAAGTCTTGATGTATCACTTTCCTCATTACTTTTATCTTACTTAAGTTCTTCAACTTATCTTGTATTAGGGTATTTCCCATCCTAATACTTTATGCACCAATTCATCACATTTATCAGGTAATGTATTTGTCATAAGACACTTATTTGAAATATGCAACCATTATCAATGATATGGACTCATCTCGAGTTAATGTATTATTGATATAAGGTTATCCATTATCAACTACTTTAGGTTTTGCACTTATCAATATATTAGTCACTATTCCATTATTAGGAATAGGTTTCCCATGTTTATCAATTAGTGTTTACATAACATCACCCATATTAGGGTTTCACATAACATCACCCTACGTTAGGATTTCACATAACATCATCCTATATTAGGGTTTCACATAACATCACCCTACATTAGGATTTCACATATATAACATCATACTATATTAGGGTTTCACATAACATTACCTGAAATTAGGGTTTCTCAACCCATGGCCCAAAATTGGGGTTATGGTTTATCATCATATTGCCCAAGATTAGGGTTTCAAGCATTATAACCCAAAATTAGGATTTCATATACCTTCACCCTTTATTAGGGTTAGGGTTTCATATTAGGGTTTCATATAGCATTACATAGCATCACCCTAGATTAGAGTTTCACATCACATCACTACATTAGGGTTTGACATGGTATCACCCTAGATTAGGGTTTCACATATCATTATCTTGAATTAAGGTTCCTTATAACTTTTCCCCAATTTAGGGTTTCATGTAACTTTACCCAAAATTAGGGTTTCATGAAGCATCCTCTTAAATTAGGGTTTTTCATTATATTAACTTGAATTGGGATTTCTCATATCATCACCCTAGATTAGGGTTACACCATTACCCTAGATTAGGGTTTCACCTAGCATTGCCCTAAATTAGAGTTAGGGCTCATCAACCTTCTTGATTAGGGTTTCATGATCTCTTTATCAAGGATCATACCCTAATTACATATTTTATTCATGTTGAGAGTGTTGAGGCTTAACCACTACATGATTATTATACATGTATGAATTCCTCTCTCTCTCTCATCCTCTCTAGGATGTTGATTACTTCAAACTGGATTAGATTAGGTCAACTCTTCATTCAAGTACATACATCTAGGGTTAGCATAGTGTGTTGAGATATTGCTTCCATAAGCATCAAAGGTTAACCCCTCAAAGGGTACTAATCACCCTAGTACCTTAAAGGTACAACCATTGTAATTATCTTTGATAATCATCATTAACAATCATGGGGTTAATTGATCTTTCATAGCTTTGAGACTATTAGGTCTCCAAAGGGTTTTGATACTTTTGAACCTTCAAACGGTTTTGACCTCCTTGTCCTTCAATCAGTTTTGAGACCGTTTGCCCTCCAAACGGTATTGAGACCATTTGGGCATCTAGGGTTGAGACTGTTTGCTCTTAAATGATTTTGAAACTATTTGGTGCTTTCAACCCTTGAAATCATTTGATCAAAATAACCTTGAGACCGAATGAACAACCCATCATTGAAACTGATTGAACATCAAACAGTTTTGAGACCGTTTGGTCTCAAATGGTTTGAAGACCGTTTGATCCCAAATGGTATCAAGACCATTTGGACTCAAACGCTCTCAAGACCGTTTGGTCCAAACTACCTTGAAACTGAATGGATCATATAGGGTTTCCACAATCAATCGATTTAGGGTTTGTACTTGTTGAACCATCCAACATTGAGACCATTGAAAGTAGATCAAAATGTAACCCTTGGATATCCATCCATCCATGACTCCACTTGACCTCAAACAGTCTTGAGACTATTTAACCTCAAACGGTCTTGGGACCATTTTCCCTCAAATGGTCTTGAGACCGTTTGGGCCATTCAACATAGAAATCGACTCAATCAATTTAGGGTTTCAACCAATCAATCCGATTAGGGTTTGTAATCAATGGATCATACATTCTTGAATCCATTATAATTAGATCAATTCGAACCATTGGATCTTCATTCATCCACATCAGAAATTGACCCCAAATGGTCTTGAGACCATTTTGCCCCCAAACGGTCTTGAGACCGTTTGGTCATCAAGTTGAAACCGTATGCACATGATCTTTATTGAGGTGTGTGATAAGATGACATCATCATCTTCAAGATTCAAACCTTCGAAATTTCCTGTGATTCTTATGGTGATTTAATCAACTAATTAAATGGAATTTTGAGAAAGAAGAAAGATTCAACATATGATGAAGAAGTGAAATCAATAATAACATTTAAGGGTTCAAGTTATATAACCCTCCTTCAAAGTTGAATCCAAGATTCAAGGTTCACGTCCTCAATGGTGAATGAATCTTTCTCAACTATCCAAGGTCCGTTCTCAAGTCTTTGGATGCAAAGGATGATCAAGGTTAAGCATTGAATGGAGAAAAGAAGAAAATAAGCATTGAATTTCGATTTCCACCATGAAATCAAGGTTGAATATGTTTAAGGAGCTCACCTACAGGTCTGGGTACGTCCTCCTATTGCTCCTAAGTGTTTGTCCAAAGCAAGGAAAGAAAGAAGAATCGAAAAAGCCTTTCATGTGGGGTGAAGGAATGGAGTGTATATAAGGGAATTTCAAGAGAGAGAAAGTGTTATAAAAATCCTTCAATTCCCTAAATTGGTGCCACTTATACCCCTCACTCCCTTGCATACGAAGCCATCATCCTACCCTTCGAAATCCTCTTATTTATCCATGAATTAAAATAAAACAAATTAAGCACCTTAATCAATATAATAATAATATCCAAAAATTAGTGGATATTACTTTTTCTTTAACTAATGTGAGTGGGCTCTCCACTCATTTTAGATATTTCGGTGCCATTGCAAAGAAGAAGGACGTCCATACTTATATAAATTCAACCATCACATTTTTTGTTGAAGGGCACTTCCATTAATATATTTATTTTTGCATTAAATTGAATTAGGGTTTCAATTATGCTTAAATCTTGATTATTTTAATATCAAGATTCTCTCTCCCCCAAAGAGATTCAAATGAGACACCCCTCTAGTTTTCTTGTCTCTAATTGATGTCAAGAAACATTAGGGACTCTTAGAAGTGGTGTTTTGCATATTGAACCCTAGGTTTTGGATAAATTGCACATTACACCAAAACTAGATTTTAATGCACAAACATTGCTTAATAAGCTCTTTCTTGGAGCTTAGGCTACCACAGGCCATACCTCTGCATCATTTTCATTCTTATGATGCTTCAACACTTGAGGAACATTTTATCATGTAACATTTGCAAGTTAACCCCTCAACTTGGGTAATTTGCACTTTAGTCCAAATCAAGTAAAACATTGTTTCAACATTATTCAAATGGGACCAAAATTGAAACATAAGTTCCTCTTGAGACTTAATTATTTTTCAACAGATAAAAGAAAGCATATATTATCTTTCTTAAACAAAACATCTAGAGTTAAAGCATAACACAGGTTAGGGATGTTACACTCTGAATAAGATGTCTTGGCCTCCTAACATAAAACGCTATATCATGAATTTTTTGAATGTAGGTAATACAAATAATATTTTGAATGGTGGGGCCCTTCCTCCATTCAAGGCAACCTGAGGTCTGAGACATGGGGACCCCTTGTCCCCATAGTTATTTGTTTTATGTATGGATTTCCTGACCCAACTTATCAACCAGTGTGTAGAGGAAAAGAAATGGAAACCTATCAAAGTGGCCCAACAAGGGTCGTAGATATCTCACATATCTTTCACAGATGATATTAACAATTTTTCCAAGGCATCACTACCTCAAATCGAGATAATCAATGAGTGTTTCCTGTTGTTTGAAGTTTCTTACGAATAGTAGATCTCAGTCGATAAATCAAGAATGTTATTCTCTAGTTCCATTGACCAGCACGCCTGACCCAACTTATCAACTAGTGTGTAGAGGAAAAGAAATGGAAACCTATCAAAGTGGCCCAGCAAGGGCCATGGATATCTCACATATCTTTCACAGATGATATTGTCATTTTTGCCAAGGCATCACTATCTCAAATTGAGATAATCAACGAGTGTTTCACATTGTTTGAAGTTTCTTCCAGACAGCAGATCTCAGTCAATAAATCAAGAATGTTCTTCTCTAATTCTGTTGACCAACACACCAGAAATGCCATCTGTTCAGCCAGTAAAATTCCAGAGACTATTGATTTGGGGAAGTATCTGGGGGTACCTATTCTACACAAAAAGGTGAACAAAGAAACCTATTCTTTGACCACTAAGAGTATGAAGTCCAGGATCAATGGTTTGGCAGCAAAAACTCTGTCCCTGGCTGGCCGTATCTACCTAGCAAAATCAGTCATCACGACTCTTCCTACATATGTAATGCAAACTGCAAGGATCCCTAGCAGTGTCTGTGAAAAGTTGGACAAGATTGTGCGCAACTTTATCTTGGGAGGAGGGAACAAAGCAAGGCCAGTCTCGTTAGTCTCCTTGAACAAGGTATGCGCCAATATGGATGAGGGAGGTCTAGGAATACGTTCCATGGCTGATTGGAACATGGCTCTACTATGGAAGAACTCATGGAAGTATTTTAACAACACAAATGTGCTCTGGAAAAATGCACTACAAAAGAAGTACAAGGGATATAATGCACTTAAAGTCAATAATTCTACCCCTTTCTTGAAATAGTTACAGTTGGGTATGCCTTTTATCAAATCCCATTGAATTAAGATGATTAACAATGGTGAGGACACACTGACATCTCCCGACCCCTGGGTATCAGGAATTGAGAGTCTAGGAGGAGTTATGACACAACCTGTTGAAGAGGACATCACCGATCTCTGGGTATCCAGTTTAGTGAACCTAGAGGGCGGATGGAACAAAAACTTTCTTTACACTTATCTTGAACAAGACGACATGGACAAGATCACCTATTTACCTACACCTGATCTGACTAAAGAAATGGATCACTGGAGCTGGAAATATAATGTGAGAGGTGTCTATAACATGAGCTCTACTTATGATCTTATTCATGAGGGTGATGACACATCTACCAATGTCTTATGGAATCAGATATGGAGCCTCAAGATACCAACCAAAATAAAGGTTTTTGTTTGGTTAGCTTCCCACAAAGCTATAATGACTAACTCACGTCAAAAATAGTGAAACTTCACTGATGATGAAGTATGTCCTCACTGTGTTATAGTGGAAGAAACTACCATGCATGCTCTTTGATACTGTCCCTATGCAATGGAGATCTAGAAAAAATCCCTGCAACCCATTGATATCAGTGCTAATCATGACATTGGCGTTCACAGCTGGTTCTTGAATAATCTAAAAAACCCACAACCACTCCAAGCTACCTTTGTTATCACGTGTTGAACAATCTGGAAAACATGCAATACATGGGTTTTTGAGAAGACCCCTACCAGTCTTGAATGACAGGTGATGCAGATCAATCACCTAAGACTCCTTGTTGAGGAAGGATGGTGGACAAAGGCAAGTACTAAGAATGCTTTCAAGAAGGAGCCACTTATTGATATTATTGTACCTATAGAAGGGAAGATAATCTTAGTTGATGTTGCTGTCACGAAGAACATTGTCGCCATTGATGATATCCACCTTGATGGAAATGGAAAATGGCTCTTTGGTAGAGCCTGCACCATTTGGGTGAAATCAACGGTTGAAGTAGAGATGACAGCTATTGCCCTTTCTCTACAAAGCTCACAAAATGACTACAGCCAACCTCTCATTATTCTGTCTGACTACTCTACTTTTGTGGATGTGATTGAAGATACTACTGAGAAGTTCCCCATCTTGCATACTTGGACTAGGTCAGTTAAGGATATTTTGGAGTAGTATGATACTGTGAAGATTTTGAAGACCCCGTGAGAGCACATACATCTAGTTGATGCTCTTGCTAAACACCACCTCAAAACTTGTAAGGATGCCCACCTTTATACGAACATCCCTCTCGACCCTGTGGGTCATCCCTTCCTTTTTCCCTTATGTAATGGTAGAATATCCACCAAGTTTATTTTTTCAGTACAACATTGTTGTAATTTACCCTATTTCCCTATAAGAGAAGGATGGGATGAATAAAAATGCCTTCTAATTCCCCCCCCCCCAAAAAAAAAATAGTGAATTGATTGTAAAAGTTTATGAAGCCCTAACCCTAATTAATTTGGATGATGTTTGTAATAGTTTGACAACATCTATCTATATATTGTGTTTTCTATAACTATACATGATAGTGGGATGATGCAAAACACAAGCTTTTTATATTACAAATTATGAGATTTTAACTACGTAACATGTTATATTATGGAATATTAATAAAAATGATGGTAATAAGGCTTATGAGTAGATTACAATTAGTATGAAACCATACAATGATGATGGAGACTATATATTAAATTGGTTTAAAATGGAGTCATTTGTGCAAGGTTGGTAGATTAGCGCATCGGTAAGGGCCAAAATGAAGGAAAAAATCTTGTTTCATAAAAATGCAAATTACTAAAATTTTTCCATTGACTTATATGAACTAAATACAACCCTAAGAACATAAAAAGGTCATAAAAAGTCATATCTTAAATTTGAAGGTGGAGGAGTGGATTGGAGGCAATTATGGGGAAATGTAATCCATTCAATCTAAAACTAGGATTCTTCACAAGCTCTTGGAGTAATTCTTGGCATGTTCAAATAATATCAACTTCCCTATCTTAGTTTTCATATTTTATTCACATACAATAGAATTTCTATAATTAATCTTTGAAAATATCCCAATTGTGTCCTATTATTCCTAATTAGTTCTTCTTTAACCTAGATTAGGACAGGGAGTAGGGTTTTGCAATGGAAATTAATGTCGAAGAACTTTGGACAAAGTTTCATTTTCAAAGTTGGAACTCCCCTTCTTATATTGTAGATGAGTGGTTTCATACTAGTGTTAAACTGAGATGGGAAAGATCAATGCTACTAAACTCTACAGGTGGACATTGGGGTTTATGGGTGATTGTAGGTGTAGCTACAAACATCAATTTTTTTTAAACATTACGTCATCTGAATTGTATGAACTAAAAATTGATGTATGAACTTATTCATACATCAATGTTTTTTTCCCCAAAAACATTGAAGTATGAATTAATTTACTCTAGATATGCTAATTTTGTCAAAATCTTTTCCACCTTCTGCATCTTTTTGTCAATTTATGTTGTTTATGCCAAAAAACATACAACTTTGTACAAAGATTTTGATTTTTCTGTATTTCTACAAAAAATTACTAATATGCATCTTCTAAAGTAAACTTAATAAATGTAACTTTATTTGTTAAAATATGACTATTTAGTTGATTAAATCCAAACATTGTTGTTCTAGCCAATTTCAGTTGTTTATGTAAAAATGTGATGATTATTTACCAAAATGTTTCTTGATGACTTAATAATTATAAGATGTGGTCTTAAAGGTGTTTATGGTTATTATTTAATATGATATTGATAAATTACCATATATGTGAAAGAGAAGAAGTTGTTTACAAAACTGAGTATGATATTTGAATGGACAACTTAGGTTCTTTGACAAAATGATGAATCAAAATTCAAATAAATCTTATTATATGTCATGTTTTAAATTTCTTATTTGTTAAATAAATTAAGTAAACAATCTATACTAAATTGCATGAATGATCTTTTCATTTTTTTATGTAAATAACTAGATTTTTTCTTCTTACATGCATGCTAGTTTCTTACAATTGTTGAATGGCAAAGATGATATTAGATATCAAGAACTGTAAATGATTCTGATAGAAAAATTATTCATATAGTATCCAACAATTGATTTTTTAGTAGTAATTTTTCCAGTGATGATAATGTGATAAGAACTAGATATAACCTTTGATTTCCTATATAGGGGTTATAATGAGATTTAACTCTAAGGATTAAAAGGATTATGCAAGCTAACAAAAAGTTTTTTTATAGAGTTATAAAATGTTTTTATATAAGAATACAAAAATAGGTAACTCAACTTGGATATCTTCCTTAATCCTCATTTCATGCCAAAAGTGTGAAATCTTGTAGAAATGCAAGTTTGTACTTATATATCATATATACGTTATTTAAAAAAGAAGAACCACTGATATAACTAGAAGAAACCCTAAGACTCCCTAACTTAAGAATATGAAGCTTTTTATAGAAGATGATAGTATTGTACTTATTTTTACGATACGACTAGATTGAAATAAATAGAATATGATGGTTTAAAGATAAAATAAGCGAGTCTAATGATAGATTGAGTTGGGTAAATAAGTTCAATGACTAAATATTATTTAAGAACATACAAATTATATTCTTTTATCTGAATGAATTTTAACTAATTGGAAGGAAATGTATATAATTTGATGATTGAATGAAGCTAAGCAAGAAGTAATGTCGCACACCAAGAAAAATGTTATATTATGATATAGAGTATTTCTATATAATAATAATCAATAAATGAGAAAAAATATTAATGATTCACAAATGAAAAATAACAAAAGGAAATAAGTGGATGGGGCTATGAACTCATAGTTATTCCTGTTATGTTGATTCATGTAACATCGATGCACACAAACCTTAAAGACAAACAAAAAATAGGAATGATTTCATGTAACTTAGCATACCCTGATGAGTATGATTGGAGGATGATGAAGAAAAATCCTAAATTTATGGTTTGGGTTCATCACATGTGAATTTTAGGTTGTTAATATGTTATAATAACCCAAATTGAACATGATTATAACTAGATCATGAATTCAAGGATACATGATGGAATTCTAATGATGAATATTAAAACTATACTTAGTAGTTTGGTGTTTATTTTCTATTTCAAGGTATAATATATAATATATGATGAGTATTATTGTGTTGGACCCTTGACGATGAATTCTAGATTTTTCTAGTAACCATTATATGGTATAAAAATGTTACTAGACTATAGTTAGTGAAACTAAAAGTAATTGAGTAATATTCCACAAAGTAACCCTGACTAGAAAATGTTGACAAGTGGAAAATTATTTTCATATTGAGATAAATCCGTATTCAATATCATCAAGAGTTCTTAGTGGAAGTGCATATTGAGATATATGATGAAATTAAGTAAAAAAGAGGCCAATGTGCTAGTTATATAGGTAATCACATGTAATATCTATTTCGGGGAAACACTTGAGAGTGTATTATTGTTTATGGAAAGTGTATCACTGAGGAAGATCTAGATGTCATGGTGTGAAAATGAATTAAGGTGCATAGGTCCTTATTTCCAATAATAGTATGATGGCTAGTTATTGCCTTTGTATTGACAGAGTAACTTTGTTTGCTACACACTTATTATTGAATTATTTTCTACAATTAAAAAACTAGTGTTGAATTTGTATAACCATATAAATGCTATTAGTATGAAATACATCCTAAAAGATGGGTATATGTGGAATAATCATATAATGAGCCTTAAACATTGTACATTTTCCATTGTTTTTGGTTTACAAGGAAGTGAAAGGGACAACAATGGTTTTCCTTAATTGCAAAATTGAGAATTTATGTCAGAGCTTATAGATCGTATCTTACCCCGACCCCAACTTTATTGATATCACTGTGTGGGGAGTGGAAACTTAATGAGAAGTGGGAAATGCCTCATATCTTAGGTTTGAAATCCTAGTTGTATTGTTCTAACATATTATAGTTCACTATTTTAGATAGATGTCCTAAATTATGTGAATTGGGACAAAAGTGCTTAGTGTTTAATGACCAGTGAACCACTTCTTAAATATATCCCCATTGTACATCAATATTGTTGGGTTTTAGGAGAGGCAGAGAAGGCAGCGGAAACAAAAATTTTCTTCTCTCCAAACCCAAAAACAAGGAATCGCGTCAACGTCTATAAATAGGAAGGATGGTTTGTAGAGGCATACCTTGTCTTGAGGCTTGCTCGGCGACGTTACCTCGTGGCTTGCACGGTCTTCACCTATGGTCTTGGATGATGTTTGTGCAGCTCCTGGTCTCACCGGGACTGTCGGGATTGACAGCTGTCCTTTGAGCGGCAGAAGTCTCCCACCTCTGTAGTAGTCCACATAGACCACCTGGAACTCCGATCGCCTTATCGTACAAGGCACCGAAAGGAGTCATACCCTCCTGTCATCGTACTAGTCACCGACACACTCTTTGGGAACCAATCTCTTTTTTGTAGTTGTCTTTCCCTTGATGTCGCTCCCTTATCGGGTAGCACTTGCTCGGGCTTTCTCGGTTACCACAACCAGAGAGAACGATAACTTTGCAGAGAAAATGGTGTTCTGAGTTGTACATTGAGAAGCCCCCAATACCCCTATATATAGGAGGGTCATGGGATAGGGTTCTCTACCCCGGGCAATGCGGGATTAAAACAGGAGTAGAAGGATTCGAGATTTACCACAAAACAACCAACTGCACCAGCTGAACCGATTTTTTCAAGCATGAACCGATCAGTTGGGGACCTGAGCCGATCGGTTAAAACCTGAGCCGATCAGTTCACTTTTGAAATGATGGGTTCAATGCCTTGGTCGATTTTAACCGATCGGTTTGGGCACCTGAGCCGATCGGTTCACTTTTGAAATGATGGGTTCACTGCCCTGGTCAGTTCCCAATTGAGTTTTCCTCTTTTGTTTGAATTGATCCAAATATCAATCCTTGTTCCAATAAAATTGGACAAGTGAAATGAAAAGAAATTTCTCACCAACCTGACTTTCCCAACTTGCTCGTTTGGACCTATTGAGCCGATCGGTTCAACCCTTGAATCGGTCGTCTCAACCCGTCCTGAGTCGATTGGTTCATCACATGAGCTGATCGGTTCACCAAGCTGAGCCGATCGGTTCATCATATGAGCCGATCGGTTGGGAGTGTAGACTGTGCAAAATTAGTCAATTGCAGTTTTTATCAATCTGATACTCTAATCAATTGGTCCAACACCTTGAACACTATGATATTGAGCTATCAATTGATTGAGTGTTTAATTGAACTACTAAACTCCTTTAGTAATCAATCTAAACATCATTAGTGGATAAACTCCTCTTCCAGGTTAAATCCTATGTGTGTGACCCTATAGGCCCATTTCATGTTGGTAGTGAAAGTCCATATAACTTATGACTTCACAAGCAAAGAGCGGTGCCTAGTCGCACATCAGTGCTACCCAAGTGAAATAGAAAGTTGGAGAACAAGTTTCAATCCTACAATCTGTGAATGGGGTTACAACAAATGAATAATTCCTTTGTCACTGAAATCCTGAATGAACTCAAGGCGTGGAACAGTCATCCTGTCAATGTTCATTCACTTTCTTGATCTCATAGTATATTGAAGGAGATACATATGGCATCAATATCACATATTTATTCACACATGTGTGTGCATGCCTATCTCAATCCTACTCATCCAGTGGACATGAATTTCAAACTCCCTCAGGAGGGACAAATCCCTTATCTATCACTCACCCCTCAAAAGCCCCATGTATCAAAGCCACCCAATCATCACCTTTATAACAACCCATGTTTCAGGACTGTGTTTGATGATGTCAAAGTGTACCCAATGACATTTGTTGAGTGTAGTGATTTTAAGTCAAAGAATCACACTCATCATCACCGTGAGAACTGACTGTGACTACCATGTCATGGTTCCATGTGTAAAACGCATGGTGGGTCTGTTCAGTACACTTGTTCTCTAACAAGTACCTATGTGTTTGGTTTGATATCTCCATATCATGACTAATGAGATTCTATCATCAACCAACACCACAATCTAGTCTTGTGTGTCATTGTTGTCTATCTACCTTCCACAATGACATCTGACTAGGGACGTAATAAGAATGTACAAACTCTTAGCATCCTCATGATCTCATCATTCAGGTCCTTAACCTGAAAGCATACGTCATTGAGTATTGTCATTCTCTAGACATTCAATCTGTTCTATCATTATCTCATATGACTGAACCAGAAAGAATTGGAAGCTTGCCTTTGATGTTTATCAAATCAATCTTAATGTATCCCACCAATCATCCCATGATTGGCTCTTAGGGCATGCATACCAACAGACTCCCACTTACACTGTGAGCCAATCACCCTTGAATCATATTCTCAGTGATCTTCAAACATGTCCCACATGTTACTGTGCTTTAGTGCTAACATAGTGACTTATGGCAACACCTTTCCAGTGTCGGTATTAACTGCATGTCTCTCATCTCTTCACTATACGTCACACATATGAGATGGAGTTGTCGTAATATGTGATCTAGTGTTCCTTTGCTAACCTTTAGCCAAATTGCATGACCAAGCGCTCCTAACTTGTCATCAATGACCGGAATAACAATAAGTTCATCTCATGAACTTCCAAATCCATATAGTATCCAGTAATGTTCTATAACACATGGATACATAGATTTTTCCTTTTAAATGACTTTATTGGAATGTTTCCATTTCTCAACAAACATTCACTTTTATATATCCCACATATATTTTGTGATTAATTTTCTATCCCTTTCGGAAGTTCGCATCAGTGTAACTCTTTACAGTGAACCCTTCCTTATTTCCATAGAAATAGTACTTCTTAACTACTTATCAAGTTCTTGTGGCATTCCAGTAACCTTTACTGGAACTAGACATACATCCACTCGACATGTCCAACATACGAGTTATCATGATCATATTGTAATGTCCTACATACAAGATGATGAATGCATTTTATTCTTGCTATGTCCATACATGCAAGATAATGGGATGATTACATACATGATAGATCCATATCTATTCTTAGTGTTCCCATTCTTCATAAGAATTGGACACATGGCCTTGGGATATTAACTCCATGTAACATGGAAAAATTTTCTCTGACTGAATCTGTGCACACTGAACCCTTCTGTATAGATTGCCAATGTATGCTCTCTCTTTTCAGGTCAAGAGGTTTTCGAGAACTATCTCTATAGATCTCTATTCCTATCACATAGGAAACGTCTCTATCTTCCCTAAAGATAATTTCCACTTTGGATTTCCATTCTAGAACATTTCCATTTCACATCATCGTGTGGAATGTGAATATGCTCCCACTAAATCACATATCCCTTCTTTATCTATGACATATCAGTCAAACCCTTTGACTATATTATCAAAATAAAGATCACAGTTCTGAGTTACTTGCACTCAATCAATCACATTGATTAGTCCATTGTAACTTATATACTTCATTTGCATTAATGGATTCATAAACCTTATAGGTTGTGTCACGTACACATCCTCGTTTTATTCCTTGTAGGAATGTGGTTTTAGTATCCGTATGCCAAATCTCTTAGTCATTAAGTTGCAATCAACAAGCATCATCCTTCTCAAAATGTTATCCATGTCTCTTAACGCTTAAGACTCATTAAAACTTATGGATTTCATCCCAATGGGTGCTACAATTAAGGTCATACCTTATGGTTCACATGGAAGTCATTTAGGATGTAATGGTCATAAACCATAACTCAGAATCTGGTTTCTCATATTCATCTAGATAATTGATTCATCACATGACCAACTCATCACATAGATAATCAAGGTGTATCTATCAAGGATATAAGAACTCATAACTTCTTGTGATTCTTAATGTCCTTTATTAGTGTGGGGTATTCTTTATTTAAGAAGAAATTAGTTATTTAATAAGCATCCTCTAACTCCTTAGTGTATGACTCCTTTTGATTTATACATTACCATGCCTTAATCCAAGCTTACTATGATACACTATCATAATCACTCATAAGGATATCAAACATTTGGTTCAAGTATTTCATTCATTGATCTCATCAAGAATTAACACTTTACCAAATTCATACTTCATCTATGATATTCTTGAACACTTCAAGATATTCATATTGGTATTTCTCTAAACACCGCTTGAAGTATTAGCATTAACTCTTATAGGTATGGAAATACATCACATGCATTATACCTAATAGGATAATCAATCTCCCACTATGACTAGTGAAGATTGATCATGTTCCAGAGATTCATGTCTCTTAATGGTTCTCTAAACAAAAAGAGTCTAGAATTATCCATCATAAGGAATCTAGAAATGAATTTCTCATGATTTATGCTAATTTGATTGGTTGAGTTATCAATAACTTTTAGGTATCATTTTATCTTATGCATACCAAGTACCACAAGATAAGCAAGGCATTTCCACAAAGATTGAAACATCAACTTTATTAATTGTCATACAATATGCAAAAATTAAGGTGTTTCTATCCATTGGCAAATATGAAATAGCAGTTCATAACTCTATTACATGCCTTCAAGCCTGAAAATAAACTAAAGTACTCCTATCTATGGCAGAAACCCTTGCCCCATTTATTGGATGCTTTACACTTTATATCTTGGTATCATATACCTCAAAAAGTGTTACAAGTTTATTTCCTGACACCTTAAGGTGGAGACGTCTGTCGCCTCCTTCTTCTTTAGTTCTTCCAGATATAGTGGGCAATTCCTTTTCCAATGTCCTGGCTTTTGACAATGGTGGCAATTGCCTCTCTTGGTCACACCTCCCTTGGCCTTCAGAGTTGAAGACAACTTGGGCTGCTGGCTAGCATCAAAACCTTTCTTAGCCTTTCCCTTTCCCTTATGCTTGGACTTGCCTTTCTTGTTGCTGATCATCATCAAAGACTTAGTCTTGTCCTTCTTCATATGTGCCTCGGATGTCCTCAACATTCCCAACAACTCTTTCAATGGCCATTCAAAGTTTTTCATGTTGTAGTTCATCACAAACTGACTGTAGGATTCTGGCAATGATTGCAGTATCACGTCAGTAGCCAACTCTTGGCTCAGGGGAAATCCCAGTCTTGTCAGGTTCTCCATATACCCAATCATTTTGAGTGTGTGTGGACCAACTTGATCTCCTTCTGTCATGACACACTTGAACAATGCCCTGGAGACATCATATCTCTCTTGTCGTTCTTGATCTTCATACATATTCTTGAGATGCTGAATCATCTCAATGACACCCATGTTCTCATGTTGTCTCTGCAACTCGTGGTTCATGGAGCACAACATCAAGCACTTTGCATCAATGGCATCTTCAGAATGCTTCTTATAAGCATCCCTTTCTACCTTTGGTGCGGTAGGAGCAGGTTCCTCTGGAGCTGGAGTATCTAGGACATAGAGCTTATACTCTTGAGTGAGAACAATTCTCAATGTCCTAAACCAATCGTGGAAGTTAGTCCCATTCGGATTTTCCTTTTCAAGGACCGATCGCAACAAAAAGTGACTGTTGTTTGTTGTCATTTGTACTATAAAAGGAAATATATGCAATTTAGTCCAAAACTTAATTTTGACTTATTTGATTGATTTGAAAGGTTGATGATATAATTAATACTTTAATTAATTATCTCTCCCACTATTTTTGTTCAAATTGATAGCCCTCACCATCAATTCGGAAGATTGTAGCATACAATCTTCTAGTGGTTCAAGATATTGAAATCCTCTGAGTCATGGAACAGCTAGGGCTATCACCCACAACTTAGATCTTCCAGGTAGGCAACTTTTGCCAATTGCATCATATGCAACTCTTGAAAGATGTTATGCAACTCGTTGCCATGATCACCTCCATGCCTCAAGGTGCTAGATCCTATCTAGGTCACCTTGTTAAGTCTGACCCAAAGCCAACATGATGAATATGAACCCTGCTAGGGCAGACCCACATATCCATCCTTCACGCTTCCACGAGATAGACGGTGCACCACACTAGGGCATGCCCACATTTGGCTGATCAAGCTTTTCACGTGTGTTGCATTTGGAAGGCATCTAAAACTTTAATATTTAATGAGGTATTTGGTTTTATAAGTACATATACATATCCAATCACCACAATATAGTACATATCATATACATGCTATATCCCACAGAAAACATGCAAAATGATAAAAGTGATGATTATGGCCATCCTAATGTGATTCCTCG
Source organism: Alisma plantago-aquatica (assembly GCA_963693085.1). Lineage (NCBI taxonomy): Eukaryota > Viridiplantae > Streptophyta > Magnoliopsida > Alismatales > Alismataceae > Alisma > Alisma plantago-aquatica. The sequence continues at coordinate 1,732,588,209 of OY856409.1, read as the reverse complement.
AGCTAAGAGGAATCACGGTCATCTAGGTCCACATCACATGCAACATGTATAAGATGAACTTTGTGCTTTGCCATTTTGGGTTTGATCAACTCATCTCCATGATTGATCGGCTCGCCATCAGGTCGGTCGGTTGGGTGCCACCAGTCGATCGATTGGCGCTTCCAGCCGATCGGTTCACTAGTCGTTGTGCATCTCCTCAGGTCGCCACCCGCTCATCTCGCTCCTCGAGCCGGTCGTCTGGATCGCCAATCGATCAGTTCACACCTTGAACTGATTGTCTCAGTTGTCATCAGATTGTCCTCCATTCTTTGACATAACAGGAAATATAAAAAGATCTATCCTATTTACATTTAAATTGGGAAGCCCCGAGTTACATTCGGGGGGAGCAAAGGTAGGAAATAAATCTCGAGTTATCTCGAGTTACATCAGGAATAAGGAGGTAGGGAATCAGTGCACATACCGAGATGCAAGCAACCACATTCAAACAAGCACACATACATAGGGTTTATTGGCCATAACCACGCTATACATCCACCACAAAACACATTTAAGGGCAACGCGTATCGAGTGCATTCATATTACATATCATATATGTATATTGGAATTTGTGGATTTAGGATTGGACGTGCATAAAGCCAATTTTATTTGCATCGTATGCAATAAATAAAGGCGACAAACCAAAATCGATCATATTGATAATCCTAAAGTATAGAGCAGTTGAAATGGCTCTGATACCACTGTTGGGTTTTAGGGGAGGCATAGAAGGCAGTAGAAACAAAAATTTTCTTCTCTCCAAACCTAGAATAAAGGAATCATGTCAATGTCTATACAATAGGAAGGATGGTTTGTAGAGACATACCTTGTCCTGAGGCTTGCTCGGCGACATTACCTCACAACTTGCACGGTCTTCACCTCCGGTCTTGGATGGTGTCTATGCAGCTCCTGGTCTCACCGGGACTGTCAGGATTGACAGTTGTCCTCTGAGCGGCAGAAGTCTCCTGCCTCTATAGTAGTCCACATGGACCACCTGGAACTCTGATCACCTTGTCGTACAAGACACCAGAAGGAGTCATACCTTCCTATCAGTGTACTAGTCACCGACACATTCTTTTGGAACCAGTCACTTTTCTACTGTTGTCTTTCCCTTGGTGTGCCTCCCTTATCGGGTAGCACTTGCTCGGGCTCTCTCGGTTACCACAACCAGAGAGAACGACAACTTTGCAGAGCAACTAGTGTTCTGAGTTGTACATTGAGAAGCCCCCAATACCCCTATATATAGGAGGGTCATGGGACAAGGTTCTCTACCCCGGGAAATGCGGGATTAAAGCAGGAGTAGAAGGATTCGAGATTTTCCACAAAACAACCAACTGCACCAGCTGAACCGATCATTTCAAGCATGAACTGATCAATTGGGGACCTGAGCCGATCGTTTCACAGTAGAATTAATCGGTTGGGTCACCTGAGCCGATTGGTTCACTTTTGAAATGATCGGTTCACTTCTGAAATGATTAGTTCAATGCCCTGGTCAGTTCCCGATTGACTTTTCCTCTTTTGTTTCGAATTGATCCAAATACCAATCCTTGTTCCAATCAAATTGGACAAGTGAAACGAAAAGAAATTTCTCACCAACCTGACTTTCCCAACTTGCTCGTTTGGACTTGTTGAGTCGATCAGTTCAATCCTTGAACCAGTCGTCTCAACCTATCTTGAGTTGATCGGTTCATCACATGAGCCGATCAGTTCACCAAGCTGAGCGGATCGGTTCATCATATGAGCCGATCGGTTGGGAGTGCAGACTGTGCAAAATCAGTCAATTGTAGTTTCAATCAATCTGATACTCTAATCAATCGATCCAACACCTTGAACACTATGATATTGAGCTATCAATTGATTGAGTGTTTAATTGAACTAATAAACTCCTTTAGTAATCAATCTAAACATTATTTGTGGATAAACTCCTCTTCCAGGTTAAATCCTATGTGTGTGATCCTACATGCCCATTTCACGTTGGCAGTGAAAGTCCATAACACTTATGACTTCACAAGCAAAGAGAGGTGCCTAGTCGCACATCAGTGCTACCAAAGTGAAATAGAAATTTGGAGAACAACTTTCAATCCTACAATCCGTGAATGGTGTTATAGTGAATGTATAATTCCTTTGTCACTGATATCCTAAATGAACTCAAGGCATGGAACAGTCATCCTGTCAATGTTCATTCACTTTCTTGATCTCAGAGTAGATTGGAGGAGATACGTATGATATCAATATCACATATTGATTCACACATGCGTGTGCACGCCTATCTCAATCCTACTCATCAAGTGGCCATGGATATCAAACTCCCTCAGGAGGGACAAATCTCATATCTATCACTCACCCCTCAAAAGCCCCATATGTCAAAGTGATGAATGCATATTCATCAGGAATTGCAATCACCACATTGGGTCAAATTCGACTCAATGCATTCAATTTCATTTACTGAATATCAAAATTTGCAAAATTACTAAATTGGTCCAATTATCATTATTTTAACTGAAATTATGTTGATTTGATGTAGGTCTTGATAAAGTTGAACAATTAACTGGGGCCCACCTTCACTCACCCTTGGTTCTGACCAATGGATCAAACCAAGCGATTTCACCCATTCGGTCTCAAGACCGTTTGAGCCCATTCAGTCTCAAGATCGATAGACCAGCAGAGACCGATTGGAGGCACACCTGAAAACCATTTGGAGAGGTCACGGTCTCAGACCGTTTGAACGACCGAATCTAGCAGACCATTTGACACTTGGTTGAAACTGAATGGAGATGGCATGAAGACCGTTTGATAGAGTTAATAGCAAAACCGTTTGCTGCTAAATCGGAAAACCGTTTGGAGTATTGGCCAGTGTGAGATCGTTTGCTCCAGTAGCCGTGAAAACCAAATGACCACCCACCGTGAAGACCGTTTGGATTAGCTGAAGTGAAGACCATTTGAGTATGTAGGGAGCAAACCGAATGAGACAAACCGAGCAGAAGATCGTATGGCCGCATCTGCCAAGACCGTTTGGTATCTTGGTTTACATGCAAACCGAATGAAGGAGAGACTGTTTGCTATCAAATTTCCCAGACCGTATAAAAAAGCCAAAGTGCATTGTGAAGACCATTTAAGCATGCTAACCATTTGAATATGTACTGATCAAGACTGTTTTCTGCTCAGCTATCCAAGACCATTTGGACAATTTGCACCAAGCCGTATGACCACCAAACCGTTTGATAAAGTATAGCATACCATACTGTTTGCTCAAATGCAAAACTATTTGGTCTATACATTCCAGGACCGTTTGGTCAGATTTAACCAAACTATTTGGACTCACACCAAAAGCACGAGGAACGGATCTGTGCCTATAAATAGGACCAGCAGGGTCCCCATTTGGGAGTTGGTTCTAGGACACCGACAGGCTGCCTATACACAGGTCCGATCCGGATACAGTACCATCCATGCCAGTTTCACTCCACCTACCACCTGTGTTGCAATCAAGGAGACCGAGAAGAGAAGGAAGACGGAGCAAGAGAGACTATTTGGTCTATCTTGGCATCTCCCGTTTCACGTCCAGATCTACTCTGACACGATGTATAAGACTGCATCCTCTTTATCGAGCTGCAACTACCTTCTACATCGTGCTCGTGGTGGATTGCTCTCTCTTTCTTATTCTTCTTATTTCTCACATCATGAGCGAGTAGTCCATTTTCACTGGGGTGCGGGGACTATCCCCACTACCCATGTAAGCATGTTTTTTTGTTAAGCATTCCATGGCAATGTATATAACTTTTCATTTCATTGTTAATTGCTATGTTAGTAGTTAGATTAATTGCTTGCTTTCATCTTTGTTCTTCCTATGTTGTGAGAACTTCTATATGTAGGATTGAACGTCGTTTAACAGGTTGACTCCCTTACTAGAAATAGAATGGGATTCCTTGAGGTCGTAAGTGTATGATCCGCGAGGGGATGAGCCATCTAGCCTTCAGTGATGCTTTTGTGTACCTAATGTATGTATAGGGGGTTCACACCCTTAGTTGGATTTTTTATCTTCTTGTTAATTGTCGATGTTTGCTCGTATATTAACCACCTACTTGGTTATCGATAAACACGGTTGACTCCCAAACTAGAAATAGAATGGGATTTTTCGAGGTCGTAAGTGTATGATCCGCGAGGGGACGAGTCATCTAGCCTTCGGTGACACTTCTGTGTGCCTAATTCCTATATAGGGGGCCCACAGCCTTCGTTGGATTTCTGTATCTTCCGAGTCGTAAGTAAGTGATCCAGATGGTGACGAGACATCTGATGCCTAAGGTGATACTTACAAAAACCTAACGCCCGTATGGGGGGTTTTATAACAGCTCTATTTGGATCATTATATCTTGCCTGGATTGTTTGATGTTTAGATGTGTTTGTATGCGTAGTGGTGGTGAAACCCGAGACCATCCCAGCGATCCCATATCATTGATCTAAATCCAACCTTAATTCAACTTTTACTTTCTTGCAATTAGTTTAATCAAACTCAAATCAACCAATCATTTTACATACTAGCCTTAACTTGAACTAGATTCGACTGAAAAAGATTCTTAAAAACGTTGTCCTTTGGGTTCGATTCTAAACTATACTGAGATAAGACTCGTATGCTTGCGGGTGGTATTATTGCACATTAATTTTGGTAAAAGCTTAGGGATTTCAACCCCGAGTGAGTTTGTTAGTGCGATAAAATCCCACGTCATATTTTGGCGCCGTTGCCGGGGACAACGGAATCAGTTAGTCAAATCTAGTTCTTTTAAGACTAATCTAGAATTTTCTTTTTCTTTTTGGAACAATCAACCATCTACTTGAATTTGAATCTACTCTGTGGTTCTCACTTTCGAAATCTTTCTATTTTCAGGTACAACCCAAAGCATAGTATATGCACCATTCTGACAACCCCAGACTCACAGCAAGCTTTGATCCCGAGATAGACAGAACTTTTCATCATCAGATCTGAGAAAATCAAGCAAGGATGGCTCAGGAAGAGGAAGTAGCCTAAAGAGTGGCTCAAGCCATCAATGCAAAGAGAGAGAGAGAGAGGCTCATGCAAGAAGCCAGGGCTGTGGTTCAGTAGGAAATCCTTGCAGCACAAGCAGCCACACAAGCAGCTGAACTACAAAAGGATCTTAGAGAGTTCTCAATCCCGAAAGCTGCAAATATTCATCATCCAGTACAACCTCCTCCCATCAATGCTGCCAATTTTGAGATTAGGGCACATTGGATCACATTGCTTCAAAACAACCCTTTCTATGGCAAACAAGGAGAGGATAGTCAAGAGAAACTTTTGAGGTTTATTGATCTATGTGCTATGGCAAAGAAAAATGGAGTATTCGATGATGCCATTCGACTCCGTCTTTTCAAGTATTCCCTTGCCGATAGAGCCATAAGTTGGTACAATTTGTTGCAAAGTGAAATACCCATCACAACCTAGGAACAACTCCAAAATGTGTTTCTAGAAAAGTTCTACCCTCCATCTCTCACCTATGAAATTAGAGGGCGAATAATGAATTTCACTCAAGTCCCTGGATAAACTCTTGTTGAAGCATGGGATAGATACAAAGAGCTCCTACACAATTGTCCACACCATGTAATTCCCAAGAACCAACTCATTGAGATGTTCTATAGGGGTGTGGATGATGATATCAAGAGATTCTTAGACTCCTCATCTAGAAGAAATTTCATGCGTCAAAGTTATGAAAACGCATGGAGGGTTGTCACCCTTGGAGATGAAAACCAAGCTAATTGGGGTAGGTCTGTAGGCAAAGGAGTATTGAAAGTAGCTATGGATGAAGCTACTCCTGAGTACAAATCTATCGCTGAAACCCTAAAACTCTTAGTTGCCAAGCAAGATCATATCGAAACATCCCTTGCTGTAATTGGAAGAGGATGTCCACCCCTTCAACAATCGAAACAGATCAAGTCCGCTTCACTATTTTGTGAAGCATGTAAAAGTACCGATCATTCCACTTTATCATGCAATGTTCTCTATGATGTTGTTCTGAGAAATGTATGTAGCCAAGGAGATAATGGTCATATGGAAAATCTTAATGCTACCAACACCATTCCTGGTCAAAGTTATTACAATCTGAATCAGAATAGGAATCGTCCTGGTTTTCAATATGGAAACCCCTCTGGAGCAGTAAAATCGCATCAATTTGGTTCGAACAACCAACCACGAGGCCCACCAGGATTTCAGTACAATCAACAAAAGAATTTTGGAAATCAAGGAAACTTCAAGGGAAACTTCCAGAACAAAAACTTCAATAATTATCAAAACAATTCCCAGTACCAGAGTCTTAACGAAGTTCCTTATCAACAACAAGGACAACAAGCAAGTCATGTATCACCTGATGACAAGCTATCAACCATTGAAAAGATGTTGCAAACTCAGCAAACTATGATAGCTAACCAACAAGCTCAGCAGAAGGCTATTGAATCTCAACTAGCTCAACTTGCAGCTAGCATCAAGCCACCAGCTGGGGTTTTTGCTGGCCAACCTGAGAATAATCCTAAGCATCCTGAACAATTAAAGGCAGTCACCACTAGGTCAGGAAAAGACTATTCTGATCCTCCTATCAAGACACATGTGGTTGTCACAAATAAAGATGAACATGTGATTGTCCAAGACTCAACAACACCAGAATCTCAACCGAAAGAACCAGTAAGTGCTGATAAGACAGACAAGGAAAGTCATGAGAAACCAATTGATGAAGAAATTGAAATACCAGAACCTGATATCCCTGTTTACAAGCCTCGTATTCCTTTCCCTGCTAGTTTAAGGCAAACCAAGCTTGATACTCACTTCAATAAGTTTAAAGAAGCTATGAGGAAACTTCATGTTGATATACCCTTTTTGGATGCGCTGGCCGAGATACCAGCCTGGACAAAGTACTTAAAGTCTCTCCTCACCAGGAAATATATAACTGAAGAATATGAGATAGTAAAGTTAGCTAAAACCACTTCCGATATCATCTAGAGTAAGATGCCAGAGAAATAGAAAGATCCATGATCTTTTGGGATTTCTTGTCATATCGATGATTCTTCATGCAAGAAAGGACTGGCAGATCTTGGTGCTAGCATCTCCATCATGCCACTCAGCCTTTGCAAAAGGCTAGGGTTTGTTGAACTTCTTCCAACTGGCATGACCATACAACTTGTAGACAATTCGATAAAATGCCCGTTAGGAATTATTGAGGATGTACCTGTCAAAGTAGGGAAATATTCCTATGTTTCGTGTGACTTTGTCATCATGGACATAAAAGAGGATGCCAGGCATCCTCTCATCTTTGGACGTCTATTCCTTGCTACTGCAAGAGTTCTAATTGATGTTGAAGTAGGAACATTGCTTCTTAGACTTGGTAAAGAGACTCTAGAATTCAAAGTTTTTGAAAGTATGCTAAGACCAAGCATGCAGGAAGAAGTCTACTTGATTGATTACATAGAGCAGATGTCACTTCTGACTCAAGAGAATCATGAATCATACGATCCATTAGAAGTTTCTCTAACAGATCCATCAGTTGATGAACCTATTGACGAACAAGTAAAGGATTGCATCGAATCCCTCGACTCTGCAAAAGAATATGCTGAAGCCACTTGTGAAGAACTCAAATTTGTGGAAGCTATAGATAGAACATGAGAAAAACCAGAAACTCCAGAGATGAAGCCCCTGCCCGAGGGACTGAAGTATGTGTTTTTGGACGATCTCAAAGTTTGCCCAGTTATTATAAATTCTGATGTAACGACCGAACAAGAAGATAAACTCCTAAAAGAATTGAAGGAGAGGAAGAAAGTGATTGGCTAAAAAATGAATGACCTCACTGGGGTTAGTCAAGCGTTGTGTATGCACAAGATCCCTATGATGGAAGATCACAAGCTAACCATTGACCATCAATAGAAATTGAATCCAAATATGAAGGAGGTACGTAGTTCGTAAAGAGGTCATTAAACTACTCATCACTGGAATTATCTATCCAATATCAGACTCACCATGGGTGAGCCCAGTGCATGTAGTCTCGAAGAAAGGTGGAACAACTGTAATACGAAATGAAAATGATGAAATCATCCCCACCCGAATAGTCACAGGGTGGAGGATGTGCATTGATTATAGGAAGTTGAACAAGGCAACCCGAAAGGATCACTTTCCAATGCTTTTTCTTGATCAAGTATTAGAGCGGATGGCTCATCAAGAATACTTCTGTTATATGGATGGTTACTCTGGATTCTACCAAATACCTATACATACGGATGACCAGGAGAAAACCACTTTCACCTGCCCATTCAGAAATTCACATTTAGAAGAATGTCGTACGGCCTCTGCAATGCACCTGCAACTTTCCAGCGTTGCATGGCTGCCATATTTGTCGCCCTCACCGAAACCATTATGGAAGTTTTCATGGATGATTTTTATGTATATGGAGATTCATTTGATTCATGTCTAAAACACCTCTCCCTGGTCCTCAAATGATGTAAAGAAGCACATCTTGTGTTGAATTGGGAGAAGTGTGATTTCATGGTAAAGGAAGGCATTGTCCTGGGCCATAGGGTCAGTAACCGAGGTATTGAAGTTGATAAGGCCAAGATTGAAGTGATTTACAAGCTCTCTATCCCTATCAATATAAAGGAAGTTCGAGCATTCCTAGGTCATGTAGGATTCTATAGACGGTTTATAAAGGACTTCTCAAAGATAACCAAGCCGATAACAAACTTGTTACTGAAGGATGTTGAATTCAATTTTGACGAATAATGTGTTAAAAGTTTTAACAAACTAAAGCATGCCCTTACAACCACACCCATCATTAAAGCTCCCGATTGGGATTACCCATTCAAAATTATGTGTGATGCAAGCAATTATGTTGTGGATGCTATCTTGGGCCAATGTATAGAAAAGAAACATTATGCGATTATGCATCGAAGAGCCTCGATGAAGCTCAAAGGAATTATGCTATTACTGAGAAAGAACTTCTGGAAATCGTGTATGCCTTTGACAAGTTCAGATCCTACCTAATTGGTACAAAGTTCATTGTTTACACAGATCATGCTGCCATTCGTTACCTTTTAGCAAAGAAAGATGCAAAACCTAGGTTAATAAGATGGATTCTCCTCCTACAAGAATTTGATCTAGAGATTAGAGATAAAAAGGGTACAAAGAATGTGGTAGCAGACCACCTTAGTTGCATCCAAACTCCAGATATCGAGAAGATTCCGATTAATGACTCCCTTCCAGATGACCAATTAATGAAGGCCTCAGAAGCTGCACCATGGTGCTCAGATTATGTGAACTACCTTGTTGTTGGGGTTATTCATCCTCAATGTAATGGGAATGCGCTAAAGAAATTCATGCATGATGTGTAGCAATATCACTGGGATGAGCCATATCTCTTTAAGCTATGTGCTGATGGTCTTTACAGACGATGTATCGCTGAGGAAGAAGCTCAATCTATTCTAGAGCACTATCACTCTGGCTCAGTTGGAGGCCATATGAGTTCAAATAAAACTGCTATAAAAGTTTTGCAATGTGGGTTATTTTGGCCAACTATATCCAAAGATTTCCATGGATTTATCTTATCATGTGACAAATGTTAAAGATCTGGAAATATAACAAAGAGAGATGAGATGCCACTGAATATGTGGCAGGAAGTAGAGATATTTGATGTTTGGGGGGTGGACTACATGGGTCCATTCCCATCTTCTCATGGATTTTCTTACATCCTAGTGGTGGTAGACTACGTCTCAAAATGGGTTGAAGCCATACCAACCATCTCTAGTAATTCCAAACCCATCATCAAATTATTCAAAGATATTATCTTCCCCCATTTTGGATTACCACGAACTGTGATATCTGACGAAGGGTCTCATTTTCTAGAAAGAAGCTTTGAAGCATTACTAAGGAAGTATGGTGTAACGCACAAGGTAGCCTCGCCCTACCACCCACAAACAAGTGGATAGGTAGAGGTTTCTAACCATCAACCCAAGGCTATTTTGGAAAAAATTGTAGGCCGCAATCGGAAGGATTGGTCTGTGAAGATCAACAACGCATTATGGACCTATCGAACTGCTTATAAAACTCCCCTCAGGACTACACCTTTTCGATTAATAAATGTAAAGGCTTGCCACCTTCTAGTAGAACTGGAACACAAGGCATGGTGGGCAATAAAATAATTGAATTTTGATATGAAAGAAGCAGGCCAAGCCAGGATTCTGCAACTCCAAGAGCTGGATGAACTCAGGATGACATCTTATGAGAATGCACGAATCTACAAAGAACACACCAAACTTTGGCATGATGGTCATTTGAAAAGAAAAGACATACAAGTGGGAGACCAAGTCTTTCTATTCAACTCAAGGTTGAAGTTATTCCCAGGGAAACTCTGCTCTCGCTGGTTTGGATCGTACATTGTCAAAAGCATCTCCCCACATGGTGCTTTCTCTTTATGGAGCAAAAAGTCCGGTGAATTCGTGGCAAATGGTCAACGTTTGAAAAGATATTTCACCTCAGCCGACATAAGCACCAAAGAAATAATAGATCTCTCCAATCCAAAGGAACCACCATAAATATGAAAATATCATGCCGAGCTACCAACGTAAAACAAAGGCGCTTGTCGGGAGGCAACCCGATAAATAAAATTTGTCTTAACTTTGAATTAGAAATTTTTCTCAATTTTGTTTTTACTTTTTAAATAATTTTTCACCAAATAAGAATCACATCACGAGATGCTATTTTGAGTTATGATTAATCTTCATTTTTGAGATTTTCAGATGGAAGATGCACGCTGATTGGTATGCAACCACATCTAGTGGTCCAAATGGCATGAACTTCCCCCTCCATCTCGGATTTAGAGTTTGCTTGGGACAAGCAAATTTCTAAGTTTGGGGTGGAGGGTGGGTGGTACGTATCTTACTTTCCACCTTCACCCATCTAAACCAAACTTAAGATTTCATCGTCACATTTTTGACCTAAATTTTCAAAAATTTCAAATAAAATTTTCAAAATTTTAAAGAAATGTGAACATATACTGGATGAATTTTTGACCTTTTTATTTCTCTTTATATTTTGAATCATTATACCCTCCTTATTCGAAGAAGATCCTCAAAAGGACCTTATTCTGAAAACTAGCCTTTTGATTGAAGTCATCTTGTGAAGCTTATGAATCCTAACATCATGATACTTATGCAAAAAAATGACAAGTGTCTGTCGAACTAATAGGGATCAAACACATCGTGTTTCCTAACTGAGTAGTGGAACAATAATATGGAATCCCCACTGGATCCTCACCAAGTCATTATTTGAGCAGAGTACGATAAAGAGATCGACCTGGTGCACTGAATTGTAAATCAAGTTGCATTCTGATCTGAACGCTCTTCTACACTTCTTCTATCATCTTCGTACCCCTCCATCCATAAAAAAGAAACAAAAATAGCCAAACAGTGCCAAACCCTAAGTTCGGGGTGGCATGCCTCTTCCCTCTATTTCCACTTCTTCCATACCCCTCACAAATTAATAGGGGCGTACCACCAAAAATGCAATCTTGAGTCGAATAGAGGAGCGATTTGCTCACAAAAAGATGCCAAAGCGCACACAAAAAGAAATGCAATCTCGAGTCGAATAGAGGAGATATTCGCACAACAAAATTGCAATAAATGAAATTGCAAAAATAAAAAGAAAATCTCGAGTCAAATAGAGGAGAGATTTACTTCTTCCTTCCATACCACCATTCACACCATTTTCTACCTAATGGCACAATGCATGCCCCCTCTATCCTGAAAAACACCAGTGTCAGATCAGATGCACACTTGTTGTTCTCTGAGTATCTCTGGACTCATACAAAACTCTTTGACATGCTTGTTGCTGGAAAAAGTATGGAGGAAGTGATATTGGAAAGCAAACTCAGGTACGAAGATATGGTAATATGTGTCTAGTGGTCTCAGGAGGTTGAGATACTGAGTCATACTAAGTAGAAAGAAAACAATCGTGATGTGAAGATGAGGCAATCACACAAATTGAAAGTATTCATTTGGCAACTATTTTAGATTTTGTGTTACTCGAGGACGAGCAACGTTTAAGTTCGGGGTATTTTGATGAATGCATATTCATCAGGAATTTCAATCACCACATTGGGTCAAATTCAACTCAATGCATTCAATTTCATTTACTGAATATCAAAATTTGCAAAATTACTAAATTGGTCCAATTATCATGATTTTAACTGAAATTATGTTGATTTGATGCAGGTCTTGATAAAGCTGAACAATCAACTGGGGCCCACCTTCACTCACCCTTGGTTCTGACCAATCGATCTAACCAAGCAATTTCACCCATTCGGTCTCAAGACTGTTTGAGCCCATTCGGTCTCAAGACCGATAGACCAGCAGCGACCGATTGGAGGAACACCTGAAAACCATTTGGAGAGGTCACGATCTCAGACCGTTTGAATGACTGAATCTAGCAGACCATTTGGCACTTGGCTGAAACTGAATGGAGACGGTATGAAGACCTTTTGATAGAGTTAATAGCAAAACCATTTGCTACTAAATCAGAAAACCATTTGGAGTATTGGCCAGCGCGAGACCATTTTCTCCAGCAGCCGTGAAGACCGAATGAGCACCCACCGTGAAGACTGTTTGGATTAGCAGAAGTGAAGACCGTTTGAGTATGTAGGGAGCAAACTGAATGAGCCAAACCGATCAGCATATCGTATGGCCGCATCTGCCAAGGCCATTTGGTCTCTTGGTTTACATGCAAACCAAATGAAGCAGAGACCGTTTGCTATCAAATTTCCCAGACTGTATAGAAAAGACAAAGTATATTCTGAAGACCGTTTAAGTATGCAGACTGTTTGAAGATGTACTGATCAAGACCATTTGCTGCTCAGCTATCCAAGACTGTTTGGTCGATTTGCACCAAGCCGTATGACCACCAAACCGTTTGATAAAGTATAGTGTATCAGACCGTTTGCTCAAATGCAAAACCATTTGGTCTATACATTCCAGGACCGTTTGGTCAGATTTTAACCAAACCGTTTAGACTCACACCAAAAGCACGGGGACCAGATCTATGCCTATAAATAGGACCAGTAGGGTCCCCATTTGGGAGTCGGTTCCGGGATGCCGACAGGCTGGCTGTACAGAGGTCCGATCCAGATCTAGTACCGTCCACACCAGTTTCACTCCACCTACCGACCGTGTTGCAATCAAGGAGACCGAGAAGAGAAGGAAGACGGAGTGAGAGAGACTGTCCGGTCTATCTTGGCATCTCCCGTTTCGCGTCCAAATCTGCTCTGACACGACGTAGAAAACCGCATCATCTTCACCGAGCTACGACTATCTTCTGCACCACGCTCATGGCGGATTGCTCTCTCTTTCTTATTCTTCTTGTTTCTCGCATCATGAGCGAGTAGTCCACTTTTGCTGGGGTGTGGGGACTAGCCCTGCTACCCATGCAAGCATGTTCTTTTGTTAAGCATTCCATGGCAATGTATATAACTTTTCATTTCATTGTTAATTGCTATGTTAGTAGTTAGATTAATTGCTTGCTATCATCTTTGATCTTCCTATGTTGTGAGAACTTCTATATGTAGGATTGAACGTCATTTAACAGGTTGACTCCTAAACTAGAAATAGAATGAGATTCCTTGAGGTCGTAAGTGTATGATCTGTGAGGGGATGAGCCATCTAGCCTTCAGTGACGCTTCTGTATACCTAACGCATGTATAGGGGGGTTCATAGCCTTAGTTGGATTTTGTATCTTCTTATTAATCGTTGATGTTTTCTCATATATTAACCACCTTCTTGCTTATCGATAAACGTGGTTGACTCCCAAACTAGAAACAGAATGGGATTTCTTTCAGGTCGTAAGTGTATGATCCATGAGGGGATCAACTATCTAGCCTTCGGTGACGCTTCTGTGTGCCTAACGCCTATATAGGGGGCCCACAACCTTCGTTGGATTTCTGTATCTTTGGATCCATAAGTAAGTGATCCAGATGGTGACGAGACTTCTGATGCCTAAGGTGATACTTACGCAAACCTAACGCCTGTATGGGGGGTTTTGTAGCAGCTCTATTTGGATCGTTATATCTATCCTGGATTGTTTGATGTTTATATGTGTTTGTATGCGTAGTGGTGGTGAAACCTGAGACTATCCCATCAATTCCATATCACTGATCTAAATCCAACCTTAATTCAGCTTTTACTTTCTTCCAATTCATTTAATCAAAATCAAATCAACCAATCATTTTAAATATTAGCCTTAACTTGAACTACATTCAACTAACAAAGATTCTTAAAAACATTGTGCTTTGGGTTTGATCCTAAACTATACTGTGATAAGACCCGTCCGCTTGCGGGTGGTATTATTGCACATTGGTTTTGGTAAAAGCTCAGGGATTTCAACCCGGAGTGAGTTTGTTGGTGCGATAAAATCCCACGTCACAAAGCCACCCAATCTTCTCCTTTATAACAACCCATGTTTCAGGATTGCGTTTGATGATGTCAAAGTGTACCCAACGACATGTGTTGAGTGTAGTGATTTCAGGTCAAAGAATCACACTCACCACCATCACTATGAGAACTGTCTGTGACTACCATGTCATGGTTCCATGTGTCAAACTCACGGTGGGTCTGTTCGGTACACTTGCTCTCTAACAAGTACCTATGTGTTTGGTTTGATATCTCCATATCATGACTAATGAGATTGTATCATCAACCAAAACCACAATCTAGTCTTGTGTGTCATTGATGTCTATCTACCTTCCACAATCACATCCGACTAGGGACATAATAAGAAAGTACAAACTCTTAGCATCCACATGATCTTATCATTCAGGTCCTTAACCTGAAAGCATACATCATTGAGTATTGTCATTCTCTAGACATTCAATTTGTTCTATCATTATCTCATATGAATGAACCAGAAAGAATTGGAATCTTGCCTTTGATGTTTATCAAATCAATCTTAATGTATCCCACCAATCATCCCATGATTGGATCTTAGGGCATACATACCAACAGATATACACTAATATACTTCATTTCTAACATGTGACTATAAAATGTACGCATAATTTACATTTAATATGATCATATATGCATGACCCTAACCTTGTATGGATACCACAGACCAAATGTGATGGTAATTTAGATTGATAAAGTTCAATCTAGTTTAATATTATGCTTGTATAAGTAAACTGGGATGAAGAGTCCCGTTATAGGGAGAATCCTAGATCATATTACAATAAATTTAACATAAACACAAAAGGAGTGTTAATTACATTGTGATGGATCTACATGAATGTAGGGTTACTTTGGACCTAAGTGTTAGTTTTAGTAGAAATTCATTTATTGAGTGAAATTAACTTTAACAAATTTACCCGAATATAGATAATCAATATTAGGGTTAAAATATAAAATAACAAACATGAATAATGAATGATTAAGAATCAAGTGGAAAAATATTGATAACCCTGGTATATTAGAATACCTAAAAGATAATTCCTAAACCTAAAATTAACACCAAATTCAGATTCTTGATGGCCTATTTAGTCTAGACACATTTGTTTTAGCAATCTGAACATCTTTATTACTAAAAAGCCATACGGCATCTACACATGGGAAAAGAGATACTAGAAGTACATACAACCACCAAGAACAGGGTTATCAGATCACCAAAACTCATATTGGAAAGATAATAAAACACTTCTGCATTGATCTCTTTTCCACAAGGCTGACATAAGTAGCTTTTCATAAGAGATTCCTTCAACCTGAGCATAGATCAGTGGTGATAAACCTATAAATGAAACATATGCAGACCAGTATTTTCTACCACAAGCAGAGCCATAGACCCAGTAGTGAATCCGAACAGAACAAAAACGAGGCCAGCAAGAGCAAAGACTCGTAGCTCCCAAACAGAGAGAGCAACAATACTGACAAGCAACGACAACAACACCGACGAGCGGCGAGAAATGGGCAGAAGAACCTGCCGCAAAGCAAAACAAAAAAGAAAGACAAGGAAAACCTGAGAAACAGTAAAAGAGAGGGGACAGAAGACCCATTTAGTCTAGACACATGATCTCATCTTATTTGGATATTTGTAGTCTCCATACCTAATTGAAAATAGGATACGTCCCGATTATCAATATTATAATTTGATTATACATTTCTTTTTAATTGACATGAGAATGTATTCATTTAACCAAAAGTCACAAAACAAATAGTATATACTCCAGACTAGTTATGTCTCCTCTCTTTCTAGAACACAAGGATCTTCATTTCATGGCATAGAGGTCACATTCTACCTTGGGTTGCATTCTCTTAGAAGCCAAACACTAAAACATCCCTTCCAGCTTACTTATGGAACTTCATACTCACTGGTTCCTTTTGTATAGACTGAGGTCTCAATTGTCCTAGGAACCTATAGAACCATTCTTCTCCATGTCTTCATCTCCATTGAGAAGTATAGAGGTAATGTATATTCACATCAATATATAGATATCTCACAACCATCATAGGAAACTATAGAACCAATCTAGCCATGAAAATCCCATTTTTTATGGACCTACCTCTCCCTACTCACCTTTTGCTTCATCAATCATGGTCATGATAGGGAAATGTTATCCTTTTTAAGCCTTGACAATCAGCTAAACAACCAGCTAGTGGCTATGTGACTACCAAAATCATCAATTTCATCTCAAATTTATATATTATGTTCCCCCTTTTCACCTTATTTAATGAAATTTAATGTTGGGTTTCAATTATTGATCTCTTAGTGAGATTTATCCCATGTCTGTACCGCTTGAGAATCGTGATATCTTTGTAAATCTTTTTTGTGTGTTTTTCTTTTCATGTTGGCTTTGATTTTGTTCTAGACCTTCTCTTCTTGGCTACCAATCATAGAAGATGGTTTGGGTACTTTAAGTCATCTTTTAACCTTTGTCATGATTTGTAAAGACCAACAAAACAACACATTGGAATGCTTTGTCGGATATCTATAGAAAGGATTCACAAATTGGGTTTCTTGGATAAAGCTCTAGTTGGCCATTATTTATGAGTTGATGAACTTAATAGTATATGAAGGGTTTCCCAATGTTAATCCTGATTAAAATTTGAGGTGTCACACTATTTGTTTCATATCTGTCTTTTTTATTTATTTATTTCATGGATGCAAATGCATGATTTTTAAACTACTCATTTTCCCTTTCAAACAACAATGAGTTTAAGCATGATTTAGGGTAAATACTTTCATTAGTTTGGATTTTAGGAAACAAAAAGAATAATGAGTTCTTTTGTAAAATTCACATAGTTATAGGTAGTACTAACATGCGTACAAAAATATGTGTGGATTCACGAAATTGTAATTTATCAATGTGTGTAGCTTTGATGACAAAGTTCAAACATATTTTGAACTTTATTTTTAAGGTTTTGAGAATTGATATAATATAACCCTAAATTTACATAAAACATGACAGTGGACTAATACACAAATGCATAGAATTAATGTTGGTTGTGGTTATTTAAGTTATTAAAGTAGGTATATCATATTCATATGTGGATATATTTTGGGAAGATATTCTATCATTAATTTCATATAACAATGAATCTACATTACAATTTTCTATTCCATGCTAATGAATGACATATATTTTAAAATACCATGATATATTTATTCATCTTCTATGAAATTGGCAATTGTCAAATATGGTTCTCCGTGCCTAATTTATATCATGGAAGAAATTTGTTTTTATTTGTACAAATGTATTAATATGTATATTGTATCTGTAAAACATTTTATTATTTTGATACTGGATATATGTACCCTAGGGGGTGGTGCCTATATTACCTTGCATAAATATAAACCTAGGGGTATAAGGTGGTGATGCATGTTCTAGGATATATGGGTGGTGGTGCTCACTATGCAACATGCATACAAACTAAAGTTTGGGTGTTGGTTCCCCTTATCTTTGTCTTGAGGTTAAGGTTCCTGAAGATCTAGTATCTTATTGTATTCCAATTTTCATTTCTAATATGCATTCTTTCTTATTGTGTTATATACTATCTTAAGAAATGTAATTGATTATACTTCTTAAAAAATACTACATCATCTTATTTTTGATAAAATTACTTTGAATGTTCTCTTTATTTTTAATCTTCTTGTCTATGATAATGGGAACAACACCATTTTCTTTTGTCTCCATTCTCTATTTTTATGTAGACCAAGGTATATGAATATTATATGCACATACTATATTTACTAATGTTATTCTTCTTCTCTCTTCTCTTATTGGGTTATTGTTCTCGATCCCTTTTTAGTGGTGAGAACCTCGTAGAAAATGACCAAATTTAGGATCCAACTCAGGATTTGTAGATCTTCTTACGTAGATAAAGTTGAGATGGACATGTTTCACTCTACAACTTTTGATGGTTACCTTAGTAAGATTAAATTTTCCTTTATGCATCCATACTAGTGGATTGATATTAACTTAAGATTTGTAATGTGATATAGTTTAGAAAATTTAGTCATGCTGCATCCAAATGACATTTTAGACATCATCTAACCTGAATTTTGGAAGTACATATCAATATACAGACTGGTGTATGCTTGGTTGTTTAAGATATTTCCTCTTGTTATATAAGTAATGAGTGTGACTCAACTCGCACGCATTATAGTTGTACATTGGGGAGTGTGACATTATAAAATATTCACATTAGTCATTGGACCATGGGATATTTAAATTACAAAATAACTCACATGATCCTAATCGATATTTATTAAGAGATGATATTAATTAGTTAGAGGGTATTGATGCCCATCCTAAATTTCCATGTCTAGATACTGATATTTCTTTGCATCTAACGATAAGGTTGAATAATGCAGAAACATACCCGTTTCCATGAATGACAAAGAATACCTACAAGGCGTTAGTATTAAATGAATGTACATTAATGAGATAGAGAGAGAAGGATACACAAAATTATGTGGAACAAAAAATAGCCTGAAATTGGAGAAAAGACGTGCATTGATATAAGAAAACATTCGAGAGAATGACAAGTTGTATGTTGGAACAAAAGGTGTACATATTCTTGTTTGTGTGTGAATGCATGTTCTATATATATATATGTGTGTGTGTGTGTGTATTATATATACATAAACATATATATATATGTATGTAATATGTATCTATACATAAATATACACATATATCTATATATGCATCTATATGTATGTATGTATAAATATATATATATATATATATATATATATATATATATATGTGTATTATATATACATAAACATATATATATGTATCTATACATATATATACACATATATCTATATATGCATCTATATGTATGTATGTATAGAGACACACATATATATATATATATATATATATATATATATATAATACATATATATGATATATATAGATGTGTATACAAATAGTAATACTCATGGAAACTAAAAGTTCTAGAGATAGTTAAATTTTTCATATGGTTGATGTTTCACAAATAATTACTGACCAATGTTGAGAATTGAAGAAGACATATGGATGTGTTTGCGGCTTGGCCCCAATGCACCAATCCGGATGAAATTCTCCATCACAAATTGAGAGAGTGTGAGAAAATCACATGAGTATGGTAATCCCTAAGCTTCCCTATCCAACTCTTCCAAAAACATAAAGAAGATTGGATCTTCACTATAATTGACAATGCAAACCCAAGTACAATCATAGCTTTTCTTGTCGGCATCTATGGATAGAATGAAATAAGATTGCATTGATAGGGAGAATGCAACCATCTACAATCAATGTTAGATTCATCATTAAAAGATTCAGACCAATTAACTCTCTCTAAGGATCAAGCTCCGTATAACTGACAAAACAACCTAATACATCGTCCCTTGTAACTTCTCTAGATAATGAGAAATTCATCATTTTCATGGATGCCTCCATCGACTACAAGTTTGGGTCAAGTGCATTAGGAATACATATTGTAGACAATAATGGAAAATGTATAAGGGGAACATGACAACTTGGTTATGCATCTAGTTATTTAGAAGCAAAAATACAAGCAATATATTTTGAAGTGTTAAACCATGACGTCTTGTGGCTAAGGGTTTTCACCAACAAGAAGACATTGACTACACTGAAACTTTTAGTCCCATAATCAAACCCACCACAATTCGTGTCATTATGTCTATTGCGATTATGAATAATTGGTCAATTCGTCAACTTGACATACGAAATACTTTTCTTCATGGGGACTTGCATGAGGAAGTGTACATGTCTCAACCTCCTAGTTTTGTAGACCCCGTCCATCCTCATCATGTGTGTCATCTTCACAAATCAATCTATGGACTCAAACAATCCCCATGTGTTTGGTTTCAAAAATTACATGATGTGATGTTACATTTTGGTTTCTTAGCATCCAAAATCGATGCATCTCTCTTTGTATATCATAAAAATAATCTTCATGTCTCTACACTTGTTTATGTTGATGACATTCTCTTGACAGGAACCACACCTATCATACTTGTCAGTGCTCTCAACCATCTACAACAACATTTTCTCTCAAAGATCTTGGTCCCATTCATTATTTCCTTGGGATTGAGGTACTCCCTATGTCTCACGGGTTACTTCTCTCTCAAAAATAGTACATCACCAATCTTCTTTTACGTTCCAACATGGCTTGTGCCAAACCTATTTCCACATCTCTATCTACATCCAAAGGTCTTGCTCACTCCACCCAAACTTCCTTCCATGACCATACCCTTTATCGTCAAACTATCGGTGCTTTGCAATATGTTACCCTCATTCAACCGGACATTGCTTTCTTAGTAAACCGTATTTGTCAATTCATGAACAACCCCATCATTGATCATTGACAAAAGAATCCTCTTCTGTTTGAAACACACCATCCACCTCTCCCTCTCTATCACTCGTTCACCAAATATTCCACCCCTACTTCTTCATGCATTCACCGATGCATACTGGGTAGGTTGCACACAAGTAAATATACAAGCGGATATTATATATTTCTTTGTAGCAATTTAGTCTCTTGGGCAGCATGAGAACAAAGAACTATTTCACGCTCATCTACAAAATCAGAATACAAGGCCTTAGCAAATACAACGGCTGAATTAATCTGGCTGAGATCCTTGCTACATGAATTAGATTTCCGCCTTCCAGAACCTCTGATTCTATGGTACGACAATTTGGGAGCAACCTATCGTATGAGTAATCATATATTCCATGCTCGCACTAAGTATATGGAGATTGATTTTCACTTTATAAGTGAATAAGTTGCTTCTAAATTTCTACATATTCGCTGTTTATCTACCAAAGAACATGTCACCGACATTCTTACAAAACCACTACCTGTGTTACGGGGGAGTGTTAAACCATTGTCTTCAAAAGTATCTATAACTAAACCATCCGTGTTACCAGAAATATCTAGATGAGATATCATAAACGGATCTATAGAGTTATCATATATGGGAAACATAATGAAGGAACTAATAGAATGAATTAAATGATATATATTTTGATCTTGACCACAAGATATCACTTGAATCCTGAAAAGTGACTCTTTGCTCTTAATTGTGCTATAATTTAGTTTCTATTATAATTTTTATCTATGAAAATGTTATTTTAAGATATAACAAGGTTAATTCTCATTGTATAGATGAAACTAATATTATAGATTCTTTCACAATAATTGATTGGTTATATCATTTAAATATTGATAAAATTATGTTTACTCCCTATTTTATGTTGAGCACAATATAGGAAACTAACATGATTACTTTTTATGGAACATATCTCTAAAGAAATGATAGAAATGTTAAACAGTCTAATCTTATTTGAATATTTTTAGTCAACATACCTAATTGAAAATAGAATACATTCCTATTATCAATATTATAATTTGAGTATACATTTCTTTTTAATTGACATGAGAATGTCTTCTTTTAACTAGAAGTCACAAAACAAATAGTATATACTCCCGACTAGTAATGTCTCCTCTCTTTCTAGAATACAAGGATCTTTATGTTATGGCATAGAGGTCACATTGTACCATGGGCTGCATTCTTTTAGAACCCAGACACTAAAAACATCCCTTCCATCTTACTTATGGGACTTCATACTCACTGGTTCCTAATTTTTGTATAGATTGAGGTCTCAATTGTCCTAGGAACCTATAGAACCATTCTTCTCCATGTCTTCATCTCCATTGAGAAGAATAGAGGTAATATACATTCACATCAATATATAGATATCTCACAACAATCATAGGAAACTATAGAACCAATCATGCCATGAAAATCCCATTTGCTATGGACCTACCTCTCCCTACTCACCTTCTGCTTCATAAATCATGGTCATGATAGGGAAATCTTGTCCTTTTTAAGCCTTGACAATCAGCTAAACAACCAGCTAGTGGCTATGTGACTACCAAAATCATCAATTTCATCTCAAATTTATATATTGTGTTCCCTCTTTTCACCTTATTTAATGAAATTTTAATGTTGGGTTTCAATTATTGATCTCTTAGTGAGATTTATCCCATGTTTGTACCACTTGAGAATCATGATATCTTTGTAAATCTTTTTTGTATGTTGTTCTTTTAATGTTGGTTTTGATTTTGTTGTAGACCTTCTCTTCTTGGCTAACAATCATAGAAGATGTTTTGGGTGCTTTAAGTCATCTTTTAACCTTTGTCATGATTTGTCAAGACATGCAAAACAACACAATGGAATGCTTTGTTGGATATCTATAGAAATGATTCACAACTTGGGTTTCTTGGATAAAGCTCCAGTTGGCCATTATTTATGGGTTGATGAACTTAATAGTATATGAAGGATTTGCCAATGTTAATCCTGATCAAAATTTGAGGTGCCACACCATTCGTTGCATATCTATCTTTTTATTTGATTTATTTCATGGATGCAAATGCATGATTTTTAAACTACTCATTTTCCCTTTCAAACATCAATGAGTTTAAGCATGATTTAGGGTAAATACTTTCATTTGTTTGGATTTTGGGAAACAAATAGAATAAATGAGTTCTTTTGTAAAAGTCATGTAGTTATGGGTAGTACTAAAATGCATACAAAAATATGTTTGGATTCACAAAATTGTAATTTATCGATGTGTGTAGCTTTAATGACAAAGTTCAAACATATTCTGAACTTTATTTTTAAGGTTTTGAGAATTGATATAATGTAACCCTAAATTTATATAAAACATGTGAGTGGAATAATACACAAATGTATAGAATTAGTGTTGGTTGAGGTTATTTGAGTTATGAAAGTAGGTATATCACATTCATATGTGGATATATTTTGGGAATATATTCTATCATTAATTTCGTATAACAATGAATCTATATTACAATTTTCTATTCTATGTTAATGAATGACATATATTTTAAAATACCATGATATATTTATTTATCTTCTATGAAATTGGGAATTGTCAAATATGGTTCTCCGTGCCTAATTTATATCATGGAAGAAAATCATTTTTATTTGTACACATGTATTAACATGTATTTTGTATCCATATAACATTTTGTCATTTTGATACTTGATATATGTACCCTAGGTGGTGGTTCCTATATTACCTTGCATACATATAAACCTTGGGGGATTAGGTGGTGATGCATGTTCTTGGATATATGGGTGGTGATTGTCACTATGCAACATGCATACATACTAATTTTTCGGTGTTGGTTCCCCTTGTCTTTGCCTTGATGTTAAGGTTCCTCAAGATCTAGTAGCTTATTTTAGTCGAATTTTCATTTCTAATATGCATTCTTTCTTATTGTGTTATATATTGTCTTAAGAAATGTATTTGATTATACTTCTTAAAAAAATACTACATCATCTTATTTTCGATAAAATTACTTTTAATGTTATCTTTATTCTTAATCTTCTTATCTATGCTAATGGGAACATCACCATTTTCTTTTGTCTCCATTCTCTATTTTTATGTAGACCAATGTATATGAATATTATATGCACATACTAGATTTACTACTATTATTCTTCTTCTCTCTTCTCTTGTTGGGTTATTGTTCTTGATCCCTTTTTAGTTGTGAGAACCACATGGAAAATGACCAAATTTAGGATTCAATTCAAGATTTGTATATCTTCTTACGTCGATAAAGTTGAGATGCACATGTTTCACTCTACAACTTTTGATGGTTACCTTACTAAGATTAAAGTTTCTTTTATGCATCCATCCTAGTGGATGGATATTAACTTAAGATTTGTAATGTGATATAGTTTAGAAAATTTAGTCATGCTGCATCAAAATGACATTTTAGACATCATCCAACCTGAATTTTGGAAGTACATATCAATATACAGTCTGGCTTATGCTTGGTTGTTTAAGATATTTTCTCCTGTTATATAAGTAATGAGTGTGACTCAACTCACACTCATTGTAGTTGTACATTGGGGAGTGTGACATTATAAAATATTCACGTTAGTCATTGGACCATGGAATATATAAATTAAAAAAGAACTCACATGATCCTAATAGATATTTTTTAAGAGATGACATTAATTAGTCAGAGGGTATTGATGCCCATCCTAAATTTCCATGTCTAGACATTAAAATTTCATTGCATCTAACAATAAGGATGAACAATGCATAAACATACCCGTTTCCATGAATGATAAATAAGACCTACAAGGAATGTGCATTCCATGAATGTATATTATTGAGATAGAGAGAGAAGGATACACTAAATTGTGTAGAACAAAAACTAGCCTTAAATTGGAGAAAAGACGTGCATTGATATATGAAAATATTAGAGAGAACGACAAGTTGTACGTTGGAACAAAAGGTGTACATATTCTTATGTTTGTTTGTCTATGAATGTATGTTATATATATATATATATATATATATATATATATTATATATATATATATATATATTATATATATATATATATATATTGGTATTATATATACATAAACATATATATATGTATATGTATGTAATATGTATCTATACATATATATACACATATATCTATATATGCATCTATATGTATGTATATATAAAGACATATATATAGTATATATATATAATATATATATGATATATATATAGGTGTGTATACAAATAGTAATACTTGTGGAAAGTAAAATCTCTAGAGATAGTTAAAATTTTCATATGGATGATGTTTCAGAAAGAATTACTGACCAATGTTGAAAATTGAAGAAGACATATGGATTTGTCTGTGGCTTGGCCCCAATGCACCAATCCGGATGAAATACTTCATCATAGTCTGGGAGAGTGTGGGAAAATGGCATAAGTATGGTAATCCCTAAGCTTCCCTCTCCAACTCTTCCAAAAAAAATAAAGAAGATTGGATCTTCACTATCATTGATAATGCAAACTCAAGTACTACCATAGCTTTTCCTGTCGATATCTGTGGATAGCATGAAACGAGATTGCATAGATAGGGAAAATGCAACCATCTATAATCATTGTTAGATTCATCATTGAAAGATTTAGACCAATTAACTCTCTCCAAGGATCAAGCTTCATATAACTAAAAAAACAACCTAATACATTGTCCCATATAACTTCTCTAGATAATAAGAAATTCATCATTTTCATGGATGCCTTCATCGATTACAACTTTGGGTCAACTGCATTAGGAATACATATTGTAGACAATAATGGACAATGTTTAAGGGGCACATGACAACTTGGCTATGCATCCAGTGCTTTAGAAGCAAAAATACAAACAATATATTTTTAAGTGTTAAACCATCACGTCTTGTGGCTAAGGGTTTTCACCAACTAGAAGACATTGACTACACCGAAACTTTTAGTCCCGTAGTCAAACCCACCACAATTCGTGTCATTATGTCCATTGCGATTATGAATAATTGGTCAATTCGTCAACTTGACATACGAAATGCTTTTCTTGATGGGGACTTGCATGAGGAAGTGTACATGTCTCAACCTCCTGGTTTTGTGGACCCCGTCCATCCTCATCATGTGTGTCATCTTCACAAATCAATCTATAAACTTAAACAATCCCCACGTGTTTGGTTTCAAAAATTACATGATGTGATGTTACATTTTGGTTTCTTAGCATCCAAAACCGGTGCATCTCTCTTTGTATATCATAAATATAATCTTCATCTCTATGATCTTGTTTATGTTGACGTCATTCTCTTGACAGGAAGCACACCTATCATACTTTCCAGTGTTCTCAACCATCTACAACAACATTTTTCTCTCAAAGATCTTGGTCCCATTCATTATTTCTTTGGGATTGAGGTACTCCCTATGTCTCACGGGTTACTTCTCTCTCAAAAATAGTACATCACCAATCTTCTTCTACGTTAAAACATTGCTTGTGTCAAACCTATTTCCACACCTCTACATACATCCACAGGTCTTGCTCGCTCCACTCAAACTTCCTTCCATGACTCTACCCTTTATCATCAAATTATCGGTGCTTTGCAATATGTTACCCTCACTTAACTAGACATTGCTTTCTCAGTAAACCTTGTTTGTCAATTCATGAATAACCCCATCCTTGATCACTGACAAAAGAATCTTCCGCTATTTGAAACACACAATCCACCTCTCCCTCTCTATCACTCGTTCACCAAACATTCCATCCCTACTTCTTCACGCATTCTCCGATGCAGACTGGGTATGTCGCACACAAGTAAGTTGACAAACAAATATTCTATATTTCTTGGTGGCAATTTAGTCTCTTGGGCAGCACGAGAACAAAGAACTGTTTCACGCTCATCTACAAAATCAGAATACAAGGCATTAGCAAATACAACATCTGAATCAATCTGGTTGAGATCCTTGCTACATGAATTAGATTTTCGTCTTCCAAAACATCTGATTCTATGGTGCGACAAATTAGGATCAACCTATCTTATGACTAATCCTATATTCCATGCTTGCACTAAGCATATGGAGATTGATTTTCACTTTATACACGAATAAGTTGCTGCTAAATTTCTACATATTCGCTATTTATCTACCAAAGAACAGGTCGCCGACATTCTTACAAAACCAGTACCTGTTTCATGCTTCAACTTCCTGTGCAACAAGTTACGACTGTCCAGTGACATGCTTTAGTTACGGGGGAGTGTTAAACCATTATATTCGTAAGCAGCAGAAATATCTGCAACTAAACCATCCGTGTAAACAGAAATATCTAGAGGAGACAATTGCAAGCGGATTGCCACGGGTCCAACTATTACCGCGTCAACCGACGCTGCAGGCCACGCCGTTACACTAGCCGAACAAACTGGAGTACTTGTTACATCACGCAGGGCCGTTGCAGATATTTTAGAGACCCCGGGGCAAAAATAAAAAATGAGCCATCCCTATACTCTTATTTAACAAATTTAAATAAACATGAGTTCAATCATAATTGTCAAAACTGTCATATAAAAAAAGAACATTTACTTACAAATCAAACTAAAAAGAACATAAAAAATAAATAAATATATATCTCCTTATTGAGCTTCAGTCATCATATAAAATGACTTCTTCGAGCCTTTTAGATACAAAATCTTGAATAACAGTGTCAACATCAATATTTCTCAACATATCCTTCTCAATGCATAATATTGCCAAACTGTTCAATCTTTCTTGAGACATTGATGATCTAAGATAATTTTTCAGTAACTTTAAGTTGGAAAAACTCGTGTGAAGTCACCGTTGGAAAAGAGGAAACACAGCTGTAAGTCGATTTCCTATTGGTTTCTAATGGAACCTATTTTATGAAAGTATATATATATATATATATATATATATATATATATATATATATATATATATATATATATATATATATATATGTCTGAGAGTCTAGGGAAAATTAAAGAACTCAAATTCTGGACTTCTAGGAAATCAGTCAAGTAAAATCAGAAAGGGGATTTGACTTCTAATATTTTCAGGACAAATTACACCAAACCAGTAAGACCCTTAGGCTTCGATTGTTTCGTTGTAACTATAATTTTTAGGGAACTCATTTTTCAGGAACTTGAGTTCAGTCTTAGGAAATCAAAATCAGGTGATTGGTTTGAAAGATAACTTTTCTTAGGAAAATGACTTCCATATGATATTGTAACAGAGGAAGCTTTCTTCAAAAACTATTTGCCCTAACACCGTTCTCCATAGCTCTCATTTATGCTATATGTTAATCAATTAATTCGCAATAGTAACGAACATGATGATAAAAAGTTCTCATGTCTTTTTATTGTATGTATACTCACAAAACTAGAAGATGACTTGGACACAAAGGGCGTTCTTATGAACTATGTTTTAAATTATAATATTCAAATACAGAGTCATCATACTTATTCTTGAGTATTTCTAATTCACTACCTGTGTGAGAACTCAGTTGTGCGGCTATGCAATCAGTTTCATCTATGCTAGATGGATAAAATAAAAAGAGAAAGCAAGACAAGAAGAATACACAATCAAACAAAAATGGTGGTTGCTTTAGCAACACAGTAAATCGTATGGGCGTTTGAATGATTTTCCCTCGTAGTGGCATCTGTCGCTGATTGACTAGAGTAAATCGTGAGAAAAGTCAAGAGTAGCAGTGTTCCAACCCAACCGATCATCAGCCTTTGATTTATTTATCCCCTACGACAAACAGACCAATCGTCGATTGATCAAGGAAAAATGGCAAGAAAGATGAGGTGCAAGCCAGAGAGGTGTGGCTGAAGAGGTACATGCCAAAGAAGAGCAGGCGAGAGAGGAGTGCATGAATGTTACCCAACATAAAGAAGTGTGGGTGAAAGGGGTGCAGGCGAGGAGAGAGTTGCCATCGGGACAGATGCGTTGAACTTGTTTTGCACTCGCTTTTCAGCGGAAGTCTGGAACTCTAGTTTATATATATATATATATATATATATATATATATATATATATATATATATATATATATATATATATATATATATATATATATTCAGAAGTCTATGGAAAATTAGAAAAGTTTAATTCCTGACTTTCTGTTAACCAATCACACATAACGAAACAGAGAACTTGACTTCCGAACCTTTCGGTCTTTTCCTAACAAGTAACATCGAATTAATCCCGTTGCATTTACAAATGTGTGTGTATTAGAAGAAGAAGAAAAAAAATTATAGGCCCCCTTCTTTGTTGGGCCCCTGGCCGTCACCCATGTTGCCCCCCCTAATGGGCCGGCCCTGCACGACTCCACAACTCTATGTAAACGCTGTATATATATACTAATGTACATCGTGAATATGATATGAAGAATTGACAGCAGCTTTCTCTAAGTTGAAGATATCGCGGCTCTGTTAGGAGATGAATCTAGAAACTTGTCTCATCTTCTCCGATCCAAAACAAGCAATAATCATCTACACTAACAGCTATATCGTCTCTCTAATGTGCAGGCCCTACCAAAGGCACGCTGCTCCTCATACGTCTTGACGCCGATTCCGTTGGCTTATTCCGTGCCTCTCTTTACTTGGCCAGCCAAAATAACGAACAGTTTGAAAATTTATAAACTAGTCCATTTAGTAAAAACACTTGGCTATTGCACTGCAACCCTAGATCACTTTTTCCATACAAATCAATTCATGTCTGTCGTTCGATATGCTTCCGTCTATACGAAAATCAAACGGTTTACGTGGATAGAATATCGTACTTGAGAACGGGTTGCAAAATCATATCTCGTATTGTTTTTTCAACCATAAAACTGTACCTTTATGAATTCATGTACGATATTGTACTTCTCCACTATGAAAACCGTTTGATGTGGTTTGATTTTGCTTAAAGTTTATTTATAATCATACTAGAGCATTTGTACCCAATTTAACATAGATGGTCATACTATTTTGTTAATCACAATCTTCCGCAATATGGTTCATGTATAAGTGCATAATCCAAAGTTGTTTCTATTTTGACAAAAACACAACTAAAAATGCACCACAACTTTTCTACATCAAAAAATGACTGACAACTCATTGTCTATATTTTTGTGAATACACTTTTATAATTTTTTTGTTTTCCAAAATACTATTCTAATAAGAAAATTTCATTTTAAAATGATATGTGTACATCGTGAAAAAATTGTGAATTATCTATTATTTCTCAAGCACAAAACTTATATTGCGTCTCTGATGTAATATACCTTTAATTATTGAAATCATCACATTATGGTGCGGTTTTATTTTTGACAAGTACATAGTTTATTAGCATGTACAACATTTTTACATGGTTAAAAATCATGAATGGTCGGACTTTTTTTTTCAATCAAAAAATTGCACCGCATGCATTATGTAGGAATGAACCATTTAATTTTAAAAGCTGTTCCAATATGGCACAATTTTAGGCTGAAAAACAAGCACATTTAAAAATCATATCATATAATTGTACACAATTTTAAACCACGAATGGTGCCACTAGTGTACAAATATACTCTTTGATTCTAAACATCACGTAATACGGTTCATTTTTGTATTGATAAATACTTCAATAAAAAATGTCCGACGCCAAATATCTAGCGGCAAAGACCAACCGGCATGTTTGGAAAAGATTGATACAATGAGCGAATGCCATTCCTTTAACTTAGCCCTTGTTTGGTTTGAGATTGAGTTTACGAAGTCCGGACCAGGTTAGTCGATAGATTCAGATCAGTTTATCTAGATTCGATCCTATTTTAATTTGACAACCAATCTCATTGTAAGAGTTGAGATCAACTCTCTACTAAAAGTATGGTAAACAAAAATCCCAATGTGAAGTAGTAGGATTTAAAACTTGATCTATATTCAATTGTATAAAGAGTACTTTACAAAATTCTCAAAAGAGAGTACAACTTTATACACAACAACATGATCTATGTAGAGCAAGACTCAAACCAAATCAACTTGTCTCCAAACATAAACAACATAATATGTAGCTAGCTAAGTCCAAACTAGATGGTTGAATTTATTTCCCTTAGCCTTAGGCTGGATCACCAAGCTTCAACTCCGCACTCTGATCCTATACCTGGGTGGTTGGGATCACCCAACAAGAGAGAGGTAAAAGTATGTGTTAATAAAAAAGGAATAAGGACAATTAATAAAGTGCAACATTGCATAATAAAATGATTCACAATATTAGGAGATTTCAAGAGTATGAGGCAAATAATCAAATAAGAAATAGAAGAACTGCCATAGTTTAATTAACAACAAATCACATAGCATGAATGATATTATGACAAAAAATCATACCAATGTAGGGTGAGCACTACAGGAAAAGTTAACAATAACGACGGAAAAAGTTGGTCGTAAATGTGAATAAGTTTGTCGTTAAAACTATTAACGATGAAAAAAAAAAGTTGTCGCGTCTTGTCATTATTGGTCTTGCCTTTAATAAAGATAACGACGAATAATTTCAGTTCGTCGCTATTACAAATCACGACGACTTATATAGTTTATCGTTAATAGTTTTAACGACTATATAAAATGTCTGACATTGATACTAGTTGCGACCACCCAATCTTGTCGTTGATACTAGTAACAACGACTAGCAAGCTTGATCACAAAGGTCAACAACGACGTTCTTTTTCCGTCGTAAATAGCTATAATGACAAAAAAAACAAATTGCTAAATTTGTCTTTCATGTTTGCAACACACTTGGATCCTAACCTAGGAAACATGAACATGTACACGAGCATGGATTTAGCGACAGACTAAGAGGCACCACAATTTTCAACAATGCAGGACATGAAACGACAATGGGAACAATTAACTTATTATTATACAAGTATGTATATTTATATATGAATATTTTGGCATACAATAAGCTTTATGTATAAACACACAAATTGATCTAAATCAATCATCTATGATGGAAATCTCCATGAAATTCAACTAACAATCAACATATAATAATATATCCACAAGTCAAAGTATGAATTAACTCACAACATATATCAAGATCCTTAATTATATAATTATTGTAGTAAGAATATATGGAATGATAAAATCAAAGTTAGTAAAATTTTAGAGACATTCGTTTTTGTTATTTGTGTAAGTCATACTTGTCAAGGCGTGAAGGCAGCATGGCATTCCAGCTGAATGCCTTGTGACTAGGTGCGACTAGGCATCGCTTAGGTGACCTTTAAAAATAATAGTTTATGTATATATACATGTGTCATGGTTTTCCCCCACTCATATACACACATTGTATAGTTATACATGTAGTTATCTACATATTTATGGTTGATCTCCTCATATATATATATATATATATATATATATATATTTGTATGACAAAATAACCGATTACATTTCTAATATATTACCATTGACAATAATTTCAAGGACACAAAAAAAAATTATTGTAAAGAATGTAAGATAGTGATCAAAAAATAAATATATATTTATTGTCATACATAACTACAAGTATTGAGCAATATAATCACTATCTTTCATACCATAGCTACTTAATACAATCCGAATTGAAGGTGCAAACTAAGAAAAATCAAATCCGTACTAAGAGTATTAGATCCAGTCACAAAAAGAGTATTAGATCCAGTTAAACCCAAAAAGAGTATTAGGTCCAATTAAAAGTGATATTTGGCACATAATTAACATATGCAACAATGCTGATTTTGAACATTAGGATAGCCACATTAAACATTAAAATACGTCAATATACAACCAAACCCAAAAAACTAAGTCAGCTTGGCATTATAGAAAAAGTTGTCTCGATTAGGCACAACCTTGGGATGTCTTATCGCTTAGGCGGCCGCCTAGGCGCTCACCTTGATAAGTATGGTGTAAGTAATGGTGAACATGTACCATTAGGAGGAACAATGAGAGGGTGTAAGTAATGGTGAACATGTACCATTAGAAGATGAAAAATAAGGTGCCTTGGAGATTGAGAGGGGAGAAAGAGAAGAGGCATACATTTAAGTGTTACTTAAGATACATAGGCAATTTGAAACTTTTGCCGTAGGAATTATTAGCTGAGCAGACATCAATTCATGTAGGAAGCGGTCGCACTGGCCGCTTTCTTAATTGCTGGTCGTGTTTTAAAGAATTTTTCAATGCACTTAGTTAATTATAAGGTCCAATATCTTATTATTTAGACATCTATGTTCTGAACAACTAAAGATGTGATTAAAAAATTATATAGTGTAGACAATTGATACGTGCATCTAAGTGTATTCAACATAGATTATTATAATGTTAAAATACTAAATTTATATCAATTCTGATAGGAAAAAAGAATGAGTACTTACAGTTTTATATTTTAATGAGTAAGAAAAGAGTACTTACCTTTTGATTGCACATATTTGGTTTATCTTGATCCAAAGACAATGAGACACTCGTAGTGAAGAATAAGTGGAAGAAGAAAACCATTTATAGCTAAATCCCATAATAGAGTGTAATATATAATCTGAATACCAATCACCATCACCATAAATGAAACCTACAAAAGAGATTTTAAGTATTAGAAACACAATTCATGGAATGCACATATCTCCGGATGTGCGTCGGACACATAAAGCCGAATGTGCAACAGACACATATCTCTGGATGTGTAAATGGACACATTTTCCACATGTGCAACAAACACATATCTCTGGATGTGCAACAGACACATTTTCCGCATGTGCAACGGGGCATATTTTCCATATGCTCACTCGAAAACCAAAACAACATATACATTGTGCTTTGAAAAACAAAACGGCATGCGTTTAGAAGTTTAGGGGATAGGGAGGGGTTTCCAAGAAGTGTTTCAGTACAAGACTCCACTCAGTCTTTTAATGGATGTGACATTCTTTTCTTGCATCAAAGAATTTACTGTGTTAACCGAAGAATGAATCGAGAAGAAAATAATATAGAGCTCTTTCCATAATGAGTGTGCACATATCATATGAATAGAAATCATCATCACATATATAAAACTATGTACCTGCAAAAGAATGATATATTATGGGCACATATCACTGAATGTGCAACCAACATATAACTTCAGATGTGCAACGAATACATTTTCCGCATGTGCAACGGATATGAATGGCTTACCTTTTGATTGCACATATTTGGTTTATCTTGATCCAAAGACAATGAGACACTCGTAGTGAAGAATAAGTGGAAGAAGAAAACAATTTATAGCTAAATCCCAAAACAGAGTGTAACATATAATCTGAATACCAATCACTATCATAACAAAGTGGGAATGTACATATCTCCCAAGATATCAATATTTTGCAAATCGAACTCATCAATTTGACTAACCTGAATTTAGAGAAAAACATATGAGAATGAGGACAATAAAAGAGCATAACCTACATAAAGAAATATTGATATCAAAATAAAGTGAAAGAACGAACCTTGTGAAATTTCATCCACGAGTATGTTGTAACAAAGAATGTTCATTAGTTTCTTCCAATAATAATTGCAGATTTCATTAGAGCATCCTCACATTCAGCAACATTAATAAATGTTGCATGAATGAATTTCAAACCCGGGGATGCATTTTATCCATGAGTATATTCTAAAAAAGAAGGCTCAATAGTTTCCCATATCCCTAGGAAATCTGGATGTAACAGATCATCATTCTGCTAGTGTAAGATCCTTTAATACATCTCGAGCATAGATCAAACTGCTTGGCTTTGGACTAAGAAAAATCTGAAAAAAGAGAGAACAATATAATCCGAATTTTTTGGACAAATATGCTGGAAAAATCTGAAAATATGGTGGAAACAAACCTGAAAAAAGCATAAGAAACTTGATAACTCTTTCATCTTCTTATTCACTTGGAACAATTAGCATAACCCAAGCTGTAAAAGAAAACAACTATGGTCTGTAAGATGCCTTTTGATAAACTCTTTAAACAACACTATCTTGTTAATGGAGCAATGTAAAATGTCATGTTCAAGTAATAAAACACTCCCAATTATAAGTCAAGTTCAAATCAAAATGGCATGGGATGTAATGCAACATTCATGCTCAACATGAAGAAGAAAGGCTATTCCAAAAGAAAGATACATATTAGATTTAGATACATGATTGGAAAAAAAGATGGAACCTATCACAATTACCTCATATGGATGTGATATGAAAATGATGTTGAATATATGGATATGTCACTTCTGAACATCCTGTATACATTAAAATGTAGCATACTCAATTAAAATCAGAATCAACCGAATTACCTATTGAAGATTTGTATGTTAATACATCTCATTTTTCCTGTGTTTTGGTAGTTCACCAAAAATAATCAAGTATAATTACAAAACTTCTAGAGGAATAATGATGTTGGATGGGTAACATTAAAATGTGTGTACTCCACTATCAGGTGAAATTAACTACAAAAAAAGGTTTTAATTTTTCTTCCATCCAAACAAAACCATTGGACTCATTCTCTAGTTGACTTGTCATTGGATCACTTGCATCATCACCTACAATTATGAATTAGAAAATTTATATCAATGCCACCTCAAATATATATATGTATACCAATGCTACCCAAAATCTTCTCCTTCCATTTCTGAGGAACAAATTAGAATAAGAAAAAGATAAACTTATAGAATAAACTACATAACAATTTCTAATATTCATCTCATAAATGAAATTAACCTCGTACCTAATTTAAACTAGTCTTTGGATATAGATGGAGAACCAACTGAACCATCAACATCCTCTTCAAATTGCACAAGTTGCTGAAATTTTGGATTTTTGACTATCATCTCTAGTAGATTTTCCACTTTGCTCAAACGACTTTGTGTTGCATGCTTTTCAACTTCACTTTCTTTCAAAGCTTTCTCTTGCACATTAAAAGCTTCCTCTTTATCTTTCAATGCTTGCTCCTTTGATTTCAGCTCATCCAATAGGGCATTCTTTGTTTTGTATGGTCCTCTTACATCTCTAGGCTTCACTCCTCCACCATAACCTGATATGTATTTTCTTGTTTGTGGTTCTCCATATACTTTTTCTACAACCTCTACATGATGAAGGGATGGCTCATCTTGTTGGATGCTAACAATTTTTTCCTATAAGAGAAAGTAATTAATGTAGTGTAAATATACAAATAGTGACATGACCATGCATGTTAGTATACTCACATGAACATGGGATACCTCCATGTTAGCTAACGTATCACCTTTCTTGTGGCTCTCAAAATATATTGTTCCAAAGTCAAGTGCATTCCCATCTTCCCCCCCTATAACATTACCAAAATAAGTTGTGTAAATAAGAAGAATGAAGGTTGTATTGAAGATATATTTAAACAACCTTCTGCCATGAAATTTCTCTAAGAGGCATGCTGCCCGTGCGATGAAGTAGTTTCTTTTTCAATCCTTCTCTATTCTTAGAGTTTCTCTTACTCAAGGCCTGCATTTTTATTAATAAAACAAATATGATTAAGAAATCACAATCATAAGTTCAAGTAACTTGTACCAGTGTGAAAATGATTACTCATGAGATTACCATAAACTTTTCACTATGAAAAACTTCCTTTACGAGCCATTCCCAATCACCATCAACTTCAATTGCCATAGGCTTCTTCAATAATTGGTGCTTCATGTCTGGCCCTTTCACAGTATGATGCATTGCTGCCCTCCATTTCACCCACAACTCTTTCATATGTTTTATTGTATGGCTTTTAAAATCATCCATGTTGTTGTTAGAAAATTTATCCTATACAACAAAATATGCATTAAGGATGTTATTATCTTGTAAACATTTAAGAATTTAGATAAATATAAAATGAATTGATCCCACTCACCACAGCTGCTGCCCACATGTGATCCTTTTGTCTTTCAGTGATATCATTCCATGAATGAACCTTCAATGGGAAAATGTTGCGATCACGAATAATTCTTCCCAAGTGTCTACTCCATACCTTATGGTTTTTCCCAACTGGCCGACCTTGATAAAATGTGATATCTATCTTGCTTCCTTCTTTAAGTCTAGCAACCTTTTTACATTTGTTACTTCCTCGACGCCTCACTATCTTTTCAAAGACATTACCTATCATCAAGTAGAAAAAGAAACAAGATACTAAATAACAAAATATATTGGGAAATCAGTTGTGTATACACTAGGAGAACATGCAAC
The DNA here is from genome assembly GCA_963693085.1 of Alisma plantago-aquatica. NCBI lineage: Eukaryota > Viridiplantae > Streptophyta > Magnoliopsida > Alismatales > Alismataceae > Alisma > Alisma plantago-aquatica. Next base: position 1,732,551,062 of record OY856409.1, on the reverse strand, counting down.
TTAATTGGTGCATGTTAATATTTCAAACTAATGCAAATCAGAAACAACTAGAAGGGTCTTACATGTTGATATCTCACCAATAGAATGTGTGGAAATCGGTTCAGCAGCCATGCCATGTTGATTGGGAGATTCTTCAAGAGGTACATGACCCGATTCAATTGGTGGAGGATCATGTTGAATTGGCGGAGCATGTTAATATTTCAAACTAATGCAAATCAGCAACAACTAGAAGGGGTCTTACATGTTGATATCTCACCAATAGAATGTGTGGAAATCGGTTCAGTAGCCATGCCATGTTGATTGGGAGATTCTTCAAGAGGTACATGACCTGATTCAATTGGTGGAGGATCATGTTGAATTGGCGGAGCATGTTAATATTTCAAACTAATGAAAATTAGCAACAACTAGAAGGGGTCTTACATGTTGATATCTCACCAATAGAATGTGTGGAAATCGGTTCAACAGCCATGCCATGTTGATTGGGAGATTCTTCAAGAGGTACATGACCTGATTCTATTGGTGGAGGATCATGTTGAATTGGCGGAGCAACATTTCTAATTGGGGGAGGACTTTCAATTGGTGGAGGAGTACTCTTCAATGGTGGAGATGGAACATTTTTGGAGGTAGAATCATTCCATGTTTGTGGAAGAGAAGAACTTTTTTTGGAATAGAAAGACTTGTTCCCACTATTTAAATCCAATAAATTACTATCACAATACCCATCCATACCATGGATATTATCTCCTTTGAGATTTGGTAAAGTACTTTTAAGTACCAATCCATGAACACGTCTTTTTCCAATTACACTTAGCTGATGTGGTAAGAGATAATTCTTAGACCTAGACTTATTAGGATCCTTCTCATTTTTTGATCCTCTTGTAGACATTGTCCTGTACCACCAAGGACAATAATTAGAAGATCAACTATCATTTTACACATGTTTACATAACAACACTTGATTGCATAAAGTAAAAGACCAAATGTCATAGTCAATAACTTTATAGAAAATTAGGCTGAAAATGCCATGACAAGATATAAAACATATAATCTTTTCTAGTGGCATCACTACAACAAATTAAATGAAAAATAAATCTTCTCAACATCATCACAAATATCAATAGGAACTTCTTCTGCTTCATCTGCATCAACTAGCTCAAATTTATCACGTGGCTCAACCTTTATCACCACATGCCATCCCTTGTTATTGTGATCATTGACAAAAAACACTTGAGATGCTTGAGTGGCTAATACATATGGCTCAGTAGTTTTCCAAATGCATTTGTAATCAATACTTGTAAAATCATACTCATTAATCTTTAATCCTTTCACTTTGTCACCAACATCAAACCAATCACACCGAAATAATGTTACTCAGTTATCACCCAAGTATTGCATTTCTATAATCTCGGTCAATTTTTCAAAATAATCCATAACTTCACCACTATCATCACCACCTCCCACAACCACTCCACTACATTGTGACCTCAATTTTTCCTCATGAGACCTAGTATGAAATCGATATCCATTCACCACATAACCATAAAAACATGTCACAGATTTAGATGGACCCCTTGATAATGAAAGCAACTCTTCTATTTTTTTGCTTTTATCATTCTCAAATTGATCTGCAACCTATGTAAATTATAATGGTGAAATTAGAAACATATAAACAATTGTGTATATATATTTCCTTATTGAGAGAATAGACAACTTACCTTTGTCTTAAACCACTCAATGAAATTGTCATTTAATTCCTTATAAGATATTTGTTCTGCATTTACCCCCTGAATTTGATAGTATTCCCTATGTTAAATCATTTAAATATTAGATCAATTATATATAGTCTTACTAAAAGTTATAAATAAATGACATATAATAATTTGTAGGAAATCACTTACTCAATGAAAGGTTCAACTTCTTCACAATTATTAAGAATGTATATATGAGCTTGCTCCAATTCAAATGCATCAAGGTCTCTTGTTTTTCCACAACCTAATCCTCTTCCCTTGTATGCAAAAGTAGATAAAACTGAATTTTCCTTGACATTATCTTCATAATTTCGATCTGGGCGATTGAACTTTGTCTCCACTTTATGCAAATATCTGGAACAAAGATTCATACATTCTTCTGCTATGTATCCTTCTGCTATGGAACCCTCTGGGAGGGCCCTGTTGTGGATATATGATTTTAAGGTATACAAATTTCTCTCTATAGGATACATCCAGTGCCCATGAACAGGTCCACATAGCATACCCTCATGTTCCAAATGAATAGGAAGATGCAACATCACATCAAAAAATGATGGTGGAAATATCTGCTCTAACTTACAAAGAGTAACTGGAATTTGAGCTTCAATTTGCTTCAACTCCCTCATATTTAAGCACTTGGATCCCAATACCTTAAAAAATCAAGACAACTCAAGAATTGGCTCATAAACAACCTTAGGAAGAAGACCACGTAGTGTAAGTGGAAGTATGTGATGCAATAGAACATGATGGTCATGACTTTTTAATCCAGAAAGTTTAATCTCTTTCATGTTAACACATTGTGAAATGTTTGAGGAATAGCCATCTGGGACCTTTAAATCTTTCAAAATTCTACAAAACTTCTTCTTTCCATCTCGAGATAGTACAAATGATGCATCTGGTAAAACTATTTTCCCCTCCCTTGTTACAGGGTGCAATTCTTGTCTAATTTTCATAGCTTGCAAATCAAGATGAGATTTGCAATTGTCCTTCGTCTTATTATTAACATTCAGAATAGTTGCAAGAATACTATCACATATGTTTTTCTCTATATGCATCACATCTAAAGTATGTCGTATCAAAAGATTTTTCCAGTATGGAAGTTTGAAGAAAATGCTTTTCTTATTCCAATTGTCCCCCCTACTCTTGTGAGATGTCTTTTTAGAATCTTTACTTAAAGGATTTCCCTCAAGATTGTCGAATTGGCTAAGTATATCATCACCAGTTAGTGGTGGCATTGGTGTGGCATTCTCAATAGTGCCATCAAATTTAGATTTATTTTTTCTCCACTTGTGATTCATAGGCAAATACCGTCTATGACCCATGAAACATTGTTTTCCACCATTAACTAAACGAGTGTAATGGGTACCCTTATGGCAACATGGGCAAGCAAGTTTTCCCTTAGTGCTCCATCTAGATAAAATCCCATATGCAGGAAAATCATTGATCGTCCGCATAAGAGCTGCATGAAGATTAAAATTTTGGTGCATAGTTGCATCAAATGTTTGTATTCCATTATTCCACAACTCTAACAATTCATCTATTAGAGGTTGCAAATAAACATCAATAGCATCACCGGGACCACTAGGACCACGAATGAGCATAGACAAAATCAAATTGGGTTGCTTCATGATCATCCAAGGAGGAAAATTATATGGAATAAGAATAACTGGACAAATGCTATATGATGGTCTAGAATTGTTAAATGGTTGAAAACCATCACTAGCTAGTCCCAATCTAACATTTCTGCTCTCAGCAGCAAAATTTTCATTTAATTCATTGAATCTCTTCCATGCCAATGAATCATCCGGATGTCACATATCACCATTATCACCATTATCATGATGCCACCTCATAAGTGCAGATGTTTTTGTAGACATAAACAACATTTGAAGCCGAGGAATTAGTGGAAAGTAACACAATATGTTTATTGGTATTTTTTTCCCATTTGCTTTTACTTTCTCCATCCCACTACACTTGTCATGTTTCCATCTAGAAGTATTGCAAATTTTACAATTATCAAGACTGTGGTCTTCCTTCCAAAACAACATACAATTGTTTGCACATGCATCAATCTTGTTATATGAGCAACCAAGATCTTTGATTGTCTTCTTTGCTTCATAATAAGAGGTAGGCAAAGTTGAGTCTTGTGGAAATAGCTCATCTTTCATTAGTTCAAGTAACATTGTAAAAGATCGATTATTCCATCTCCCAAGACTCTTGATGTGAAGCAACTTGACTAGTGCAGACAACTTTGAACACTTTGAGCCCTTATAAAGAGGTTGTTTGAGGTCATTTAGCAACCTAAAAAACTTTTGGGCCTCACAATTAGGTTCCTCTTCAAAATTATTGTTGTCAAAATATCCCATATCCCCAACATTTCCCTCAATATTATGATGGATTGGATGCATATCTTCCAGAAGCTCTAACATTTCGTCATCTGTTTCACTATCTTGTTCATTGTCATTATTTTCAGCATCTAAATCAGAATCGGTTTCATGTCCCGTCTCACCATGATGATACCAAAATGTATAACTCCTCATGAAACCATAAATCATTAGGTGTGTTTTGACTAAATCATGATGCATAGATACAACATTAATACAATGAACACATGGGCATCTAATTTCAGTTAAGCCAATTCTTTGACATGCATAAATCAAAAACTCTTCAACACCAAATTTATATGATGGATCATCAAGTCTGTCATCAACAAGTCTAATCCATTGCTTACATGGTGCCATCTTCTACATAGAAACATAGAATTTTATTAAAAATAGGGAGATAAATTTAGCATTATTGTTGTCGATCGACTATTGTTTTCGATCGACGGAGGTGTAGACTTTAGGTGAGTTTAGAACTAAAATTGCTTCAAACAGAAAGGGGGCGACGATTGATTACTCCGATGAGGAAGAACTGATAAAGAATTGAGAAGAACTGAGCCGTCAGACCCTCCGATTGGTTTCTTGTAACTCCAATTTTTTAGGAACTCATTTTCCCGGAAGTGATGTTCAGTTTTTGGAAATGAAGTTCAGGTGATTGGTAACCGCACCTAAGGTATTTGGTGTTTTGTGTGAATCATTCTCTTAAGCTATGCTCTTCATGTAACTATTACTACATATTGCTTTGCCACCTACCTTTCTCAACTGACCTCACCAGTTAATCATTAGCATAGCTTTCTAACATGCATCAGCTTCCTCACACATTAATAACACTCTAAAACATGCATCTCCATTGGCATTATCATATTTAAGATCTTATTGGTTTGATATGTACTCTAACGCCTTTTTATGGGTATATGTCCTTTTTCTAGAGAATACAAATGCTCCTTCTATATCTATCTATAATCACACAACCACAACATTCAAACTTTCTTAGGAAAATAAATTATGTATGATTGGTTTCTTGTAACTCGGATACATCATACGAAAAACTTTATTCAGAGTTCCTCTCTTTGATGGGCAGGGAGTGCAAAAATTTAATTCCATACATCAATAAACTTGAGATTGAAATACTAAATTAGTACTTAAGTACTAAAATTCAATCATACAAATGACAACCGAAACATGTAATATATGAAATGTAAATCCCATTCAAAGTATGTGGTACTACGAACCATCCTGTAAAGAAATAAAAATTAGAAGCTTATGCATTAACATATACCAGTAGACATTAGCCACAATGTCACATTGTATTATAAGATATGACATGCAAGCAGAGTATAAGTTACTTAAGTCAATGTCAAATAAAAGTGGTGACCAATAACTTTTTTGGAGTAGCTCTGCGGCCATACAAGAATTGACTAGATTCATCCAACCAGTAAGCAATGAACTGATTCTAAATTATTTATTAGTATATAATTTTGTGTTGCATCAAAAACATCCAAGAAGCGATAACTACTAAGCAATCTGTAGAACAATGGCACGGTGGCTTAATATTTTATTAGTTCGTCAACATTGCAAAATGGCTAGTCAAGTTGTCGTGAGTCGCAGAAGCAATAAGATTCGTGGTGAACTACAAGTTTTTTATCAACATTAATCGATTTTTGTATTTCAGCAGTAAAAAATGAAAGCAGCTATTTGCGTTTCAAAAAGGATCTAGTTATTTAGGGATTTTCTCCTTTTTATGGGGACATCTGTCCTCGGTTGATTAAAAGAAAAAAGAGAGCAACTGCGTTCTTCATCAATGGATCTGGTTATTGAGGATTGAGAAAGGGGGGGGGTCAGGAAATTGGTTGCCGTGGAGGTAGATATTGAGAGGAATAGGGAGTGGAGAAGGAAGAAAATAGGGAGAACATGAACTGGAGGAAGTGCAGGAGGAAGATAGGGACGAAGTGCAGAAGGTTGGGAGAAAAAAACATTCAGCAGAAAGAAACATACAACACAGGAGGTTGTGTTATGAGAAAATAGATTGAAGTGGAGGAGAATGGGGAGTGATGAAACTGAGGAAGTGGAGAATGGAGACGAAGTCGAGGGATTAAGGAGAATAAACAAAATATGGAAAGAAAAAAAGGGGGGAAAGGGGTACCTGACGTGGAGGAGATGATTGGAGCGTGAAGCAGGTCTTCGCGGCAGCGTGGCAGTTGGGAATCTGGCGATGCGGCAGCTATTGATGACAAAAGCAACGACGGCTGTAGCTCCCCTCACCGCTGCTTGCTTGCTGCTCACAGCTACTCGCTGCTGCTCTCCTCGGGCGACTACTTCTGGAGGAGAAAGGGCGGTAGTTGTAAGAGAAGCAGTTGTCGGCGGTTGTGGGAGTGGCTGTCGGTGGCTGCGGTGGGAGGAAGTGAGGTCCCAGGCTGCTGTGAAAGCATAGCCTCGGAAAGAAAGGCCCTAGCAGTGACTATCGTGGGTGTGGTGTGGGCAGCGGCTATCGCGGAGGACGGGGGCGGTGCTTTGGGTATTTGGGCTTAGGGAAGCCCTTTCACAGACGATCGGGTGTGGGATCGAGTTGGGTTTTTTTTGTGTTCTTTTCTTTTGTATAGCAGAGCGGCTATTAAAAACTCCATGTTTCAAATCACATGATTTTCATACATATTTTTATATTAGCCACCTAATTTCTAATTTAATAAACTATGTTTACATATAAATAATTGTATTCATATGAATTGGTTGGCTTTATGGTGATGGAAAATAAAGATGTGTTTTAACGGCGGAAAATTTGTACAATTTACGTCAGAAAAATATTTCTGCCATTAAAAATTGTACCAATAACGACCAAAACAATTAGTTGTCGTTGTTAGTGTAGCAACTACAACAAGATAATAAAGCTGTCACAATCTTTGACATTAATACACCAGTTTCTTATAGTGGAGGCACCTATCGGACCTGAACCAAGAGGAGAGGGGAATTTACACATCCTAAACCTCAAATATATTTATAATACGAAGGGCATTGTCACATCCTTCGGGGGAGAATTTTCACATTCCCCTAGGCGATTTTACACATATCTACTATGGGTGGTTGTATAGATGTACCACTACATTATCATGTGGCCAAAAATACATCATGCTTAATAGTTCACTTGGCAGTGGAGATAATATAGATAGCATTACATCATAGCATTGGGGAATAAAACCCATGAATTAAATCAAGTAAATGAATGGGCCAACATTGGCCATAGCATTATTCAAATAATCCAAATAAATGAGCCACATTGGCAATATAAGATTCAAGTTAATAAAAAGACAAATAAAGACAGTAGAGAGAGATTCTAAGGCTAGAAATTGCCTCATTAGGAAATTAGAGTTTGGGTAAAAGCCCAACTAAAGGAGTAGGGTACACATTGCACATTCATTCATTCATAAATAGAATATGGGTCACATACCTTATTGAAGATAATAAACATCACCTCACCAATTTGATTGTTATCCTTATCCATTTTCCTAGTACAATTATTTCACATGAATTAGTATTTATAAAGCATAAAGTATAAAGATAGATACCCATTTTAGACCTTTTATGGAAACCTTCAATTTAGGACTCAAAACCTATACCAAAATATAGCTTGAGTTTCACTGATTAAGAAAACATCCTTTATTTCTCGATTTGGAGTTAAAATGCATTATTTATCATTTTTAGAACATTTATCATACTCAAAATGGAATTCAAAGAAAACTTCAAAAAAAAAATAGAATCATGACTCAAAAACTAAAAAATAGGATTCTACATTAAAAATCCTTTCCAATGACTATTTATTTGTATTTTTCTGACCAAGGAATGATTTATTGTGAATTAAACCATCTCGGCCAATCAGATTGCAAGAAAACCATTATGTGACAGTCATTTAAATGAAAATGTAAATCGATGTAAATAATAGGTGAAATGACCGAATTGCCCATGCATTTAAAACAAAATCAATTAAAATATCGAGGTTACCATAGTCACTCAGACATATCAATTAATCATGACAACAAAAATAGAAATAAAGGCGAAGTTACCAAAAGGACCATAGTTGTTTAATCGAGTTAATCAGTGAAGAAGGGATGCTTCGGTCATTGCATGACCATGCATCTTCCAGCCATAGCCATGGCGGAATAGAGAGAAACAAGGGGGAAAACTTCGATCGATTTTGAGTGCTAGGGCCGCGCTGAGATGAGAACCAAAGTTTATGGTGAGTTCCCCACGTTCTCACGGTTCCGCCGAACCCATGCTTGGGTTCTCTGCTAAAGAGGAACCCTGGGAAGCTCTTGTGCCATCAAAGAATAGGGGAAGGGGTTTCAGATGCCAAACACCATGGGAGAAGCCCGTAAATGATGCGCAAAACCTCGGAAAAGGATCGCCGAGACAAATAGAAGTCGATGGAAGAGTTTTTGTTACCGGAGAGGCTCAAATGACCCAAAACCTAGAAGTGTCGGTGAGGCACCTGAGCCCAGCTTTAGGTTGCGGCGATAAAGCACATCTCGAGGCAAGAAGAGTATGGGAAGATGAAGGAGGGTGCTCGGTGATACTTACCCTTAAGCTAATTGAACCGAGGAGCAGGAAGAAGTCAGTTCCATGGCAAAATTCACCAGAAGTGGAAGGTGGAGGAGGTCGGGGCGAATGGGAGCAGTTGAGGAGAAATTGGAGGAGGAGATAGAAGAGATGAAGGCCAAGGAATCTTTAGATGCCCTTAAATAGGCGTGGGGAGGTCTCCAACCCTCACTGTGAATCCATGGCGAAGAGGTGGAGGAGACCCAAGTTGGGTATTTCATGTTTAATGGAGGAGAGGAGGCGTGTAAACCCTCATTGGATGCATCTTGGAGAGGTGAGCACATTGGTCGAGAAATCATTTGAAACGATGCTCTGAGGAGGGAGAACAATGTCGAGGACTGAGGAGCCAGTCTCTGTTCGCACGACCGGAGGTTGAAGACGGATTGTCGGCCGTCAGATCAGAGTAAGACCAAATCTGGATCGTTGATCCAAGTGGCATCAAACCAGAGCCGTCAGATGGTGTGCGTAACAAGGAAAATCAAAGGACTTAGGCGTGACACATGATATTACTGACATAATTAAAAATCGATTCAACCACCATAGTTACACTATATCCAAAGATTATAAAATCAATTTGAGGTGTCAAATAAAGTCCAAAAGCCACCAAAATTTAACCATGGGTTAATTACTACTCCTAGAACAATGCCATGCCTTTAGTTTCTCGTTTTTCTCACATTTTGGCCCTTAAATGCTATATTGACTATTAATGCATATTTTAATGTATAAAATGAATGATTAATTGTGAAAAGAGTCTTTTAATGACATAAGTGAGTGAAATTCAAGACATATCAACATTAGGGGTCATATCTTATCATAATACCATCTTTTCATGCATTAATATCATTTTTTAGGAGAGAGAAAGAAAAAGATTTATTACTCTCATACATTAACTCAAATACACATTATTAATCATATCTTTATCCAAAGAGAGATAAAAGCTCTAAATTAGCATTATCCACTTATATTCCCTCATCAAAGGCCACATTGCAATATTAGTCCTCAATAATCACATTAAGTGGGTTATTTGTGCAAAAACCCCTACATTATCATAAATGTGGGTAGATTGTGAATTATATCCTCAAGAAAGGCTCAATTTCAATATTGAGGCCAAAGAAGACTCAAATGGATAGGAAATTTATGAAAAAGGTCCAAAAGGACTAGAAAGAAAATAAAAGCTCAAAGGTGGGTAAATTGCATAAAGGACCCTGGGATTCAATCTGTTACAACACTCCACCCCTTAAAGAGGGAAGAGAGAGGGTGAGTGTGTAACATCCCAACATTAGGTAACTAGGTTTTACATCAACTTCATAAGATCTATACATGAGCCAAGTCTCACTAAGGTTTCCATTGCCTTTTATCAAACCTAATATAATTAACATGTTTGGCTTATAAGCATAATCTCCATCATGAAATTTGCATCATCTTTATTATTCCATTACATGTGCCATATTTTACTCTCATTGTTGCAACAAGGATTACATCTCATCATTAAGTACCAAAACATATGTTTTCTCCTTATAAGGGTTTTAAGCACAATTAGGGTTCACTAAGAAAATCTCAACATCTATTAATGTATTAGGTCATAAACCTTAAAAACTTGAATTCATTCCCCATTACCCTCATAAAACCATCATATAGAGCTATCACAGATTATTGTGTAGGAAATAGATAATATAATCAAGTTATTAAGCCTACTATAATCCCAAATAATGTCACATAAGTTATCACATATAGCAACATCATCTATCATACTCATGTTAATGTCATCATTAACCATTTTCTCCTATTACACTACATGATATGAATTATACATATTAACATCACATACATGCATATTCATGTGAATCCAATTACTCATCATCATATTTGTGTCATTATATGCATTTTCATGGACAATATGAAACACATTAAACATTAATGAATTGATTTTCATACTAAATCATGATGAGGTGATTAATGAATTGATTTTCATACTAAATCATTGGGAGTGGGACCTGATGTTACAAATGGTATCAGATCCATGACCCCTCTAGTAGGTGGGGCCCACATGGGCATGTTGCTGGCCAATCATGAGTCGTGCGGTCCAGGCATGTTGGAAAGGGATGTCCATGGTGATGTAGCCACCCTTACGTTGGTATTCCATGATCGGGAGTTGGGTGTCCATGGGCCATTCTGGGTCTACACTGAAATGGGTAAATATTATGAGGCCATATAGTTAAGCGTTGATGATGACGTCAAGAGTCTAAGTGGTGGAGATTTTAACATTCCAGGATTTGAGGCCTCAGATATAATGATCTTAAAAGGAGTGATTGGACTACCCGTATCACCAAGGTGCATCTCCTTTTTCAGGAGCCCATTACTAAAGAACTCCATAGTTAAGCGTGCTCAACTTGGATTAGTACTAGGATGGGTGACCAGTCGGGAAGTTGATCTTGGCTTGCGCGTGAGTGAGATTAAAGTACACAGTTAACGCTAGTGGTGGTATGTGGGGCCAGTTGTCATTCTTGAAACTCTACTAGAGCCTTGGACAGTGGGCCTAGGTGTTACACACTCATTAAACTAGACTGGCATCATAACTTGTGTTTTTCAGTCTGTCATATAAAACAAAATAACACAAAAGACAGAGCTAAATCCGGACTGGGTTTCTAAAATCATACTGCTAGTAGGATTGACTTGGTCCAGATTAAAGGATTACAGAACCCAAAATGGATCGCATCAGTCCATTTTTTGCCAAACAAAACAAGACTGCATCCTAACAGGGTTAGTCGGGAGTAGCGCTTACGTGGCACAAAAAGACAACTGAGTCTGGATTGAATCCCGAACCAAACAGGGGCTTAAGGACTGCTTTATAAATGTCCAAAGTGTTCGTTATTTACGTTGGTCGGGTTGGAGAGGCACAAAACAACCTAAAGTCCACGCGGCCAAAAGATGTGCTAGGACCAGTGTGCTTCATGTGTTGGGAAGGAACAACAAATCCTTGGCCAATATCAATAGAAATAACATAAACCATTCCAATCACATCTTCATACCTCATAGTTACAATCTTGTTGTTGATGCCATTGAAAAACATAGGTTGCATAATGATTTTGCAATTTCCTTACCTTGAAGCGTCCTAACGTACACAAGAGTTCAATATTTGTATGAACAATCTTGTGAGACATTATATCCATTTTCCAACTATTCCGGCTATAATATGAGAATTCTGGTGAAAATTTTCATTCATGGATACATTTAGCAGTGGTGATTTTTTTATATTTTACATTTTTACTATTTTCAGCGGTGAAAATAATATTGATGCTTTGCTTACAAAAGGAGTCATTGTATTATAAATTTGGTTGTGTCATTAAAATTTGGCACCTTCCTATTCTAAAACCAGATTCATAGGTAATGAAAGTTTGTTACCCGACATGAGTTACAAATATATGACCTACATATATTCATACACATACTACATATATATATATATATATATATATATATATATATATATATATATATGAATATAAATATAAATACATAAGTATATATATAGTTATTGATCAAAAATAAAAATCACATATAATGTCCCTTGCGAAAAATTAAAGTAAAAACCCAACTCCAATTAAAATCCAACTTAAACCTCCAACTTACCCGTCAAATATAAGCCACACTAAAGTATAATTGGCCCACACACATCATGTTGAAGAAAGAAGAAGATACAAGAGGAGAAGGAAAGAGTGAACACAAGAAAATACTTGACATATATCCTTCTGGCAGCTTTAATGGTTATTTATGCTCTATTTAGAAATGTAGTGGGAGAATGGGGGTTGAGCACTATGGATACAACGTTCCTAGTTATGACAGTAAATATGCTTCTATTTGCTTTAACCTATATCTTATTATAGTAACTAGTAATACTTGGTGCTTAGACCCAAGTGAAACTTCTCATTTGTCTCATGTTACAATGGATTTTTTGATGTAGTCTATAAATAGATCTATAGAGTTATTATATATGGGGAACATAATGAAGGAACTAATAGAATGAATTAGACAATATATATTTTGATCCCAATGGAAATTTCACTTAAACCTTAGTGCAATGGATCCGTTTAAAATTGAACTTAAAGAAACTTCATGTCTAGAGATTCCCAATGGAAATGAGGGTACAATCCATAATAAAATCAAGATAGATGAAACAAATATTTCTAATCACCTTATTGGCCTTCCTAAATAGTCAAAATGTTGCACATTTTTTACTTCCAAACCTTCGTACAAGAATAATTGAGTCTAGTAATGCATGTTTTATTGAGAGAAGTGGAGATAGTGGGAGTGAATAAATGCATAAATTCACATTATGGAAGTACATTTAGGAACTCCTACGCCGAATATTTACACTCATATTGTTGTCCCTCTTGTTTTATCACAATCTCACATATCACTTAATGATAAATTAATGCTGCAAATCCACGAATGATTCTATATGAGGAGCCCTCTAGTAAAAACCAAGTCACAAATAACTAAGCAATAAACATGATAATAAGAAAAAACATAGTCAGTAAATTAAATAAGTTGATATGTACTAGAACAAGTTTATTGATAATGTTATTTCAAATTTAGAAATACCATTACTTCATACAATTATGTAGAAAATAATGTTGATCTATTTTCCCCACATGAAGATTTTGAGAGCAATTTAATTATTTTGGTCATTTATGATGGCATCCTGATGTTTGTTTGATATATGATATAAGGATATTTCTCACCACAAATTATTCTATAAGGGATAGGGGTGAGGTATCCTATCGACGTTAATGGATATATTCCTGACAGACTACTAAATTTTTTTGTATTGTCTTAAAAGAGATGTATAATCAAGATCTAGAGATAAATAGAATAGAAAAATTAACCCCATAAATATATCAAATTCATAAATCATACTATTTAAGTGACTAGAAATGTCCTAATCATGATTTGAACTTTATAAAACAAAAAAAATTCCCAATTTGTCAACGGTTGACAGTCTGATGTATTCTCGGTCATATACTCACCCTGATATCATCTTACTTGTTTGAGTGTTAGGTCGAAATCAAAGTAATCCTTGATTCGACCACTAGACTACTACAAAGAAAGTCCTTAGATACTTTTGAGACACTAAGGAGTACATTATCACATATAATATATCATAGTGTTTGGAAGTTATCGTTTATTCAAATTTGATATGTGAACTATGGAAATCTATACTTTGATACACATTCATACTAATTGAAGTAAAACTTCATAGAGAGTGAAAAGCAATTTCACATCATTCAATTCACAATGGAGGTTGAATTTTTGGCATTATTTGAGGCCATTATTCATACATTGTGGAAGTTGTACTTTTTCATAGGACTAAATTTTATTGAAAAAGATATTGAAGCCATAGAGAACATCATTTTGATGATATTTCGAATTATATGTACTCAAAAGATGTAAAACTCATCGACCCAAAATATCTATCAAAGAAGAATTACCAAAACATAAAGTTTTAGTTGTGGATATTGGTACCAAATTAATGTTAGCGGACTAGTTAACTAAGGAAATGGCATGCAAACTAATTATTGGACATATTTAAAGAATGGGAATCATAGACAAGTTCTTGTTAAAATCATGAAATACATAATTAGATTGTTAGACCAAATTGTATACAACTTACTTTGGACAATATTTATCTAAAAGAAACATTACCTCTATTGAAATCAAAAGTGGCATTACGTCATGACAAAATGTTGATAAATGACATAGAAATAATAAATTCACTTTTTATAATAGTTTACTTATCTAACAATAACTTTTCTTGTGAATTACAAATAAAAAATATTTACATTGTACCGATAGTCAAGGTTCATAAAAAGGAACAAGTACTCATCTAAATGATGATTTATATGTATATATTGCATTATTTTCATAGGCAACTTTGATATTCTTCTTAATTAATCAAGATAAAAAGAACCTCTCACTAGTGGCCTGTACCCAACGGAAAATTCTGTTGGAAACCTGAGAGGGACCTTTTTACACACCCGACTGGAAACCATTGAATTACAATGATCACCGAACACACTATTCACATAAGGATATTTGTATTAATGTTGATCTAGGATCACCTCTAGCCATGGATATCCAGTGTTTAGGTCCTTGAATTGGAATCTATGAAAATTGAAAAACAAGGGTCATTTTACTTTCTTACATAAGGTGTGGTTTTTTTGTCTTTTTCTTGGGTCTGGCCCTTGGCATCAAGAGCTAGTTCCTAAAGATACATGAGGACAGTCATTCTTGACATTGTATCTGTTGAGTTTTAGGGGGGACAGAGAAGGCAGTGAAAACAAAAAATTTCTTCTCCCAAACCTAGAACAAAGGAATAGCGTCAACGTCTATACAGTAGGAAGGATGGTTTGTAGAGACATACCTTGTCCCGAGGCTCGCTTGGCGACATTACCTCGTGGCTTGTGCGGTCTTCACCTCTGGTCTTGGATGGTGTTTGTGTAGCTCCTGGTCTCACCGAGACTGTCAGGATTGACAATTGTTCTCCGAGCGGAAGAAGTCTCCCACCTCTGAAGTAGTCTACACGGACCATCTGGAACTCCGTTCTCCTTGTCCCACAAGGAATCAGAAGGAGTCGCACCCTCCTGTCGGCGTACTAGTTGCCAACACACTCTCCTGCAACCAGTTGCCTTTCTACAGTTGTCTTTCCCTTGTTGTGCCTCCCTTATCGGGTAGCACTTGCTCGGGCTCTCTCGGTTACCACAACCAGAGAGAACGACAACTTTGCAGAGCAACTGGTATTCTGAGTTGTTGTTCTTGATAAGCCCCCAATACCCCTATATATATATATATATATATATAGGAGGGTCATAGGACATGGTTCTCTACCCCATGAAATGCGGGATTAAAGCAGGAGTAGAAGGGTTTGAGATTTTCCACAAAACAACCAACTGTGCCACCTGAACCGATCGTTTCAAGCATGAAACGGTCGGTTGGGGAGGTGAGTCGATCGGTTCACACCTCGACCGATCGGTTGGGGCACTTGAGCCGATCGGTTCACTTCTAAACAGATCGGTTCGTGGTCCTGGTCCAACTCGAATTGAATTTCATATTTGTTTCCAACTAATAAAATAATAATCCTTGTCCAATTCGAATTTTTACAAGTGAAACAAATTGTATTTGCAAAATAGTCTTCTGACTTTCCAAACGATCTCGATTGGTCACACGAATCGACCAGTTCAACAATTGAGTCGATCATTTCATTGACACATGAGCCGATCGACTCACCACTTGAGCCGACCGGTCCACCAACCTGAGCTGATCGATTCATCCCTATGAGCCGATCAGTTGGAGCAACAGACTGTGCAAATCAGTCAATTGTAGTTCCAATCAATCTGATACTTTAATCAATCGGTCCAACACCTTGAACACTATGATACTGAGCTATCAATTGATTGAGTGTTTAGTTGAACTACTAAACTCCTTTAGTAATCAATCTAAACATCGTTTGTGGATAAAATCCTCTTCCAGGTTAAATCCTATGTGTGTGACCCTGCAGGTCCATTTCACATTGGCAGTGAAAGTCCATAACACTTATGACTTCACAAGCAAAGAGCGGTGTCGAGTCACACATCAGTGTTACCCAAGTGAAATAGAAAGTTGGAGAACAACTTTCAATCCTACAATCCGTAAATGGTGTTACAGTGAATGTATAATTCCTTTATCACTAATATCCTGAATGAACTCGAGGCATGGAACAATCATCCTATCAATGTTAATTCACTTTCTTAATCTCAGAGTAGATTGGAGGAGATATGTATGACATCAATATCACATACTGATTCACACATGTGTGCACGCCTATCTCAATCCTACTCATCAAGTGGCCATGGATATCAAACTCCCTTAGGAGGGACAAATCCCATATCTATCACTCACCCCTCAAAAGCCCCATGTGTCAAAGCCACCCAATCATCACCTTTATAACAACACATGTTTCAGGACTGTGTTTGATGATGTCAAAGTGTAGCCAATGACATGTGTTGAGTGTAGTGATTTCAGCTCAAAGAATCACACTCACCACCATCACTGTGAGAACTGACTGTGACTACCATGTCATGGTTCCATGTGTCAAACTCACGGTGGGTCTGTCTGGTACGCTTGTTCTCTAACAAGTACCTATGTGTTTGGTTTGATATCTCCATATCATGACTGAGATTTTTTCATCAACCAACACCACAATCTAGTCTTTTGTGTCATTATTGTCTATCTACCTTCCACAATGACATCCGACTAGGGACATAATAAGAATGTACTGCTGGGTTTTAGGGGAGGTAGAGAAGGCAGCGGAAACAAAAACTTTTCTCCTCCCCAAACCCAGAACAAGGAAACGCGTCAACGTATATACAATAAGAAAGGGATGGTTTGTGGAATCATACCTTGTCCCGAGGCTTGCTCGGCGACAATACCTCGCGCCTTGCACGGTCTTCACCTCAGGTCTTGGACGGTGTCTGTGTAGCTCCTGGTCGCACCGGGACTATCGACTCTTGGTCTCACCGGGATTGCCGATATTGACAGCTATCCTCCGAGCGGCAGAAATCTCCCGCCTCTGAAGTAGTCCAAACGGACCACCTAGAACTCCAATCTCCTTGTCTCACAAGGAATTCGAAGGAGTCACACCCTCCTATCAGCATACTAGTCACTGACACACTCTCCTACCACCAGTCGCTTTCTGTAGTTGTCTTTCCCTTGATGTGCCTCCCTTATTGGGTAGCACTTGCCCGGGCTCTCTCGGTTACCAAAACCAGAGAGAACAACGACTTTACAGAGCAACTGGTTGCACTGAGTTGTACTTTTAGAAGCCCCCAATACCCCTATATATATAGGAGGGTCATGGGATAGGGTTCTCTATCCCGGGCAATGTGGGACTAAAGCAGGAGTATAAGGGTTCAAGATTTTCCACAAAAAACAACCAACAACGCAACCTGAACCGATCATTTCATTTCTGAAACGGTCAGTTGGGAACCTGAGCCAGTCGGTTGACACCTCAACCGATCGGTTGGGACCCATGAAACGGTTGGTTCACTTCTGAACCAGTCAGTTCGTGGTCCTGATCAGTTCTCGATTGACTTTTCCTCTTTTGTTTCAAATTGGTACCAAATACCAATCCTTGTTCCAATCAAATTGGGCAAGTGAAACGAAAAGAAATTTCTCACCAATCTTACTTTCCCAACTTGCTCGGTTGGACCAATTGAGCCGATTGTTTCAACATTTGAACTGGTCGTTTCACCCTATCCATGAGATGATCGACTCACCACCTGAGCCGATCGACTCACCAAGCTCAGCCGATCGGTTCATCACATGAGTCGATGGGTTGGGAGTGCAGATTGTGCAGAATCAGTCAATTGCAGTTTCAATCAATTCGACACTCCAATCAATGTGTCAAACACCTTGAACATTATGACATTGAGCTATTAATTAATTGAGTGTTTAATTGAACTACTAAACTCCTTTAGTAATCAATCTAAACATTGTTTGTGGACAAAACTCCTCTTCTAGGTTAAATCCTATGTGTGTGACCCTGTAGGTCCATTTCACGTTGGCAGTGAAAGTCCATAACACTTATGACTTCACAAGAAAAGAGCGGTGCCTAGTCACACATCAATGCTACCCAAGTGAAATAGAAAGTTGGAGAACAACTGTCAATCCTACAATCTATGAATGGTGTTATAGTGAATGTATAATTCCTTTATCACTGATATCCCGAACGAACTCGAGGCATGGAACAATCATCCTGTCAACGTTCATTCACTTTCTTGATCTCAGAGTAGATTGGAAGAGATATGTATGACATCAATATCACATATTGATTCACACATGCGTGGACGCCTTTCTCAATCCTACTCATGAAGCGGCCATGGATATCAAACTCCCTCAGGAGGGACAAATCCCATATCTATCACTCACCCCTCAAAAACCCCATGTGTCAAAGCCACCCAATCATCACCTTTATAACAACCCATGTTTCAGGACTGCATTTGATGATGTCAAAGTGTGCCCAACGACATGTGTTGAGTGTAGTGATTTTAGGTCAAAGAATCACACTCACCACCATCACTGTGAGTACTGATTGTGACTACCATGTCATGGTTCCATGTGTCAAACTCACAGTGGGTTTGTCTGGTACACTTGTTCTCTAACAAGTACCTATGTGTTTGGTTTGATATCTCTATATCATGACTAATGAGATTCTGTCATCAACCAACACCACAATCTAGTCTTGTGTGTCATTGTTGTCTATCTACCTTCCACAATGACATCTGACTAGGGACATAACAAGAATGTACAAACTCTTAGCATCCGTATGATCTCATCGTTCAGGTCCTCAACCTGAAAGCATACGTCATTGAGTACTGTCATTCTCTAGACATTTAATATGTTCTATCACTATCTCATATGATTGAACCAGAAAGAATTGGAAGCTTGCCTTTGATGTTTATCAAATCAATCTTAATGTATCCTACCAATCATCTCATGATTGGCTCTCAGTGCATACATACCAACAGACTCCCACGTGCATTGTGAGCCAATCACCCTTGAATCATATTCATAGTGATCTTTAAACATGTCCCACATGTTACTGTGCACTAGTGCGAACATAAGGAGTTATGGCAACACCTTGCCAAAGTCAGTATCAATTGCATGTCTCACATCTCTTCGTTGTACGTCACACGTATGAGATGGAGTTGTCGTAATATGCGATCTAGTATTCCTTTGCTAACCTTTAGCCACATTGCATGATCAAGGATTCCATACTTATCATCAATGAGCAGAATATCTATAAGTTCATCTCATGAACTTCCAGATCCATATAGTATCCATTGTTGTTCACTAACACATAGATACTCAACATTTCCTTTTAAATGGTTTTATTGGAACACTTCCAATTATCAACAAACTTTCACTTTTATATATCCTATTTTGTGATTAATTTTCTGTCCTTTCAAAAGTTTGCATCAATGTAACTCTTTACGTTGAACTCTTCCTTATCTCCATAGAACTAGTACTTCTTAAGTACTTATCAAGTTCTCATGGAATTCCAGTAACCCTTACTAGAAGTAGACAGACATCCACTCATCATGTCTTACATACGAGTTATTAGGATGAGTACATCATATTGCCATGTCCTACATACAAGATGATGAATGCATTTTGTTCTTTCCATGTCGATACATGCAAGATAATGGTATGATTACATACATGATAGATCCATATCTATTCTTAGTGTTCCCATTCTTCATAAGAATTGGACACTTGGCCTTGGGATACTAACTCCATGTAACATGGACAAGTTTTCTCCCACTGAATATGTGCATACTGAACCCTTCAGTACAGATTGCCAATGTATGCTTTCTCTTTTCAGATTAAGAGGTTTTCGAGAACTATCTCTATAGATCTCTATTCCTATCACATAGGAAACATCTCTATCTTCCTTAAAGATAATTTCCACTTTTGGATTTCCATTCTAGAACATTTCCATTTCACATCAGCATGTGGAATGTGAATACGCTCCCACTAAATCACAGATCCCTTCTTTATCTTTGACATATCAGTCAAACCCTTTGACTATATCATCAAAGTAAAGATCCAATTCTGAGTTGCTTGTACTCAATCAATCACATTGATTAGTCCATTGTAACTTATATACTTCATTTGCATTAGTGGATTCATAAAACTTATAGGTTGTGTCACATACACATCCTTGTTTTAATCCTCATAGGAATGCAGTTTTAGTATCGATATGACAAATGTCTTAGTCATTAAGTTGCAATCAACAAGCATTATCCTTCTCAAAATGTTATCCATGTGTCTTAACACTTAAGATTCATTTGCACTTATGGATTTCATCCAATGGGTGCTACCATCAAGGTCATACCTTATGGTTCACATGGATGTCATTTAGGATGTAATGGTCATAAACCATAACTCAAAACTCGGTTCCTCATATTCATCTAGATAGTTGACTCATCACATGGACAACTCATCACATAGATAAATGAGGTGTATCTGTCAAGGATATAAGAACATACAACTCCTTGTGATTCGTAATGTCCTTTATTAGTGTGGGGTATTCTTTTATTAAGAAGAATTCAGTTATTTGATAATCATTCTCTAACTCCTTAGAGTATGATTCCTTCTTGATTTAGACATCACCATGCCTTAATCATGAGTTCACTATGATACACTATCATAATCACTTATATGGATCTCAAACATTTGGTCCAAGTATTTCATTCATTGATCTCATCAAGAATTAACACTTTACCAAATTTGCACTTCATCTATGATAATCTTGAACACTTCAAGATATTCATATTGGTATTTCTCTAAACACCATTTGAAGTATTAGCATTGGTTCCAATAGGTATGTAAATACATCACATGTATCATACCTAATTGGATAATCGTTCTCCCACTACCTTTAGTGAAGATTGATTAATCATGTCCAAGATATTCATGTCTCTTACTGGTTCTCAAACCAAAAGAGTCTAGATTTATCCATCACATGGAAACTATAAATGAATTTCTCATGATTGATGCTAATTTGATTATTTGAGTTATCTATAACTTTTAGGTATCATTTTATCTTATGCATATCCAATACCACAATATAAACAAGGCATTTCTATAAAGATCATATCTTTAGAAATTGAAACATCTCTTTATTGATTGCCATCATTGTCATACAATATGCAAAAATAAAGTGTTTCTATCTATTGGAAAATATGAAATAGCAGTTCATAACTATATTACATGCCTTTTAGGCTGAAAACAAACTAAAGTACTCCTTACTATGGCGGAAACACTTGCCCCATTTATTGAGTGCTTTACACTTTACATCTTGGTATCATATACCTCAAAAGTGTTACAAGTTTACTTTCATGACACCTTTAAGTAGATACGTCTGTCGCCTCCTTCTTCTTTTGTTCTTCTAGATATAGAGGGCAATCCCTCATACACCCTTTCCCCATGTGCCTTGAGGCTGAAGACGGCTTGGATTGCTAGCTAGCATCAGAACATTTCTTTGCTTTGCCCTTGTCCTTGCCCTTAAGAATTACCTTTTCTTTGATCATATCAAAGATTATGGTTTGTCTTTCTTCATCTTTGCCTCTACTATCCTCAACATGTCCAAAAACTCTATCAACGCTTGTCAAAGTTGTTCATCATGAATTGTATGACTCTTGCAACATTTGTAGTATCATACCAATAGCCAACTCTTGGCTCAGAGGGAATCCTTCTTAGTCAAGTTTTCCACATACCCAATCACATTGAGTGTGTGAATCCCTTACTGGATCTCCTTCTGTCATGACATACTAGGACAGTGTCTTGGAGACATCATATGTCTCATGTTGTCTCTGCAACTCATAGTTCAGAGAACACAACATCAAGCACTCCTCATCAATGTTTTCCTCGGTATGCTTCCATAAGCATACTTTCAGCCATTGATATGGTGGGATCGAGTTCATCTGGTTCTGGTATAACTAGGACTTAGAGCTTTCACTCTACGATTGAGAACACTTCTCAATGTCCTAACCAGTCATGAAAAAATTCCCATTTAATTTGTCCTTTTCAAGGACCAATCACAAAGAAAAGTGATTGTTGTTTGTTGTCATTTGTACAACAAAAGGAAATATGCAATTTTAGTCCAAAAACTCATTTTTTTACTTATTTGATTGATTTGAAAAGTTGATGATATAATTAGGGATTTAATTAATTATCGCTCCCACTATTTTACTTCAAATTGATAGCCCTCGCCATCAATTCGGAAGATTGCAGCGTAAACCTTCTAGTGGGCAAGATCCATATTTCATCAAGTCATGAGTCAGCTTTGGCTGATCGCCCACAATCTTGACTATTTAGGTAGGCCATCATGCCAATTGCATCATATGCAACTCTTGATGAATGAACATGCACAACACCTTGCCATGAACATTCCTTGCCTTTGGGCTTAGACGCTCTAAGAATCACCAGTTAAGTCTAACCCAAAAGCCGACACGGTAAACATGCACCCTGCTTTGGCAGAACCTACATGTCTACCCTTCACACTTCCACAAGATAGATGGCTCACCACGCTTTGGCGTAACCTATGCTTGGTCGATCGATTTTTTCATGTGTGCCGCTAATGGAAGGCATATAAGACTTAATATTTTAATGAGGGATTTGGTTTTATATACATATACATATCCAATCACCACAATACATAGTATGTATCATATACATGCTATATCCCACAGAAAACATGCAAAACGATAAAAGCGATGATTATGGCCATCCTAATGTGATTCCTCGAGCCAAGAGGAATCATGGTCATCTAGGTCTACATCACATGCAACCTGTACAAGATGAACTCTATGCTTTGCCTTTTTGGGTTTGATCAACTCATCACATGACTGATCGGCTCGCCATCAGGTCGGTCGGCTGGGTGCCACTAGCCGATCAGTTTGCCTGGTCATCGTGCATCTCATCATGGCCGCCACCTGCTCATCTCACTCCTGGAACCGGTCATCAACCGATCGGCTCACTCCTTGAACCGATCGTCTGGAATGTCAACCGATCAGTTCACTCCTTGAACCGATCATCTCAGCTGTCATCAGGATGTCCATCGTTCTTTGACATAACAGGAAATAAAATTCTATCCTATTTTACATTGTAAAAAGAGAAACCTCGAGTTACATTCGAGGGGAGAAAAGGTAGGAAAGAAATCTCGAATTATTTTGAGTTACATCAGGAATAGGAGAAAGGGAATCGATGCGCAGACCGAGATGCAAGCAACCACATACAACCATACATAGATAGGGTTTATTGGCCATAACCACTCTATACATCCACCACAAAACTCATTTAAGGGCGACGCGTATCGAGTGCATTCATATTACATATCATATATGTATATTGGGATTTGTGGATTTAGGATTGGACATGCATAAAGCAAAATTTATTCGCATCGTATGCAATAAATAAAGGCAATAAACCAAAATTGATCATATCAATAATCCTAAAGTATAGAGTAGTTGACATGGCTCTGATACCACTGCTGGGATTTAGGGGAGGCAGAGAAGGCAGCGAAAACAAAAAATTTTCTCCTCCCCTAACCCAGAACAAGGAAGCACGTCAATGTCTATACAATAATAAAGGGATGGTTTATGGAATTATACCTTGTCCCGAGGCTTTCTCGGTGACAATACCTCGCGCCTTGAGCGGTCTTCACCTCTGGTCTTGGACGGTGTCTGTGCAGCTCCTGGTCGCACCGAGACTTTCGACTTCTAGTCTCACCGGGACTATCGGGATTGGCAGCTGTCCTCTGAGCGGAAGAAATCTCTCGCCTCTGAAGTAGTCCAAGCGGACCACCTGGAACTCCAATCTCCTTGTCTCACAAGGAATTGGAAGGAATCGCACCCTCCTATCAGTGTACTAGTCACTGACACACTATCCTACGACCAGTCGCTTTCTGCAGTTTCCTTTCCCTTGTTGTGCCTCCCTTATCGGGTAGCACTTGCTCGGGCTCTCTTGGTTACCAAAACCAGATAGAATGACAACTTTATAGAGAAATTGGTTGTACTGAGTTGTACTTTGAGAAGTCCTCAATACCCATATATATAGGAGGGTCATGGGATAGGGTTCTCTATCCCGGGCAATGTGGGACTAAAGTAGGAGTAGAAGGGTTCGAGATTTTCCACAAAAAACAACCAACTGCGCAACCTGAACCGATCGTTTCATTTCTGAAATGGTCGGTTGGGGACCTGAGCCGGTCAGTTGACACCTCAACCGATCGGTTGGGACTCATGAAACGGTCGGTTCACTTCTAAACCGGTCAGTTCGTGGTCCTGATCAGTTCTCGATTGCCTTTTCCTCTTTTGTTTCAAATTGGTACCAAATACCAATCCTTGTTCCAATCAAATTGTGCAAGTGAAACGAAAAGAAATTTCTCACCAATATTACTTTCCCAACTTGCTCAGTTGGACCAGTTGAGCTGATCATTTCAACATTTGAACTGGTCGTTTCACCCTATCCATGAGCCGATCGACTCACCACCTGAGCCGATCGGTTCACCAAGCTCAGCCGATCGGTTCATCACATGAGCCGATGGGTTGGGAGTGCAGATTGTGCAGAATCAGTCAATTGCAGTTTCAATCAATATGATACTCCAATCAATGTGTCCAACACCTTGAACATTATGACATTGAGTTATCAATTAATTGAGTGTTTAATTGAACTACTAAACTCCTTTAGTAATCAATCTAAACATTGTTTGTGGATAAAACTCCTCTTCCAGGTTAAATCCTATGTGTGTGACCCTGCAGGTCCATTTCACGTTGGCAGTGAAAGTCCATAACACTTATGACTTCACAAGAAAAGAGTGGTGCCTAGTCACACATCAATGCTACCCAAGTGAAATACAAAGTTGGAGAACAACTTTCAATCCTACAATCCATAAATGGTGTTAAAATGAATGTATAATTCCTTTTTCACTGATATCCCGAATGAACTCGAGGCATGGAACATTCATCCTGTCAACGTTCATTCACTTTCTTGATCTCAGAGTAGATTGGAAGAGATATGTATGACATCAATATCACATATTGATTCACACATGCATGCATGCCTTTCTCAATCCTACTCATCAAGCGGCCATGGATATAAAACCCCCTCAGGAGGGACAAATCCCATATCTATCACTCACCCCTAAAAAAGCCCCATGTGTCAAAGCCACCCAATCATCACCTTTATAACAACCCATGTTTCAAGACTGTGTTTGGTGATGTCAAAGTGTGCCCAACGACAGGTGTTGAGTGTAGTGATTGCAGGTCGAAGAATCACACTCACCACCATCACTGTGAGTACTGACTGTGACTACCATGTCATGGTTCCATGTGTCAAACTCACGGTGGGTCTTTCCGGTACACTTGTTCTCTAACAAGTACCTATATCATGACTAATGAGATTCTATCATCAACCAACACCACAATCTAGTCTTGTGTGTCAATGTTGTCTGTCTACCTTCCACAATGACATCTGACTTGGGACATAACAAGAATGTACAAACTCTTAGCATTCGTATGATCTCATCGTTCAGGTCCTCAACCTGAAAGCATACGTCATTGAGTACTGTCATTCTCTAGACATTCAATCTGTTCTATCACTATCTCATATGACTGAACCAGAAAGAATTGGAAGCTTGCCTTTGATGTTTATCAAATCGATCTTAATGTATCCCACCAAGCATCCCATGATTGGCTCTTAGGGCATACATACCAACATGTACAAACTCTTAGCATCCGTATGATGTCATCGTTCAGGTCCTCAACCTGAAAGCATACGTCATTGAGTATTGTCATTCTCTAGAAATTCAATCTGTTCTATCATTATCTCATATGACTGAGCCAGAAAGAATTGGAAGCTTGCCTTTGATGTTTATCAAATCAATCTTAATGTATCCCACCAATCATCCCATGATTGGCTCTCAGGGAATACATACCAACAAACTCCCACTTGCATTGCGAGCCAATCACCCTTGAATCATATTCATAGTGATCTTCAAACATGTCACATATGTTACTATGCTCTAGTGCTAACATAGTGAGTTATGGAACACCTTGCCAAAGTTGGTATTAACTGCATGTCTCTCATTTCTTCATTGTACGTCACACGTATGAGATGTAGTTGTCATAATATGCAATCTAGTATTCCTTTTCTAACCTTTAGCCACATTGCATGACCAAGTACTCCTAACTTGCCATCAATGATCGGAATAACTATGAACTCTTAGATCCATATAGTATCCACTGCTATTGTCTAACACACAGATACTCGACATTTCCTTTGAAAATAATTTTGTTGGAATGTTTCCATTTACCAACAAACATTCACTTTTATATATCTCATATATATTTTATGATTAATTTTCTGTCCTTTTTTGAAAGTTCGCATCAGTGTAACTCTTTACAGTGAACCCTTCCTTATTTCCATAGAACTAGTACTTCTCAAGTACTTATCAAGTTCTTAAGGTATTCCAACAACCCTTATTGGAAATTAGACAGACATCCACTTGTCATGTCCCACATACGAGTTATTAGGATGAGCACATCATATTGTCATATCCTACATACAAGATGATGAATGCATTTTATTCTTACTATGTTCATACATGCAAGATGATGGGATGATTACATACATGATAGATCCTTATCTATTCTTAGTGTTCCTATTCTTCACAAGAATTGGACACTTGGCCTTGGGGTACTAACTCCATGTAACATGGAAAAATTTTCTCCCATTGAATCTGTGCACACTGAACCCTTCAGTATAGATTTCCAATGTATGCTCTCTCTTTTTTAGGTCAAGAGGTTTTCGAGAACTATCTCTATAGATCTCTATTTCTATCACATAGGAAACATCTCTATCTTCCTTAACGATAATTTCCAATTTGGATTTCCATTCTAGAACATTTCCATTTCACATCAACATATGAAATGTTACTATGCTCCCACTAAATCATAGATCTCTCTTTATTTTTGATATATTAGTCAAACCCTTTGACTATATCATCAAAGTAAAGATCCAGCTCTGAGTTGCTTGTACTTAATCAATCATATTGATCAATCCATTGTAACTTATAGACTTCATTTGAATTAATGGATTCATTTCTTCAAATTTGATGAGTGAACTATGGAAATCTATATTTTGATACACATTCATACTAATTGAAGTAAAACTTCATAGAGAGTGAAAAGAAATTTTGCATCGTTCAATTCACAATGGAGGTTGAATTTTTGGCATTATTTGAGGCCATTATTCATACATTGTGGCAGTTGTACTTTGTCTTAGGAGTCAATTTTATTGAAAAAGATATTGAAGCCGTAGAGAACATCCTTTTGATCATATTTTGAATTATATGTACTTAAAAGATGCAAAACTCATCGACCCAAAATATCTATCAAAGAAGAATTACCAAAACATAAAGTTTTAGTTGTGGATATTGGTACCAAATTAATGTTAGCAGACTAGTTAACTAAGGAAATGGCATGCAAACTAATTATTGGACATATTTAAAGAATGGAAATCATAGACAAGTTCTTGTTAAAATCATGAAATACATAATTAGATTGTTAGACCAAATTGTATATAACTTACTTGGGACAATATTTATCTAAAAGAAATATTACCTCTATTGAAATCAAAAGTGGCATTACGTCATGACAAAATGTTGATAAATGACATAGAAATAATAAATTCACTTTTTATAATAGTTTACTTATCTAACAATAACTTGTCTTGTGAATTACGAGTAAAAAATATTGACACCGTGCGGATAGTCGAGGTGCATAAAAAGGAACAAGTACTCATCTAAATGAGGATTTATACGTATATATTGCATTTTTTCATATGCAACTTTGATATTCTTTTTAATTAATCAAGATAAAAAGAACCTCTCACTAGTGACCTATACCCAAAGGAAAATTCTATTGGAAACTGGATATGGACCTTTTTCCACACCCGACTTGCAACCATTGAATTACAATGATCACCGAACACACTATTCACATAAGGATATTTGTATTAATGTTGAGCTAGTATCACCTCTAGCCATGGATATCCAGTGTTTAGGTCCTCGAATTGGCATCTATGAAAATTAAAAAACAAGGCTCATTTTACTTTCTTACATAAGGTGTGATTTTTTTGTCTTTTTCTTGGGTCTAGCCCTTGGCATCAAGAGCTAGTTCCCAAAGATAAATGAGGACAGTCATTCTTGACAATGTATCTTCATTGGAAAAGTTGCATCAATGATTCTACTTGCATAGTTTGTAGAATTATCAAAATTTTGAGTTACGTAAGCCTCTAGACCAACAAATGGATGATAAAATTGACTGACAATCACACCTAGAACCGACTTGCATTGATATTTTAGTAATCGAGGTGCATCTGTCAAGGATATAAGAACTCACAACCTTTTGTGATTCTTAATGTCCTTTATTAGTGTAGGGTATTTTTATTTAAGAAGAATTTAGTTATTTGATAATCATCCTCTAACTCCTTAGAGTATGAATCTTTTTGATTTTGACATCACCATGCCTTAATCATGAGTTCATTATGATACACTACCATAATCACTCATAAGTATCTCAAACATTTGGTTCAAGTATTTCATTCATTGATCTCATCAAGAATCAACACTTTACCAAATTCGTATTTCATTTATGATATTCTTGAACACTTCAAGATATTCATATTAGTATTTCTCTAAACACCATTTTAAGTACTAGCATTAAGCCCAATAGGTATGCAAATACATCACATATATTATACCTAATAGGATAATCGATCTTCCACTACCACTAGTGAAGATTGATTAATCATGTCTAAGATATTCATGTCTCTTATTGGTTCTCTAACCAAAAGAGTCTAGATTTATCCATCATATGGAAACTAGAAATGAATTTCTCATGATTTATTCTATTTGATTGTTTGAGTTATCAATAACTTATAGGTATCATTTTATCTTATGCATACCAAGTACCACAAGATAAACAAGGCATTGCCATAAGGAAACATCAACTTTATTAATTGCCATTATTGTCATACAATATGCAAAAATAATGTGTTTCTTTCTATTGGCAAATATGAAATAGCAGTTCATAACTCTTTTACATGCCTGCAAGGCTGAAAATAAACTAAAGTACTCCTATCTATGGGGGCAACTCTTGCCCCATTTATTGGGTGCTTTACACTTTATATATTGGTATCATATACCTCAAAAAGTGTTACAAGTTTATTTCATGACACCTTCAGGTGGAGACATCTGTCGCCTCCTTCTTCTTTAGTTCTTCCAAATAGAGTGGACAATTCCTTTTCTAATGTCCTGGATTTTGACAATGGTGGAAATTGCCTCTCTTTGTCATGCCTCCCTTACC
Source organism: Alisma plantago-aquatica (assembly GCA_963693085.1). NCBI lineage: Eukaryota > Viridiplantae > Streptophyta > Magnoliopsida > Alismatales > Alismataceae > Alisma > Alisma plantago-aquatica. Next base: position 1,732,521,380 of record OY856409.1, on the reverse strand, counting down.
CTTGATAGTTGAAGATGACTTGGGTTGCTGGCTAGCATCAGAACCTTTCTTAGCCTTGCCTTTGCCCTTGCGCTTGGACTTGCCTTTCTTGTTGCTGATCATCATCACAGACTTAGGATTGTCCTTCTTCATCTATGCCTCAGCTTTCCTCAACATGCCCAACAACTCTGTCAGTGGCTTGTTAAAGTTGTTCATGCTGCAGTTCGTCACAAACTAACTGTAGGATTCTAGCAACGATTGCAGTATCACGTCAATAGCCAACTCTTGGCTCAGGGCAAATCCCAGTCTTGTCAGGTTCTCCACATACCCAATCATTTTGAGTGTGTGAGGACCAACTGGATCTCCTTTTGTCATGACACACTTGAATAGCGCCCTGGAGACATCATATCTCTCTTATCGTTCTTGATCTTCATACATGTTCTTGAGATGTTGAATCACCTCAATGACACCCATGTTCTCATGTTGCCTTGCAACTCATGGTTCATGGAGCACAACATCAAGCACTTTGCATCAATGGCATCATCAGAATGCTTCTTATAAGCATCCCTTTCTACCTTTGGTGCGGTAGGGGTAGGCTCCTCTGGAATTGGAGTATCCATGACATATAGCTTTCTCTCTTAAGTGAGAACAATTCTCAATGTGCTAAACCAGTCGTGGAAGTTAGTCCCATTCAGCTTGTCCTTTTCAAGGACCGATCGCAACGAAAAGTGATTGTTGTTTGTTGTCATTTGTACTACAAAAGGAAATATATGTAATTTAGTCCAAAACTCAATTTTGACTTATTTGATTGATTTGAAAGATTGACGATATAATTAGGACTTTAATTAATTGTCACTCCCACTATTTTTGTTCAAATTGATATCCCTCACCATCAATTCAGAAGATTGCAGTGTACAATCTTCTAGTGGGCAATGCTGAAATCCTCTGAGTCATGGACCATCTAGGGCTGTCACCCACAACTTTGATCTTCCAAGTAGGCAACTTTTGCCTATTACATCATATGCAACTCTTGAAAGATGTCATGCGCAACTCCTTGCCATGATCACCTCCATGCATCAAGGTGCTAGATCCTATCTAGGTCACCTTATTAAGTCTGACCCAAAGCCAACACGATGAATATGCACCCTACTAGGGCAGACCCACATATCCATCCTTCACCCTTCTACGAGATAGATGGTGCAGTACGCTAGGGCGTGCCCACACTTGGCCGATCAAGATTTTCACGTGTTTCACATTTGGAAGACATCTAAAACTTTAATATTTAATGAGGGATTTGGTTTTATAGGTACATATACATATCCAATCACAACAATACATAGTATGTATCATATACATGCTATATCCCACAGAGAACATGTGAAATGATAAAAGCAATGATTATGGCCATCCTAATGTAATTCCTCGAGCTAAGAGGAATCACGGTCATCTAGGTCTACATCACATGCAACTTGTACAAGATGAACTCTGCACTTTGCCATTCTGGGTTTGATCAACTCATCTCCATGATTGATCAGCTCGCCATCAGGCCGGTCATTTGGGTGCCACCAGCCGATCGATTGGCTCCTCCAACCGATCGGTTCACTGGTCGTCGTACATCACCTCATGGCCGCCACCTGATCGAATCGCTCCTCGAACCGGTCGTCTGGATCGCCAATTGATCAGTTCACTCCTTGAATTGATCGTCTCAGTTGTCGTCAGGTTGTTCGTCATTCTTTGACATAGAAGGAAATAAAAGATCTATCCTATTTTACTTTTGTATTGGGAAACCCCGAGTTACATTCAGGGGGAGAAAAGGTAGGAAAGAAATCTTGAGTTATCTCGAGTTACATCAGGAATAGGAGATAGGGAATTGGTGCACATACCGAGATGAAATCAACCACATACAACCAAGCACACATACACAGGGTTTATTGGCCATAACCACGCTATACATCCACCACAAAACTCTTTTAAGGGCGACACGTATCGAGTGTATTTATATTACATATCATATATGTATATTGGGATTTGTGGATTTAAGATTGGACATGCATAAAGCCAATTTTATTCACATCGTATGCAATAAACAAAGGCGACAAACCAATATCGATCACATCGATAATCCTAAAGTATAGAGCAGTTGACGTGGCTTTGATACCACTATTGGGTTTTATGGGAGACAGAGAAGGCATCAGAAACAAAAATTTTCTTCTCCCAAACCCAGAATGAAGGAATCATGTCAACATATATACAGTAGGAAGGATGGTTTGTAGAGACATACCTTGTCCTGAGGCTCGCTCGGAGACGTTACCTTGTGGCTTGCACGGTCTTCACCTCCAGTCTTGGATGGTGTCTGTGCAGCTCCTGGTCTCACAGGGACTGTCAAGATTGACAGTTGTCCTTCAAGCGGCAGAAGTCTCCCGCCTCTGAAGTAGTCCACACAGACCACCTGGGACTCCGATCTCCTTGTCCCATAAGGAATAGGAAGGAGTCACACCCTCTTGTCGGTGTACTAGTTGCCAACACACTCTCCTACAACCAGTTGCCTTTTTGCAGTTGTCTTTCCCTTGTTGTGCCTCCCTTATCGGGTAGCACTTGCTCGGGCTCTCTCGGTTACCACAACCAGAGAGAATGACAACTTTGTAGAGCAACTGGTGTTCTTAGTTGTTGTTCCTGAGAAGCCCCCAATACCCCTATATATATAGGAGGGTCCTGGGACAGGGTTCTCTACCCCGGGAAATGCGGGATTAAAGCACGAGTAGAAGGATTCACGTTTTTTCACAAAACAACCAACTGCACCACCTGAATCGATCGTTTCAAGCATGAAATGGTCGGTTGGGGAGGTGAGCCGATCAGTTCACACCTCAACCGATCGGTTGGGGCACCTGAGTCGATCGGTTCACTTCTGAACCGATTGGTTAGTGGTCCTGGTCGAACTTGAATTGACTTTCATATTTATTTCCAACTAATCAAATATTAATCCTTGTCCAAATATAATTAGTACCAGTGAAACAAATTGTATTTGCAAAATAGTCTTCTGACTTTCCAAACGATCTCGGTTGGTCACACGAATCGACCGGTTCAAAAATTGAGTCGATCGTTTCATTGACACATGAGCCGATCGACTCACCACTTGAGTCGACCGGTTCACCAACCTGAGCCGATCGGTTCATCCCTATGAGCCGATCGGTTGGAGTGCAGCAGACTGTGCAAATCAGTCAATTGTAGTTCCAATCAATCCGATACTTTAATCAATCATTCCAACACCTTGAACACTATGATATTGAGCTATCAATTGATTGAGTGTTTAATTGAACTACTAAACTCCTTTAGTAATCAATCTAAACATCGTTTGTGGATAAGCTCCTCTTCTAAGTTAAATCCTATGTGTGTGACCCTACAGGTCCATTACACGTTGGCAGTGAAAGTCCATAACACTTATGACTTCACAAGCAAAGAGCAGTGCCTAGTCACACATCAGTGCTACCCAAGTGAAAAGGAAAGTTGGAGAACAACTTTCAATCCTACAATCCATGAATGGTGTTACAGTAAATGTATAATTCCTTTTTCACTGATATCCCGAATGAACTCGAGGCATGGAACCGTCATCCTGTCAATGTTCATTCACTTTCTTGATCTCAGAGTAGATTGGAGGAGATATGTATGACATCAATATCACATATTAATTCACACATGTATGCACACCTATCTTAATCCTACTCATCAAGTGGACATGGATATCAAACTCCCTCAGGAGGGACAAATCCCATATCTATCACTCACTCGTCAAAAGCCCCATGTGTCAAAGCCACCCAATCATCACCTTTATAACAACCAATGCTTCAGGACTGTGTTTGATGATGTCAAAGTGTACCCAATGACATGTGTTGAGTGTAGTGATTTTATGTCAAAGAATCACACTCACCACCATCACTGTGAGAACTGACTATGACTACCATGTCATGGTTCCATGTGTCAAACTCACGGTGGGTCTGTCCGGTATACTTGTTCTCTAACAAGTACCTATGTGTTTGGTTTGATATCTCCATATCATGACTAATGAGATTTTGTCATCAACCAACACCACAATCTAGTCTTATGTGTCATTATTGTCTATCTACCTTCCACAATGACATCCGACTAGGGACATAATAAGAATGTACAAACTCTTAGCATCCGTATGATCTCATCGTTCAGGTCCTCAACCTAAAAGCATATGTCATTGAGTATTGTCATTCTCTAGACATTCAATCTGTTCTATCATTATCTCATATGACTGAATGAGAAAGAATTTGAAGCTTGCCTTTGATGTTTATCAAATAAATCTTAATGTATCCCACCAATCATCCCATGATTGGCTCTCAGGGCATACATACCAACAATATCTTCATTGGAAAAGTTGCATCAGTGATTCCACTTGCATAGTTAGTAGATTTGTCAAAATTTTGAGTTACGTAAGCCTTTAGACTAACAAATTCATGATAAAATTGACTGACAATCATACCGAGAACCGACTTGCATTGATATTTTAGTCACAGAGACCAAACTTATAACTAATACATACTGTCAAATAAACTTGGTGTGTCATGTACCAAAATTCTTATCAATATGAAAGCGAACTAATTTTTTTTAATATATAAGCTATGAGCTATATTTGTCAAAATTTTGGTTAAAAATTACAGATTTTGTTTAACAATCTAAACATGTTCCAACCAAGAATCTTTCTGACCAACCTAGAGAAACCCGAGCATATCATAATTATAAGATAGAATCTACATTTGTTAGAATTTTAGTTCTAGATAACATATATTTTTAAAGTCTAACCTGGAGCAGACCTAATTCCTGGTTCTGGTCACCCGAAATCAACCAAAACTATCAAAAGTATGACAATAAGATATGTTTGTAAAAATATAATTCCACATATATAGATTTTTGAAAACTCTTATAACCTTGGTAGACATTTATAAAAAAATGATACACAAAGGGTACATATATAGTAGATAATGCAAAGCTCACATATATTAGGTGATCTTTTACATGTGATGAAGTTGTGTAGTTTTAGAAAACTGGCTTATAATTATGTAATAATTATATATTTTCATACTTCTCAAATTCAATGATTATGAGATAATAATTCAATTATAAACCAACAATGGTCTTCAAGGCAAATATTACATTGTGTATATATGCCATATTTTTGTGGACAAAATTGTACATTATTGTATACTTTTTGTCATACATATACTATCTGTGTTTCATTTTTGTGTACATTTTTGTATTTTTTATTATATATTTTGTGTACTTTTCTTCTTACAGAAATGTACTCTTGTGTAATAAACATATATATTTTTAATACACAGGTTCAGGTTAGTAACTGTATAAATTTAGGTTGTCAATACATGAATCTAGGATAGTCAATACATGAATTTTTGTTAGTATGTACATGAATTCATGTTAGTTAATACATGAATTCAGGTTAGTTAGTACATGAATTCAAGTTAATCAATACATGAATTCAGGTTTGTTAGTACATGAATTTGGGTTAGTCAGTATATAACTTTAAGTTTGTCAATAGATAAATTAAGACTAGTTAGCAATGAATTCAAGTTAGTAAATACATCAATTCATGTTAGTTACTACACAAATTTAGGTTAGCGAGTATTGAAATTTGTCTAGTTTTATATAATTTTATGCTAGTCCGTACATGAATTCAGTTACCCAGGGGTTACTCAGTGCACGAATACCATGTATACTACATTTATATATTGGATTAAAAGTACTACTATGCTAATTTAAAAACTTGTTAAAATCCATTACTTGCAAGTTATTTTTACTCTAGATTTCATATCTTTTCTCATTTTGATTTCCTATCACCACTTTCTAGGTTTTCCATCCCTTCTTGTAGGTCAATCCCATTGACATCTTTATGAAAATGTACACAATTATATGAACACAATTACACAATTATATAATGAGATGTACATAAGATTTATGTGAACAATAAACATATATGACACTAAATTGCACAACTAAATAGATAACGATGCATAAAATGTACATGGATAGTACAAAAGTATGACACTTAAAGTCACAATTATCATGCATTGGATGGTCGGTGCAACGCCAGAAATTGGAAGACATTAATTTTGCTTGTTCCCATCCTTCGCTTCAGGGTCTGTCCCTCAGTGTGGTCAGTACTATATACTATCGGGAAGTGAAGCTTACACTTTTTCACTTTAGGTTCACTAGGGCCACTTTCCTCCCCTTTTTCTGCTCACTCATAGGGGTCAGGGGGTTAAGGGGAGATACAAAGAAAAGTATAGAATTATAAAATTATACAAAGAAAACTACACAATTGTACGTAGGAAGTAGGTAGTACACAAGTTTGTTGCTAATGTATCATAAATGTATAAAGAAAGATACAAAATTGACACATTTCTTCTAGGTAGTACATATTATGAAGTTGTAAAGGTATCGAGGAAACTCTAGCATATTGTGTACTACATAATGGGGGTTACCCTACAAAAAAACCCATTTCTTTATTGGCACATGATCAAAATCTTTATAGATTTTAGGTATGGGTTTACACACCTATTTGAGACTATTTACAAGTATCTCCAAGAATGTCTTCTCCCTACCATTTTGAAGCCTACTATTTCTCTCCTAGAAAGCAAGCAAACAAATAGTAGGAATATAGAAGCCTATAAAGCATCACAAGGCATGATTCTTCATGGTCAAGTTTAGAATCCACACCATACTATCATCAAGTGAGTTAGGGGGGACTTTTGACCCATCCACATTTTAGTACAACCTAAACCAAAGATATTTGGTCTACGAACATTCAAACAAGTGGTGTTCATGCATATCATCCCTATTTTTACACAACAAGCAAGTAAGATTGGTGTCAAGACCCAATTACATTAGCTTGAGGAACATTGGAAGACTCCTAGTAAGACATCTATATATATATAGCTATTTCACTTGGGGGTATGAATTCTATTCGGTAAGTGTTTATCTTATGGGACTTTGGGTCCTTTAAACTAGATGGCCCATGGCTGGTCCTCCAATCTTGTCCAAAATGGTTTCCACATTATGTTATACCTTGCATGTCTTAGTGTCATTTATGCACCACATCCCTCCAAACCCTTTAAAACATGGAAAGAGGAGGGATAGGTTCAAGAGATGTTCCATAACACCGCCTAATCCATACACTGATCATGGGCTCATGTGGAAAGTGTCAATTCTTCTCAAAGAATGTTTGTCTACCACCATTTGTAGGTCACGATATTCAACCACCACATCCATAAGGCCTTTCCACACACTCCCACACCACCCCACATGATTTGCCTCTCCTTGATAAACAACTAAGTATGCTTATATATTCATTAAGGATGTAGGAGGGTAGCTCCATATGTCTACTCTAGAACCCAATCTTACTGATCATGACACTTTTGATTAGGATAAGTCTACTTAGCATGGAAATGGCAATGCCGACCCATTTGTTCATTGTCTTTCAAAGGTTTTGGATGATGCTCACATAATGGAACCTTGTTCCATGCCCCCCCCAATAGTGGGGGTCCCCAGGTGGTGGGAAATGCCCCCTATAAAATGTACACACAATCAAAGAAAGTATATAGGGCATACTTAATCAGTATACAACCTATACAGTTATGACACAAACATAAGCAATTATACAAAAGAAGTATACAATTGTACATAGGAAAATACAAAAGAATGCAAAGAAAAGTAAAAAAAAATTATAAAGAAAATGACACTGAATACATAAAGTTAGTACATAAGTATCACAATAGAGTACCCAAGCATACAAAGAAAAACACATAATTATGGAAAAGTGTACATTTATTAAAAGAAAGAAAAGTACGCAATAGTTCAAAGAATAAGAAGATTCGACGAAATTATATTTGTTCTCATAACCTAGATTTTGTTACTAGCCAAACTCACAAATTCTTAAAGAAAAATTTTCCCAATCTAGTACAAAACTAAATCTTAAAATTTTCATTCAGAGTAAACCTGAAACCAAACTTTTATTATGTATATATACCTTAAATTGACCTATGTTCATGGGTTTGAACGTATCATTGGGGTGCCTATGTTTTGGATTTTAAATGTGGGGAAAGTGTGATATCCACCTAAATTGTAAAAATTATATGAAAAAATACTAATGAGATACATAAGAGAAAAATTTGAAATAAACAATGCAGTATGGTTACACATACATAAATATGGTATAAGAGAATGACTGAGTTGTTACATCAGGCATACACATGGAATGTAACCATTGGGATAGGTGTAGAATACAATGTGAAGTCTATGTGTATTACACTCTTGTGATTTTACATTGGGAAAATAATATGCAAAGGTTGAAAGGAGGCAAAATGAGACATTTTTTGTCTCGTAGAAGATCTACCCTCAATGCAACTTAGCCTTCCGTCTAAGAGGCGTGTGATGATGGAAAAAGTGAGAGATATGGAGTGGGAGAGATGGGTGAGGAGAGAGGGAGTTCTTGGAAAGAGAGAGAAAAAAAGAAGAATGAGATATTTATTTTTGCTCATCACTTTCAAATCATGATATTTTTTTTAAGAAATAAAATTTGATATATTCTTTACAAAAACATATTCCAACAAGATAAATTTTGAAAAATGTTGGAGAAAAATAATGTATGATTTAAAAGAGGAGAGAGAAAAAATATGAGAGGGAAATTTCTTTTGCTTGTAATTCCAATCCATAATAAGAAAAATCGACGAATTAAAAATGGCTAGATTCCTTACAAAAAACCCTTCTAACAGACCAATCTCAAAGTAATTATAAAAAATATAATAAATAATATAAAAGAGAGAGAGAAGTGGCTAGAAGGAATGAGAAAAAAAGAGAAGAGACATATTTATTTTGCTTATAATTTTCAATCCGTAATAAACTTTTTGATGAAATCAATCCACTTCATTTCTTACAAAAATGCATTCCTACAAGATCAATGTTGACATATTTTTGAGAAACTATGTTGTTATATATGGTCCCTTATATTGTTATCTTTGGTCTAGTGTTATATTTTCTCTCACCTCTTCATTGCAGTCATCACTAAAATAGAGAATATAGGAGGAAAAGGATAGAAGTAGTGCCATTAATTTATTTTCTTTTGTAATCAAGTTGTTATTTCTAGTTTGTTGTATTATTATATCTCGTCATTGTTTTGTCTTTTAAAGAGAGAGAAAGTATGAGCAATATGAGGGAATTAGTTTCATTAATTTGTTTTCTTGTTGTAATTGAGTTTCTATCTTTAGTACAGTGTGTTTCTTTCTCTGGTCATTTGTGTTGTTATTATTGGACCACTATTTCATTTTCCTCTACTCATTTCACTCATCATAAAGAGAGAGAAAATATGAGGAAAATGAGGGTAGTAGTGTCATTAGATTGTTTTATTCTACATTTGGGTTGTTATCTTTGGTCCTTTGTGTTGTTATTGTTGGACTAGTGTTTTCTTTTTATCTCTCCTCCTAATTTCACTCTTTATAAAGAGAGAGAAAATATGAGGAAGAGGAGGGAAGTAGTGCCCTTAATTATTTTTGTAAGTTAGTTGTTATCTCTGCTGAGTGTGTTACTTTCTCTAGTCTGTTGTATTGTTGTTGTTGGTTCAATGTTTTATTTTTTAAGGAGAGAGAAAATATGAGGAAGAAGAGGGAAGTAGTGCAATTAATTTGTTTTTTTGTGATTGAGCTGTTATCTCTAGTTGATGTGTTGTTATCTCTATCTCTTGTGTTATTATCTTTGCTCTAGTATTTTATTTTTTAGAGAGAGAAAATATGAGGAACATGAGGGAGGTAGTGCCATTAATTTTTTGTAATTGACTTGTTATCTATGTTGCAGCATGTTGTTGTCTTAAGTCTGTGGTGTTGTTATATATGGTCTAGTGTTTTGTTTTTTGAAGAAAAAAAATATGAGAAATATGAGGGAAGCAATGCCATTAATTTGTTATATTTGTAATTACGTTTCTATCTCTAGTCTGGTGTGTTTTTATCTCTGGTCTTTTGTGTTGTTATCTATATTCCAATATTTTATTTACCAGAAAAAGAGAGAAAGTAGGAGGATGAGGAGGGATGTAGTGCCATTAATTTGATTTCTTTTGTACATGAATTGTAACTCGTGTCTGATGTGTTGTTATGCCTAGTTCGTCAAGTTGTTATCATTAGCTTAGTGTGTTGTTATCTCTTGTATGTTGTGTTGTTATCGTTGGTCCAATATTTTATTTTTAAAAGAGAGAAAATCCTAATAACATGAGCGAAGTAGTGGTACTAACTAATCTTATTTTGTAATTGAGTTATTATCTATAATTCAGCATATTTTTATCTTTGATTCATTGTGTTGTTATCATTGATCCAATTTCTTATATTTCAAAAAGATAGAAAGTAGGAGGAAGAGGTGGAAAGTAGAGCCACTAAATCAGTTTCTTTTATAATTGAGTTGTTATCTCTGGTTTGTTATGTTTCTATCATTAGTCCAATGTATTTTTATTAATGGTCCAATATTTTGTTTTCAAATAGAGAGAAAATAGAAGGAAGAGGAGGGAAGTAGGAGACATTGCTTCTTTTACTTTTGTAATTGAGTTGTTATCTTTGGTCCAGTGTGTTTTTATCTCTAGTTCATTGAGTTATTATCCTTGGCCTAGTGTATTGTTATCATTGGTATGTTATGTTGTTATCATCGGTCAATGATTTTTGTTTTCAAAGAGAGAAAATATGAGGAAGTGGGCGGAAGTAGTGTTGTTAATTTTTCTTCTTCGGTAATTGAGTTGTTATCTCTGATCTAATATTTTGTTAGCTTTGGTACATTGTGTTGTTGTCGTTGGTCTAATATTTGATTTTTAAAAGAGATAGAAACTAGGAGGAAGAGGAGGGAATCATTGCATGAATTTGGTTTTTGTATAATTGAGTTGTTATCTCTAGTTCACTATGATGTTATTGTTGGACCAATATTTTACTTATTCTCTCCTCCTCATTTTAGTTCATCACAAAGAGTGCAAAAATATGAGCAAAAAGAGGGAAATTGTGTTATTACTTTGTTATATTTTATAATTGAGTTTTTATCATTGAGCCACTTTATTATTATCTCTGGTCCTTGGTCTGTTACCATTGGTCCAGCATTTTATTTTTCAAAAAGAAAGAAAATATGAGGAAGAGGAAGGTAGTACCATAATTTTTTTTATAATTGTGTGGTTTCCTCGATTTTGTTGTGTTGTTGATGTTGGTCCAGTGTTATGTTTTTCAATTGAGATTAAAAAAAATGAGGAAGAGGAGGGAAATGGCGACGTTATTTTTTTCTTTTTGTAATTGAGTTGTTATATCTGGTCTGTTGCATTATTATCTTTGTTTCTTGTGTTGTTACCATTGATCCCATGTTTTATTTTGCAGAGAGAGAGAGACAAATACAAGGAATAAAAGGAAATCAATCCTATTATTTTGTTTTCTTTTGTAATTGAGTTGTTCTCTCTGGTCCACTGTGTTGTTATCGTTGGTTTAGTATTTTATTTTTCAAAAAGTGGATGGAAGTAGTGTAATTAATTTATTTTCTTTTGTAATTGAGTAGTTTTCTCTAGTATGGTGTGTTATTCCTTTTTTCTCCAATGTTATTCGATATTGGTCTTACTGGAACATAACTTTTGTAATGATTTAATAATTTTTTATATTATCAAAAAATTTAGTGTGGGTTGGAAGTTATAAGAAAAATATATTTCTCTGTCAACTTTTTTTTACTCTTTCCTTTCATCCCCTCCTCTCTCCTCTTTCAGATTGTGTATTATAATTCTTGAAAAGTATACTAATAATGGCATTGTTGGAATATATTTTTAAAGAATGTAATGATTTTTATTTTGTCAAAAAAGTGATTATAGATTGAAAGTTATTAGAAAAAACAAACATTCCACTTTTCTCTTCTTTTTTCTCTCATTTCGGTCATTCCCTCTACATTGGGATTGTGGAAGCTAGGAGACAAAAGGCATTTGAGTTTTCATCTGAAGTAGCCTCTACATAGCGCGTCTCTTTTTATGGACTATATCATTGCATAAATAATATACAAAGACTTGATGTTGTACTTCACACCAAATAATAAACCAACACAAGAATTGACAAACATTGAATAGGATTATAGTACTTCTTACATGTACACACACCTACTGAAGACATGATTCTATATCAACTTTAATATTAAAACTATAACCACAACACATTAAACCTATTGATTTTTGGTGGTACATTTATATAAAGATCAGTACAATATTATGTACTACTAGTGTAAATAAATGGACATAAAGTAACTAAAATTATAAAGCATTCTCTAGTCAAGTTTGTGGGTCAAGACATTGGTTTAACTGGGCCAACATGATCTAATGATCATCCCTCAATATTCCAACTCAACTGCAAAATTGCTCTGGACCTAGATAATTAGCATGGTTCCAAGTCAAGAAAATGCTGACCTAATTTTCTAATAGTGTAACACAGTTGCACCTTAGACTAATGTTTGGTCCCTTTGTCCAACCCAAATTAGCATTTTCAACAAAAATTAATCAGGATTTGTCAAATTTAGAATTGTAAAGCTAGATATCTCATATCATAGTTCTATATAGCCTAGATCTTTTTGCTGATTTTGCATAAAACTAAATGAGACCCTGAATTTTCCAAATCCAAAATAAATTCATATTTTGGATTCACCCTCTAATTCAGAAATAACCCTCCCAATCTATAAATAACCTTACCCCAAGATTCACCCTCTAATTTAGAACTCAATGCAACTTTCAATTTTAGTTTTGATCGTCGTTTGATGCCCCAGTGAGCCGTCGAAGGTGCAGAGCTTGCAGCGCCCCTTTCTTCTTCGTCTCTGGAAAAATTCAAGGTACCAATCGGTCTGTTTTACCTTGCTCTTTCATTTGGTTATTTGAAAGTTTGATTTCGTCACGTATCTTGGATTCCCCCAAATCCCTCGTGAACAACTGATGGTGTTCGGCACAATGTCACACTCAGGCAAGGGGAGGAAGACAACTATATGATTGTACTATTTTGCCCATGATCAGTTCTCTTCGCCCTTGTCCCACGCATGGACACGATCGTCTTTTCCGTAGTTGACCGGCCATTGACCCAACTAGGACCTTTTCCAGCCAGCAGGGTGGCCCAATGACTTGGCTCTCTATGATTGGGCCAAGCAGTGGGCCTGGTCCCACCTTCTCTACTGTTTAAAATGAAAATCAAAATTTCTAATTTTCTCATTGGCTAGTTTTAGAAAATCCATATCTTTTTACTCATTTGTCAAAAAATAGAAACAAAATATGTTTTGGAATCGAGAAAACATAATCTATCCATTAAAAATATTTGTGAAGTTTTATTCTGATGTTTTCAAAAATGTATTTTTGAGGATGATTTAATTAACTTAAAAATATGAAAAATACCTTGAAAAGTCTATATCACAAAAATATATAAAACTATATGTTATTTTGATCAAAATAACCTAACTAAGACATTAGTGATGGTTTCAGAGTCTAAATTAGAGTTTTATATGAAAAGTCCTAAATATGGGTGTTCTTTACCTTTATGCATATCCAATACCCTAATGCGTGTTAATACATTGAAAATAGGAAAAAATGGAACCATTTAATTTTAAAAGTTGTTCCAATATGGCTCAATTTTAGGCTGAAAATCAAGCACATTTAAAAATCATATCATATAATTGTACACAATTTTAAACCACGAATGGTGCCACTAGTTTTTTCAACCACAAATTTAACCCTCACATCTTGTAGAAATATACTCTTTGATTCTAAACATCACGTAATACGGTTCATTTTTGTTTTGACAAATACTTCCATAAAAATGTCTGACGCAAAATATCTAGCGGCAAAGACCAACTGGCATGTTTGGAAAAGATTGATACAGTGAGCGAAGGCCATTCCTTAATCTTAGCCCTTGTTTGATTTGAGATTGAGATTATGAAGTCCATACCAGGTTAGTCGATAGATTCAGATTAGTTTATCTATATTTGATCCTATTTTTGTTTGACAACCAATCTCATTGTAAGAGTTGAGATCAACTCTCTACTAAAACTATGCTAAACAAATATCCCAATGTGAAGAAGAAGAATTTAAACTTTGACTATATTCAATTGTATAAAGACTACTTTACAAAATTCCCAAAAGATAGTAACACTGTATACACAACAACATGATCTATGTAGAGGAAGACTCAAACCAAATCAACTTGCCTTTAAACATAAACAACCTAATATGTAGCTAGCTAAGTCCAAACTAGATGGTTGAATTTATTTCCCTTAGCCTTAGGTTGGATCACCAAGCTTCAACTGTGCACTCTGATCCTATACATGGGTGGTTGGGTTCACCCAATAAGAGAGAGGTAAAAGTATGTGTTAATAAAAAAGGAATAAGGACAATTAATAAAGTGCAACATTGCATAATAAAATGATTCACAATATTAGGAGATTTCAAGAGTATGAGGCAAATAATCAAATAAGAAATAGAAGAACTGTCATAATTTAATTAACAACAAATCACATAGCATGAATGATATTATGACACAAAATCATACCAATGCAGGGTGAGACACCTATCGGATCTAAACCAAGAGGAGAGGGGAATTTACACATCCTAAACCTCAAATATATTTATAATACGACGGGAATTGTCACATCCTTCGGGGGAGAATTATCACATTCCCCTGGGAGAATTTACACATATCTACTATGGGTGGTTGTACAGATGTACCACTACATTATCATTTGGCCAAAAATACATCATGCTTAATAGTTCACTTGGCAGTGAAGATAATATAGATAACATTGCATCATAGCATTGGGGAATAAAACCCATGAATTAAATCAAGTAAATGAATGGGCCAACATTGGTCATAGCATTATTCAAATAATCCAAATAAATGAGCCACACTGGTAATATAATATTCAAGTAAGTAAAGAGACAAATAAAGGCAATAGAGAGAGATTCCAAGGCTAGAAATTGCCTCATTAGGAAATTAGAGTTTGGGTAAAAGCCCACCTAAAGGAGTAGGGTACGCATTGCACATTCATTCATTCATAAATAGAATAGCGATCACATACCTTATTGAAGATAATAAACATCACCTCACCAATTTGATTGTTATCCTTATCCATTTTTTCCTAGTACAATTATTTCACATGAATTAGTATTTATAAAGCAAAAAGTATAAAGATAGGTACCCATGTTAGACCTTTTATGGAAACCTTCGATTTAGGACTCAAAACCTATACCAAAACACATCTTGAGTTTCACTGATTAAGAAAACATCCTTTATCTATCAATTTGGAGTTAAAATGCATTATTTATCATTTTTAGAACATTTATCATACTCAAAATGGCATTCAAAGCAAACTTCAAAAAAGGAAATAGAATCATGACTCAAAAAATACAAAATCGTATTCTACATTAAAAATCCTTTCCAACGACTATTTATTTGCATTTTTCTGACCAAGGAATGATTTATTGTGAATTAAACCATCTCGGCCAATCAGATTGCAAGAAAACCATATTGTGACAGTCATTTAAATGAAAATGTAAATCGATGTAAATAATAGGTGAAATGACCGAATTGTCCATGCATTTAAAATAAAATATTGAGGTTACCATATTCACTCAGACATATCA
Source organism: Alisma plantago-aquatica (assembly GCA_963693085.1). Classification (NCBI taxonomy): domain Eukaryota; kingdom Viridiplantae; phylum Streptophyta; class Magnoliopsida; order Alismatales; family Alismataceae; genus Alisma; species Alisma plantago-aquatica. The sequence continues at coordinate 1,732,505,710 of OY856409.1, read as the reverse complement.
ATTAATCGTGACAATAAAAATAGAAATAAAGGCGAAGTTACCAAAATGACCATAGTTGTTTAATCGAATTAATCAGCAAAGAAGGGATGCTTCGGTCATTGCATGATTACACATCTTCCAGCCATAGCCATTGTGGAACAGAGAGCAACAAGGGGGAAAATGTCAATTGACTTTGAGTGCTAGGCCACACTGAGAGGAGAACCATGGGAAGGGGTTTTAGACGCCAAGCACCATGGGAGAAGCCCGGAAACCATGCGCAAGACCTCAGAAAAAGATCGCCGATACAAATAGAAGTCGATGGAAGAGTTTTTGTGGTCGGAGAGGATCAAATGACCCAAAACCACGAACTTCTAGTGAGGCACTTGATCCCAGCTTCAGGTTGCGGCAATATAGCTCGTCTCGAGGCAAGAAGAGTATGTGAAGATGAAGGAGGGTGCTCGGTGATACTTACCCTTAAGCTAATTGAACCGAGGAGCAGGAAGAAGTCGGTTCCATGGCAAAATTCACTAGAAGTGGAAGGTGGAGGAGGTCGGGGCGAATGGGAGTAGTTGAGGAGAAATTGGAGGAGGAGGAAGAAGAGTTGACGGCTGATGAATCTTTAGACGCCCTTAAATAGGCGTGGGGAGGTCTCCAACGCTCACTGTGAATCCATGACTGAGAGGAGGAAGAGCCCCAAATTGGGAGTTTCATGTTTAATGGAGGAGAGGAGGTATGTAAACCCTTGTTGGATGCATCTTGGAGAGGTGAGCACATTGGTAGAGAAATCATTCGAAACGATGCTCTGAGGAGGGAGAACAATGTCGAGGACCGAGGAGCCAGTGCCTGTTCGCATGGTCGGAGGTTGAAGACGGACTGTCAGCCGTCAGATCAGAGTAAGACCAAATCTAGATCGTTGATCAAAGTGGCGTCGAACCAGAGCCGTCAGATGGTGCGCATGACAAGGAAAATCAAAGGACTTAGGCGTGACACATGATATTAATGACATAATTAAAAATCGCTTCAACAACCATAGTTACACTATATCCAAAGCTTATAAAATCAATTTGAGGGGTCAAATAGAGTCCAAAAGCCACCAAAATTTAACCATAGGTTAATTACGACTCTTAAAACAATTCTATGTCTTTAGTTTCTTGTTTTACACACATTTTTGCCCTTAAATGCTATATTGACTATGAATGCATATTTTAATGTATAAAATGAATGATTAATTGTGAAAAGAGTCTTTTAATGACATAAGTGAGTGAAATTCAAGACATATCAATATTAGGGGTCATATCTTATCATAATACCATCTTTTCATGCATTAATATCATTTTTTAGGAGAGAGAAAGAAAAAGATTAATTACTCTCACACATTAACTCAAACACACATTATTAATCATATCTTTATCCAAAGAGAGATAAATGCTCTAAATTAGCATTATCCACTTATATTCTCTCATTAAAGGCCACATTGCAAAATTAGTCCTCAATAATCACATTAAGTGGGTTATTTGTGCAAAAACCACCTACATTATCATAAATGTGGGTAGATTGTGAATTACATCCTCAAGAAAGGCTCAATTTCAATATTGAGGCCAAAGAAGACTCAAATGGATGGAAAATTTATGAAAAAGGTCCAAAAGGACTAGAAAGCAAATAAAAGCTCAAAAGTGGGTAAATTGCATAAAGGACCATGAGATTCAGTCTGTTACAGCACTCCACCCCTTAAAGAGGATTTTGTCGCCGAAATCACAATAAGAGAGAAGAGAGAGGGTGAGTGTGTAACATCCCAACATTAGGTAACTAGGTTTTACATCAAATATATGATACTTCACAAGCTTTATACATAAGCCAAGTCTCACTATGGTTTCCATTACCTTTTATCAAACCTAATATAATTAACATATTTGGCTTATAAGCATAATCTCCATCATGAAATTTGCATTATCTTTATTATTCCATTACATGTGCCATATTTTACTCTCATTGTTGCAACAAGGATTACATCTCATCATTAAGTACCAAAACATATGTTTTCCCCTTATAAGGGTTTTAAGCACAATTAGAGTTCACTAAGCAAATCTCAACATCTATTAATGTATTAGGTCACAAACCTTAATAACTTGAATTCATTCACCATTTCCCTCATAAAACCATCATATAGAGCTATCACAGATTATTGTGTAGGAAAAAGATAATATAATAAAGTTATTAAGCCTACCATAATCCCAAATAATGTCACATAAGTTATCACATATAACCACATCATCTTTTATACTCATGTTAATGTCATCATTAACCATTTTCTCCTATGGCACTACATGATATAAATTATACATATTAACATCACATACAAGCATATTCATGTGAATCCAATTACTAATCAGCATATTTGTATCATTATATGCATTTTCGTGGACAATATGAAACACATTAAACATTAATGAATTGATTTTCATACTAAATCATGATGAGTTGATTAATGAATTGATTTTCATACTAAATCATCGAGAGTGGGACCGGTTGTTACAAATGGTATCAGAGCCATGACCCCTCTAGTAGGTGGGGCCCACATGGGCATGTTGCTGGCCAATCTTGAGTCGTGCGGTCCAGGCATGTTGGAAAGGGATGTCTATGGTGATGTAGCCACCCTTATGCTAGTATTCTGTGATCGGGAGCTGGGTGTCCATGGGACATTCTGGGTCTACATTGAAATGGGTAAATATAATGAGGCCATATAGTTGAGCCTTGATGATGACGTCAAGAGTCTAAGTGGGGGAGATTGTAAGATCCCAAGATTTGAGGCCTCAGATATAATGATCTTAAAATGAGTGATTGCACCAAGGTGCATCTCCTTTTCTGGGAACCCATTACTAAAGAACTTCATAGTTAAGTGTGCTCAACTTGGAGTAGTACTAGGATGGGTGACCAGTCGGGAAGTTGAGCTTGGCTTGTGCATGAGTGAGATTAAAGTGCACGGGAAGTTGATCTTGGCTTGCGCATGAGTGAGATTAAAGTGAAATCCTACTATTAGTAGGATTGACTTGGTCTAGATTAAAGGATTACAGAACCCAAAATGGGCCGCGTCAGTCCAGTTTTTGCCAAACAAAATAAGACTGGATCCTGACAGGGTTAGTCGAGAGTAGCGCTTACGTGGCACAAAAAGATAGTGCTGAGTCTGGATTGAATCCTGAATCAAACAGGGACTTAAGGACTGCTTTATAAATGTATTAAGTGTTTGTTATTTATGTTGGCCGGGTTGGAGAGGCACAAAACAACCTAAAGTCCACGCGGCCGAAAGATGTGCTAGGAGCAGCGTGCTCTGTGTGTTGGGAAGGAACAACAAATCCTTGGCCAATATCAAGAGCAATAACATAAACCATTCCAATGACATCTTCATACCTCATAGTTACAATCTTGTTGTTGATGCCATTGAAAAACATAGGTGGCACAATGATTTTGCAATTGCCTTACCTTTAAGCGTCCTAACTTACACAAGAGTTCAATATTTGTATAAACAATCTTGTGAGACATTATATCCATTTTCCAACTATTCCGACTATAATATGAGAATTCTGGTGAAAATTTTCATTCATGGATACATTTAGCAGTGGTGATTTTTTTATATTTTCATTTTTACTATTTTCGGCAGTGAAAATAATATTGATGCTTTGCTTACAAAAGGAGTCATTTTATTATAAATTTGGTTGTGTCATTATAATTTGGCACCTTCCTATTATAAAACCAGATTCACAGGTAATGAAAGTTTGTTACCCAACCTGAGTTACAAATATATGACCTACATATATACATACACATACTACATATATATATACATATATATATATACATATATATATACATATATATATATATGAATATAAATATAAATACATAAATAAATATATATATATAGTTATGGATCAAAAATAAAAATCACATATAATGTCCCTTGTGAAAAATTAAAGTAAAAACCCAACTCCAATTAAAATGCAACTTAAACCTCCAACTTACCCGTCAAATATAAGCCACACTAAAGTATAATTGGCCCACACACATCATATTGAAGAAAGAAGAAGATACAAGAGGAGAAGGAAAGAGTGAACACAAGAAGATACTTGGCATATATCCTTCTGGAAGCTTTAATGGTTATTTATGCTCTATTTAGAAATTTAGTGGGAGGATGGGGGTTGAGCACAATGGATACAACGTTCCTAGTTATGGTAGTAAATATGATTCTATTTGCTTTAACCTATATCTTATTATAGTAACTAGTAATACTTGGTGCTTAGACCCAAGTGCAACTTCTCATTTGTCTCATGTTACAATGAATTTTTTGATGTAGTCTATAAACGGATCTATAGAGTTATTATATATGGGGAACATAATGAAGGAACTATTAGAATGAATTAGACGATATATACTTTGATCCCAATGGAAATTTAACTTAAACCTTAGTGCAATGGATCTGTTTAAAATTGAACTTAAAGAAGCTTCATGTCTAGAGATTCCTAATGGAAATGAAGGTACAATCCATAATAAAATCAAGATAGATGAAATGACTATTTCTAATCACCTTATTAGCCTTCCTAAAAAGTCAAAAAGTTGAACATTTTTCTTTCTAAACCTTAGTACATGAATAATTGAGCCTAGTAATGCATGTTTTATTGAGAGAAGTGGAGATAGTGGGAGTGAATAAATGCAGAAATTCACATTATGGATGTACATTTAGGAACTCCTACGCCCAATATTTACACTCATATTGTTGTCCCTCTTGTTTTATGACAATCTCACATATCACTTAATGATAAATTAATGCTCCAACTCCATGAATGATTCTATATGAGGAGCCCTCTAGTAAAAACCAAGTCACAAATAACCAAGCAATAAACATAACAATAAGAAAAAACATAGTCAGTAAATTAAATAAGTTGATATGTACTAGAACAAGCTTATTGATAATGTTATTTCAAATTTAGAAATACCATTACTTCATACAATTATGTAGAAAATTATGTTGATCTATTTTCCCCACATGAAGATTTGTGAGAGCAAGTTTATTATTTCAGTCATTTATGATGGCATCCTGATGTTTGTTTGATATATGATATAAGGATATTTCTCACCACAAATTATTCTATAAGGCATAGGGGTGAGGTATCCTATCGACGTCAATGGATATATTAGCCAGAAGTAGTAGTCAACCCACAAGTCATAATAGGTCATATGGAGTTATTTCATTCTGTATGTCTGCATCATGCTTCATATCTATTTTGATTGACTCAGGCACTACACACTGCTTTATCACTTGTGAAGTGATTCATAACTGTCTTTTTCTTGTTAGTCGTAGAACTGATATCGTGTTGTTAGAAACTCCATTAGTTTGTTCTATAGTGTTACAAGAGGTATGTTCCCCCTATGTTCTTTCTTTCTCAGAACACAACATTCAAGTGGATCTTATACCACTTGAGATGCGATCTTATAACTAATACATACTGTCAAATAAACTTGGTGTGTCATGTACCAAAATTCTAATCAATATGAAAGCGAACTAATTTTTTTTAATTTATAAGCTATGAGCTATGTTTGTCAAAATTTTGGTTAAACATTACAAATATTGTTTAACAATCTAAACATGTTCCAACAAAGAATCATTTTGACCAACCTAGAGAAAATTGAGCGAATCTAAATTAGTTAGAATTTTAGTTCTAGATAACATATATTTTTGAAGTCTTACCTAGAGAAAACCTAATTCCTGGTTCTGGTCACCCGAAATAAACCCAAACTATCAAAAGTATGACGATAAGATATGTTTGTAAAAATATAGTTCCACATAATATAGATTTTTGAAAACTCTTATAACCTTAGTAGACATTTTTAAAAAAATGATACACAAAGGGTACATATATAGTAGATAATGCAAATCTCACATATATTAGGTGATCTTTTCCATGTGATGAAGTTGTGTAGTTTTAAAAAACTGGCTTATACACTACTACAGAAATAGCATTCAGTGTTGCTTTTCTGGGCGTCGGTTATTAAGGAACACGGACGCCTTATATTAAAGGCGTCGGTTATTTAGAAGAACCGACGTCTATATTCAAAGACCAGCCAAACACGGGTACCGCTTTGTATACAGCGTCGGTTGTTTATACAAAACCGACGCATAATGTCATCCAATTTTCGAGCGAAAAAAATAATGTCACTTTCGGCGTCGAGTCTGTAGTTAAAACACCGACGCTTATGTGCGATGGAAATTTGCGCGAAAAGTGTCCTTTTCCGCGTCGGTCGTCCGTTAATCACCGACGCTGAATGTGGTTCCCGCCAAACATTTTCACGAAAATATCGTCCAAATGGACGTCGGATGTTGCGAACGACCGACGGTAAAGATGTTTAGGCGTCGGTTGTTGTAAACAACCGACGCTATTGGGGAACTTCATAACCTTCGATCGCCCGACTCTTCCCCTTTCTTATGTTTCATTGCTACCCTATTTCCCTATTGCAGCGATTTCTCCAGCGATTTCTCTGCTGCTGGTACTAGTTTTTCTCCGGCGCTTCTCTCCGGTGCCCCATCTCCGGCGTCCCCTCTCCGGTGCCCCTCTCCGACGCGTTTCTTCTCTGGCACCCCTGCTGCCCGCCCTGCTGCTCCAACCGCCTGCGCCGCCGCCACGCCTGACAACCGGCGCCGCCGCAACGCCTGGTGCCCACCTGCCTGCCACGCCTGAGAACCGGCTCCGCCGTACCCCCTTCTCCTTCTCCTCCGCCTGGCCGCTGCCTGCCTACCGCCGCCTGGCCGCCTGCCTGCCTGCTGCGGCTGACGCTCCTGCTCGTCGGAGTCACTGCCGCTGGTTCTGGAGCTCGTCGGCCGCCACCCACATACTCAACCAGCTCGACCTCACCCTACTCTTCTTGCCCAGGTACCTGCAGACCTACCCAGGCGTGAAATTGGTTCTTTATGTGCTGACCTAATCTGCTTGCCTAATCTGCTTGCACGAAATTGGCTCCCTACTCTGCTTGCTTAATGTGCCTAATCTGCTTTAAGTGGTCCTAATATCATAACATGATAGTTTTATTATATGATTTGTGGCACTTTAGGGTGTATATACATGCAAATTATATAAGTGATAGATGTTGGATGTTTGTCAAGGTTTCTTGAAGATTGAATAAGTGATAGATGCTGGATGTTTATTTATTTCATCTATCCATGTTGCCTATAGTTTATAACATTGCATTGTGAATTATTGCATGTTTGAAACTATGAAATTCTTGATTTATTAGATGATATTCAAGAAAACCCTAGTTTGATGAGCATGTTGTTAATCATGTTAATTATGATTCTTCTATATATTCTGATATCATTATATAATTATGTGATCCCAACATATTAAATTGAATTAGAATGATTTCATGAATTATAGGGTTTATATAAGAATGACAACACATGTATTTGTTGGCCTAGAAACCCGTCCAAGATTTACTCAGTAGGAGTAAATCTTGGATAGTCCCCAGTTTGGGACTATTCTTGAACACCTAATCTCACTTAGGATGTAAGTGTATAATGTGTATTGGGTTTTCGAGAAAATTTCGGTAGCATTTCCCCGTTTGTTCTCTAAGTACATATGTACTTAGAGAACAAACGGGGAAATGCTACCGAAATTTTCTCGAAAACCCAATACACATTATACACTTACATCCTAAGTGAGATTAGGTGTTCAAGGATGGGATAGGTGGTACACATTTATTATATATAAGATTGACATCAAATGTGTTTGTTGGCCTAGAAACCCGTCCAAGATTGACTAATATATACTTGTTTAAAAGGTTAACTGATGTTATACAACTTTTTCTGAAAATATATAACACGTTATATGTACTTACACTTTGTTAATACTAATATTGTGCAGTCTCTGTCTTCCCATAACAATGACTATGAATTGGGCCTCTATGTCAATGTTAACGTTCCCTATTGAAGAACAATTGGACATCATCCTAGATGATCGTTCCTTAAACCAATTGGTCATACCCAAACATTGGCGTTTTCTAAAAGGAAGACACTACATGCCTGGTAAAGTGACCCTAACTTTTGGAAATTATTCACATGTAATCGAGGTTGAGTATGATTTGGCGGGAAATCTTGTATCAAAATCCGGTTGGCGTGATTGGATTGGAGAGCTGTATCTGGTCCGTTGGAATAGGCTTTTTCTCCGTCCAGTTGGCGATAATTCCATCAAAGTTTGGATAACCAACAACAACTGCGACACCCTCGATCATCTTTTGCGGTATGAGCGCACGGCGTCGGATATCATCTATGAGGAATCGGAATCTGAATCTGAGGCGTGATTGGATTGGAGAGCTTCGTGACACAACTTCATCATCAAAAAGAAGTTATTGATGCATGCGGGACCATGCTGATGTAGTATTTAGTTGTCTATCTATCTAGACTTGTCTGTATTAATAGTTTTTTTAATTATGCGCATGTTTAGGGGTACACCAACCCCTTTGTTTAGTTATTGTTATAACTAAAGTGTGTGTTCCCATGAATGGAACTGTAAGTTGCTACATGAATGCTTATAACTGAAGTGTGTGTTCCCATGAATGTTCCCATTTACATGATTACACTACTATTTTCTCATATTGTCTTGCCTCAAAAAAAAATTCTTTTATTGTTTAGTCTATTTTAATACGACATACTTGCTTATATCTTTCTTAATGATGAACTGTAATACGACATACTTGTTTCCTAATATATACTTGCTTTCCTAATATATACTTGCTTTCTCTGATCATAGAATGGATAGATCATGGATGTCCATTCGTAATCGTTGCACCCCAGAGTTTATATCTGGTCTTGATCAGTTTATTAGATTTGCCGAGGAACATAGGAAAAAACCTATAGATAGGTTCTACTGTCCATGTAGGCATTGCGGTAACAACTTGAAACTCAACACTGGTGAGGAAATCAAAAGTCATGTCATGTGCAACGGGATTGTACAAGGCTATACAGAATGGCACTGGCATGAAGAGATTTCAAAATCGAATCCAGTAGATGTCAATAGCAGTGCTTGGGTGGAAGAAGAAATTGCCTCCGATGACGTAAATGTGAACGAACCAGTTCCAGCAGACATTGTTGATGCGATGCTGGATAGTTGTAGGGTAGAGCACACCGATCCACCTCCTATCTTTACAAACATTGTGCATGATGCTGAGATACCGTTATACACAGGCTGTGCTAAGTTTACGAAGCTTAGCGCTGTGTTGAGATTGTATAAGTTGAAAGCTAACAATAGATGGAGCGACAAAAGATTCACTGAATTGTTGACTTTGTTGAAAGAAATTCTTCCTGAAGGAAACGAGCTGCCAATCTCAACATACCAGGTAAAGAAAATGTTGTGCCCAATGGGAATGGAGGCCAAAAAGATACATGCATGCCCGAATGATTGTGTATTATTTCAAAAGGACTATGTAGATTTGAAAGATTGTCCAAAATGTGGTGCGTCATGATATAAATTGACGACTTCGGGGGAGTCCAAAACTGGTTCTCCTGCCAAGGTGTTGTGGTATCTACCTATAACATCACAGTTTCAACGCTTGTTTGCAAATCCGAAAGATGCGAAGAATTTGAGGTGGCATGCAGATGTTAAGAAAAATAATGATGGGATCCTACGACATGCGTCTGATTCCCCACAGTGGAAGAAGATTGATGTATTGTTCCCTGAATTTGGTGAAGAAGTCAGGAATCTAAGACTTGGGCTTTGTACAGACGGGATGAATTTGTACGGGACATTGAGCAGCCAACATAGCACTTGGCCAGTCATGCTTGTTATATACAATCTTCCTCCCTGGCTGTGTATGAAAAATAAGTACGTTATGTTGTCATTGTTGATATCGGGCCCTAAACAACCCGGAAATGATATCGATGTTTATCTTGAACCTTTGATTGATGACTTAAAGAAACTTTGGGCTGAAGGTGTGATGACCTATGATGCTTAAGCAAGAGAGACATTTCGTTTGCATGCTATGTTGTTTTGCACTATTAATGACTTTCCGGCATATGGGAATTTGTCTGGATATAGTGTCAAAGGAGCTAAAGCGTGTCCTATATGTGAAGAAAACACTGATTCAATAAGACTAAAATATGGCAGCAAGACTGTATATCTTGGTCATCGAAGGTTTCTTTCAAAATTCCATCCGTATCGTAGGAAGCGCAAAGCATTCAATGGATGGAATGATGAACGGAGTGCACCTAAACCTATACCAGGGGATGTTGTTTATGAAAGAGTAAAAGACATTGTCAATGAATTTGGTAAGAAATCACAATGTAGTATGGCCACACGGAGTGACAATTCTTCATTCAAAAAGAAGTCAATATTTTGGGATCTTCCTTATTGGAGTTCTTTGTCAGTCAGGCATTGTATCGATGTAATGCACGTTGAGAAAAATGTCTGTGATAGCATCATTGGTACTCTATTAAATATACCAGGTAAGACTAAGGTAAGACTAAAGATGGGATAAAATCCAGACTGGACCTACGTGAAATGGGAATAAGGTCAGAATTAACAGAATTACGTGAAATGGGTAATAAAAGAACATACTTACCTCCCGCTTGTTACACGTTGTCTAGAAAGGAGAAGAAAACTTTTTGTGAATGCTTGGTAAATGTTAAGGTGCCACATGGTTACTCATCCAACATCCGTAGATTGGTATCAATGAAAGATCTGAAGTTGATAGGTCTTAAATCTCATGATTGTCACACTCTAATGCAACAAATATTGCCCGTGGCAATTCGATCTATATTGCCTAAGCATGTAAGGTTTGCAATTACCAGACTTTGTTTCTTTTTCAACAGCCTATGCAGCAAAGTTATTGACCCTGATACTCTCGATAATTTGCAAAGAGAAGTGGTTGTTACCCTATGTCAGCTTGAGATGTATTTCCCTCCTTCGTTCTTTGATATCATGGTACATCTTGTTGTCCACTTGACTAGGGAAGTGAAAATCTTGGGACCGGTTTTCTTGCATTGGATGTATCCCTTTGAACGATACATGAGCGTTTTTAAAGGTGATGTTCGAAACCGTTATCGTCCTGAAGGGAGTATTATTGAAGGTTATGTGGCGAGAGAGGTTATGGATTTCTGCAATGACTTTCTCAGTGGTAATGACACTCCTGATAATGACAAGAATATTGAGGAGGGCAAAGGAATTTTGGGATCACGGGTGAAAGTAATCAGCCGTGAGCAGTTGGAACAAGCTCACTTGTATATTTTACATAATATGGACGAAGTGAGTGTTTATATCGAGGAACATACCAATTTCATAAAGAGACAACATCCTCGAGCAAGTTCAATGTGGCTTGCTAGAGAGCATAATAAGACTTTTACTAAGTGGTTTGAAGATAAAGTCTTACATCAACTATCTCAAACACCAAATGATATTACAGAAACTATCAAATGTCTCGCCTTTAAACCAAAACCGAATGTTATGTCTTATGAAGGGTTTGACATTAATGGATTCACATATTACACAAAGCGCCAAGATGATAATAGTGTCGTCCAAAATAGTGGGGTCACTCTTCAAGCGTCAACTATGTACTTTGCAAGTGCAAAGGATAAGAGTCCACGTGAAGCTAAAATGTCATATTACGGTGTCATTGAAGACATTTGGGAGTTTGACTACATAGATTTCAATATTCCGCTCTTTAAATGTAATTGGGTTGATAACACCAAAGGAGTTATAGTGGATGAATTGGGTTTCACTTTGGTGAACTTTGAAATGATTGGCGAGAAGGCTGAACCATTCATATTGGCATCACAGGCAAAACAAATATTCTATATCGATGATCCTGCAAATGATAAATGGTCGGTTGTTCTTCATGGTAAAAGACAGTTCATTGAAGATCCTATAGATGAAGAAGAGTACTATGATAAGTATGATGACTCCAGTCCATTCTCAGTTGGGTTGCCAACTCCACAAAATATTGAAGCTAATGATGACTTATATGTGCGCGGAGATCACAATGAAGGATTGTTAATTGATAAAAGATCACAATTTTAGAGACATGTATGTTTATACAAATGGTAAATGTTTTCCTTTTTCTAATTTATACAAATGCTAAATATTTTCCTTTTTCTAGTTGATACAAATGCTAAATGTTTGCCTTTTTTATGACATTTTCAGATGGCTGACCATGATGAGAATGATGTTCATGATGAGCATGAAGTCCATGATGAGCATGTTGTCCATGACGAGCATGGCGAGGATACCAATGTAAGTTCTAAAAACATATCCTGTATTTCTATAAAATTCATTATCTTCTAGTTATGTCATATATCCTATATTTCTATATTGGCCTAATTCAGTGTGTTTATTTTTGTCAAATTTTAGGTTGATGATGCACATGTACCCACTGAAGCACTAGAGCAACTTGATGCGCGGAGAGGACATTCCAACTCGAGATATCGTCTACCGTTTCCTCCTCCTCCGCAGTAATATCCTCATCTCTAAACGTTTCTCGTAGGATTCTGAACCCCTCCCTTCCCTCTACTACATCAAAGCCATGCCGCAGTTGAACCCTTTCGCCGAGCCCTACCCGGCCAAGCAGGCGTCTCCTGAAGCACCACCGTCGTCGTCGTCTCCACCTCCATCGCAACTTGCTGTGCTAGTCCTGACAGTTTATCACCCCACATGCCTTCCTCCTCAGTTCCTGCCGCTAGACGACCACACAATGGATCCAAGAGGATTGCAGGCGTTCGCCAAAGACTATAGGCTGAGTTAACTCAATAGTTAACTCAGCCTATAGTCTTTGGCAAACGCCTGCATATCCTCTTGGATCCATTGTGTGGTCGTCTAGCGGCAGGAACTGGGGAGGAAGGCATGTGGGGTCATAAACTGTTAGATATAATTGGGATGTTGATAGTGATGATGAATGATACTTTGTAAATGAATGTTTCTGAATGTTAAAACATGTATTTGAATGATTCTATATGTGTGAACGTGACAATTGAATTGATGTCTGAATGTATCTACTTGTGTGAATCTTTTTATGTTAATTTTGTAGGTTTGTGGCCTGTTTGTAGGCTGATATCAATGGATGTCGTAAACCTGCAGTTCAGAAAACTGAACTGCAGGTTCTCATCCTGCTGACCAGCCACAGCAGACCTGCAAACAGATTTATAAAAAAAAAATAGATATAGGCGTCGGTTATTTACCGATAACCGTCAGCACAGACTTACAGCGTCGGTTTTTTGTTGAACACCGACGCCAAAAGTGTTCGCGCTACAGGAAATGGGAGTCATCTAGGACACTTTTCTGCGTCGGTTTTTTAGTATATAACCGACGCAGAAATCGTCCTAGATGACGCCGTTTTCTGTGGCGCGAACCCTTTTGGCGTCGGTGTTTTATAATAAACCGACGCCTTTATGTTAAATAGGCGTCGATTTTTTAACCGACGCTGAAGTGTCCAACCTTTTAGCGGCGCCCACATAGGCGTCGTTCAGAAACCGACGCCAAAGGGGGTTAAACAACCGACACTAAAAGGCACTTCTGTAGTAGTGATAATTATGTAATAATTATATATTTTCATAGTTCTCAAATTCAACGATAATGAGCTAATAATTCAATTACAAACCAACAATGGTCTTCAAAGAAAATATTACATTGTGTATATGTGCCATATTTTTGTGGGCAAAATTGTACATTATTGTATACTTTTTATCAAACATATACTATCTATGTTTCATATTCGTGTACATTTTTGTATTTTTTATTATATATTTTGTGTACTTTTCTTCTTACAGAAATGTACTCTTATGTAATAAACATATGTATTTTCTTTAATACATGGGTTCAGGTTAGTAACTGTATAAATTTAGGTTGTTAATACATGAATCTAGGATAGTCAATACATGAATTTTTGTTAGTATGTACATGAATTCTCGATAGTTAATACATGAATTCAGGTTAGTTAGTACATGAATTCAAGTTAATCAGTACATGAATTCAGGTTTGTCAGTACATGAATTTGGGTTAGTTAGTATATAACTTTAAGTTTGTCAATAGATAAATTAAGACTAGTTAGCAATGAATTCAAGTTAGTAAATACATGAATTCATGTTATTTACTACACAAATTTAGGTTAGTGAGTACTCAAATTTTTCTAGTTGTATATCATTTTATGCTAGTCCGTACATGAATTTAGTTACCCAGGGGTTACTCAGTGCAAGAATGCCATGTATACTACATTTATATACCGGATTAAGAACACTACTATGATAATTTAAAAACTTGTTAAAATCCATTACTTGCAAGTTATTATTACTCTAGATTTCATATCTTTTGTCATTTTGATTTCCTATCACCACTTTCTAGGTTTTCCATCCCTTCTTGTAGGTCAATCCCATTGACATCTTTATGAAAATGTACACAATTATATGAACACAATTACACAATTATATAATGATATGTACACAAGATTTATGTGGACAGTACATATATATGACACTAAATTACACAACTAAATAGAGAACGATGCATAAAATGTACATTGATAGTACAAAAGTATGACACTTAAAGTCACAATTATCATGTTTCATTGGATGGTAGGTGCAACACCAAAATTTGGAAGACATTGATTTCGCTCATTCCTGTCCTTCGCTTCAGGGTCTGTCCCTCAGTGTGGTCAGTACTCTATACTATCAGGCAGTGAAGCTTACACTTGTTCACTTAAGGTTCACCATGGCCTCTTTCCTCCCCCTTTTCTGCTCACTCATAGGGGTCAGGGGGGTTAAGGGAAGATACAAAGAAAAGTACAGAATTATACAAATAAAATTATAAAATTATACAAAGAAAACTACACAATTGTACATAGGAAGTAGGTAGTACACAAGTGTGTCACTAACGTATCATAAATGTATAAAGAAAGATACACAATTGACACATTTCTTATAGTTAGTACATATTATGAAGTTGTAAAGGTATCGAGGAAACTCTAGCATATTGTGTACTACATAATGGGGGTTACCCTACAAAAAAACCCATTTCTTTATTGGCACATGATCAAAATCTTTATAGATTTTAGGTATGGGTTTACACACCTCTTCGAGACTATTTACAAGTATCTCAAGAATGTCTTCTCCCTACCATTTTGAAGCCTACTATTTCTCTCCTAGAAAGAAAGCAAACAAATAGTAGGAATATAGAAGCCTATAAAGCATCATAAGGCATGATTCTTCCTGGTCAAGTTTAGAATCCACACCATACTATCATCAAGTGAGTTAGGGGGACTTTTGACCCATCCACATTTGTAGCACATCCCTAAACAAAAGTATTTGGTCTACGAACATTCAAACAAGTGGTGTTCATGCATATCATCCATATTTTTGCACAACAAGCAAGTAAGATTGGTGTCAAAACCCAATTACATTTGCTTAAGGAACATTGGAATACTCCTAGTAAGACAGCTATAGATATAGCTATTTCACTTGGGGGTATGAATTCGATTCGGTAAGTGTTTATCTTATGGGACTTTGTGTCCTTTAAACTAGATGGCTCATTGTTGGTCCTCCAATCTTGTCCAAAATGGTTTCCACATTATGTTATACCTTGCATGTCTTAGTGTCATTTATGCACCACATCCCTCCAAATCCTTTAAAAGATGGCAAGAGGAGAGATAGGTTCAAGAGATGTTCCATAACACTGCCTTATCCATACACTGATCATGGGTTCATATGGAAAGTGTCAATTCTTCTCAAAGAATGTTTGTCTACCACCATTTGTAGGTCACGATATTCAACCACCACATCCATAAGGCCTTTCCACACACTCCCACACCACCCCACATGATTTTCCTCTCCTTGATAAACAACTAAGTATGCTTATAGATTCATTAAGGATGTAGGAGGGTAGCTCCACATGTCTACTCTAGAACCCGATCTTACAGATCAAGACACTTTTGATTATGATAAGTCTATCTGGCAAGGAAATGGCAACGCCGACCCATTTGTTCATTGTCTTTCAAAGGTTTTGGATGATGCTCACATAATGGAACCCTGTTCCATGCCCCCCCCACTAGTGTGTGTCCCCAGGTGGGGGAAATGCCCCCTATAAAATGTACACAAAATCAAAGAAAGTATGCAAGCCATACTTAATCAGTATACAAGCTATACAGTTATGACACAAAAATAAGAAATTATACAAAAAAAAGTATACAATTGTACATAGGAAAAGACAAAAGAATGCAAAGAAAAGTAAAAAAAATTGTAAGGAAAATTACACCGAATACATAAAGTTAGTACATATGTAAGATAATAGAGTACCCAAGCATACAAAGAAAAACACATAATTATGGAAAATTTTAAATTTATTAAAAGAAAGAAAAGTACGCAATAGTTCAAAGAATAAGAAGAGTCGACAAAATTATATTTGTTCTCATAACCTAGATTTTTTACTAGCCAAACTCACAAATTCCTAAAGCAAAATTTTCCAAACCTAGAATAAAACTAAATCTTAAAATTTTCATTCAGACTGGACCTGAAACCAAACTGTTATTATGTATATATACCTTAAATTGACCTATGTTCATGGGTTTGAGTGTATCATTGAGGTGCCTATGTTTTGGATTTTAAATGTGGGGAAAGTGTGATATTCAACTAAATTGTAAAAATTATATGAAAAAATACTAATGAGATACATAAGAGAAAATTTTGAAATAAACAATGTAGTATGATTACACATATATAAATATGGTATAAGAGAATGACTGAGTTGTTACATCAGGCATACACATGAAATGTAACCCTTGGGATAGGTGTAGAATACAATGTGAATTCTATGTGTATTACACTCCTGTGATTTTACATTGGGAAAATAATATGCAAAGGCTGAAAGGAGGCAAAATGAGACACTTTCTGTCTCCTAGAAGATCTACCCTCAATGCAACTTAGCCTTCTGTCTAAGAGGCATGGGATGATGGAAAAAGTGAGAGATGTGGTGTGGGTGAGATGGGGTTAGGAGAGAGAAAAAAAGAAGAATGAGATAGTTATTTTTTCTCATCACTTTCAAATCGTGATTTTTTTTGAAGAAATAAAATTTGTTACATTCTTTACAAAAAACATATTCCAACAAGATCAATTTTGAAAAATGTTGGAGAAAAATAATATATGATATAAAAGAGGAGAGAGACAGCGTGGCTTAGAGAAGAGGGAAAAAATATGAGAGGGGAATTTCTTTTGCTTGTAACTCCAATCCATAATAATAAAAATCGACGAATTAAAAACTGCTAGATTCCTTACAAAAAAAACCTTCTAAAAGATCAATCTCAAAGTAATTATACAAAATATAATAAACAATCTAAAAGAGATAGAGAAGTGGCTAGAAGGAATGAGAAAAAAGAGAAGAGTCATATTTATTTTGCTTATACTTTTCAATCCGTAATGAATTTTTTGATGAAATCAATCCACTTCATTTCTTACAAGAAATGCATTCCTACAAGATCGATGTTGACATATTTTTGAGAAACTATGTTGTTATATATGGTCCCTTATATTGTTATCTTTGGTCTAGTGTTTTATTTTCTCTCACCTCTTCATTGCACTCATTACTAAAATAGAGAATATAGGAGGAAAAGGATAGAAGTAGTGCCATTAATTTATTTTCTTTTGTAATCAAGTTGTTATTTCTAGTTTGTTGTATTATTATATCTGGTCATTGTTTTGTCTTTTAAAGAGAAAGAAAGTATGAGGAATATGAGGGAATTAGCATCATTAATTTGTTTTCTTTTGCAATTGAGTTGCTATATTTAGTCTGGTGTGTTGCTTTCTATGGTCGTTTGTGTTGTTATTATTGGACCACTATTTCATTTTCCTCTACTCCTCATTTCACTCATCATAAAGAGAGAGAAAATATGAGGAAAATGAGGGTAGTAGTGTCATTAGATTGTTTTCTTCTATATTTGAGTTGTTATCTTTGGTCCTTTGTGTTGTTATTGTTTGACTAGTGGTTTCTTTTTGTCTCTCCTCCTAATTTCACTCTTTATAAAGAGAGAGAAAATATGAGAAAGAGGAGGGAAGTAGTGCCCTTAATTTTTTTTGTAAGTTAGTTGTTATCTCAGCTGAGTGTGTTACTTTCTCTAGTATGTTGTATTGTTGTTGTTGGTTCAATGTTTTATTTTTTGAGGAGAGAGAAAATATGAGGAAGAAGAGGGAAGTGGTGCAATTAATTTGTTTTTTTGTGATTGAGTCATTATCTCTAGTTGATGTGTTGTTATCTCTATCTCTTGTGTTGTTATCTCTGCTCTAATATTTTATTTTTTAGAGAGAGAAAATATGAGGAACATGAGGGAGGTAGTGCCATTAATTTTTTTGTAATTGACTTGTTATCTATGTTGCAGCATGTTGTTGTCTTTGGTCTGTGGTGTTGTTATCTATGGTCTAGTGTTTTGTTTTTTGAAGAGAAAGAAAATATGAGAAAATGAGGGAAGCAATGCCATTAATTTGTTATATTTGTAATTATGTTGCTATCTCTAGTCTGGTGTGTTGTTATCTCTGGTCTTTTGTGTTGTTATCTCTGTTCCAATATTTTACTTATCAGAAAAAGAGAGAAAGTAGAAGGACGAGGAGGGATGTAGTGCCATTAATTTGATTTCTTTTGTACTTGAATTGTAACTCGTGTCTGATGTGTTGTTATGCATAGTTCGTCAAGTTGTTATCATTGGATTAGTGTGTTGTTATCTCTTGTATGTTGTGTTGTTATCGTTGGTCCAATATTTTATTTTTAAAAGAGAGAAAATACTAATAACATGAGCAAAGTAGTGGTACTAACTAATCTTATTTTGTAATTGGGTTATTATCTATAATTCAACGTATTTTTATCTTTGATTCATTGTGTTGTTATCATTGATCCAATATCTTATATTTCAAAGAGATAGAAAGTAGGAGGAAGAGGTGGAAAGTAGAGCCACTAAATTAGTTTATTTTATAATTGAGTTGTTATCTCTGGTTTGTTATTTTTCTATCATTAGTCCAATGTATTTTTATTCTTGGTCCAATATTTTGTTTTCAAATAGTGAGAAAATAGAAGGAAGAGGAGGGATGTAGGTGACATTGCTTCTTTTACTTTTGTAATTGAGTTGTTATCTCTGGTCTAGTGTGTTTTTATCTGTAGTTCATTGAGTTATTATCCTTGTTCCAGTGTATTGTTATCATTGGTATGTTATGTTGTTATCATCGGGCAATGATTTTGTTTTTCAAAGAGAGAAAATATGAGGAAGTGGGCGGAAGTAGTGTTGTTAATTTTTCTTCTTCTATAATTGAGTTGTTATCTCTGATCTGATGTTTTGTTAGCATTGGTACATTGTGTTGTTGTCGTTGCTCTAAAATTTTATTTTTAAAAGAGATAGAAAGTAGGAGGAAGAGGAGGAAATCATTGCGTCAATTTGGTTTTTGTATAATTGAGTTGTTATCTCTAGTCCACTATGTTGTTATTGTTGGACCAATATTTTACTTATTCTCTCATCCTCATTTCAATTCATCACCAAGAGAGAGAAAATATGAGCAAAAAGAGGGAAATTGTGTTATTAATTTGTTATATTTTATAATTGAGTTTTTATCTTTGAGCCACTTTATTTTAATCTCTGGTCCTTGGTTTGTTACAGTTGGTCCAACATTTTATTTTTCAAAAAGAGAGAAAATACGAGGAAGAGGAAGGTAGTACCATAATTTTTTTTATAATTGTGTGGTTTCCTCTAGTTTGTTGTGTTGTTGATGTTGGTCCAGTGTTATGTTTTTCAATTGAGATAAAAAAATGAGGAAGCGGAGGGAAATGGCGCCATTATTTTTTTTCTTTTTGTAATTGATTTGTTATATCTGGTCTGTTGCGTTATTATCTTTGTTTCTTGTCTTGTTACAATTGATCCCATGTTTTATTTTGCAGAGAGAGAGAGAGACAAATACAAGGAATAAAAGGAAATCAATCCTATTTTTTTTCTTTTGTCATTGAGTTGTTCTCTCTGGTCCAGTGTGTTATTATCGTTGATTTAGTATTTTATTTTTCAAAAAGTGGAGGGAAGTAGTGTAATTAATTTATTTTCTTTTGTAATTGAGTAGTTTTCTCTAGTCTGGGGTGTTATTACTTTTTTTCTCAAATGTTATTCAATATTGGTCTTACTAGAACATAACTTTTGTAATGATTGAATATTTTTTATATTATCAAAAAATTTAGTATGGGTTGGAAGTTATAAGAAAAATATATTTCTCTCTCAACTTTTTTTACTCTTTCCTTCCATCCCCTCCTCTCTCCTCTTTTAGATTGTGTATTATAATTCTTGAAAAGTATACTAATATTGGCATTGTTGGAATATATTTTTAAAGAATGTAATGATTTTTATTTTGTCAAAAAAAGTGATTATAGATTGGAAGTTATTAGAAAAAACAAACATTCCAATTTTCTCTTCTTTTTTCTCTCGTTCTGGTCATTCCCTCTCTCCCCACTCCCTTTCTCACCCACCTTTCCCATCAGTAGGGTTGTCAATGGGGAGGGTATTATCCATTTACCCTTACCCATACCCTGGAGGGTAAGGATAAGGGTAAAGATTTTTACCCTTTATCCGTTTACCCGTTCCCCGTTTCCCTGCTATACTATAAGGGGAGGGTAAGGTATAGACATTACCCATACCCTTTTACCCTTTTACCCGCACATGATATAAAGGTGACACAAATATGAATATTCTAAAGGGGTTTGTATGTAAATGTTTAACCATAATACTTTATTCTATCATTGGAAAATGACTTGGTGTTGTGCTTGTAATACTTTCTTGTTGAGGGGAAAACATATATATCTTGCGGAAAATGAGGTGTTGGTGAAACACATAGTTGTTATGCAAATGAAAAAAATAATTTATGCATAAACAAATGTTATTGTGTGAATTGACTTAACTTTACATAAAGAAACATATGATTTTGAATTGGATATAATGTTTTATATGTTGTTATCAATAAATTAGTTATGAAATTATTAAAAATCAACACACAATGTGTATAAAATTCTTTTTTGTCAAAATTACCCGCTTACCCTTTACCCTCCCCGTTTACCCTATGGAGAAGAGGGTAAGGGTAAAGGGAGGGTAAGGGGATTGCTGAGAAGGATAATTACCCTTATCCTTACCTGCTACCCAAAGAGGGTAAGGGTAAGGGTAAGACCTTACCCTCCCCATACCCTCCCCATTGATAGCCATACCCATCAGTCCATGTGTCTTGGGTAGAAAGCCACACTACATTGGGATTGTTGAAGCTAGGGGACAAAAGGCATATGAGTTCTCATCTGAAGCAGCCTCTATATAGCACATCTCTTTTTATGGACTATATCATTGCATAAATAATATACAAAGACTTGATGTTGTACTTCACACCAAATAATAAACCAATAGAAGAATTGACAAACATTGAATAGGATTATAGTACTTCTTACATGTACACACACCTACTAAAGACATGATTATATATCAAATTTAATATTAAAACTGTAACCACAACACATCAAACCTATTGAATTTTTGTGGTACATTTTTATAAAGATCAGTACAATATTATGTACTGCTAGTGTAAATAAATGGACATAAAATACCTAAAATTATAAAGCATTCTCTAGTCAAGTTTATGGGTCAAGACATTGGTTTAACTGGGCCAACATGATCTAATGATCATCCCTCAATATTCCAACTCAACTGCAAAATCACTCTGGACCTAGATAATTAGCATGGTTCCAAGTCAAGAAAATGTTGACCCAATTTTCTAATAGTCTAACACAGTTGCACCTTGGACTAATGTTTGGTCCCTTTGTCCAACCCAAATTAGCATTTTTACCTAAAATTAATCGGTATTTGTCAAATTTAGAATTGTAAAGCTAGGTATCTCAAATCATAGTTCTATTAATCCTAGATCTTTTTGCTGATTTTGCATAAAACTAAATGAGACCCTAATTTTTCCAAATCCAAAATAAATTCATATTGCAAAACTAAGAAACCGAAACCAACCCTAGCCTCAAATCAAAACATCTTTCCTAAACCTATTCAATGCTAGATTGTGAAAAGATATAACTCCTAATCAATGTTTTTGAGGTCAAACATGATCAAGTTCACTTCTGAGACGTATCTTTGACAAAATGAATTGTGTTCTTAATTGAGATGCATTAATTTATTGCAAACAAAATGGTAATGAGTTTCATTATCGAAAACATGCATAAAGTGATCTGGTTGTTGAATTACATAATAAAATGAGAGTAAAACAAATAGATGTCTAACATGATGTTTCATGTATGTGTCTCATGAAAAAGATTTTGGTGGAAAGAGGAAACATCTAACATAAGTTAAGCTATCAAAAATTTTTTTGTTGGACTAGAGTGATTCTAGGTTCAAATAGGGTCTGTATATCACATATCTTTACTATATATGGGTCAACTAGAAGATAAAGGAACTTGTTTAATGAACTCCTTTTCTCACTCTTAGGTGGTCTTTGACCCCTTTCTAGTAAGAAATACATGGAGGAGACACATTCTTCCTCCTTGGCCGTGTGTTGTCAATCATTTTATTGGTTGACGATTTCAATAAGTCCAATAATAAAAATATGGTTAATTTAATTCAGAATGTGTGATTAATAAATATAACATAATTTTTAAATTTTACGATATGTTAGTAGTGGTTTAGTAAGAAAATAATATGACAAAATTCTCAATTAGGTTTAACATAATACTAAACATGGAATATTGTCACAAACTTCTAAAATGGGTACATGATATGCCATGAGATTAAAGGAGTAAACTAGTGATGCAATTTTCCCTCTCCAACTTCCTCATGGTCCTTAGAGATTCAACCACACCTTCCTCCTAGCCATCACCCTACTCCTCTGACTCTCTCCTTCCTGTTGGCCCTTCACCATATCCCCTGTCTGTCATGTGCCCAATGCCTAGTCATTCCTTGATGTCTCCTTCGAGTTAGGTAAGTTTCATTTTTTTGTGTCTCTCTTCTTCTCCTCGTACCAATGGTTCTCTCCATCAAGCCATCACCTTTACTCAATGCACCACATTTTCCAGCCAAGATCTCATAAATGACGCATCTCAAAAAAACAATTTAGAGTTTTCCCCTTGTCGGCACAAGGGTCTACATAGCCTCAAGAAAAGGCATAAATCCTAGGAAATGCCCCCTCCCCCCCGACATTAAGGTAATAAAGGCCTTGGCCTCCCCTCAACCTCCCCAAAATGTATTATCATTAAAACACCCATTGATATCCAATTCACTATTCCCTGACCACCATGTTAGATCATGGAAACTACCTCCCTTTCACTAGGTCCTTCTATAAATTCTACTTATTGACATTCCTTGACCAAAAATTCCAAATCTTTCCCTCAAGATGGTCTGATATTGTGCTAAAAGGGACATCATCTGGATTATGCTTCACTATGGTGACATCTCTTATCATATTCTCATTGAGCTCAAAAACTACAACAAGTTTTCTTGTGTGAATATGTGGGTTGACCTTATGAGATATTCTACATTAAAGAAGGTCACTACCTCACCTTGTGATAGTAGGCTCCTAATTCTCTCTTTTTCAAAGTTCATGATGAGTTATATATTCAATTTCAACTACCTATGTGCCAGAAGTACTTCAACACTATATCTGTCATCAAACCACTACTAGAGTTATCTAAAAACTCTTTTAAGTAAGACAAATTGTTCAATGACCCCTATCCAAAGGATATGGATGATTTCATTTTTCTAGATCCTGACCACTTTGATAGACCCACTCTAAACTCCCCAATGTAGAGCTTCATTGGCTAAAAGGTCCTTCACATATACAATGGATTCCCCATAATATAAACACCTTCATCACCTGCTTATAGACCCAACATAAATATAAATAATGATCCCAACATCCTCACTACTTTTAGTGCAACTTTTGGTGCTATATTACACACCCAATTAGAACATTCATGTTTTGCATGTCCTCCATTGGATACCATCAAAATAGGTTCTTCCTCCTCAAATAAAGACTCATATGTTCGTCTAATTAAGGTTAAATCAATTACCTAGGTTCAAAGTACAATGGTTTTCCCCATACATGTTCATTTTCTCCCTCTATCATTTATAAATTATCAATACAACCACCTTTTAAAAATGAACTACCCCCCAAAATATCTATCTATTATCATCTCCTTCTACTAATACTTTGTGTCTCTAGAATCCAATTTGTTTTATAAACATAAGCTTTCCAAATATTGAATCAGTTTCTATGTGGTATTTTGGGACATAAGCCCCAAGGATGTCAAAGATGCCTCCTTTTATTTAGGTGTAAAATCTTGAACATCCTTTGCAATAACCCAAATTGCTAAAGACTAATAAAATCCTTTATTTATATAAATCCAGTCAAAATACATATAAGACTGCACATCATAACATACTTAGGACACCCAAACAAGACCATAATTACTTGCTAAATAGATGTCAGCCAAAAAGAAATTGTAATCCTTTATTTATCCTAGCCCGATATCTACTTAATTGACCAAACCAATATTCTATGATAGTGATCCCTTTCCCACTGTCTAATTCATTCTATAAAACATCCATCTCCATAATGCATCTACTCTACCCATTCCACAAAGTACTTGTTAACCCCCACTTAACACCTTTTATAAAACTTTATTGCCCTATGTCACTACCAAATCCTCCCCAAGCACTCCATATCCTTAAAATCAACCTTCTCCAGACTGAAAACCACTTCCGTCCCCTTTGACAACCCAAAAAACAAATATCCTACCTTAACTCTAGATATACACATCCTTTACCTTCCCAAGATTTCCTCCAATCTCTTAAAATTGAAAAAATTCCAAACATTATTTTAAACTGCCAATTTTTTTCTCACATCCCACTAGACCAAACCTATACTCAATCACACTTGTCATAAACACTTTTCACTGTCCTCCTCTTTCCAAACCATGCATGGTTCCTCCGTGGACACACACTCTACCTCCCCAATACACAACAACACTAGAAACCCAAAAGGAAAAGCCTACCTTGAATGAGGTCCTATACATGACATACACCTGGACCTCCCCTTAGACAACCTTAGATATGCCCACATTCTTTGTAATAGAGGCATTGTGGTTCACATTGATGTTGGTATTGGTCCTAGAATACTACAAATTCTTCACATTACAGAAAACATGTCTTCTATTCTCCCCCATGTTGAAATCGCAAAACCAAAAACAATCATTAATTCTGAACTCTTAACATTCTCAATTCTTCAGCTAATGTCGACAAGGTATAAGGTTTTTCCTTATTATTGGACAAAAACACTAAGAAAATTAAGGCTTAGACAATCCACTAGGAGACAACTTCTAGATCAAAGATCACAGACAATATACACATCTGTGACTTATTCTCACAAGTCTCTCTTTCCACCTATAGATATATGAGATCCTCCCAAAATGTTTACTCATTGATGTCCCTTAATATGTGATCCAACCCTATTCTAGGGATGTATCTTGTGTCATTTTGTACCTTTCTCACATTCAAATGCATTAGAATTACATGTTATTCTCCCCAATATGATTACCATTGCAAATATGCTTATGGATGTTCTTTGCACTATTTTTTAGGTACTTGGACCATGCTTAGATGGAAGAGAGAGAAGGAGGGACCCAAAGAAGGCCCAAAAGTCTCCCTCAACCTACCTCCAGTGGCCAAGAATCATCCCCGAGCAAAGACATCCGAAAATGACAAAGTTAGAAGAGAAATCAAGAAGTCAAGCCTCACCACGGCCGTGGCCACAATGCCATGGTCGTGGCTTTATTGCAAAGTTCCAACAGGTTGCAACAGGGAATTCCATAGATCGCCCACGATCGTGGCCTCCAAGCCACGACCATGGCCAATGAAGACAACACGACTGTGGCCATCAGCACGGTCGTGGTCAGGAGAAGAGAACATGGCCGTGGCACCCTGCCACGGTCGTGGGAATTAAATTGCAAGAAGTCAGTCACCAACAGGGAATTTGCCTCCCAGCCACGACCGTGGACAAGTCGCCACGACTGTGGCCTATGTTGATCATCACGCCCGTGGCCCCTCCCCACGATCAGCTCCAACTCCTCCAAAACGGTCGTGTTACCCAACACGGCCGTGGTGCATGCTACCCACCACGACCGTGGCACTCCGCCACGGCCGTGGCCCCCACCATATTTTGTTTTTTTTTCACCACTTCCTTCACCCCACGACCGTGTTCACCTCACCATGACCGTTTCCCACTACCCTGACCACGGCCGTGGAACACCCACCACGACCGTGGTGATCACCTACCCTATACAACTTTCCACTGTTTTTCCTATTTTGCCCCCACTTAGCCCTAGCTCCTATATAAGCACTAGTTGATTCTAGGGCTTGGCAGAGCACCTCCTAGCCGCCCCCAACTGCTCCCTTGCCTCCATTACTCCCATCCACCTACTTCCTTGCATTTAATCCCATTTCCACCCACTTTCCACTCATTTCCACTATAGAAACCTGGCTTCTCTAGGTTTCTATCCATCCATTCCACCATTTTCATGCACCCCTGCACCCTTGGAGGAGGGAGGACGTCTACATCAATCTTGGAGGTGAAGAAGGAGGCTTCTACATCAAGCTTCATGGAGTCCCTACTTCTTCTACCCCTTTCTTTTCCTGTTTTCTTGATTATGTCTAGCTAAGCCCCCTTGTGGTGGGTTGTTTGGGATTAAAATGTTACTCTGATACCATGTTGGGGGATAAATTCTTGTAATGAACTTAATTCATATTTATGATGATTACTTATTGCTTCCATCTCTTTTCCTATCTTATTGCATGTGGTTTGTGCTTCTTGTATGAATTGCTTGCTTTGAGGTTTTTGATGACACGTCATTTCTAGGAGGAATTGGGGTGTATGTGGCAATCTTAGGAATGGCTCCTAGGTCCAATTAGTGGATCCCTAGCTAGCCATCTTGGTTCCTACATACATATCCCTCCTCCTACAAATGCGTGTGAGATTTAAGTGGCTAGTGTAAGTGAGAGTGATGCAATTTCCTAGGGCCTTCTAAAGGCTAGAGTGGCTAGTGGCATGAGGTTAAACCCCTTCATCTCCACTCCCATCTCTACCCTCAACCCTCAATTGTCCACTATCACTTACCCTAGAAACCTAGATTTGGCCAATCTCACTAGAACTACACCTAACCCTAGTCTTCTACTAGTAGTATAGGGTATGTTCTAATGGAATTGCCCTTGTTGTTTGGTTTGGTAATCTAGATACGAATTGAGCACCATGCATGTTTAATGAACTCCCCCAACTAAAATCAAAGTGACATTCCCCAAACAGCCCACCCACCTTAATCACCTTGCTTAAAACCCTAATTGCTTAGTTTGCTTGTTAATGCTAGCTTAGTTCAATTGCTTTAGTCTAACTTAGTCAATTGCTTAGTTTTACTCTTCAGTGTTAACTTAGGCTCTTGCTCTTGCTAGTGGTTAGTTTAGTTCTTAATTGCTTCTTGCCTTGGTAGAGTAGTGTAGCCCTCCTTGCTCTTGCTTAGTTAGTCTGATAGCTTAGTTTACTAATATGCTTACTCTTCCATAATTTAGTTTCCTTCTCGCATCTCTTACTTGCTCATTAGTGTAATCAACCAATCAACCTTAAAACCCTAAAACCTTACTCTCCGCACTAGAAACGTAGCTCACACTTTCTAACTCTAGCGCCCCCTCTATCTCCGTGGATCGACCCCGTACTTGCTGCCTCACCTATACTATGACACGACCCCGTGCACTTGTGGGCGTAGTGTCTTAGTAGACGTAGGTAGTTAGTTTGGGACCATACAAATATCAAAAACAAAGATCCCATCATCCTGTGCCTCTCGACCTCGTGGATTGCACTTGTTGCAAGCCTCTAGCGGGAGTGCACCAAGCTTTCAGGCGCTGTTGCTGGGGATAGAGGCACTCGGCCTAGTTAGATAGTGTAGATTAGCCTTTCCTTTTGCCCTCACCAATGCTATTATTTATTCTTTGTGTTACTCTTGCATATTGGTTCGCTAACTTGGCTCCTTGTTGTTTGTTTGTGACTTGCACATGTGACAGTTGTGGATGCATAGCATGCGTTCGACTTACACCGACTTGGTGGTTTACGACCCTGAGATTGGAAGAAGAAGGCGTCAAGCTCGCCGCAACCTACACTGAGAGGCCGAGATGGCACAGAACGACCCACCACCGGAGGTTCCACCTCCACCGCCACACCGCTCGCTTCATGAGTACTTCACATCAGGGAACTACAACTCCCCCATCGCCACGCTGGTTGACCAAATGCCCGGTCAACAGTTCTCCATCCCACCAACACTCTTGGGGCTTCTACCTACATACTTCGGCATGGAGAACGAGAACCCCTACCACCACATAGACGCGTTCCTTGAAATGTGCTCTACATTCCGCACTCCTGCCGCCACCGACGACTCAATCAGGAGGATGCTCTTTCCCTTCTCTCTCAAAGAGAAGGCCAAGGAGTGGTACGTCTCGAGGCCAGAGTTGGTCACTTGGAATGAGGTGAAGAACGAGTTTCTCAAGAAGTTCTTCCCCATCGCCAAGTTATCCTACATGAGAAGGTGCATCACATCATTTGCCTAGAAAGAGAATGAGCCCTTCCACGAGGCGTGCGAGAGGTTCCAGAAGTTGCTTCATGACTGCCCTCATCATGAGGTTCCTCTTTGACAGCTAGTTCAAGCCTTCTACACCGGGATTGAGGAGCAAAGACAAAACAACGTCGATTCTTCTTGCGGGGGCACGTTCATGGCAAAGCCACCCGAGGAATCATGGCAGTTGTTTGAGCATCTCGCCGAGAATTCACGCCACCGAGCTTCCACTAAAGGGGGGCATTGCAGCCGGAACTACACCCCTCCCCCTTCTTCCGTGGCTCCCGCACGCAATGCCACCGACCCCGACATGATGCAAATGATGGCCGATATGATGTGAATGATGAAGAATCAAGTGGGTGGCTCTTCTAGCCAACCCGCAATGGCTATGTACACTGTAGACGAGGAAGTTAACGCTTTACATTCCTTTGGTGGCCGCAACAACCAGGGCCCAATGTCCAGTTCCTACACTCCCGAGTGGAGGAACCACCCCAACTTCTCCTGGAAACAACAGAACGAGGATGGGCAAGGACAAGGGCAGCCAAAGCCACGCTACAGCTCCAAGTTTGAGGATGAGGTACTAGGAAGGCTAAGGAGCCTAGATGAAGTAAAAAAAGATGTCAATGCACATGGGCAGTCTATAAACCATCTTGAGCAGAGGTTGGACCAGATTTCGCTCTCTTTGGCTAGATGGGAAGAAGGTAGACTTCCATCCCAACCACTGCCAAATCCAAACAATGATGGGGTTTTTCTAGGGAACACTTCGAGTGATTATGTTCCACCATCTTACCAAGCCCCACCAAACCGCTATGATCCTCCACCTCCTCAAGCGCTGCTCAATTATCAATATGCTCCACCTCCACCTCACACTTACCAACAACCACCTCCACAATATCACCCCCCACCACAACAACAACCGCAACCCCAATTCATCCTTCAAAATCCCAACTCCCCTCACAAAAGGCCTTTACCACCCCAACAGCCACAACCACCTCCACAAGCTCCCTCTTCTACTACCCATGAGCATGTGAAGGTTGTGACTACGTTGAGGAGTGGCAGGACCTTGGAGAGGCCCCATGGTATAGTTGTTGGCAGAGATGACACTGAGGCAGAGCAGGTTGATACTGAGATGCAGATTGATGATACTGTGATAAGAGGCAGTGTTGATACCGTGATGCCGAGCAGTGATATTGTGATACCGAGTCGTGATACAGTGATTCCAGTGATACCAGTGGACGATACTATTGATTTGGACCGATTGGGGTACCAACTCCCACCATATCCTGATGCACTTGAGGAGCCTTCTTTTGCAAAGAAAAAGAAGAAGCATGCAGATGATATTTTGGAGATCTTCAAGCAAGTGAAAATCAATGTACCTCTCATAGACGCAGTCAAGCAAATTCGGTCCTATGCAAAGTTCCTTAAAGAATTGTGCACCTTCAAAAGAAAGACAACAGAGAGGACGCCTAAGAAGATCAAGCTCACTGAGAAAGTGAGCTCCATTCTCCAACACACCATCCCCCGGAAAAGAAAAGACCCCGGTGCCCCCATCATCTCATGCTACATCGGGGCACATCGCATAGACCAGGCTCTTCTTGACTTAGGGTCTAGCGTAAACTTGATGTCGTATGATCTGTTTGCTGAGCACCAAATGGGGGAGTTGAGGCCAGCCCATTGCACTCTACAGTTGGCCGACCGATCTGTGAAGATGCCTAGAGGGCGTGTGGATGATGTGCTGGTCCGTCTTGATGAGGATACTTTTTCCTTCTTCCCGGTCGATTTTATCATTCTTGATATGGAAAAAGAAGCTAGAAAGGTGCCAATCATCTTGGGGAGACCTTTCTTAGCCACAGCTGATGCCGTGATCCATGTGAGAACTGGGACCATGTATGTTACATTCATGCACATGAAGATCAGGTTGAACATCTTCAAGTCTTCTACTATAGCTTAAGTGATAGGAGCCACTGAGGAAGATTGTGAAGTGATAGGAGCCACTGAGGAAGATTGTTATTTGGTGGAATGCCTAGATGAGATTGTTGAAGAGTTCCTACCGGTGTGGATTGAGACTGCCACTCAAGGTAGAGGTCTTGAACCAATTGTTGAGTTCCCTGATGATGATGATAAAGATGATGAAGAGTGTGAGCTAGCCTTAGTGGCTGCAAGTCAGGACCTCCCTTCTATTTCTGCACCTTTGAAGAACTCCCTTGAAGCACCCCCGTTCTTGAGTTGAAGAAACTTCTTGAAGGATTGAAGTACGCTTTCCTTGGCTCAAATGACACCCTCCCGGTGATCATTTCCTCTATTCTCTCTCCTGAGGAAGAAGAAGTCTTGATGGAAGTCTTGTAGAAGAACATCCAAGCCATTGGATGGTCTATTGCTGACTTGAGAGGGATTGACCCCTCTATTTGTGTGCAACAGATATACTTAGAAGAAGATGCGAGGCCGACCCGTCAAATGCAAAGAAGGCTAAGTCCAAAGTTGAAGGACGTTGTAACTCAAGAGGTTGTGAAGTTGCTTGATGCAGGGATTATCTATCCCATCTCTGATAGTACGTGGGTGAGTCCCATCCAAGTGGTGCCCAAGAAGGGTGGGATTACGGTTGCAGAAAATGCCGATGGTGAGCTTATGTCGGTGAGAGAGAAATCCAAGTGGAGAATGTGCGTGGATTACCAGAAGCTCAACGAAAAGACAAAGAGGGATCACTACCCACTTCCGTTTCTTGATCAGATTTTAGAGAGATTGGTTGGGCAGAGCTTCTACTGTTTTCTTGACGGATACTCAGGATATTTTCAGATTGCTATGCATCCGGCGGACCAAGAAAAGACGACATTCACTTGTCCAAGTGGTACATTTGCCTATCGGAGAATGCCATTTGGATTGTGCAATGCCCCTTACACTTTCCAGAGATGTGTAACCTCAATCTTTGCTGACATGCTTGATTCGTCACTTGAAGTTTTCATGGATGATTTTTCAGTTTTTGGGAAAACCTTTGATGAGTGCTTGCTACATCTAGCTGCTGTTCTGGAAAGATGTGTGAAAGTTCGCTTAGTTTTATCTTGGGAAAAGAGCCATTTCATGGTACCTGAGGGTATATTTCTGGGACACCGAGTTTCCAAAGATGGGATTGAAGTTGACAAGGCCAAGGTGGGCCTTATCTCTACACTCGACACTCCTTCGATCATAAGACATGTTCGATCTTTCTTGGGACATGCAAGTTTCTACCGGCACTTTATCAAGGACTTTAGCAAAATCTCAAGACCACTCTGTCGATTACTTGAGAAATATGTCGAATTTGAGTTTGATGACAAATGTGTTGAAGCCTTCAATCATTTAAAAGAGAGGCTTATCTCTGCTCCTATCATGCAGCCCCCGGATTTCTCTTTGTCGTTTGAGATCATGACGGATGCATCTGATATGGCGGTGGTGGCTGTGCTGGGTCAACGCATTGGCCGAATTCCTCATGCTATCTATTATGCAAGCAAAACATTAGACGATGCTCAAAGAAACTATACGACCACCGAGAAGGAGTTGCTTGTAGTGATCTTCACTCTTGACAAGTTCCGGCTGTATCTCTTGCAAAACAAAGTGACAATCTACACGGACCATGCTGTCTTGAAGTATCTCATGTCCAAGAAAGACTCAAAGCCAAGGTTGATCCGATGGATTTTGTTGCTCTAAGAATTTGACATAAAAATTGTGGATAAGAAAGGAATAGAAAATGGTGTTGCAGATCATCTCTCCCGCCTTGATGGACCTTTTGATATGAAAAGTCCAATCAAAGAAACAATGCCACATGAACAACTCCTCTTAGTCTCATCTGTCCAAAAGCCATGGTACAAGCACATAGTGAATTTCCTAGCCAGTGGGAGGATAGCGAGCATGTGGACAAGAGAGGAAAGCAAGAGATTGTTTGCTATGGTAAAGAATTACATTTGGGATGACCCTCACCTCTTTAAGTATTGCCCAGACCAACTCATTAGGATGTGCATTCCGGAGATGGAGCAGCAAGAAGTCTTATCTATGTGTCATTCCGGAGTGTTTGGAGGCCATTTTGGAGGGAAACGCACGGCTGCCAAAGTTCTTCAATGTGGATTCTACTGGCCGACTTTGTTCAAAGATGCTCATGACTTTTGCAAGAGTTGCTTCAAGTGCCAAAAATTGGGCACCATCTCAAAGAGGGACATGATGCCTCTATCACCTATTCTTATGGTAGAAGTGTTTGATGTTTGGGGGATTGACTTTATGGGTCCTTTCCCTCCTTCTTTCGGGTATGTCTACATCTTGGTCGCTATAGTCTATGTATCAAAATGGATTGAGGATGTGGCAACAAGGACAAATGATCATAAGGTGGTGTGTGATTTCGTGAAATCCAACATCTTTAGCCGTTTTGGTGTTCCTAGGGCTATGATTAGTGATGGCGGGAGTCATTTCATCCACCGCACCTTCGAAGGGCTACTAAAGAGACATGGGGTGAACCATCGTGTAGCTACTCCTTACCACCCTCAAACTAGTGGTCAAGTTGAGTTGGAAAATCGGGAGATAAAGCTCATTCTGGAGAAGACGATGCGACCGGACCACAAGGATTGGTCACTTCGACTCAATGAAGCTTTATGGGCATATAGGACTGCATATAAAGCCCCGATTGGCACTACACCATTCAAGATTGTCTATGTTAAGAGTTGCCATTTTCCGGTTGAGATTCAACACAAGGCACTTTGGGCCTTGAAGAAGATGGGCTTCGATGAAGAGAAAGCCGGAATGAAAAGAAATTTTCAATTGCATGAGCTAGAAGAAATGCGGCATGAAGCATATGGAATGTCAAAGAGGTACAGGGAAAGAACCAAGTTTCTACATGACAAGATCATAAAGAAGAAAGAGTTTGAGCCCGACAAATGGGTATGGCTATACAATTCAAGGATGAAGTTCTTTCCCGGAAAGCTTCGGTCTAGATGGGAAGGTCCTTACCTTGTCAAGAAGGTGTACCCATCTGGAGCAGTGATCATTTTTGCAAAAGAAGGAGCTAAGGAATTCGCCGTTAATGGGCAAAGGCTGAAATCTGTTGTTGAGGTCGGCCCGGACAAGGCCAACCAAGACTTTGATATTGTTATGCTTATAGAAGAAGAATCTGAGGAAGAAGAATGCTTGGATGAGGATGAGAAAGGGATTTACTACAAGGATATTTTGAAGATTCCGAAAAAGTGAAAAAGCCCAACAATCAATAAGCCTGGCTGAAGGCATTAAATTTAGCGCTAGTGGGAGGCAACCCACGTGGTTTGAGATTCTCGAACCCTTCTTTTGATACTTTAGTTTTGTTTTACACAAATACACACACGCACACTTGTGCTTTACAGTTTTTGTTTGAGTTTCGATGATGGCAGGTGATAGACATTAGAGAGAGGATCTAGAAGTTAATCGTGGTCATTCAGTCATAGTTGTGGCAAAAAGAACAAATACAACCGAAAGATCAAGTTTTAAAGTTTGACAATTGAGGAGACAACCCCAACACGGCCTTGGAGCTCGACCACGACCGTGGTGGATGTGGACAAGCACGACCGTGGTCGACGGCCACGGCCGTGGGAATTATTGTTTCAAATTGGCCAAAGTTACAGGTTGTTTTGAAGATCGGCCACGACCATGGCGAGTTGCCCACGACCGTGGTGAAGGAAACTACCCACGACCGTGGTCCTAACCACGGCCGTTTTGAAGATGGCATGCCACGACCGTGTCAACAGGCCATGACCGTGGGAATTATTGTTGCAAATTGGCCAAAGTTACAGGTTGTTTTGAAGACCAGCCACGACCGTGGCAAGTCGACCATGACCGTGGCATGAGGACAAGGCCACGACCGTGGCGAGGTTAGACCGGGGTTCTCTTCATCGACAACACGACCATGGCACCCGCCACGGCCGTGCTACCCAACCCTGGCCATGACCGTGGCCCCCTGCCACGACCGTGGCCGAACCCAGTTCAGGAAAAAAAATATACTTTTAAGCGTCCAAAAACGACCCTCCCCCTCATTCTTTCATATTCCACCTCCAGAAAATGGTTTTGTGCTCCCCCATTCACCACCAAATCCACCACAATCCACCTCTTTTTGGTCCCTAATCCATCCCAAATCGATCCCCAGCCATCCCTCTCCCATTCCCACCATCCAATCTCTCCCAATCGCATCTCCATCTCCATTTCCATCTCCATTCCGCCCAGCAACTCCCCTACACAAAACCTCCACAAAAACCCTTCCATTCTCGCCCAAATCCACCACTAATCATATAACCACCATCTGTACATCACTATCCTTCCATTCCACCCATAAAACCACATCCACACCACCTTCTCCACCAAATCCAAAAATCTCCATCCTACACCACTTTCACCTCCATTTCCGCAATGAAGAAGATTGGGAAGGCTATCACAAAGGGGATGAACATCCTCACCGGAGGGAAACGGCGTTCTAAAAACGCCTCCTCCGATGTGTCCGTTCCATCCCACACCCCATCACCTACCGCTTCCGCCCACCATTCCCTCCGCCGGTCGCAATTGGTGAGCGGATCACACTCCCGCTCATCCGATAGCCACCACATCACAGACGCTACCTATGAGGGGGAGGACGAAGAAGAGGAGGAGTCCATGGGGGTCAAAATGGACAACCTCATTGATGAGATCGAGTCGGCATCTGCAAAAAGAAACCAGAGATCTAAAGTGGCGTCGTCCTCATCCAGGCTGCTTCCAAAGCCCACACCACCCCGCCACTCGACATCCAGTACGGCGGCGAGGCGTGATGTGCAGTCGCAACCCTCGCGGCAACTGCAGCAAGAAGAGGAACAGTCGTCACATTGGTATAACCTCGATACCAGTTCGGGGTCACAATCCTATAGAATGGAGGAAGAAGAAGATAACAGTGAGGAAGAGGTGGATCTTGAGCCGGAAGGAGAAGAATTTTTGGCACATTTGGAGGCTGACAGAGAAAGAACCCTGGGCAAAGCACCGATGGGGGTGTCTTATGGTAGAGGACACAGGAAAAGGAAAGCCGAGCTCATTTACCCCGAGTGCATGACAAGGTGAGTCATCGCCTCCAGGTACGGTTGCGAGAAGACAATTGAAGACCTTGGGATCAAAGAGATAGTGGGAATAGGCTTGAAGAGGATTGGGTTGTGGAATATTCTTTTCACACCCCAACCTACATATCCCACTTTGACCCAAGAATTCTTTGCCACTCTGGAGAAGACAAAAGTGAGGGGTTGTGATGCACTCAGATTTGCCATGATGGGTAACATGCACACCCTCACTTCCACTGAGCTGAATGCTATCTTCGCCTCTAGTCCTGAAGAAGCCGTGAAATTGGATGATGGCTTGTTAGAGAGGGATGGCACTCTGGACTATGCCTATTACTGGAAGACCTTCATAGGCAAAGAAGACTACTACGCGGGTAGATCAAAAACTACTTCTATATGTAACCCGCTAACATGCTACGTGCAGAAGGTCTTGGCTAACACGATTGTGGGCAGATACGACAACCAAGGCAGCATTTCCCAAAAGGATATGATTGTCTTGATCGGTATGCACCACAAGAGGTACATTGACCTTGGAGTTCTTTTGATCGATCATATGAAGTTCATACCCTACAAGAGCACAAAGCCATTTGTCATGGGGGGATTTGTGACTTCGATTGCACTAGAGTTGGGATATGATCTCTCGGGAGCACAAGACGCGATTGAGGCAGAACGTGTTGACCTCAACTATCTGACGCGCTCGCACACCATAAAAATGAAGGATAAAAGAATGATTTACCTAACTACAAGTGTGCAGGATTTTGAACTAGAGCTGCCATATCACGCGGAACCCCTAATATCCGTGTGGGGACCTGGTGACAAGTTAAAGGAAAGATTGATGGCATGGCATCTAGACCACCCAAGAGAGAAGTATACTAGGGGAGCCGCTGCCGTACAGGAAGATGTCGCCGAATCAAACGTACAAGGGCAGGAGCAAGAACATGAACAACAAAGGCAACCCCGAAGAACAAGAAGGAGGGATGAGGAGACATCCCAGCTGCAGCCACCCTCAGGGAATGCATATGACATGGCCGCAATCCAGGCACACCTTGAGAACATTCAGAAGATCCAAGGTGACATGCAGCTTGCCCAGCAGCAAATGTGGTATGATCAGCAACATATGCACTATCAGATCAACCACTCGTATCAATATCACCATGCCCAAGCAGAAAGAAACCCCGAATGGGGCGTAGATTTTTGGGGTGGTTTAGCTGGGTATCCACAGACTTACCCTCCACCCCAGGACGACTACTGGGGTCACTATTACCAAAATCCTCCGTCAAGCTCATCTCCAGACTCAGCTCCTCCTCCATATCCTCCGAACATGCCAGACCAGCCACTGCAACTATGACACTTCCCCTATCTCCCCTAAGCTATAGTTTCATGCTGAGGACAACATGATTCTAAAGTTTGGGGTGGGTAGGGCGGTACGCCTCATCGTATCTATCTATTTTTGTCATTTTGATATCACCCTGCCATCTAGTTTAGTTTTACTTTTTTTGTTCTTTTCATTGCATCTATGCATAACATGTAGTTGATTTCTGCATTTTTGAGTAATGTTTCAAATTTTATGCTTTTTCAGCCATGCATTTCATATAATGTAGTTTTTTTTTCTAATTTCTGCATGTTTTAGCTAGGATTTACTTGATTTTTACCTAAAGTTGTGTTTGAATGTGATTTAGTACAATGTGGCACCTTTTTGGCCAATTTTGCCCAGATTTGATGTTTCTTGTCCAAAAAGCGTGTTTTGACTCACTCTTTACCATATTGAATGAAATTGCTTATCTTTGACAAATACAAGATGATATGCTGTGATGAAGTGCTATGTGGTATCAATGAGTGACTTCTTACATGCTCATCACCTCCCTTGGGAATGTGTTGGTTTGATTGAATTATGATCCGAGCAAGAATAGAACGTTTAATGTTTGTGGAGTTACTGGTTTGATATATGGATTTCATTTGGTTCAGTCATGTGATGTGATATCTATGGTGAAGTGTTGGACTAGTTTTCATGCAGGAGACCTTATGTGGAAGATCATGCCAAGTGACCCCTCTTTGACCCGACCACTATTTCATCATCTTCATACCTCTCCGCCTCATAAAAAGATGCCAAAGTGCACATATTAGCCGTGGCCACCTCCAAAAGTTTGGGGTGGCCACATCTTTATCTCCCCGCTTCACTCTATCCACCATATGCCCTATCTACACCAAGGGAAAGAAAAAGAAAAGAAAAGAAAAAGAAAAATAAAATAAAATAAAAGGATGCTCCTGTTTAAGAGCATTCAAATAAAGAAAAGAAGAGTGTGTAAAAGCGCTCCATATCTTATCGCAACCCTTTCTTCTTCTTTCAAACCTATGGAGCTAGGAAACATTAAACCTAGCTCACTTTATCCCTTTCCGCAACCATGTGGGTCATTTGGCATAACTCAAAGCATAAGGTTGAACGCATGAAGGTGAAACAACACTCCTAGTCATCGGCGATTAAGATCATCATGAAACGGTCTACCCGGAACCTTATGGATGAGATATTGATAAATTGTGCAATCCATGCATTATATGCGAAGTTCATGTGCTCCGTGCTCTCTTCATGGTTGGTTTGTGAAAGTAGAAGAGGAGGGAAGTGATTTGCATGTACCTAGTCACCTTTGATCCCATTTAGCATTTGTCGCCCATCATATTGCATTTGTCATATCTTTTGATTGAGGAAAATGGAAAAGAGATTGAGTTGGAGCATACTTGAGGACAAGTATGTTTCAAGTTTGGGGTGGTGATCCAACCCTATTCTAGGGATGTATCTTGTGTCATTTTGTACCTTTCTCACATTCAAATGCATTAGAATTACATGTTATTCTCCCCGATATGATTATCATTGCAAATATGCTTATGGATGTTCTTTGCATTGTTTTTCAGGTACTTGGACCATGCTTAGCTGGAAGAGAGAGAAGGAGGGACCCAAAGAAGGCCCCAAAGTCTCCCTCAACCTACCTCCAGTGGCCAAAAATCATCCCCGAGCAAAGACATCCAAAAATGACAAAGTTAGAAGAGAAATCAAGAAGTCAAGCCTCACCACGGCCGTGGCCACAATGCCACGGTCGTGGCTTTATTGCCAAGTTCCAACAGGTTGCAACAGGGAATTCCATAGATCGCCCATGACCGTGGCCTCCAAGCCATGAACGTGGCCAATGAAGACAACACGACCGTGGCCATCAGCACGGTCATGGTCAGGAGAAGAGAACACGGTCGTGGCACCTTGCCACGGTCGTGGGAATTAAATTGCAAGAAGTCATTCGCCAACAGGGAATTTGCCTCCCAGCCACGACCGTGGCCAAGTCACCACAACTGTGGCCGATGTTGATCATCACGCCCGTGGCCCCTCCCCACGATCAGCTCCAACTCCTCTAAAACGGCCGTGTTACCCAACACGGCCGTGGTGCATGCTACCCACCACGACCATGGCACTCCGCCACGGCCGTGGCCACCACCATATTTTGTTTTTTTTCACCACTTCCTTCACCCCACGACCGTGTTCACCTCACCACAGTCATTCCCCACTGCCCTCACCACGGCCGTGGCACACCCACCACGACCGTGGTGATCACCTACCCTATACAACTTTCCACTATTTTTCCTATTTTGCCCCCACTTAGCCCTAGGTCCTATATAAGCACTAGTTGCTTCTAGGGCTCGGCAGAGCACCTCCTAGCCGCTCCCAGCTACTCCCTTGCCTCCATTACTCCCATCCACCTACTTCCTTGCATTTAATCCCATTTCCACCCACTTTCCACTCATTTCCACTATAGAAACCTGGCTTCTCTAGGTTTCTATCCATCCATTCCACCATTTTCATGCACCCCTGCACCCTTGGAGGAGGGAGGACATCTACAACAAGCTTGGATGTGAAGGAGGCTTCTACATCAAGCTTCTTGGAGTCCCAACTTCTTCTACCCCTTTCTTTTCCTGTTTTCTTGATTATGTCTAGCTAAGCCCCCTTGTGGTGGGCTGTTTGGGATTAAAATGTTACTTTGATACCATGTTGGGGGATAAATTCTTGTAATGAACTTAATTCATATTTATGATGATTACTTCTTGCTTCCATCTCTTTTACTATCTTATTTCATGTGGTTTGTTCTTCTTGTATGAATTGCTTGCTTTGAGGTTTTGATGATACGTCATTTCTAGGAGGAATTGGCACTACTACAGAAAATGCTTTTTACAACGGGAAAAACACAACAATTCTCTTGGTTGTGTTGTAGTTAGCATATCTTTTACAACATGTCTGTTTGTGTGTTGTGAATTATATATTTTATACAACAGAAGTTATATACAACGGGCCAAACTTGTTGTAGTATATGTGATACTACAACAGCTGCTAAATTGTTGTAATAGACTATAATATCACAACATACTCAAACCTGTTGTAAAAGACCATAATTACACAACATGCTCTAACCCGTTGTAATAGTCACTTATGCTAACTTGTTGTAATAGATCATCATTACACAACATACTCTAAACCGTTTTAAAAGATCATAATTACAGAACACGCTCTAACCCGTTGTAATAGTCATGTATGTTAACCCGTTGTAATAGACCATCATTACACAACATACTCTAACCCGTTGTAAAAGATCATAATTACACGACATGCTCTACCCGTTGTAATAGTCACATATGTTAACCCGTTGTAATAGACCATCATTACACAACATACTATAACCCATTGTAGTATACTATAATTACACAACAGGATTTCACTTATTGTAATAGTTACCCATTGTAATAGACCACAATCACACAACAGGTTTGCATGTCATTTGTAGTATATGTACAACAAAGAATATATGTGTTGCATAAAATGAAACTGATTCAGCGGTTTGAGATGTGCCTTACTTTCAAGTGGTCTCAAGTTCGAAACCTTGTGTCTAGATGTATTTTCCTTTTGTCTCAACATGTTATATAAAACACCCCTATTACAACAGGTGTGTTCAATGATCTACAACATATATTAACTGTTGTATAAAATACATATATTACAACATGCGCAACACCTGTTGTATAAAGAACCCCCCCATAAGACCATGCGATCTAATACAACAGTTGACACCCGTTGTAAAATGGAAAAATGAACTGTTGTAAAAACTATTTTTTGTAGTAGTGTGGGGTGTATGTGGAAATCTTAGGAATGGCTCCTAGGTCCAATTAGTGGATCCCTAGCCATCCCCCTTGGTTCCTACATACACATCCCTCCTCCTACAAATGAGTGTGAGATTTAAGTGGCTAGTGTAAGTGAGAATGATGCAATTGCCTAGGGCCTTCTAAAGGCTAGAGTGGCTAGTGGCATGAGGTTAAACCCATTCATCTCCACTCCCTTCTCTACCCTCAACCCTCAATTGTCCACTATCACTTACCCTAGAAACCTAGATTTGGCCAATCTCACTAGAACTACACCTAACCCTAGTCTTCTACTAGTAGTATAGGGTATGTTCTAATGGCATTTCCCTTGTTGTTTGGTTTGGTAATCTAGATACGAATTGAGCACCATGCATGTTTAATGAACTCCCCCAACTAAAATCAAAGTGACATTCCCCAAACAGCCCACCCACCTTAATCACCTTGCTTAAAACCCTAATCGCTTAGTTTTCTTGTTAATGCTAGCTTAGTTCAATTTCTTTAGTCTAACTTAGTCAATTGCTTAGTTTTACCCTTCAGTGTTAACTTAGGCTCTTCCTCTTGCTAGTGGTTAGTTTAGTTCTTAATTGCTTCTTGCCTTGCTAGAGTAGTGTAGCCCTCCTTGCTCTTGCTTAGTTAGTCTGATAGCTTAGTTTACTAATCTGCTTGCTCTTCCATAATTTAGTTTCCTTCTCGCATATCTTACTTGCTCATTAGTGTAATCAACCAATCAACCTTAAAACCCTAAAACCTTACTCTCCGCACTTGGAATGTAGCTCACGCTTTCAAACTCTAGTGCCCCCTCTATCTCCGCAGATCGACCCTGTACTTGCCGCCTCACCTATACTACGACATGACCCCGTGCGCTTGCGGGCGTAGTGTCTTAGTAGACGTAGGTAGTTAGTTTGGGACCATACAAATATCGAAAGCAAAGATCCCATCATCCTGTGCCTCCCAACCTCGTGGATTGCACTTGTTGCAAGCCTCTAGCGGGAGTGCACCAATATGCTACATGCCCAATAGGCTTCTTCCATGCCAAAATACCTATCCTAGAACCTTATGACTTCACATGCCCTTCCACTTCAATATCATTGTTTGTTATAGGCCTTATCTATGTGCTTCACAATCCTCTACATCTACCCACAAGAAATTTAACTCATGATATTCTAGATCTTCCTTCCCCTTAAAACCACCAACTATGTCAAGAATGCAAAATCTATTTGACATTTTCTTGATTGTAAAATATATAGTAGCCCTACCATTGTCATCCCATTAAATAAAACAAAACAACAGAAACTCTTGAATCAAAGCTTCCCCCACTCAAAAGCTATAACTATTGAGAAGTCTTCACTATCACATATGTCTATACATTTATCAACAAATACAAAAGCTACCCCATCACAATAAACCTCTAACAAGTTACTAAAGAACATGCTACTTGATGCAAGAACTTCCTCAAGTTTATTTCACAACTCTCACTGGATATAAGGATGTTGGTTCTCCTTCTCAAGTGTCCTATGTAGTTATGCTATTCGATACTCAATTACCCACTTCTCAGACTACATGTGAGACCACATCTTCATCTTTTACATGCATGCATACAATGATCAACCCCGTGAAACAACTTAAACATTCACCCATTGACAATACTTCATATAGATCATATGTCTTCTATGATCCCTCATCATATAAGAAATTTACAAACATTCAACCACCAAACACCTAACTTAAATGGAATAACCTCAAAGAGTGACCGGATTTTAGCAATAGCTTTGGTCTAATTTTCATATTTATTAAGAAAAAAATGTTTTATTGCTCAAAATTATTGTGGCCTATTCTGAAAATAGTAATGATGATGCCACCGACATACTATTTGGCTCTTTATGCATATAAAAATTATCCCTTCACTCTATATTCCTTTTACTGTTGATTTCAATGTTTATGATCTCTTGGAATATAAATGGTTTGGATTCTTGCAATAGGAGAAGACTCCTCAGATACCACATAAATGACAATGTAATTGACCTAATCATTATACAAGAAATCAAAATGCACCTATCTCCCCATCATCTCAAGACGCTAGGCAATTGGAGAATAAACACTTGGGTCCAACTACCAGTTTTGAACCTTTTTGGTGCCATTATCCTTGGTTGGAATGATATATTCTAACCCTATAAACACATATCATTCTTAACTACTCTATTAGTATCACACTCCAAGACAATTCTTCTGATACTCCATGGACTATATCAGCCATATATTACAATACTCCTCCAAATAAATATGCATTCCTAAATGAATTCTTCCATCTTTGGATTTTTTTTCTTAATCTCATGGGGTCATTGGTTGTGATTCAAAATTACACATTTTAACTCAAACAACTATATCAAATGTCATATGACCACCTTTAATGACTACATCTATTCCCATGGTCTAGAAGAGTTCATTATCTCAATCTATGTATATGAACATATAATGTAATCCCTCCTTCACATCCTAAACTGAAAATATTCCTTTTCAAACCATCATGGGATTCAATCTTAACTTTAACCACCACAAGCATAGGAACACATATCATATTGGATCACATTCGTATTCTTCTTGACATGTGGATCACACCTTGGGGTCCCAATCCAGTTTGAAATTCATAGCTTAAAATTTTATTTTATAAACAAATAAATTCCTCTTCCTGGGCTATCTCTTCCTTTGATCATGATAACCCTACAAAAATATCGCCATTCATCTCAAATCTTGTATCCTTTCAATGAAAAGTTGGGACTTGACTACCTTTTCTCTTGTAAACAAAACATACAAACTCCCAAATTTTGGCATAAAAGATATTGAATCCTGAAAACCCTTCAATATTGTCATAGTACATCATATGATATTAAGAAATGCACCATTTCTCTTCAAAATCTTCTTTCAAGCCAGGAAATATATTGGAAATAAATATCTAAAATTTTATGTCTCTAAGAGGGTGACAA
This sequence comes from Alisma plantago-aquatica, assembly GCA_963693085.1. NCBI lineage: Eukaryota > Viridiplantae > Streptophyta > Magnoliopsida > Alismatales > Alismataceae > Alisma > Alisma plantago-aquatica. The sequence goes on along the minus strand of OY856409.1, from coordinate 1,732,461,877 downwards.
AATCACATCCTTTTTCCATCGTGTTTGTTCAACACATAAAAGACATAACTCTATAGATTGCATTCTCATGAATAACATTACCAGTCAAGACACAATTCATTAATCATAATTCACATTATATCTCACTTCACATCCCCTCTCAAAAAATATTTAAATAATAACACCAGATCCACCTTTCACCTCAATCCAACAAACTTCACACACAACACTATCACCAACCCCCTATCCCTTACCCTCCCAATTACACCTAACAAGATTTTTGGTTCCCCCAACAACATTGATCTAGATAAATCCCTATGTCTAGATTGGTTCCCTACTTCTTTGTAATCAAAGTTGGATATCGTAAATTAATGCTTCCTATACATCTTCAACTCCTCATTCCCACCATGAACCAAAGAGTTTGCTATCAAGAATGAATGCTACACACCTTTCCCTTATACCCAACAACCTAAACCCGCATATCATATTAATATATAGACTTGTGAGCTTAACTAATATCAATTTTATAAATTATCACAAAAATTCTATGTTCAAGACTATACCCAAAACTAAATCATATTCTATATGAAAATCAACTTTCTTTTAACTAGGGAAGACACATCCATTACACATACTATAACACCCCGATTTTTTATATAACATGAGCGGAAGATAATTTTTTTACTGGGAGTGTTACTAACATGATATACATTACAATAATGATAGAAAAGAACCATTACATACTGTGTATGAAGGAAATTCTCATCTTATTCTCAGAACAGAAACTAGGTTACATCAAACCTTATAAGAAAAACCATAATATATGATGTGAAACATTGTACTTCTATAATAAGCCTCAGGAGCGTGTAGATGGTGCCCCACCAAGCAAACCTCTTAAAGTCGTCATTACATCATCTTGTCATGACTACCTCCTAAATTTCTATACCTACAGACATCTCTTCCCCATCCATTCACAAAGGGAAGCCTAAGTTAGAGTAAGTGGCATTGAATTTCTAGTAAGATAAACATAAATATGTCATAACTAAAAGATGATCTAATATCTAAAAGTTGTAGACTATATTGTATCAATGTGTCTTTTATTTACATCTTTTATCTTCTGGTGGACAGTATCATACGATAAGTCCTCCTGAATTAGCACATCTACACCTTGAATTATTACCGAAGTACCCTAAATTGGCACTACATGCCTCTAAATGACACTGAGGTGTCTCTAAGTTGGCGTAACTACACCCTGCTTGGTACCAAAGTAACTTTGAATTGGAGTAAACACTCATCTAAATTGGCAACAAATTCCTTTGAATTGTCCCGGGACTAACTGAATGAGGACTTATCATATAATGTCTTATGTGAAGGTTTCAACTTATTATCTTAAATCTGAACTTACTTATTTTTTAATTTGAACTTATCACATACTAAACTGAATATTGAATACTGAACATATACTAATTTTAAATCTAGTCTGGATATACTAAAAAGTCTGTCTTACTTGAAGGATGCATTAAAATCATTCTATTAGAAACTGATATCTTAGTGAACTAAATTCTTGATCTGAATATCTTCTCTTAAATTCTAAATTAAATCTAAATACGAACTTTGAATCTAAATCTGAGTATGTATCTTCATTACTAAGTAATTGATATTGTATTTGAGACTCGTACTAGGTATATGTATGTATGACTACTCACAATGAGTAATCCAAATATAAAATATAAAATCTAGATTCTTTTTGTTGAATATGTCTTAATCTAAAGCTCTTGTTCAATGGATCACTCGATTCAATTCTGATATTAGATATATGGAATTTGTGTCTAAAGGCTTGAGAAGTGAACTGAACAATAAATACTAAGTATCTGAAAGTACTTTGATTATCAAAATTCGATAATTTTATATCCTCACAACATAACTTCATCTAAATAGTGTGTGACTAATAAAAGCATTACTGGATATGATATTAACATTAATAAATGTCTAAAAGTAACTTAATCCCCAAGTTACTTTGCATATAGGTCGACTGAATGAAACTAAATGGACATGGCCCACTTACCCTTGATGTTGATGATTTCTTTACTGCGTTCTCGATTCCATTTTCCTTAACTTAATCACCTTGACATCAACAAATGTCTATAAGTCCATGTATATTCTCCTCTCTTCATTTCTAAATCTAAAACCCCATCATCCTAATATGCTAAACTGAATTAGGGTTCATATATATTTTTTTGGTTGGCCAAAAATGCATGTTGCTATATACTACCAAAAACTCTGGGCACATGGTACCCCTTTACATCACAAAAGACAGTAAAATAAAACCCAACTATGAATCTAGTGCCCCACGTAGGGGGAAACACTAGATCCTTGAGATAAAATAGGAAAAAGGAGACCTAAAAACTCCAAGCAACTAGTTCCAGACTATCCTACCAAATGAAGAACTATCTTGAACTGCCATATAAACAAAAAGCACACCCACAAATGGTAAGACATTTCAACATAGCACATACAACCGTTATCCAATCCAGAATCAACTGTTGAAGTTACAGATCTTCTCTAGTCACTAGATTCCATGTTTCGAGTTAGGATAACACCTGACAAAGGAACTCTATGCATCACACATCTTTAAGAAGCTGCCTGAACCATATAAAAGGCAGAATATGAGCATTCTTGCATAGAAGAGCAATCAAGAAAGAAATATTAAGATCAACCTTTACCACTTAGCACATCATCACTAACAATCAAACCACCCACAAGGTGTGGTGACATGCCAAGCTTAGGGAATCCTTCAAGCTTCATTCCTCGAAAGCAACATCCTATGTTGTCCTTCAAGGATCAGGAGACCAAGGAAATCGGAGTAGATGCATTCTTCAATGCCAGCCGTAGAGCAGAATGATTTACTTCATGCCACACCAGAATCCCAGCTTGCAAACACTGCTGAATGCCAGCAGCATTCCATCGAACATCTTACGGATGTTCCTTCCCACTGCAATACGAGTTCACAGCCCTTAAACCCAGCCCGCACAATGCCTTTAAGGCCATAGGACGTGACCACCGGAGTGCAACACCAGGCCGTTGAGCATCCTGTGGAGCTGTAGAGACATAGTTCCAGAACAGGACTCGCCGCCGACACAAAGCCACTTGGGAGCAGCCGGGCAATCAGAGGCCAGCCCTAGTCTTCCGCCTGACTTTGATGCCACTAAGATTGGATCCCACTGTGAAAATGAAGCAGAAGCCAGGGGTGTAAGCCGTCGAAACAAAATGTCTGTTGGGGGACTAGAAGTCGCATAGCACATCGAGGAAGGCCTAACCGCCTAGCAATTGATACCACCCGCCGCCAAAAAAGTCATAGCATGGTCCAGTCGAGGCCAAAGAGGCTTCCTCGATCACTGGAGAGCAGGTGCGAGTAAGGAAGGGAGTGTGGAGACTCCCTAGCATCACCAGCAATGGAGCAGAAGCCTAAGAGACAAGATCTGGACTACGACCGATTCCTATCCATCCATCTCGCTTGAATGGAATGGATTCGACAATGTTGATACACTGATCCACTAGTCTAGGTTGAATCTTACGTCACATCCCATCAGCTACGACCCAGGCAATCGAGGAAATCAACTGACTGGATGTCGGCTCTAATCAACCCTCCAGAGAAGACGCTACAGACCTCTGAACCTAGCCTACCATAGTTGGGGCTAGGAGGAGGGAGGCTCCGAGGAGAGCGCCCCCTCCCCCCAGTGGCGGCCGCTGGGGATATGCTCATTAGACTATGACTAACTCCTATTTAAAGAAAATTCAATGTCTAAACATTAAAGTAAACTCATTTCACACATTATATAGCATACACATACTGATATATCCATAATAACCAAAAATATCATATGAACTAATATATAAGTATATACCTAATATACCAAGAGTAAACTCAAAACATATTCACATATATTACTCTTACTAAAATATTTATAAAATTGGATGAGAATATAATTAGAAGCATTTTTCATATTAAATAGGCACATAAAATACATGTCTCACAAATAATCATAAATCATCTTACATAATGGCCACTTAGGCCCAAAAGCTAAATACTAATACAATTATATATGAAACTCTATCAAAACTTTAGAAACAGTAAGAACATTGTATATTAAGGTATGGGTAAAAATCCCAGATCGTTTCATTGTCAATCACGGGGTAAAATACCCAAAATATCCTTATTAGGATTTATATGAAAAAACTTGGTAGAAGATCACATCAGATCAATTAGGCTTTAGTATAGTGTATGAAAAATAAAAGTATACCACAGGTAAAATATTCATTAACTTTCAAAGTCAAGTGCTATTTTTAATACCCAAAACATAGAAATCTTATACCGTTAAATAATCAATCTATAATAACTATCACACATCTAAAACACCTTTTCAATCCATTTTTATAAGATAGTAGACATCAATAGCTTTTCATAGACACCTTGTTTTCTATAAACTGACTCCCTATTTGATGATATGAATTTTAGAAATATACCTAACATTGGTCAATCTCGGCCATCAAAATCTGATCTAGTGGCAGCCTTTTTTCCAGTTGTGCGCCTGACTTGGACCTCGTGGATCTCAAGTTAGACCGACTTCTTCTTGACCCAACAAACCCGCACACCTTCTTTTATCTATCGAGTCATGTGCAACTCTGTTTCCTCCATGGAACAGAGCAATATGACCAACTCTAGCTACTCTATTCAGACTCTCTTGGGCACTGCAAATGGAATAACTAGTCTAAATGATGTCTCAAACCTTTCTCATATCTTCTCCATCTCCCCTGTCTCCACACACTAGAACAAATCAGGCCATCCATGTAGGATCCCCAACGAGTTTAGCTTGTGGTCTAGCTATAGCCAACCATAGAGAGAGAAGACACTGACTCTGCCTTGGTGCCTTGCACTCATCATAGAGGCCTCTATTCTTTACAAAGAAGTCGTTATAATTGTGTGATCCCCTAATTTTCTACTACCATTAGTTTCTTTATTTTGTTACACCTCTATCTTGGATGCAGAGTCTCAAATCTTTCTCTGATTCTACCATGCTCTTCGTTTAAGGAGGACATGGGTACAAATCTTTGGTGTTTTTACTAAAAAAACCGACACAATCATCTTCCCTAATGGCCTCAGGATTAACGAGCCATGATGAGGCGGTTGTTGTTTCTCCATGGTTACAGTCTATAGAGAACACCATTTAAATAGGGGAATAGTGGTCCTGAACCTTAAACCCTTTCATCCATTATGATTTATATATTTAAGTTTAAATCCTATCCAAGACAGGTCGAAGGTATATTCCTATTGGAATTTTGATAATAATTGATTCTAGTCGTGTTGTCTTTGGAAACGATGGAATATCCATTACAATATTCCCAAAATATCTAGGATGGCAGTCCCATCTAATCTAATAACTAAATAGCTTATGTGGGTAGCCCTTATGGGAATAAGCTTTGTCTCCAAGATAGACCTATGAATCCAAAAGACTTCTCCATTTTAAAATTTGCATCCCCCTTAACAATAAAGGGAATGACGTTTCTCTTATTTTCTTTTTACTTCTATTTTATTATTTTTACCATATTCCAGTGTAGTTGAACCGTTGGTTCACTAATAATTTGATTAGTTCAAGTCAAAGGAGACCATTTATTTTATCTATTTTAAATTACTATTCAAAATTTCACATAGTGCATATCACATCCAATCAAGTCCAAGCGATAAACCATGGATTCATATCCAATTAAGCTACTTGTATTTAATCTTTCAGGACCCAATTAATCTCCACCAACTTTAACTGTTAGATTACCGATCTCAAATAATTATCTCATCATAGCCTAGTGAATATAATAAAATTATCATGATTATATTTGAATACTATTAAATCTCAAAATTGATCAAATTCTGTAGGATCCCTAATACATACACACATATATATAAATACATTTCTATCATATCCAAATTTCACCAAAGTTGGACTGAAAGCTGTTACATGAGTCTGGATCATAACGTTTTTGGTTTCCATCAATATCATTATCATTTACTTATTTATGTTATGAAGATTAGGGTGTTATAGTAATACCCACCTTTTTGAGAATTTTGTCCTCAGAATTCAACTAAACTATTGGAGGCTACCCACCTTAGGGTTTCACATTCCTTACTAACTCTTGAAAATTAACATAAGGCCTTATAGTTACCTTCTCATGGATAATTAGTTATCAAATTATCATGTACAACCAACATTAAAAAAAAATGTAGAAAAATCTTAAGAATAAATGACTAATCTTTCTTTACCCTTAATTCTTTCTTTTTATATATCTTTCTTTGGAGAGTCGTACTCTGGTACCTGGGTCTCATGACCTACACAAAGTTGCATGGGTCACATAACTTCATAATCTCATTTCATCTCATTAAGTTTGATTTTATATGAATCCTAATGCATTCTGACCCCATGGTCTTACCACGATCTTAAATCTTACAACATTAATCTTATAAAATATTATCTTACAAAGTTAATCCTAACTTAATGCATTCTACTCTTATATCTTATTGTGTATTTAATTCTCAGATCTTTATCACCTAAGAAACCTTAATGACATATCTATATTTAGATCATGTAAGGAACTAACCAGGAATGTATGGGAATCTTACTTGCATATCTTAACCTATAATCGTAGAACATATACCAAGCTTAATTAATATTGATACTCTTGGACATGAACCAATTACTGTGGTTTGTGAAATACCACACTAAAGTCATTAAGAATCCCTTCTCCTCCAATCATATATTACATTGTTAGGTGTAGGTGATGTTTCTTCATCTTACCATGGTTCTTCAGTCGGGTCAACCCAAGGTACTATGAGTCACTACTCTCTCATGAAATCGTCCTTATCCCCACTAAAACTAAACCAAGCCTTAATCATGAAACTTCTCTAGGCCCTTTTCTTGTGATAAAATTGTTTAAACCCCAACATTATAGTCATCCTAGATCATTGATCATTGATCCATACTATCGCATATATTGCATCCGTATATGCTTAAAGAATCCTCATGTATAACCTTATAGACTCTTAATCACCTATAACAATATTCATATCTTAAGCTTAAAGTTTGTTCACAACATCATGTCTATTATTCTCAAGTATTTTCTTTAACAACCATGATGATTAGGCTTATGACTGAAATCCCTCATTGGAATGAAGTCTCTAATGACATCAAGAGTTCTCCAATTTCTCCTCAAGTATAGTAAAAAAACACATCATATCCCTCCAATCAATATCCACTTTAAAGAAAAGTCACTAGTCTATTTCACAATATTTACACCTAGTATTTATTCTAGGGTTCTAATAGATATGCAACTAGGTTTAGGTGGCCATCTACCTCAAACTTTTTGTGTCAACTTTTTCTTTGTCACATACTAATGCATGTTGACTGGTCATACATCTGAAAGTGCCATGTCTTATCATATTTATCTCACCTGACACTACACATGACCCATACCATGTGTACTAGAAAGGCGCGTAAAGCATAATAAGAATTAATTACGCATATAACATCTCCTCTACAAAATCCCATAAGCTTGTATCACATACCACAAACATGTAGGAAAAAGATACGGCATGATATGTACACATTTATAGTTAACAAAAATGTTTAAAGAATATAGACACTAACCTTAATACATATCTCAAGCTCTATTGCCTGACTAAACCTCAAATCTGAAGTATACTATCTTTCAATCACTTCTTTGATAACCCTGAATATGAATTGTCTTTCTCAATCTATCTAGTCTCACTTGGCTCCTAATGGGCAATCTTATAAGAATATGAGAATTTGTCTGATGGACATCTACATTATTGCTCTGATACCATATTGTAACACACCAATTTTTTATATAACATGAGCGGAAGATATTTTTTTACTGGGAGTGTTACTAACATGATATACATTACAATAATGATAGAAAAGAACCATTACGTACTATGTATGAAAGAGATTCTCATCTTATTCTCAGAACAGAAACTAGGTTACATCAAACCTTATAAGAAAAACCATAATATATGATGTGAAACACTGCATTTTTATAATAAGCTCTGGGATCGTGTAGATGGTAGCCCACCAAGAAAACCTCTTAAAGTCGTCACTGCATCATCTTGTCATGACTACCTCGTGAAGTTTGGTAGCTGTGGACATCTCATCCCCAGCCATGCACAAAGGGAAGCCTAGGTTAGAGTAAGTGGCATTTAATTTCTAGTAAGAGAAACATAAATATGATATAACTAAAAGCTAAACTAATATATGGAAGTTGTAAACTATACTGTATCAATGTGTCTTTTATATACATCTTTTATCTTCCTGTGGCCACCATTATACGATAAGTCCTCCTAAATTGATGTATCTACGCCCAGAATTGGTACTGAAGTATCCTGAATTGGCACTACATGTCTCCGAATGACATCAAGGTGTCTTTAGATTGGTATAACTATGCCCTTCTTGGTAAAAGAGTACCTCTGAATTGGAGTAAACACTCCTCTGAATTGGCAACAGATGCCTCTGAATCGTCCCATGACTAATTGAATGAGGACTTATCATATAATGTCTTATGTGAAGGTTTCGACTTATTATCTTAAATTTGAAATTAATTATTTCTGAATTTGAACTAATCATATATTGAACTTAATATTGATAATTGAACATGTATTGAATTCTGAATCTAAATCTAGTATGGATATCTTAAAAAGTCTGTCTTACTTGACTGATGCATTAAAATCATTTGATTAGAAATTGAAATCTTAGTGAACTGAATTCTGGATCTAAATGTCTTCTCTTAAATTTTGAATTAAATCTAAATATGAACTTTGAATCTAAATCTGAGTATCTATCTTGATTACTAAATAATTGAGATTGTTGATTATTAACCAGTATAAGATTTCTATATTTTGGATATTAAAAATAGTAATTGACTTTGAAAGTTAATGAATATTTTACTTGTGGTATATTTTGATGTTTCATACACTATTCTAAAGCCTGATTGATCTGATGTGATCTTCTTCTAAGGTTTTAGATATAAATCCTAATAAGGGTAGTTTACCCATTCCTTGACAATGAAACGATCTAAGATTTTTACCCATACCTTAATATACAATGTTCTAACTGTTTCTAAAGTTTTGATAGAGTTTCATATAGAATTGTATTAGTATTTAGCTTTTGGGCCTAAGTGGCAATTATGTAAGATTATTTATGATTACTTGTGAGATGGCATGTATTTTATGAGCATGTTTAGTATGGAAAATGCTTCTAATTATATTCTCATCTGATTTTATAAATAAATTAGTAAGAGTAGTATATGTGAGTATGTTTTGAGTTTACTCTTGGTATATTAGGTATGTACTTATATATTAGTTCATATGATATTTTTGGTTATTATGGATATATCAGTATGTGCATGTTATATAATGTGTCATACCTAGAGAATATAATAAACTTATCATGATTATATTTGAATACTATTAAATCTCAAAATTGATCAAATTGCATAGGAGCCCTAATACACACATCACACACACACACACACACACACACACACACACAGATATATATATATATATATATATATATATATATATATATATATATATATATATATATATATATATATATATATATATATATATATATATATATATATATATATATATATATATATATATATATATATATATATATATATATATATATATATATATATATATATATTTCTATCATATCCAAATTTCACCAATGTTTGGCTAGAAGCTATAACATGAGTCTGGATCATAATGGTTTTGGTTTCCATCAATACCATTATCATTTACTTATTTATGTTATGAAGATTAGGGTGTTAAAGATACCTTACTGAAAATGAAATCTTACATCATTTCCAATTAAACAACCTCCCATTAAACATGCTTAAAATTAATCTTGGAAAAGCCTATGATCATATTGAATTCTCTTTCCTATGATAAATGCTCGAAAGACATGGTTTTAGCCCCAATTGCATTAAATGGATAAAGAGATGTAGCTTCTATGTTCTCTATCCTCATTAATGGCTCTGACATGGTTAGCATAAAAGCACATATGGCCTGCTCCAAGGCAATCCCTTATCACCCATGTTTTTCTTTATTGTTACACAGTGTCTAAGCCACATCCATCTTGCCTCCATATCTAGCCTCTTTGACCCTATCACAATAAGCTGCCTTACTATTGATAACTCAATCCTCTTGGATGGCATTCTCATGTTTAACAAACCTACCCTCCAAAATATTATTAACATCAAACACATCATAGGCATCTTTGAACAAATATTAGGACTAAACATTATTTACAATAAATCTTGTCTCCATCTTCTATACTCCCCCAATTACCTCACATATTTTTCTCACATCCTCTATTTTCACCTTGAATTCTTCCCTATAAAGTATCGAGGTTTGCCGCTTAATACACAAATCCTAACCCTGTCATTGAAAAAGTCAAATCCATATTCACGAGATGCGCTAGCTCTTCAGTTTCCATGCCTAACCATTTAACTCTTATTTATACAAATCTCTCACACATCCCCTCATCCCATATTATATGCATACCTATTTTCAAATTGATTTTATCCACTATAGACAAATTTCGTCAAGATTTTTCTCTAGAACTTTAAAAAAACTCATCTGATATTCTAGGATACTAACATCTCCTATGAGGGTTGTTTAGGTATCCTAAACACTAAAATCATGGATTCATTCTTTGTCATAAAAAACTTATAAACCCTTCAAAAAACCCAACCTCCCTTGGAGTAAGATTATTAAAATTAACCACTATATAAAACTCACTTTTCGGTAACCTCTCCCTCTTTATAGATGATCATACTATCAATAGTCTCATGCATGTTGTGATTCATGATACCTCCCCAAAATACTTTTGGTTTGGCCCCTAGATCGGTAGCTTGTGCCTCTCACTCCTCCTTTATAACAATCCCCTGCCAATCCTTAACATCATTATATCAATGGGAACAAAATACACCCTAAGCCGCAAGTCAAATAGCCTTTAAAGATATGTCTAATGAACTTTTCAGCCACATCCCAGACAAAAATCGTCAACTACATCAGTCCACCCCATAATAACCGTATTATCAGATGGATTTTGGTGACCACCTCTTAGTGAAAAATCTATATAAGTTTCTATCATACAGGGGATCCATCACCCCCTTTACCAAATCTTTTAGGCACCTTAACACCAGATCAAACATCACACTCTCTATCTGGAAGTTATGCTGAAATAAGCTCCTTATTGGCCCTAACTTACACTATAGATCAATCTATCATCCCTTCCCATGTATGTTATGCTAGGACAATATTGAATCCCCATCATATATATTTATTTACTGGTCATTTACTATCTTCATTCGACATCAATACAAATTCAATCTTAACCACAAATAGTATGCACTTATGATTCATACCTTAATCCTCACAAAATGGTGCATTTTATATCTATGGACCGTTCCTTATGAAAAATTATATGTTTATGCTTGTGTCCAATGAAAAAAAAGGAACTATAGGGTCTCTATAACAATTATACATCAACTCCATATATTATGTTTAACCTTAATGTAGAACTTGCTCATTTGTTTCACTCTTCCTGTTTTATAATTGTCTTAATTATTTACAAATTTTGCCAGCCCCCATCAAACGATGAACAAACCGTAGCCATGATTCCTCTTAAGGCCTCTTTGCACCATTAACCCCGGCTTTAGAGAATGATAAGCCCACTCTTTCACTAAAGGCCCCTTCCCATTGATTGGCGTTCACATGCTTGCTACAAACTTCTCTTCCACTTGAAGTGTTTACTTTCTAGCTTATTCCATGGGTTTACATGTGGAGCTCCCCCTCCCATTTTGCTGGAGTTTGTCTAAGGGTGTCCCCCACCGGCATACTTCATATATATCCTTCCTAGTTCCGACTGCGTCGTAGTATCATCCTCTGCTGAACAATTGGTTTCTACGCTTTCTCACGGCTCTTCGCATCCATGATACTTCGTGATCAGCCTCCGTTTATAATATAATGATCCAATATAAAAAAACAGACGCCATGTTCCAACTCAGTCATATCACCTTACCCGATCAATCCTATGCAACCTCCAATCGAATTGTCCAAGTTGAGGAGACCGCAGGGCATAGGTTTTGTGTTACTCTTTGAATATTTCTTTGAAAGCAAAGGCATGACTAGCTTATCATAGAACATTAACAAAGAGTAGTCGACACCGACAAGGACTGCCGGGAGAGCAGAAGCTTTGATGAGAGCGGGCGATACCACGTCCTGAACCAAGGAGGAGAGCACAAAAACATAAACAAAGGTGGACGAGGATCATCATAGGAGATATGCTGCTTCATCCGAGGCCAATGTCACCGGAGGTACCACACACACAACCTACGGAATTACCTCGGTACGGGAGATTATTCTTCTTTTATCCTGGCACATGGCGTAGTGGGTTATGGTCCGGGAGTCTGGAAAATGTCGAAGATGCTTAACCTGGAAGAGGTAGCAGCAGCTTATGGCTATTCTCGCGATTCGGTTTTCACATGTCCACGGTTCGCTAGTGTGCTCTTCCAGTCCGGCTTTGAGTACCAGACCGCACAGAACCTGGTTGTGTACGTGGCAGAGTCTAATTCGCTGGAACAGTAAGCGTCACAGGGTCCTGCTATAGAGTATCTGGACCCTTCTCCTGCAAGTTGCGGGATTCATGTGTGTACTGCAAGGGAATAAAGAACATCCAAGGTCAGCATGGTAAGGTGGAGAATTGGTTCGTTAACTGGGAAGTAGAGGTTGAGTAATTGAAGCGAAGGAACCGGAAGCAAGGAAAGACGGACAGAAGATTTTCCAGATCGCAGGACCGCCGGTTTAAGCTACTACAGTACAGACTGTTGACGTGGGACGACTGGTTGCAGTGGCTGAGTCGAGGTCAGAGAGTGTGGGACAATCGGATGGAATCTGAGCGTCCTAGATTTGGTCCCTTCTTCACGATGCAACTCCAACACGGTGCCAATATTATTTATCGTTAACAGGTGCGCCAATGGAAGAATCGATGATGACAGTGATTAGTGCAGCCTAAGCTGGTGCTTAAGTCGATAATTAACTTGTTGAAATTATCGGAGCCTAAGCTGGTGCTTAAGCCGACAATTATCTTGTTGAAAATACATACATTGCCGTTGCTAAGGAGAATTGCGACTCAGATGACCACATATGAATGTAACTGTTAATCAGACTCCACAAGGTTTCTCCTAAAATTCTCTTTTCTTGTTTCTAGTGTAGCATCGATATCCATCGTGATATGATTATTCAGAACATCTTCAATAAGTTCAATATCAAGCCGAAGATTCCAATAACACAACTAATAAAAATCTCGACCGTTCATCCATGGCCAACTTAATGAGAACCAACAAGTAAAACAAAGGCACTAGATCTATTTCGGATATGCCACGCATTATCTGACCTTATCTTAAGCGTACACACCCATCACACATCGAAGATTGCATTTGAATTTGAAAGTATCTTCCTCAGATTGGTGTTGTTAACTCCCTAGTATTCAATACTCCAACCAGCAAGGGAAGATGATTGTTTACACTCGTGCTGATTGCTCAGCTCTATGCCTCAAAGGCAGCCGGCGGCAGCATCACTGAATCTCCAAGTTAATTATTTGCAGGAGTGACTAGCGAACGAGCAGTGTAGTAAGGTAAACGCGTGTTACAATCAACTTGAGGACGAAATTATTACGTATCTTATATTTTGTTAGGAATTGTGGTGGGTAAGTGACGATGCTCTGCAAGACTAAAGACACAAATTTAACGTGGAAAACTCTCCCCAAGACTATGAGAGAAAAATCACGGGACAATATCGATCAACAAGCACTATGCAATCTGAATTACAACTCACACTGCCCAGATTTAATCGCCCATAAATCTGGGAGGCTCCCCCTGCGCGAGAACAAAGATAAGGAAGAACGGAATTACACCCAATGTGTACAAACCCTCCCTTTTCACTTTTTCTCCTCACAACACCGCTGTCGCTGCAGGGATTGCTTGTTGTCGCTACGACCGCTGATCGGTCGTCTCCATCGGTGACAAGGTCGCCTACCTCGTCATTGTATGTGGTACTCGTTCTAGTTGGCTCCTCCAACTAGGATTCCGACATACCACCACAACTCTCTCCGCCTGAGAGAGTTGATACGCGTCCTCCGCTGATCGGACAGACCATTTTCGTTGTTGCGTCATCAATAGTATGCCACCAACTGATGTGCGTCTTCCGCTGCTTGGATCTGTCGTCGTAGTTGATGCACCACCTATGTGTCGCCGACTGATGTGCGTCCTCCACTGACTGGACAGTCCGCCATCGTTTCAGTAGCCACCGACAGATGAATGTCTTCCACTGCTCAGATCCGCTGTCGTAGTCGATGTCAATGTCACATCACCAACAAAGTGCCACCAACTGATGTGCGTCCTCCGCTACTCGGACCCGCCTCCGTTGTCGATGCACTGTTGTTGTGTTGCCGACTGCCAACCACTACTTTGCCTCAAGACAAAGTCGTTGGCCCTCTCTCATCCACAAGAGAGCTGCACTGTTGGTGCACCCAATGTACCACCAAATGTCAGCCGCTACTTTACTTCAAGGCGAAGTCGTTGACCCTCTCTTACCACAAGAGAGCACCACCAGTTGTTATTGTTTTCTGGCTCTTCTACCATAGAAGACACCAACAACCAACAACTGGTGGGATCACACACCAACCGGTGGGATGATCTCCATGGCCTCCCCAAGGGCCTCTATTTATAGGCCTCCACGCATGTGATTGCAACCAGGAATTCTAGTCCTAGTTCAAATCCTAGTCCAACTCCATGTTGCACATAGCCACCTTTTTTCTTCTTGGACTCAAGTCATATTAGGATTGGAAAAACAAAATACCAACTCCAATTAAATCCTAATCCAATTCTAAAGGTGTATGTAAGGAGCCATCTTCTTTCCTTCTTGGATTTAACTTCTATTAGGATTGGAAACACAAGCCAACTCCTAATAAGTCCAAATCCCAATAGGACATGGGCCGGAACCTTTCAATCCCAACAATCCCCCCCTCCGGCCCATGAGGGAGATTTTGTCTTCAGCGATCATCTGGAATATCTTCTGTATCCTACCACCACATCTCATAGATACAATCTCCTCAAATATGTCAGCACCATGTTGTTTTCATCCCTCTTATTGAAGTCCCACCTTGACTTCACTTTGTTCCCAAGCAACGGAGAAGAAGTATCTTGGCCACACTGCTTCTCTCTCCATGCCCACACCTGGAACTTTGTTGGCTCCCCCTGACCGGTCAGTCGAGCCCTCCTGGATGAAAACCATATTTCTGGCCTTCTGCAGTAAGCTTCAGAAACCTTCTTATGACGCTCCCCCTGTCTATGTAAGTCTACATCAAGAGTCTGATCCTCTAGCCTGGGTGTAGCAACTACATCTTCAATGTATTGCCCTTCTTCCTCACATGTGTGTTGTCTCGAGAAAGTATTTGGAGCAACCTTCTCTAACTGGGAGCCATCCTTGCTGCATATTGTTGTCCTCCAGATTGAATCTCGCATCTCAAACATGCGGCTATTCTGTGATCGCTTCTTGTCAATGTTGCCCTTCCTATCTTCAGATGCCATCTCACTATGCCCACAAAATCCTTCAAACCTTGCTCTGATACCACTTGTTAGGAATTGTGGTGGGTAAGTGACGATGCTCTGCAAGACTAAAGGCACAAGATTTAACGTGGAAAACTCTCCCCGAGACTAGGAGAGAAAAACCACGGGGCAATACCAACCAACAAGCACTATGTAATCTGAATTACAACTCACACTGCCCAGATTTAATCGCCCCTAAATCTGGGAGGCTCCCCTTGCCCGAGAACAAAGATAAGGAAGAACGGAATTACACCCAATGTGTACAAACCCTCCCTTTTCACTTTTTCTCCTCACAACACTGATGCCGATGCTGGGATTGCTTGTTGTCGCTACGACCGCTGATCGGTCGTCTCCACCGGTGACAAGGTCGCCTACCTCGTCGTTGCCTGTGGTACTCATTCTAGTTGGCTCCTCCAACTAGGATTCCGACATACCACCACAACTCTCTCCGCCTGAGAGAGTCGATACGCATCCTCTGCTGATCGGACAGACCGTTGTCGTTGTAGTGTCACCAATAGTATGCCACCAACTGATGTGTGTCTTCCGCTGCTTGGATCCGCCGTTGTAGTTGATGCACCACCTATGTGTCGCCGATTGATGTGCGTCCTCCACTGAATGGATAGTCCGCCATCGTTTCAGTAGCCACCGACAGATGAACGTCTTCCACTGCTCAGATCCGCTACCATAGTCGATGTCAATGTCACATCACCAACAAAGTGCCACCAACTGATGTGCGTCCTCCGCTACTCGGACCCGCCTCCGTTGTCGATGCACTACTGTTGTGTTGCCGACTGCCAACTACTACTTTGCCTCAAGACAAAGTCGTTGGCCCTCTCTCATCCACAAGAGAGCTGCACTATTGGTGCACCCAATGTACCACCAACTGTCAACCGCTACTTTTCTTCAAGGCAAAGTCGTTGACCCTCTCTTACCACAAGAGAGCACCACCCGTTGTTATTGTTTTCTGGCTCTTCTACCACAGAAGACACCAACAACCAACAACTGATGGGATCACACACCAACCGGTGGGATGATCTCCATGGCCTCCCCAAGGGCCTCTATTTATAGGCCTCCATGCATGTGATTGCAACCAGGAATTCTAGTCCTAGTTCAAATCCTAGTCCAACTCCATGTTGCACATAGCCACCTTTTTTCTTCTTGGACTCAAGTCATATTAGGATTGGCAACACAAAATACCAACTCCAATTAAATCCTAATCCAATTCTAAAGGTGTATGTAAGGAGCCATCTTCTTTCCTTCTTGGATTTAACTTCTATTAGGATTGGAAACACAAGCCAACTCCTAATAAGTCCAAATCCCAATAGGACATGGGCCGGAACCTTTCAATCCCAACATATTCAAGGGTCTAAATTTTCTGTACCCATCCTCGTGTCCATTTCAATACCCACCACATCTAATCCATTGACTTGTAGTCCCCATACAAGAGTATATGGCCAAGATCTGCTTAGCATATTGTTCCGAACACAGAGGATGTTAAGATTGTATCAATGGTGGAGTCAGAGTTTTGGATCTGGGGGAGAACCGCAGAAAATGTTGGTAATGTGTGAAGAAAACCCTCCTAATAATTCAATTTTTGAAATCATTTATGTAGAGATCACGAACATTATTTCAACTAAAATGAACATTATATGCATGAGAACGAAACAAATTGCAAGCAGCTGGGCATGTTATTGGATTAAGAGTATTGATATAGAACAATACCTTCTTCATTCAATTGTGCACCCACAGTTCGTGTCTATGCTATCATGGAATACGCTTTGACCTTCTCGTACAATATAAGTAGTTTTTCACACAATGCGAGAGTCCAAAAGAGTTTTCGTGTATTACAAAGAGAGAATGAAAGAGAGATAAAGAGAGTAGAAATGGGATTAAGGATAGTAGAAAGAGGGAGGAGAGGGGTAGAAAACTTCTTGTAACAAATAATCGTCTTCTCTATATAGTTTACTTCAGTAACAAAAGTTATTAAGAACAATGTATATTTTGAAATCAAACTACACATATATTGTAACATACCAAATTATGTACTTTTGTCTTTTGAACCTCTTTCTCATCTTTTCCTTTCATTTATATCCTCTTTGGCTATTCTGTTTAATTTGTGGAGAATATGATGGTGTAATGAATATTTGTTCACCTTTTTCATCAATATTTGGATTTATGCACAAATACCTCAGTAATGAGTCTAATATGTAAAATGTCCACTTCAGTGATAAAAAGAATAAAGTAATTTGTGCTAGAACTTTCTAGTATCTTTTAGAGTATGAAAAAGAAAAGAAATCCCAAAATATACATAAAGGAGATGATAAATGCAATAATTGGGGATAATATGGGATATTTTGGATAAAAGAAGATAATGAGGAATATATTATTCTTAAAATCCTAAATAGAAACCCAGGAAGATAATTTGGATATCAATCTCATTTTCTTGACTTAAGGGCCAAGTATCATCTAATTTGGAAGATAAATGCACATATTAAAACCTTTATTAAAAGATAATGGGAGATAAGCGAATAAAGTGAAATAAAATATATAACGCCCTCAAATTAGAAAACTAACTCCAAATTCGTGATCTAAACATATAAATAAGCCTTTTGGGAAGATTTGCAACTAATTTGGATAATGTTTGGATAATGAGTAAAAATAGGACAGAGAAAGTGTGTAGAATCTTCAATAAATTAAATAAATTAAAAAATAATCTCAACTTGTAAAATTGATGAAAAAATCGTGTTCTAGTCACTTAGAGAGACTTATGGGTGAAATTTCATAAAATTTGAGGCATCTTATCACCACTAATGAAGGAGGAAAGAAAAAAAGACATTTGAATTATTTAACCTATTAAATGTCCCCAAAAGGCAAAACTAATTCCATATTTGGATTCTACACGTCAAAATCAGTCAGAGTGTAAATTTTGATTAATTTTGAAAATTTCTTGAGCCCTCAATAGAGGAGAGAGAAAAAGTCAAACAATCAAATAATGCACTTTATTCCAAATAATATTGGGAATAGAATTGAATGTTTTGTCATGCGGCTCACGGCTGTTGGATGCTGATCGGACGGTAGAGAGCTTGTCTCCTACCTCGGTCCAGATTGGGAAATAGGGAGAAAGTTTTGGATTTTTCAATTTGCGATATCTCTCTCATCATTCAATGAAATTCTGAAATTTTTGGTTTGTTGGACTCCTCGTTGGATTCTGCTTCAATTTATCCTAAACTTTTTTTATATTTTCACGTTTATCCAAAGATGCCCCAAATTGGCCGAAGAACTCTCTCTCTCTCACCCCACCTATGAAAACCCTAACCTACCTCTCCCCATCTATAAATAACCCTACCCCAAGATTCACCCTCTAATTTAGAACTCAACGCAACTTTCAATTTCGGTTTTCATCGCCGTTTGATACCCCGGTGAGCCACCGAAGGTGCAGTGCTAGCGGCACCCCTTTCTTCTTCATCCCTTCGTCTCTTGCAAAATTCAAGGTACCAATCGATCCATTTTACCTTTCTCTTTCATTTGGTTATTTGAAAGTTCGATTTCATCAAGTGTCTTGGACATCCCCAAATCCCTCACAAACAACTGCTGGTGTTCGGCGCAATGGTGCATTGAGGCAAGGGGAGGAAGACAACTTCACGATTTTACTATTTTGCCCACAATCAGTTCTCTTCACCCTTGTCCTACGCATGGACACGATCGTTTTTTTCGTGGTTGACCGGCCTTTGACCAAACTTGGACCTTTGCCAGCCAGTGGGGTGGCCCACTAACTTGGTTCTCTATGATTGGGCCAAGCAGTGGGCCCAGTCCCACCTTCTTTGCTTTTCAAAACGAAAATCAAATTTTCTATTTTTCTCATTGGCTAATTTTAGAAAATCCATGTCGTTTTACTCATTTGTCCAAAAATAGAAACAACTATATGTTTTGGAATCGAGAAAACATAATCTATTCATTAAAAATATTTGTGAAGTTTGATTCTGATGTTTTCAAAAACATATTTTTGAGGATGATTGAATTAACTTAAAAACATGAAAAATACCTTGAAAAGTCTATATCTCAAAAATATACAAAACTATATGTTATTTTGGTCAAAAGAACCTAACTAAGACATCAGTGATGGTTTCAGAGTCTAAATCGGAATTTTATGCAAAAAGTCCTAAATATGGGTTTTCTTTACCTTTATGCATATGCAAAACCCTAATGCATGTTAATACATTGAAAATAGGAAAAAAATGGAACTTGGAATCGATTAAGTGGTGCAAGTTGATAATCGGAATCAATATTAAAGGTATATGCATTTACACCTTAAGTTGGGAAATATTATGCCATGTCCTACTTTTCCACAATGAGGTTTATTTGAACCCCATATCTTATGGTCATGATTCTTTTGCTATACTTGCCTCATAATATGTTTTGGAAAATTGTTCTTGGGTCTTGGGGCCACTTCTATGCTCTATTTAAATGATGTTATTACTTGCCATTAATTCAAGAATGATGATTTTATTAGACTAACTAGTTATAGTTGAGGTACTTATGTACAACCACCCATAGTTGGGGAATGTGTTATTTCTCCCTTGGGGAACGTCTTATTCTCCCCCGCACACAAAATGTGTGTAGGTGACTGGGAATGTCTTATTCTCCCCTCACCTTTTGGTTGAAGGTCTGGTAGGTGCCTCAACCCTACGTAGTTAAGGTTGTCAATATTAATCATGCATGCAATTGTTTTATTATACTTTGTTATGGCAAGCATCTATTGAAAGCTTCTTGTATATTTAGCCTCATTCTCTTGTAATCTTCATCTTATGATGAACCCTAGCTTGTTTTTATATGTTTTTCTTATCTTGCCATCCTAGAATAGTTGTTGTGACACATATTATTTCTTCATTTTCCCTTTTGCTGGGTGCTTTCCCAATCACCCAGGTGCTGAACAAGATGACAGATAAGACAAGGAGAACTTAGCTCTGACATGGACCTAGCTAATGGATATGTTTCTTAGAGACAAGACTATAGTAGTTGGACTTCCCTATATCTAGATCCTAATTGTTGTATCTTGATGTAACCCTAAAAGGAGATTGTTGATGTATTTTTGTACAATCTTTTATGAAATTGATTTAGTCAAAAAAATTTATTCCGCTGCTTTCCAATGTGTTTTGTTTACCATATTTTAGTAAGGAGGTGATATCGTCTCTTTACAACATGGTATCAGAGCAAGGTTAGTCAGAATCTGGATATTACAGTTTTGTCTCCCTAGTTAGAACCCTAGATTTGCATAGTTTCCCTTAAGTTACATGTTTGCCCTAGATTTGATCTATGCTGATGAAAGGTTGATTTAGGACCCTATAGTTTCACCTTAGAGTCTTGATGAATAAAAGTCTAATATACTCATAATTAAAATATGTATAACTTGATTTTGTTTAGGGTTGCATTTATGCAACTATTAGGGAAAGAAGTTGAAGCAAAGGTGTCTAGAATGGATCAGGTTCTGGGGGCTAGTAATATTTTCCTCTGCACCACTAGCTTAGTTTACGAGGACTCCTAGATCTTTATGATACCGGCCTAGCCTGAGCTGATATATATTGTCCAAAATAGTTTACTTTTAGGCAATAGTAACCTTAGACTTCTATGTTGTATATCTTTGGGAACCTTGAGTTGATTTGTTTGAAGATGGATACTAGTTTCCTTACGTCCCTTAGGTCCACATGTTTGGATAAGATTATCCCTAGAACCTAGACCTTGGAGTTTGGGTGTTTGGGAAGATATCAGAGTGTGCAGTGGAAGCATGATGGATCTTGAGAATGGTTTGGTTAGACGCATCCTGTAACCCCTGTGTAGTTTGTCTTGATAGGTCGAACTCTTTAAGGGGTGGAGTATAGATTTTTTGATGGCATTTAGGTAGTTAGATTTTGAGGACGAAATCCTCTTATGGGTAGGGGTGAGCAGAATTTGGTTAATAACCGATTAACCGAACAGTTAATTCCGAATGGTTAATTTTATTGGGTCAATTTGGTTAATTCGGTTAATTTGGTTAATTTGTTTCGGTTAATCGGTAAATGGTTAATTTGACGGTTAAAGATATTTTTGGTTTGGTTAACCGAATTAACCGAATAGTCAGAATTTATTCATAAATAATATCCTACACATGCATATATACATATATAGTTGTACTTTTATTTCAAAATACTTCCCCATATATATAGTAATCAAGTTTTTACGAGCCATACAAAATTAAATTTACAACAATACTACTATAATATAATAATACTGCCCCAAATTCTATGACTATTTCAAATAATATTATTACACGAGTGTTATTTGGTTAACCAAATTAACCGACTGAATTAACCATTAACCGATTGGACAATAACCGAATTAACCGACTCAATTTGGTTAGGTTAATGGTTAAAATCTCAAACCACAAATTAACCGTTTAACCGAACCAAATTAATCGTAATTGACCGAATTAACCGAATGCTCACCCCTACTTATGGGGGATGGAACCCTATGCCATATCGAGATCTAGCTATGTGACTTTAGAAACCCTAACTCTATGAATAGGAGGTTAGTATGCTTGGATCCGTGCTCTTGATCAAGAAAGTTATATTTGTGAACCTAACATGTTTGTTTATATATAATGAACATATAATGGTCATATAAGGAATAATTCATGTGGTTGAACCCAAATGAGGACATAATTCACATAATATGAATATCAATGCTAATTGTCAATATGTAAGATGTTGATCATGCCATGAACCTATAAACCCTAATGATATGATGAGTAAGATAATCATAATTCGGATTTAATGAATGCCAAGAATGAATAAGTGAAATATGATGCTCATTTTGACCTAACCCTAAAATATAATCATCTAACATATATATCATTAATGTCTTTCATGATACATTAATGATATTAAATGGCATAATCAGTTAACATACTTTGATACACATAAATGATATATATAATCATTTGTTCACATATTTATCAAGTCATCTATATGAAATGCATGTTACCATGTTATCTAATACACACATGATAGGTCAGCTAATGTGAATCAATTCATTAATATGTAATGTGCCTCACCTTGATCATTAAAATACATGTAATGGCTTCAATATGGATAGGAAATGGCTGGCTTCAAATAAATGTGCAAAATCAGTTACATAAATGAATAAATATGAGTAATGATTAATGATGACATTAATGTGAGCAATAAAGATAATGTGACATTGTGACAATGTTTAAGATGAATATAAGTGACTAATGTGACATTTATTGGAATAATTATATGCTTAACCACAAATTGGATAGAATGTCCTCTTTCATGTAAAATAATTTTTATAACTTAATAAAGTGATAATATGAGGATAATGAAGTTTCAGTCCAAATTATTAAGGACAATGATCCAATATAATAATGTATGTTAAGATAATTGAGTAACCCCTAATTGTGCTAAAATTCTTAGTACAAAAAATGATATATATATATATATAATGTTTCGTGGATGATAATGAAATATAACTCCCTTGGTAATAAAGTGAATATGAAATGACATAATTAAATAATGTTGATAATGTGATATCATAATATGATGTTAATGATCCAAAGATGTAAATAATGTTAAATATCCTAAAAAAATCTTAATAGTGGAACCCTAGGAGATCCTTGAGAACCCAACCTATGATGAGATATATGTGAAGCATATGTTGATGAGAGTTTCGGTGGAAGTTTTATGGTTAGAGGAACAACCTGATGCTTTGTTATGGGAGGTTGCACACTCGCCCTTCCCTTCTTGCTTGTGATTTCGGGAACGAAATCCTCTTTAAGGGGTGGAGTGCTATAACATAACGAATTATGGACATTTTTCCTTCTGGTCCTCTTTCTCATCTTTTCCTTTTATTTCTATCCTCTTTGTCTTTTTTGTTTAGTTTGTGGAGAATATGATGGTTTTTTTTTGAAGACACAACATTCATTACATTAAAGCCATACAACATCTACATATAAAGGGAGATACACCAACCGAACACAAAAAAGTAAAGAGCAGATACAATAACCAGAAACTCATATCGGAACGTGATAAGGACAATGATGTATTGATCTCTCTTCTATATCGCTGACCAAAACAGCTTTTTATGAGAGATTCCTTCAACCTGAGATTATATCTGATATAAAGTATATGCTCCAAACCAGTGACCGAAGAAGTGCTCACCTTCGCACTTGCTGCCATATAACAAAGAAGCAAAAAAAGACCTAACATGAAAGGAGGACACAAACCACACGACAACATAGAACCTATAACTCACTAAAGCAACAACACCTACCTAACAACACAACGTCCCACAAAAAAGGACGAGAAACACAACTACCAACGACGAGCACTAAGGTTGCACCAATTAGGAGACCCAGGAAGGAGGCCAACACCCAAGGATGCAGATACAGAGGAAGGACGGCTCATGTGAGTACAAAGGCGGGGAGTAGAGGGTGCCGGGAACTCCACCACCACTCCCGACCACCACTGCGAACAGGGGGCGCAAGACCCACACGAAGCCCAAAACCCATCTTCCTCCTCCTCTGCCTGGAGCACCAAGGGGCGCCCGAGCGCACCGTCTGCCCAAGAAGGAACCCAAGGCACGACACGACCAACCAACGACCACAGAAAACTCCTACAGGAAGAGACTAGAAAACGACCCGCCGCCAGGAAGCAGACCCGAAGGAGAAGCCTCCAGCCTTCCGCCTCACTATCCCCTGCGATCGGCTTCCACGATTAGAATCGTGGTTGAAGAAAGCACCTATTTGCTGGTGCCGAGACGATCTGCAGGCCAGAGCCCTAACGCCTAAACACCAGCGGGAGGCAAAGGAGGACAGGTAGCAGGACAAAGAGGAGCCGAGCTCCACCGAGCGCCAACACCAGCAGACGCGGGTTGAAGGAGAGGCCCGGGGGGAGAGGGCGGCACACGCCGGCGGCCCAGCCCCTCCCCCAAGCCGAAACGGGAGCGCTACTGAAACCTAAATCGCCACAGCGCTAAAGGGAGCGCCGCGCAGCCTTATTTGAGAACAT
Organism: Alisma plantago-aquatica; assembly: GCA_963693085.1. Classification (NCBI taxonomy): domain Eukaryota; kingdom Viridiplantae; phylum Streptophyta; class Magnoliopsida; order Alismatales; family Alismataceae; genus Alisma; species Alisma plantago-aquatica. The sequence continues at coordinate 1,732,437,089 of OY856409.1, read as the reverse complement.
TGGAGAATATGATGGTTTAATGAACATTTTTTCACCTTTTCTACCAATATTTAGGTTTATGCACAAATACCTCAGTGAAAGCTTGGTAATGGGTTTAATATGTAAAATGTCCACTTAAGTAATGAAAAGGATAAAATATTTCGTCCTAGAACTTTCTAGTGCTTTTTAGAATATGAAAAAGAAATAAAATCTCAAAATATATATAAAGCAGATGATAAATGTAATAATTACAAATAATATGGGATATAATGGATAAAAGGATATAATGAGGAATATATTGTCCCAAAAATCATAAGTAGAATCCCATAAAGATAATTTGGATATCAATCTCATTTTATTGACTTAAAAGAAACTTAAGGGCCAAGTATCATCTAAATTGGAAGATAAATGCATATATTAATGTCCATATCAAAAGAAAATAGGAATTTGGCCAACAAAGTGAAATAAAATACTTAATGCCCTCATTTAGAAAATAACTCCAAATTCGTAATCTAAACATAAAAATAAGACTTTGGGCAAATTTGCAACTAATTTGGATAATGTTTGAATAATGAGTAAAAATAGGAGAGAGAAAGTGTGTAGAATCTTATATTTATTAAATAAATAAAGAAATAATCTCAACATGTGCAATTAATGATAAAATAGTATCCAAGTCACTTAGGGAGACTTATGGGTGAAGTTTCACACATTTTAAGGAATTTTATCACCATTAATGAAGGAGGAAAGAGAAAATGGGATTTGAATTATTTAACTTAATAAATGTCCCTAAAAGGCAAAACTAATTCCATATTTGGATTTTACATATCAAAATCAGTCAGGATATAAATTTTGGTTAATTTTGGAAATCGTTTGGGTCTCCATAATATGTATTGTATCTCACCTTGATCATTAAAATACATGTAATGGATTCAATATGAATATGAAGTGATTAGATTCACATAAATGCACATAATTAATAATAATAATAAGTGAATAAATATGAGGAATGATTAATGATGACATTAATGTGAGAAATAAAGATAATGTGGTAATGAGATCATGTTTGATATAAATATATGTAATTGATGTGACATAATTTGAATTAATTGTAGACTTAATAACAAATTGAATAAAATGTCATATCACATTCAAGATAATTTGTTATCATTAATTAAATGACCATATGAGGATAATGAAGTTTAAATCCAAATTAATAATGATCAAATATATTAAGATAATTGAGTAATCACTAATTGTGTTAAATATCTTAATAAGATAAATGAGAAGCATATACATAATGTTTCATGGGTGATAATGAAATATAACCCTTTTGGCAATAAAGTGAATATGACATGACATAATTAAAATAGTTATGATAATGTGATACCATAATGAATATGATGTTAATGAGCCAAAAATGTAAATAATGTTAAATATCCTAAAAAGGAATATCTTAATAGTGGAACCCTAAGGTGATCCTTGAGAACCTGACCTATGTTGTGTTGCATGTGAAGTATATGTTGGTGAAAGTTTTAGTGGAAGTTTTATGGTTTGAGAAATCATGAAATGATCACAAGGAGGGTTTCTCCAAACCCTAACTCAACATGCAAGAGGGATCGACCACCTTTTCCAAGCTTGAGCCCCACCTTCACCACCAAGCACAATGGGAAACGAGATCCAAGGGAAAGAAGAGAGAAAGAGGGTGGAAATGGTTTAGTTGCATGCATGGAGAGAGGATTATATAGCATAGGGTAGGAGAGAGAGAAGGGAGGTTGTGTGTCATGCTAACACATTCCATGTGTCCACCAAAACTTGTCCATGCAAGCACTACACTCGAGCATGCATATAGGGTATCAAATCCAAAGAAAACCATCGGCCAACATGTTCCAGAAAACTCAAACGACTGATAAATATTTTCAGCAACCAACGTGATAAAAATCCAATGATCACCAAAGCCAAACCCTAGGGTTTCTTGGATACCAAGAGTGTTCATGGCCTCATCGACCACCAAGACTAGGGAGATACACTCAAAAATCATTGAACTCTAAGAATAATGGATCACAAGATCATTGGCAACTACCAAAAAGCAAGCTCATCGGTCAAACATACTTCAAGGTCAACCATCCACTAAGGGCACCCAAGCAAACCCTAATTCCACATATGATGTCACCACATCAAACCAAGGTGTAACAAGGAGCCCCAAAGCACCACTCTCTCCAACAATATGTAAATATAGGTGAGGAATAACAACTATTTGACAAATTGCAAGAAAAACCCTAACATTGGTTAATTGCAATTAGGTCCAAAATAAGCACACATGCATGACTAACTCAAAGAATATCCAAATTGGACCAAACTTAAAACATAAGCCTGTCACATGTTATCAAATTATATTGTATAGTTCGATTAAGGTTTACACATCTAATTATTCTAAGAATATAAGATCAATGAAAAGCAAGGCCAAGGGTCTTACAATTACATTCATGTTTAGAAAGTAGATCATGAAATATATGTATATATAGAAACAAAAATAATTGGAATTGTATCATTCATCAAAATGGGTCTATAAGGTACATTTGCACCAACACATATATTTAGCTTCATGCTCATTACTATACAATAGTGATAAGCCTTAAATGTGGGTCCAAGAATGGAGACATGTCTAGGTTATCAGACTTTAGAAATGTATAATACCCGAATGTTTAAGACTCCTACAACTAACACAGGGTCGAAGTAGTTTGGGGTCAAACACAGGGATAGGCAGAATGTTGCTTCAGATTTCAAGTTTTACTTGTCTAAGCACGTCGAAAAGGTCGAAGGATGAGGTTTTTGATGCAACAAAAAATAATCATAAAGAATCAAACAAAAAACCTATCTCCAAGGGGAATTACCAGAAGAATTAAGATTTTAGGGGTTTAGTAGTTTTTATGGAGGTTTTTAGATAAAGGGAATGCGAGGAGATAAAATTGTTCTCGACGTACAACACGAAGGAGGAAAACTTAAACATAAAAAGTGAGACTAGAATACATCCCACACCCTCTTCTCTCAAGGAGGGTGCCTCTAACCATGCACTAAATTCTCTCTCTCAAGGGTACCATGCATAGGATGGAGCAGAAAGATATCTCGGGGAAACACTGATTCTGGGTACTCTCATACACCTAAATCAGACCAAGCTCTAGAGTTTATGATATCCCTCTCTCAAAGGAGTCAAAATGAGAAACGTGATTCGATAGCTAGTCAAAAGTGTGATCTAAACAATAGAGACTAGAGCTCAGATGCTATAAAGATATCATCCAACAAAAAGGAGCCATGCACAGAACAACATGAGATAAACTTTATAGATTCCAATAAGAATAAAGAGGTAAAAAGGTTTAGTTACAATGCAGTAGTAAATAAAAGTAAAGTGTTGAAAGAAGGAAAGATAGGTATCAGCCTCCTTGATGTATTAGATCGATATACATAGCAGCGGACCCCTAAGGTAATGCTAACCCGGAACCGGGTAGGAGCCCTATCGGGATATGATCGTGTCAGGTTCTTGACCGTATCGAGCCATGAACCGTGATGGGTAAGGGGCGTATCGGGAAAGGACTCCCTACCTGATATGGCCGTGTCGGGCTGTTGGCTCTTTCGGGCTACAGCCGTGATGGGTATGCCATATCGGGTTGTGTATCATGTCATGTTAGGACATGTGTTGGGTTAGCTTTATCTTAGGTTCTCAGTTCCTCGTGTCGGATGTAGATGGGCGAGCCATCTCGGGTTGAAGCCCAGATAGAGACCCGACATGTTTGAAGTAGCCTTGAAGGTCATGTCGCGCTGATGCTACTACCGGGTCGGGTTCTAAGTGAACTACTCCCGTCCCTCTCGGGTTGGGGTTGTGCTCACCTAGTATCGCCCGTCAGGCCCTAGAACTCAACACACTAGCTCCTGTGATCTTAAAGTTAGCTCTCATAGGGTTCCGACCCGTCCCATTGTAGGCCTGTAGCTGATATTGATAAGCAGTAAGTCGGTGGGAGTTGTGGCTCTCGTTGGGCCACATATCCTCCTTCTGCTCCATTCATGTGGCTTCAAAAGGGGGGCAATACGTCTGACGCCCGGCACGGCCGGTGGGGCTGTCACGTGTCAGGCTGTGAGTGAATTGTGTTGTCGTGTCAGGTAAGGACTCTGGCGGGTTGCTGCACTGAGTGATCTCTGTGTCGCACAGCTGACTTTGTCAGCTGGGCGAACCGTGACACGTAAGGGCATCCAGTCGGGTAGAGCATTGCAGTCTGTCAATGTTTCCGTGCGACACACCAACATCAGTTTGCTGCCATATCTGGCAGTGATTGTGAAAGGTAAAAGGGGTATCGGCTCACGTTGCTCACTGGGTCGGGATGGGTCCATTAACACTCTTTTGATGAAAAAATAAGAGAAACTCTGTAAAAGATAGGAAATGTTATCAGGAGCATAGTGGGCATTATTTCTATACAACAAATAAAATAAGACATTGAGGAAGTTAGATTTGTAGGCAGTTTTGATAGTAAAATATAAGCTCTAGAAGCCATAAAATGGGTGTTATCAACTCCCACAAACTTACCATTTTGATTATCCTCAATCAATCTGTTCCTATTTTAAAACTTTTGTTTATGTTACTTTTCAAAACTAGACGTAATCTTTAGATAAGGATTAAGTGAATTTTTGAGATGTCATGGGGAAAATTACATCTGACTACAAACAATGGACTTTATTTTTCCTGCCTTATTTAAGAAAAAAAATCCTCTTCAGCTTTTGCGAGACTTTGGTGCATGATTTTGAAGTTTGCTTTCACACCAAACTGCTTGGGTATAGACAGTGGGGATTTTGGGAAGTCTTAAGGCTTTTTGGGTTTTTCTTGCTTCGCATTGGTCCATCCAGGTACGGGTCCATTAATGGGAAAGTGGTCCCTATAGTCCAAATCAGTTGACTTTAGAGTAATGATTTCACATCCTACGTACCACTGTCCTAGATCTGCCATGCCTAAAGATGGGTACTTTTTGGAAGACTAATGTTTTTTTTGTACAACTCTCATGTTTTTATTCACTCTTATAAGACTTTCCTCTATTTTTGGGATTTTTATGGGTAGGGAAAAGTGAGTTTGCTGTTTGGGCAACATTTTCCTTCACATGCATGTCTCTTAGCTGTTGTGAGATTATTTTTGAAAGCTAGCATAGAAAAGTTATAGCCTTTGTCGTTTGGGACTATGTTTTTAAGAGAGCATAATAGAAATGTGCACCACCTTAGATATAGAGAGAACAAACTGGAAGATGTTGTACCAAATATTTACTATAAAGTGTTTTGTACAGTTTTTGAGAAATAAGCAGTTGTGTATGCATTGCTTTCTATAAATCATTTATATACATGTATATACAAAGTATAGTGGGAAAAGGAAAGGACAAAAAGAAAAAAAAATTAGAATACCTCCCTCACTGATGCTATGGAGTACCCCCCCCCCCCAAACTTACCCCACACTTTCTCCCAGAGTTGTGAGATAAATAAGGAAGGATAGGCATAGATCAGTGAGGGTTTAGCGAATGCACACGCCCTTGGTAGATAAGAGATCCATCACATATTATCCTCATTGGTTGTGGAGGTTATCTGTCGTCTTTTTCAGAGCTACCACGCTATAAATCCCATGCCACACGTAGACACCATAGTCATTTGATAAGGGAACTTGTTGTGGACTACGGTGGTAGTATTTGAGTTTGTGCCACTTGGCTGTCGAGTCTTCAAGATTGGGCTGGATCAAAGACACCACCTTAGCATAATATTTTCTTGCTAGCTGCTCGAGGGATGTTACCAGTGTAGATGAACACTCTGTCGGGTAGTCGTTGTTGGCGTCGGAGCTATTGTAGAAGAAACTGATGGATGGACTGGTGTACATCATCAGGAGCATCCAGTGATTGTCGTGCAGAATATGTAGAAAGATTATACACAGTAGACACTTCTTTACTTCAAGCTAGAACAGCTGGCACGCTCCTGTCTCATCAGCAAGGCATAAGTCATTGAACAACATCAGATAGGCGATGTAGGGTTGTCCAATCTTCTTCTATAGGATGGGGATTTAAGAAAATGCCACCGTCATTGCTAGACACCCTCCTACCTTGACTAAGTATCGTAGATCGTCGAGGGGGACCACTGTGTTATCTTTTTCATATATGACGTCTATAGTGTTATAATCATCAAGTCGAAGAAGAATTTCATGGACCTGTTCCTAAGATAGAGAACTACATGCGGAACGGTCGAAGTTGTTGATTAGGGATTCAGTGACGATAGGTGAAGTAGAATCACCTTCAGTGGCGAGTATGGTTTGCATAATTTATATCTGCTTGCCTGTTCTGAAGACATCAAAAGCACCCTCGACTTCATTCCTTGGAGGGCTGTCGGGTTGAGGAGAATAAGAGTCAACATCATAACCAACGCTTGTCTCTAGCAGGTCCTCTGGAAGTTCTGTGTCATGGAAATAGTACTTGTCTTTGATCAGCAACATCACTTGTCTACATCATTTGGTAGAAGTTTTGGTCCTTGAGCTGCCTTATGTATCTGAAGATGTTTAGAAACTCCATGGCATGTAGGACGATGAAGGCGCTATTTCTGCTCCCCAGGTCTTCTTAAACTGGGAACTCTCTGATGGCATAGAATTTCCAGACGTTGTTGTGGCGTTGGACTCCTTGTTTGATGACTCGGTGAAGGTGCAGAGGAAGAAGCCTGAAGTGCTTATCTTCAGGGTGCACAAAGATGTGCCCCCGGTGAGGGACCTCCGTGGTGCAGTATCTAAGAAGAGTGACATTGTGGGAGCTGAGGTCAGCCACAGAGAGGAACCAATGCTTTCTGAGCTTGTAGGGGGCTAGCACCAGGTCGATGTTGTATTCTTAAATGTGCTTCAGCATATCAACCACCGACTATGTTTTGTACGCCCCTGCCATTAGTCATCTCACCAAGCCCGGGGTGGCATTGTATATTGGCTGCTGACCTATCCTGATGGCGATATTCTCAAGCATCGTGCCTTCCAGGACCCTAAAGAAGATCTTCCCTACAATGACTTTCGAGCGAAACATGCCTTGGAGTGCTCTGTGTCATACAGAGAAGTACCCGTTGCTCCAGACGACAATTTATTCTTCTGCATGTAGCCTCAAGACCATGTTCAATAGTTGTTGGTCCCAGATCGTTAGGTAGTCGATGGCGCGTATGTCAAAGTCGGCCATCTCGAAGGCAGGGATCTCTGACGGCACAGAAAATGTGTCAGCCACCGAAGTCCTCACTCTAGGGGGTTAGCAATCAAGCTATGCAGAACGCCCCCTCCTCCCTCATATGTTTTAGATGAATCATCCTCTAGACCTTCAAATATCTCTTATGCATCGTCAATTGCCTCTAGAGGCTGAGGGTTTGTAGATATGTCGACGCTGCGAGTGCTCCCATATCCTGTGGGAGACCCGTCGGTGGTTTTGTTCAATGTCTCTTCCTCAGGCATTCTGGAGGGCCCGAAGGAAGAGGATGATGATAATGGCAGATAGGAGGTAGCCGGAAGTGATGGTGATCTTATGGGTCGCCTTGAATGGTGGTGGTTGTCCTTCTCGTCAAGCCTCTGCTCGATGGCATCGAGGCATTAGAGCACTGCTTGTATCGTGTTGTTTAGTGCCTTTAGTTGGTCGGGGAGACCAACTAGAGTTAGCAGCTGATGCTTCTGCTCACTTAGCCTCTGCTGGAAGACCTAAAACTTGTAGGTCAGGGTAGCAAAAGTAGAGTTGTGATTGCTCATTACCTCCCGCAAGTTGTTGAATTTGAAGCCAAAGACCTTCCCCAACGAAGAGGGGACTGCCACTGAGCAACTTTGACTTTGGGTGGCACTCCTCGCATTGGCAGTGTTGAGATGACCTGTCCGAACAAAATGTAATTAACTAAATAGAAGCGGTCATTAGCAGCTGATTACTAAAAATCACTAAAAATTAAAACCATTTACAATGAGATCCATACACTAGAAAACTCTTTCAGAAAGAACCAAAGTAATTCAATTACATTCTGGTTCACAAGTACATATCTTGTACCATTCCTTCTTGAGGATTACAAGCATCAACTGCCCTATTTAAAACTATACACTGGCAACATTAAAACATTGGGGCATCAAGCCAAAATCTCAGATGGATTCATTAAACTAACTACTGACTCCGAGGACCTGAGAGTACAGAGATGACACATACGACTCTATATACAATATATGATAGCCAGTTCCTCCACATGAGTGTCATTACTATCCTTATTGCTACTGCTGCTCTTCCCCAGCAATAGGGTTTCTACCTCTTCTTCCGTGTCCACTTAAAAAGTGTTGGTGACCAACTGAGTGAGACCCAGTCCTAGTGAGAGATATAACTCTCCGCCAAAAACATTATTATTGTAGTTTATTAGAATAAAATTGAGCAGAGGAATCATATATGTTTAACAACAGTTAAATCAATGTCTAAAGAGGTTAGAGTAATATTCTTATTTAAAGCATTTCAGCTATAACTTGATAAAGCATCATGTTACTTATCCAATAAGGAATATGAAGAACATGTATAACTTTTATCTGATATACTAAGAAAGATAACACCAACTAGTGATTTTCATATTTCAACCTTAACCAAATATGCTACATGACTGATTATATTTTACAATCATACTTAATGCCCTGAAGAGATGAAGTATACCGTTCATGCTCCAACTGACCACGATTACGTAAAGCATCAGTACCACACAAGGTCAATGGAAGAGCCAGACTCCAAGACCTCAACCTTCTCGGTCAGTACGAGATTATATGGTAGAGACATCACTTGTCGAACTACAAATTATCTTGTCATGGTATATTGACATCTTCGCTATAGAGTTATAACCTACATCATATACTCTCTTCAGGGTTATGGACTGTAGCCAATGCCTGGTATCATATCATGGAGTCATGGCATGTAGCCATACTCATACTGGGGTATGGTCCGTAACCAATCCCATACATAGGATATAGCCCGCATCCATTCCTATGAGGCATGAGGATATAATTGGCCAATTACCCCCACATATTTAAAAATATGCACTCTGAGTTTAACTCGTTTCACCATTCAGCAAATTCTGACACTGATGGATCTGGGGTCAGGGCAACTACATTATATGATATCACTTGACTAATTAAGTGTATTACCATATTCTTTTAGCATCAAACAAGTTTCTAAACATCAATTATTTTAACAATTGCTGCAAAGAATGTGTAATACTTTCATCAAGTACTGTTCAAATCTTTAATAAAGCACTGGGATCTCAATCTCTCATCTCATCAGGAGCATTCTCATCCTTTCACAAATTCATCATCATGATTATAAAAAATGGGTATTCAAACCCTCAGTTTATCAAGGAGCACTTGTTACCACTTATCAGGTATTAATACCTTCAGGTCATCTGACCAAGGTAAACATGATACTTGTTACATCTCAAATAGCTCACAAGACCCATTTCATCTCTAGTTACCTCTCACTAGGCAATAAACATAATATGGCCCACAAGGCCCATTAAAATTTTCAATAAATGAAACATCATAGCTCATACCTGGCTATGCTCATCCTCTCATGATACCTGCATGGTTAGTACATATGATAACAATTATACCAATTACATATCAGCATCATGCTATACAAGGGTAACACCACTAATCCCTCATTAGGGTTTAGGTTTCCCATTTCATGTCAATCAAGGATTACTCAAACATTACCCAAATTAGGGCTATGGTTAAACATCTCATTGCCCAAAATTAGGGTTTCACGTATTATAACCCAAAATTAGAGTTTCACATACCTTCACCCTATATTAGGATTAGGATTTCATATTAGCGTTTCACATAGTATTACATAACATTACCCTGGATTAGGGTTTCACATCACATTACCCTGTATTAGAGTTTCTCATCACATCATTACCTTGAATTAAGGTTTCTTATAACATTTCCCTTAAAATTAGGGATTCATGTAACTTTACCCGAAATTAGGGTTTTCCTGAAGGATCCTCTTAAATTAGGGTTTTTTGTTAAATTACCCTGAATTAGGGTTTAGGGTTCATCAACATTCTTGATTAGGGTTTCATGATCTCATCATCATGGATCAAACCCTAATTCATACCCTACACCTATTAAAGGTGTCAATGTTGCTCATTGCATATTGACTATTCAAGTATGCGTTTCCCTCTCTCTCATCCTCTCTTGGATATCAATTAATCCATACTTCTTTTAGTTGGCTCAACCTTTCACTAAGATGCCTACACTTATGATTATTATGGTGTATTAAATTCATCATATTCATAGGCTCTAAACGACAACCACTCCAAGTGCACTCATTTACCTAAGTGATTTAGAGGGACTTCCATTATAATCAATCTTGAGTTACTTTAATAATACTCATTTAGTTCTGAGATCAATTGAACCTAATAAACCTTCAAATGGTTTGGATCCATACCTCTAAATGGTTTGAGAACATTTGGACCTTCAAACGGTCTAAGACCGTTTAGACCTCCAAACGGTCTTGATCAACCTTTTAAACGGTCTTGACCAATTGTAAATTGAATCAACACATTCAATTTTGAAACCAAATCATCATTAATTGATTATGAAATCGAATCAACCCATTTGGTCTTGAAACTGAATCAATCTATTTGATCTTGAAACCGAATCTATCCATTCAGTCTTGAAATTGAATCCATCCATTCGGTCTAGAAACTAAATCCATCCATTCGGTCTTGAAACCGAATCGTCAACCATTGATTTGAAACCGAATCAATCTATTGGGTCTAGGGTTTGCAATCAATGGACCCTCCAACATTGAACCTATTAGAATTAGATCAAATTCAGACTACTAGATCATTAATTGATTATGAAACCGAATCAACCCATTCGGTATTGAAACTGAATCAACCCATTTGGTCTTGAAATCTAATCAACCCATTTGGTCTTGAAACCGAATCCATCCATTCGGTCTTGAAACTGAATCCATCCATTCGGTCTTGAAACCGAATTAACTCAATCAGTTTTGAAACCAAATTAACTCAATCGGTTTTAAAAACTGTTTGCCCATTCCTATATTGAGGTGTGTGCTTAAGATGAACATCATCTTCAAGCTTCAAACCTTCAAAATCAATTGTGATTCTTATGGTGATCTCAACAACTAATCAAAAGGAAATCGAGAAAGAGGAAAGGTTCAACACATGATGGATAAATTGCAAGCAATAATGACATTTAAGGGTTCAAGTTATATAACCCGCCTTCGAAGTTGAATCCAAGCTTCAAGCTTCACGTCCTCAATGGTGAATGAAGCTTTCTCAACTATCCAAGGTCCGTTCTCATGTCTTTGAGTGAAATGAATGGCTAAGGTTGAAGATTGAATGAAGAAAAGAAGAAATTAAGCATTGAATTTCGATTTCCACCATGAAATCAAGGTTGAAGATGACTATGGAGCTTACCTACAGGTTGGGGAACGTCCTACTATTGCTCCTAAGCTCCCTTGTGCATGACCAAAGCAAGGAAAGAAAGAAGGGTCGAAAAGAGTCTTTCATGTGGGGGGGAAATGGGATATATGTAAAGGAATTTCATGAGAGAGAAAGTGATAATTAATTCCTTCAACTCCCAAAATTGGTGCCACATACTCCCCTCAATCCCTTTCATACGAATCCATCTACCCCACCTTGTAATTCCTCTTCATTATCCATGAATTAAAAGAAAAGAAATTAAGCACTTTAACCATTTTAATAATATTATCCAAAATTGAGTGGATATTACTTTTTCTTTAACTAATGTGAGTGGACTCTCCACTCACTTTAGATATTTCGTTGCCTTTACAAGGCACAAGGACGTCCATACTTATGGAAATTCAACCATCCATTTTTGGTTGAAGGGCACTTCCATTAATATATGTATTTCTACAGTTAAATTTAATTAGAGTTTCAATTATGCTTAAATCTTGATTATTTTAATATCAAGATTCTCTCTCCTACAAAGAGATTTAAATGAGACACCCCTCTGATTTTATTGTCTCTAATTGATACCAAGAAACATTAGGGACTCTCTAGAAGTGGTATTTTTCATATTGAACCCTAGGTTTTAGGTAATTTGCACATTACACCAAAACTAGGTTTTAATGCACAAACATTGCTTAACAAGCTCTGTCTTGGTACTCAGGATACCGCAAGCCATACCTATGCATCATTCTCATTCTAATGATGCTTCAACACTTGAGGAACATTTTATCATGTAACATTTGCAAGTTAACCCCTCAACTTGGGTAATTTTCACATTAGTCCAAAACAGGCAAAACATTATTTCAACATTATTCAAAAAGGACTGAAATTGAAACATAAGCTCCTCTTAGGCCTTAATTACTTTTCAAGATATAAGAGCAAGCATATAATTAACTTTATTAAGAAAAACATCTAGGGTTAAAGCATAACCCAAGTCAGGGATGTTACAAATTATCCACCCCTAATAGGGATTTCGTCCCCAAAATCATCAAGAGAAAAGAGAAGGGTACTTCCTCCTCATCTCTTCCTCTAGCTCCCACTTAGCTTCTTCATCACTATGATGATTCCAGAGAACTTTCACAAGACATATGTCTATCTTTTTCAGCTTTTTAATTCTTTTATCAAGGATCATCACATGTCCTTCAACATTTGATATATCATCATTTAATTCTACCTCTACAGGTTACATAACTAATTCTGTGTCAGGATGACACTTTCTTAGCATAGAGATATGGAACACTGGATGCAACTTATGCAGCTCAGGTGGCAATTCTAGCTTATAGGCTACCTTTCCAATCCGTTCAATGATTGGATACGGCCTCATAAATCTAGGAGCTAACTTTCCCTTCTTCCCAAATCTAAGAACACATTTCCAAGGCGAGACCTTGAGGTATACTACATCTCCAACTTGGAATTATAAAGGTCTTCGCCGTTTGTCAGCGTACGACTTCTGTCTATCCTTTGCAGTCTTTAATTGTTGTTGTATTATTTTAATCTTGTCAGTTGTCTGCTGCACTAGGTCAGGACCTAGAAGTTGATATTCTCCAGTTTCATACCAACATAATGGAGATCTACAACGTCTACCATATAAAGATTCATATGGTGCCATATCAATACTGTGCTGATAGCTATTATTATAAGAAAATTCTATCAAGCTCAGGTGTAGATCCCAACTTCCTACAAACTGAAGGATACATGTCCTAAGTAGATCCTCTAAGGTTTCCATGGTCCTCTCAGATTGTCCATCTGTCTATGGGTGAAAGGCAGTACTAAACCTTAACTGCGTACCCAAAGCTTTATGTAGTCGTTTCCAAAAATGACTCATAAACTAGGGACCTCTATCAGAAACAATAGTAACTCGTACCCCATGTAAATGCACTATCTCATCTGTATATATTTGTGTAAGCCTCTCAACAGTATAGGTTGTTTTGACAGGAAGAAAATGTGTTGTCTTAATCAACCTATCAACTATCACCCATATGGAATCATGACCTTTGGTTGTTCTAGGTAAACCAACCACAAAGTCCATAGTCATGTGATCCCATTTCCACTGTGATATAGACAAAGGTTGCATCGTTCCTGCGGGCTTTTGATGTTCAGCTTTAACCTGCTGACACATAGGACACCACATAACAATCTCAGCTACATCTTTCTTCAATCTTAGCCACCAATACATATCTTTCAAGTTATGATACATTTTGGTGCTCCCTGGATGCATTGCATACATCGAAGAATGAGCTTCCTCCAAAACTAATTTCCTTAAGTCATTGGCATCAAGTACTACCATCCTACCATGGTAATAGACTACCTGATCCTATGACTCATGAAAGCCATCCCATTTCTCACTACCATACTCTGACCTGATCTGCTGAATCAAAACATCAGCTTGCTATGCTTCTTTAATCTGCTGTCTCAGAGTAGGTTTCACTTGCATCTCAGCTAATAGCCCAGCTAACAATGATACCTTAAGCTGTATATTGTTTTGCCTCAAGGAGATGAGCATATCTCTTTTAAAGAACACTAAAGAGTTCAACTATGCTTTATCTAAGGTTGGTGATGATGATTTCCTACTTAGTGCACCAGCCACAACATTAGCCTTCCTTGGATGATAATCAATTGTACAATTGTAGTCCTTGATTAACTCCATCCAGCGACGTTGTCTCATGTTCAACTCATGTTGTGAGAAGATATATTTTAGATTCTTATGGTCTGTGAAAATCTGAAATGTTTCTCCATAGAGATAATATCTCCAGATTTTCAAAGCATGGATCATAACAGCTAGCTCTAGATCATGTGTTGGATAATTCTTTCTTAATATGTCGAGAGGCAAAAGAAATCACTTGATTATCCTACATAAACACACATCCTAGTCCATTCTTAGATGCATCACAAAAAAATATGTACCCCTTCCCTTACTCAGGTAACACCAGAACAAGTACACTTGTTAACCTTTCTTTCAATAGTTAGAAAGAATGTTGACACTTATCACTCCAGACAAAAGGAACCTCCTTCCTGGTCAACTTGGTTAGGGGTAAGCCATAGAACTGAAGTTCTTAATGAACCTCCTGTAGTAGCTTGCCACTCCAAGGAGACTATGTATCTCCGTCGGTGTCTTTGGTTGTTCCCATTGTAGGATAGATTCTATCTTCTTAGGATCAACACAGATACCTGAGGTAGATACGAGATGTCCTAGAAAAGAAACTTCTGGTAACCAGAACTCGCATTTGCTAAACTTAGCATACATATTATGTTCTCGTAGCAAAGTTAAGACCTGATGGAGGTGCTACTCATGTTGTTGAGCATCTCTACTATATATCAAGATGTCATCTATGAAGACTACTATGAACTGATCAAGAAAAGGTCAAAAGATTCTATTCATGAGTACCATAAATGCAGATGGTGCATTAGTTAGTCCAAATGACATAACTATGAACTCATAGTGAACATACCTTGTCCTAAAAGTAGACTTAGGTATGTCACTCTCCTTGATACACAACTGATGATATCCTGACCTCAGATCTATCTTAGAAAAGATAGTTGCACCATGTAACTGATCAAACAAGTCATCGATCCTTGGTAGAGGATACGTATTCTTTATAGTTACCTTATTTAACTGCCTATAGTCGATGCATAATTGCATCGATCTGTCCTTCTTCTTAACAAAGAGAACTGAAGCACCCCATGGTGAAGTACTCGGTCGAATAAAACCTTTCTCAAGCAACTCTTGCAGCTGTTTCTTGAGCTCTGCCATCTTAGCAGGTGCCATTCTATACGGTGTTTTTGCTATTGGTTGTGTGCCTGGGATTAGATTAATCTCAAAATCAACCTCTCGAGGTAGAGGAACACCTGGAAGTTCCTCAGGAAACACATCTTCAAACTCCCTAACTATCGGAAGTTCAGAAAGATTAGAGCTCTCCACTATGGTGTCTACCACATGTGCCAAGAATGCAAAGCATCCTTGCCTCATCAGCTTCTCAACTACCATAGCCGACACTAGATAGGTTGGAAGAATCTTTCTGTCTCCCTGAAAGATCAATGTGTCACTATCATATGTGAACACATCCTGCTTGGAAATACAATCCAATACAACCTTATACTTTTCTATGGTGTCCATTCCTAGAATTATATCGAACCCGTGCATCTTAAGTGGGATAAGATCCACCTGAATGTGATGTTCAGAAAAGGAAAGAGTGCATGGAGAACACACCTCCCACAACACTACAGATCCAAGCAAAGGAGTTTCTAATAATAAAGTATCTGTGTAACATCCCTGACCTGGGTTATGTACTAACCCTAGGTGTTTTGCCTAATTAAGTTGATTAGATGCTTGCTTATACTTCTTGAAAAGCAATTAAAGCTTTTGAGGAACTTATATTTCAATTTTAGTCCTTTTTGCATAATGTTGAAACATTGTTTTTTAATAATGGACTAAAGTGCAAATTACCCAAGTAGAGGAGTTAACTTGCAATTTGCACATGTTAAGATGTTCCTCTAATGTTGAGTTATCCTAATAATGAATATGATGAAGTGGTACAGTTTTCACAAGCTTGGGTACCAAGATACAACCTGTAGAGCAATCCTTGTGCTTTAAAACCTAGTTTTGGTGTAATGTGCAATTTACCAAAAACCTAGGGTCCAACATGTAAAATATACCCTCTAGAGGATCTCTCATGTTTCTTGACATCAAGTGGAGAAAATAAAATGAGAAGGGCACCTCGTTTGAATGATCATGGTTGAAGTGGAAACTACTCACACTAATAATATATTGAGTAATATCCAATAAGGGTGGATATTAATATACCTCTCTTAAAAGGTGTTTAGTTCTTTTTAAACCTTGGATAAGGGAGGAGTTTTGCATGAGTTTATATGATGGAAATGTGGCCAAGGATGGAGGAAGCCTTGGTGGATATGTTTGGAAATATCTATCTCTTTCCATTTTCCTTGAAAATACCCATAAATATATAAGCAACCTTTTCCACACACCAAAGGATCGTTCCTTAGCTTCTTTCTCTCATCACTTTGCTTGGACCGACCAAGAAGGAGATCTAGAGTAGAGGAAGGATGACCAAACTGACTTGGTAAGTGTTGATCACCATCTAACTCGAATTCATGGTGGAAACCACAATATAAGGTTAGATTCATGGCGTTTTTCACACGATTCTCCTTTCTAGCCATCTTCTACATCCAAAAAGTGGAGGAAAGACCTTAGACAACTATTGGAGCTCAAGACACCATTAAAGCTACGAAGCTTGGAGCTCTGGATCAGTCCTAGAGGTGGGTTTTATAACTCTAATCCTTAAGCTTTGTTAATACATCTTTCTTTCCTAAAATCTTTACTTAAATCTTCTTCTTTAGACACCTTTGTGTGTTCTTGCTATTATTTCCGTGAAGAACAGACCCTATTCTTGGTTGAACAGAGGTAGAAATGATGACATTAATTCTTATGTCTATCGAAGAATTTTACTTTAGCAAACGGTCTCCCAACCTTTAGCAAACGGTTTACCAAAACGTTTGGAGCAAACAGTTTCACAAGAACGCATGGAAGCAAACGGTCCAAGACCGTTTGGAAGAGTTGACCAGGAATTGACCATTTGGATATCTGTTGTGAATAATGTAGACTAATCACCTACTAAAAATCATCAATTAATTCCAATTGGATCACCAATTGAAGGCCCATCAACCATCTAAACCCTAATCGGGTCAATTTCTGATTTCAATAATTGAATTGTGTTGAAGTTTGGGTTGAGTGGCCAAAATGGTTTCAAAACTGTTTGGGGATCACCCAAACGGTCTCAAGACCGTTTGGTGATCACCCTAGACCGTTTGTAGGTCTAGGGTTAAGTAGGGTTGACCAATTGAGGGATCAATGATATCAAGTTGATGAATAATCGATTGATGATTTGGTGACCAAACCTAGGGCTCAAACCTTAATTGAATGACTTGGGTTTTGATAAAATAATGGGCTAACAGTCTCAAGACCATTTGGAGGATATCCAAATTATCCCAAGACCGTTTTTAGGTCTAGGGTTGACTATGGTTATGTGGTTGAAGATCTTAAGGTAACAAGTTGAAGTGCAATTGATTGTTGACCTAGTGATCAATCCAATGAGCCAAACCTTAATAGGATGAGTTGGTTTTTGACGTGGACTTGAGCAAACAGTCTCAAGACCATTTGGAGTTTATCCAAATGATCCGAAGACCGTTTGGGGTCAGGTAATGATCAAATTGAATAATGGTTCAATCGTTTCAAATCAATTAAACTCACATTGAAGTATGTTGAGGGGTCATCGATTCCAAACCCTAATCCAATTGATCCAAGCCCTAATTGATGATCAATTGAGGGTCAATTGAGTGTCAAATCAGTTGAGGGCTGACCTAATTGACTCAATTGATGAGTGCCTAACAAGTGCATGATCGATTGAGGGGTTCAACATTGGAAACCCTAACTCAATTGAAGTGGTTGAAACACTTTTTGGTCCTTACGGTTTTGAGGTGGTTTGGTCCAAATGGTCTCAAGATTGTTTGAGTCCAAATGGTCTCAAGATCATTTGGGACCAAACAATCCCAAACCGTCTAGTCTCATGCAGTTTCAAGGTCAAATATGCCCATGCGGTTTCAAAGTCAAACTTGACCAAACGGTCTTCATGACCAAACGGTCTTCACCCCCATCTTGGGAAAACGGTCTTGAGTGTGCACTTTACCACACAGTTTCAAAAGTCAACAAGACCGAACGGTCTTCAACACAAAATGGTTTCAAGGTCTTTCCAAGACTGTTTGGAAGTTTAGTGTGCAAGACCGTTTGAGGTCTAAAAAGGTCAAGATCGTTTGATGCCTTAGTGGTCAAGATGGTTTCATGGTTGATTAACCTAAACCTCATAGATACCTAAAGTGATTAAGGGACCAAGTAATTAGTGGATTAATACAGGATGTAATCAATGGTGATTATAATAATGGTATCCTTGCTGGGATAGAGTGATTATTACTCTTTGAAATGAGTAAGCCTTAATGATCACAATAGTAATGACCTAACCCATGATGTCAATGTTGAATTGACTTAGCCGAAATCAAAGGTGATGCAAACATCATCTTATAGAAAGAGGAGAGAGAAGACTTCTTATATGAATGTTAATCAAGTAATGAACTCCCAATATGGATGGATACCTAATTAGGGTATGATCCATGATATTGAGATCAGGAAACCCTAGTTATGGAAGCTAATGAATTACAACCCTATTGAGGGCATTAATGGAAGTAATCCTCATACCTGAGGATGGTATGATCTTAATGTGATGTAATGCGAATAGTAAACCCTAATCTAGGGTAATGTAATGTAATGTGAATAGTAAACCCTAATCTAGGGTAATGTAATAATATGAACAATAAACCCTAATTCTGAGTTATGCTTTTAAGCATGAAACTCTATGATTGAATTATGAAATGAGGAATCACTATTCCTAATTAAGATAAAGGGGTTGAATAACCCTAATTGAATTAAAAGGGAAACCCTAACCCTAGTAAGGGCATAGTGGTGCAAACCTTGAATATTAAAGTTATTTTTGTTTTGCAATGTACTGATGTAGAGATAATGTGCCTATTATCAATTGTATTAATTATGTAAGTCTTTATGAAATAGTGAGCATAGCCAGGTAAGAGCTATGATGCAATATTCATTAAAAGAACTTTACAAGTTTTGAAAGCAATGATATGCTATGTTACCTAGTGAGAGGTAACAAATAAGACTGATAGGCTATATGAGCCATGAGAAATATCTACATTGCCACTATCATGTTCATACTGTTAAATGACTTGATGGCAATATGTTACTTGGTAACAAGTGTTTCGATGATCTAAGGGTTTGAACACCCATATTCCTGAATCATAATGATGAGATGGTTAGGGACTGATATCCCAATTTTAACAAGATGTGAAATGAACTTGATACAATTAGTACTCTTTCTTTATAGCAATTTTCTTATTGGTTTATGTTTGAAAACATGCCTGATGCTAAAAGAATTCCATAATGTACTTAAATAATCAAGTATAATGATATCATGTAGAGCCCTGACCATAGATCCATCATTGTCAGAAGTTAAATGATGGTGAAATAGGTTTTCTTAAGGGAACTCCTAGAGAGCATACTTTTGAGTATGTGGGGGTTATGGACGTGAATATCCTTACGTCTTAATGAGGGAATTGATGTGAGATGTACATTTAATCTCTCAATCCTTCATTATATGTTTATGCTGGGATGATATATCACTAATTTCCCGATGATGTTTTTAATGCCGCATCGATAAGAGATAAACAAGAAATCCCTCGATGGAGAAGAGAGTACAGCATGCTAATGTAACTCTAATAGCGAAGTTGCCAGAATACCCTGGAAAGCTATTATGGCAGAGACACAAGATTTCCTGCATGTTGTACCTCACTCTGACTGAGGAAGATGAGGTCATAGGAATCCAGCTCTTCTGATGACCTATGTATGGTACCGATTGCGATTTCGTAATGGTCGGTTGGAGTATGAGCGGTGTAACTCATCTCCCTAGGGCATAAATATGTTTGTAAAATGTAATCAGCTGTATAGCATAATTGCTTAGGTTGAGCTACGAGAAACAATGATTGATGATACATTTTTTATAGTGTTCTAGTTGAATAAATAGTATACATGTTCTTCATATTCCTCATTGATTATATGTCTTGTCATTCATTCAAGTTATAATTGAAATGATAGCTTAGAGATTACTGCTCTACTTAGCTTATTCAATGAATTGCCTGATGTTGAATAATTATAGTTCTTCCGCTCATTGTTACTTTAATAATTGCAATAATAATGCTTCTGGCAGAGAGTTATAACTCTTGCTGGGACAATTATTCAATTGTCTGACCCCCGTGGGATTCGACTTTTTAGGTAGACGTTGAGGACGAAGGAACCCTTCAGTGGGTGAGCAGCAACAGCAACATCAGGGACAATAGTGATCCTCAGGTGGAGATACTGTCTATCAAGTCTTATAGATAGAGTGTCCTATGTGTCGTCTATGTACTCTTAGGTCCTAGGAGTCAGTAGATGGTTTCATATAAGATCTGAGATTTTGACTTAATGCCTTGAGATTTTGTATAATGCTTATGTATAGTTTAACATGGCAGTTGATGCTTGTAACCCTTGAGATGTGATGATATAGAGAAATGCTGATGGATCAGTTTGTAAATAACTTACCTTGTTTCTTTATGAAAGAGTTTCATAGTTTGTAGACCTCTTTATTAAGGTTTTAAATGTTTAGTGATTTTTAGTAATTCCACTGCTAATTAATTGCTTCCGCATCATTAATAATGTTTTCTTCAAGACGTGTCATCTCAAATTAAGTGGTATCAGAGCTCTAGGTTTGTTGAGTCTACAGAGACATAGGACTTAGGTTGTTGAGTCTATTCTAGTGTCCTCCAGTATATCTGATAGTGTCTTCTGCTCATCAGGAGGAGAAGATAAAACTAAAGATGTCTGGGTCACACGAGGAACATGTCGCAGAGAGTAGTGTCACTGCACCCAGAGGAGGTGCAAGAAACCCAGAAAGAGAAGAACCTATGCCTGAACCACCCCAGTTCAATCCAACTGACATGGGGAACCCATCCGTCCAAGCCATGTTTGGGTAGTTTATGACTGCCATGACACACATGACTGATAGGATGCCTATACTTGCACCTAGGGCACCTAACCATCCAGAAGGAAAAGGATCCGACAAGACGTTTGAACGACTACACCGGGTTGGAGCCACAGAGTATGCTGGAACAGCTGACCTAGAAGATGCTGACTTGTGGTTAACTGAACTAGAGAAGGCCGTTAGAATCCTGAACATCCCAGAAGCTGAGAAGGTTAGACATGTTGTGTATCTTCTCAAGGGGAGTGCTGGTCACTGGTGGACTATGTAGGAAGGAAAAAGGCCAGGTGTGGAGATTGAATGGGAAGTTTTCCGATGGGAATTTATCAAAAGATACTTCCCTAAGATGTTTCTAGATGAGAAAATCTCTCAGTTTGAGAGGTTAAGACAAGGTCTAATGAACATTAGCGAGTATCAGGCTAAGTTCATGGAGCTTTTGTGGTTCTGTCCGCACATGGCAACCACAGATGAAGAAATGATTAGGCATTTTGAGAAAGGATTAAATGCTGAGTTGACTACTCATGTGTCCGCTCTGGAGAACAGAGAAAGGTTTGCTACCTTCGTGGAGTCTGTCAAAAGGGTAGAGAGGTTTGTGGCGGAGAAGAGACAGACCAAGAACAAGAATATGTATCCCCAGTTCCAAGGTTCTTCATCTAAAGGTTTTAAGAAACCGAGGTTTTCTGTACCTACACCACCACCTAGATTCAGTACCCAGACACAGTGGATGTCAAATAGGGGTAGAGGATGAAGTTTACCGTTAGAAGGAGCTCGTAGCTCAGCATCTATGTCAGTCACAGGACAACCCAGACCACAACAACTGAACAAAAGTTGTTACATATGTGGAAATATGGGACATCTGATGAAGGATTGCAGAGCAAGAGAAGTGAGTGTAACTCAACCTCAAAGGAAGAGTCAGCAAGGATCTCAAAGGTGAGAGTTTCTAGGTTACGCTAGAGGACGTGGACAAGCATCCCAAGATGGATCTTCAACACCAAGTCATCGAGCACTGAATCAACCACAGGTAACAGCGAGATTCTATGCGATGTATCCACCTGATGTAGTGATCAACCCCCGGGTTGTGACAGGTCAGATGGAATTGTTTTATTCTGATATGTCTACATCATGCATCATATCTATTTTAATTGAACTGGGTGCTACACATTCCTTTATCACTCGAAGAGTGATTCTTGACTGCAACCTGACTACAAGTCACAGAGAAGATAGTTTGTTGTTAGAAACTCCGTTGATGGGATCTGTTGTTTTGTGGGAGGTATGTTCTCCCTGCATCCTCTTCTTTTCTAAACATCACATTCAAGTGGATCTTATACCATTTGAGATGTAGGGATTCGATGTAATCCTTGGGATGGAAACCTTGGAGAAGTATAAGGTTGTCTTGAATTGTGAGTCCAAGCAAGCTATGTTCGCTAATGATAGTGACAAATGGATGTTTCTAGGAGATAGAAAGATTCTACCAACCTGTCTTGTGTCAGCTATGGTTGTTGAGAAACTGATGAGGCAAGGATGTTATGCATTCTTGGCCCATGTGGTAGATACTACCATGGATAGTCTTAATCCTATTGAAGTTTCGGTAGTCAGGGAATTTGAAGATGTATTTCTTGAAGAACTTCTAGGTGTACCACCCCCTCGGGAGATTGATTTTGACTAATCCCGAACATGCAACCAATAGCACAAACACCGTATAGGATGGCGCCTGCTGAGATGGAAAAAATCAAGAAACAACTGTAAGAGTTGCTTGAGAAGGGTTTCATCCGACCGAGTACTTCGCCTTGGGGTGCTCCAGTCCTCTTTGTTAAAAAGAAAGATGGGTCAATGCGGTTGTGCATTGATTATAGAAAATTAAATAAAGTAACAATAAAGAATAAGTATCCTCTACCGAGGATTGATGATCTCTTTGACCAGTTGCATGGTGCAACTGTCTTCTCAAAGATAGACTTGAGGTCGGGATATCATCAGTTGCGTATTAAGGATGGTGACATACCTAAGTCTGCCTTTAGAACAAGGTATGGTCACTATGAATTCACAGTTATGTCGTTTGGACTGACTAATGCACCCGCTACATTTATGGAACTCATGAATAGAATCTTCTTACCTTTTCTTGATCAGTGTGTTGTTGTCTTCATAGATGACATCCTGATTTATAGTAGAGATGCTCAACAACATGAGCAGCACCTTCGTCAGACTCTAAATTTGCTAAGAGAACACAAGTTATATGCTAAGTATAGCAAGTGTGAGTTCTGGTTACCAGAAGTTTCTTTCCTTGGACACATATTATCTTCTACAGGTATTCGTGTTGACCCTAAAAAGGTAGAATCTGTCCTGCAATGGGAGAAACCGAAGACACCGACGGAGATCCATAGTTTCTTAGGGTTGGCAGGCTATTACAGGAGGTTCATTAAGAACTTCAGTTCTATAGCTTTACCCTTGACTAAATTGACCGGGAAAGATGTTCTTTTTACCTGGAATGACAAGTGTCAGCAATCGTTTCAGTTGTTGAAGGAAAGGTTGACAAGTGCACCTATGCTTGTGTTACCGGAGCAAGGGAAAGGATATATAGTTTTCTGTGATGCCTCTAAGAATGGACTAGGATGTGTGTTGATGCAGGATAAACAAGTGATTTCTTTTGCTTCTCGACAGCTTAAGAAACACGAGGAGAATTATCTGACACACAATCTAGAACTAGCAGCTGTAGTTCATGCCTTGAAGATCTAGAGACATTATCTTTATGGAGAGACATTCCAGATTTTCACTGACCATAAGAACCTTAAGTATATCTTTTCTCAGCATAGGCTTAACATGAGGCAATGCCGATGGATGGAGTTAATCAAGGATTACGACTGCACAATTGATTATCATCCAGGGAAGGCCAATGTCGTTGTGGATGCTTTGAGTAGGAAATCATCAACACCGGCCTTGGATAGAGCACAACTGAACTCTTTGGTATGCTCTAGAAGGGATATGCTTATCTCTTTAAGACGACAATGTAAAGTTAAGAATATCATTGTTAGCAGGACTGTTAGCTGAAATTCTCATAAAACCTACTCTGAGACAACAAATTAAGGAGGCACAGCAAGTTGATGCCACAGTTCAACAGATTAGATCAGAGTAAGTTAATGAGAAACGAGAAGGTTTCCGTGATTCAGATGATCAAGTAGCTTGTTATCATGGTAGAATGATAGTACCAGATATGGATAACTTGATGAAGTTAGTCCTGGAAGAAGCTCATTCTTTAATGTATGCTATGCATCCAGGAAGCACCAA
Organism: Alisma plantago-aquatica; assembly: GCA_963693085.1. Lineage (NCBI taxonomy): Eukaryota > Viridiplantae > Streptophyta > Magnoliopsida > Alismatales > Alismataceae > Alisma > Alisma plantago-aquatica. The sequence continues at coordinate 1,732,412,646 of OY856409.1, read as the reverse complement.
GATGTATCGAAACTTGAAAGATATGTATTGGTGGCCTGATTTGAAGAAAGACGTTGCTGCATTTGTTATTCGGTGTCATGTGTGTCAGCAAGTTAAAGCTGAATACCAGAAGCCTACAGGAACAATGCAACCTTTACCCATACCACAGTGGAAGTGGGATCATGTAACAATGGACTTTGTGGTTGGTTTACCTAGAACAACCAAAGGACATGATTCCATCTGGGTAATAGTTGATAGGTTGACAAAGACAACACATTTCTTACCTATCAAAACAACCTATCTGTTGAGAAGTTGGCACAGTTATAGGTAGATGAGATAGTATGGCTACATGGAGTCCCAATTACCATCGTTTCTGACAGAGGTCCTCAGTTTACGAGTCGTTTTTGGGATCGACTTCATAAAGCTTTAGGCACAAAGTTAATATTTAGTACATCCTTTCATCCTCAGACTGATGGACAATCAGAAAGGACTATACAGACTTTAGAAGACTTGCTTAGAGCATGTGTTCTTCAGTTTACAGGAAGTTGGGATCTGCCCCTAAATATGATAGAGTTTGCCTACAACAATAGCAATCAACATAGCATTGACATGGCACCTTATGAAGCTTTGTATGGTAGACATTGTAGATCACCCCTATGTTGGTATGAAACTGGTGAATATCAACTTTTAGGTCCTGATCTTATGCAGCAGACCACTGAGAAGATTAAAGTAATACAACAACAGATAAAGATTGCACAGGATAGGCAAAAATCTTATGCTGATAAGTGTCGTAGACCTTTAGAATTCTTGGTTGGAGACAGAGTGTACCTCAAGGTCTCACCTTGGAAAGGAGTTCTTAGATTTGTAAGGAAAGGAAAGTTAGCTCCTAGGTTTATAGGGCCTTATCCAATCATTGAACAGATTGGAAAGGTAGCCTATAGATGATCTCTCATGTTTCTTGGCATCAAGTGGAGCAAAGAAAATGAGAAGGGCACCTCATTTGAATGATCATGGTAGAAGTGGAAACTACTCACACTAATAATATATTGAGTAATATCCAATAAGGGTGGATATTAATATACCTCTCTTAAAAGGTGTTTATTTCTTTTTAAACCTTGGATAAGGGAGGATTTTTGCATGATTTTAGATGATGGAAATGTGGCCAAGGATGGAGAAAGCCTTGGTGGATATGTTTGGAAATATCTATCTCTTTCCATTTTCCTTGAAAATACCCATAAAAATATAAGCAACCTTTTCCACACACCAAAGGATCGTTCCTTAGCTTCTTTCTCTCATCACTTTGCTTAGACCAACCAAGAAGGAGCTCTAGACCATAGGAAGGACGACCAAGCTGACTTGGTAATTGTTGATCACCATCTAACTCGAATTCATGGTGGAAACCACAATATAAGGTTAGATTCATGGTGTTTTTCACACGATTCTCCTTTCTAGCCATCTTCTTCATCCAAAAAGTGGAGGAAAGACCTTGGACAACTACTGGAGCTCAAGCCACCATTAAAGATACGAAGCTTGGAGCTCTGGATCAGTCCTAGAGGTGGGTTTTATAACTCTAATCCTTAAGCTTTGTTAATACATCTTTCTTTCCTAAAATCGTTGCTTAAATCTTCTTCTTTAGACACCTTTGTGTGTTCTTGCTATTATTTCCGTGAAGAACATACCCTGTTCTTGGTTGAACGGAGGTAGAAGATGATTACATTAATTTCTATGTTTATCCAAGAATTTTACTTTAGCAAATGGTCTCCCAACCTTTAGCAAATGGTTTACCAAAATGCTTGGAGCAAACAGTTTCAAACCGTTTGAGTGCAAACGGTTTCACAAGAACGCATGGAAGAAAATGGTCCAAGACCATTTGGAAGAGTTGACCAGGCATTGACCATTTGGAGATATATTGTAAATAATGTAGACTAATCACCTACCAAAAATCATCAATTAATTCCAAGTGGATCACCAATTGAAGGCCCATCAACCATCTAAACCCTAATCGGGTCAATTGCTGAATTCAATAATTGAATTGTGTTGAAGTTTGGGTTGAGTGGCCCAAACAGTTTCAAAACCATTTGGGGATCACCCAAATGGTCTCAAGACCGTTTGGAGGTCTAGGGTTAAGTAGGGTCGACCAATTGAGGGATGAATGATATCAAGTTGATGAATAATCGATTGATGATTTGGTGACCAAACCTAGGGTTCAAACCTTAATTGAATGACTTGGTTTTTGATAAAATAATGGGAAAATGGTCTCAAGACCATTTGGAGGATATGCAAATGATCGTAAGACCGTTTGGGGGTCACCCAAGACCATTTTTAGGTCTAGGGTTGACTATGGTTCAGTGGTTGAAGATCTTAAGGTAACAAGTTGAAGTGCAATTGATTGTTGACCTAGTGATCAATCCAATGAGACAAACCTTAATTGGATGAGTTGGTTTTTGATGTGGACTTGAGAAATGGTCTCAAGACCATTTTAAGGTCATCCATATGATCCCAAGACCGTTTGGGGTCAGGTCATGATCAAATTGAATAATGGTTCAATCATTTCAAATCAATTAAACTCACATTGAAGTATGTTGAGGGGTCATCGATTTCAAACCCTAATCCAATTGATCCAAGCCCTAATTTATGATCAATTAAGGGTCAATTGAGTGTCAAATCATTTGAGGGTTGACCTAATTGACACAACTGATGAGTGGCTAACAAGTGCATGATCGATTGAGGGGTTCAACATTGGAAACCCTAACTCAATTGAAGTGGTTGAAACACTTTTTGGTCCTTGCGGTTTTGAGGTGGTTTGGACCAAACGGTCTCAAGACCGTTTGGGTCCAAACAGTCTCAAGACTGTTTGGGACCAAATGATCCCAAACCGTTTAGTCTCATGCAGTTTCAAGGTTGGATATGCCCACCCGGTTTCAAAGTCAAACTTGACTAAACGGTCTTCATGACCAAACGGTCTTCACCCCCATCTTGGGGAAACAGTCTTGAGTGTGCACTTTACCAAACGGTTTCAAAAGTCAACAAGACCAAATAGTCTTCAACACCAAACAGTTTCAAGGCCTGTCCAAGACCATTTGGAAGCTTAGTGTGCAAGACTGTTTGAGGTCTAGAAAGGTCAAGATCGTTTGATGCCTTAGTGGTCAAGATGGTTTAGTGGTTGATTAACCTAAACCTCATAGACACCTAAAGTGATTAAGGGACCAAGTAATTAGTGGATTAATATAGGGTGTAATCAATGGTGATTATAATAATGGTATCCTTGCTAGGATAGAGTGATTAGTACTCTTTGAAATGAGTAAGCCTTAATGATCACAATAGTAATGACATAACCCATGATGTCAATGTTGAATTGACTTAGCCCAAATCAAAGGTGATGCAAACATCATCTTATAGAAAGAGGAGAGAGAAGACTTCTTATATGAATGTTAATCAAGTAATGAACTCCCAATATGGATGGATACCTAATTAGGGTATGATCCATGATATTGAGATCATGAAACCCTAGTTATGGAAGTTAATGAATTATAACCCTATTGAGGGCATTAATGGAAGTAATCCTCATACCTGAGGATGGTATGATCTTAATGTGATGTAATGTGAATAGTAAACCCTAATCTAGGGTAATGTAATGTAATGTGAATAGTAAACCCTAATCTAGGGTAATGTAATAATATGAACAGTAAACCCTAATTCTGAGTTATGCTTTTAAGCATGAAACTCTACGATTGAATTATGAAATAAGGAATCACTATTCCTAATTAAGCTAAAGGGGTTGATTAACCCTAATTAAATTAAAAAGGGAAACCCTAACCCTAGTAAGGGCATAGTTGTGCAAACCTTGAATAGTAAAGTTATCTTTGTTTTGCAATGTACTGATGTAGAGATAATGTGCCTATTATCAATTGTATTAATTATGTAGGTCTTTATGAAATAGTGAGCATAGCCAAGTAAGAGCTATGATGCAATATTCATTAAAAGAACTTTACAAGTTTTGAAAGAAATGATATGCTATGTTGCCTAGTGAGAGGTAAGAAATAAGACTGATAGGCTATATGTGCCATAAGAAATATATATATGTGCCATAAGAAATATATGCATTGCCACTATCATGTTCATACTGTTAAATGACTTGATGGCAATATGTTACTTGGTAACAAGTGTTTTGATGATCTAAGGGTTTGAACACCCATATTCCTAAATCATAATGATGAGATGGTTAGGGACTAATATCCCAATGTTAACAAGATGTGAAATGGACTTGATACAATTAGTACTCTTTCTTTATAGCAATTGTCTTATTGGTTTATGTTTGAAAACATGCCTGATGCTAAAAGAATGACATAATGTACTTAAATCATCAAGTATAATGATATCATGTAGAGCCCTAACCATAGATCCATCATTGTCAGAAGTTAAATGATGGTGAAATAGGTTTTCTTAAGGGAACTCCTGGTGAGCATACTTTTGAGTATGTGGGGGTTATGGACGTGAATATCCTTACGTCCTCATGAGGGAATTGATGTGAGATGTACATTTAATCTCTCAATCCTTCATTATATGTTTATGTCGGGATGACATATCACTAATCTCCCTATGATGTTGTTAATGCTGCATCGATAAGAGATAAACAAGAAATCCATCGATGGTGAAGAGAGTACATCATGCCACTGTAACTCTAATAGCGAAGTTTCCAGAATACCCTGGAAAGCTATTATGGCAGAGACACAAGATGTCATGCATGTCATACCTCACTCTGACTGAGGAAGATGAGGTCATAGGAATCCGACTCTTCTAATGACCTATGTATGGTACCGATTGTGATTTAGTAATGGTCGATTGGAGTATGAGCGGTGTAACTCATCTCCCCAGGGCATAAATATGTTTGTAAAATGTAATCAACCATATAGCATAATTGCTTAGGTTGATCTACGAGAAACAATGATTGATGATACATTGTTTACAGTGTTCTAGTTGAATAACTAGTATACATGTTCTTCATATTCCTCATTGATTATATGTATTGTCATTCATTCAAGTTATAATTGAAATGATTGCTTAGAGATTACTGCTCTACTTAGCTTATTCAATGAATTTCCGGTTGTTGAACAATTATAGTTCTTCTGCTCATTGTTACTTTAATAATTGCAATAACAATGCTTCTGGTGGAGAGTTATAACTCTCTCTGGGACAATTATTCAATTGTCTCACCCCTGTGGGATTCGACTTTTTAGGTAGACGCCAAGGACGAAGGAACCCTTCAGTGGGTGTGCAACAACAACAATAGCAACAACATCAGGGACAGTAGTGATCCTCAGGTGGAGACATTGTCTATCAAGTCTTGTAGATAGAGTGTCCTATGTGCCATCTCTATACTCTCAGGTCCTTGGAGTCAGTAGATGGTTTGATATAAGATCTGAGATTTTGGCTTAAAACCTTGAGATTTTGTATACTGCCTATGTATAGTTTAACAGGGCAGTTGATGCTTGTAACCCTCAAGATGTGATGATATAGAGAAATGTTGATGGATCAGTTTGTAAATAACTTACCTTGTTTCTTTATGAAAGAGTTTCACAGTTTGTAGACCTCTTTATAAAAGTTTTAAATTTTTAGTGATTTTCAATAATTCCGCTGCTAATTAATCACTTCTGCATCGTTAATAACGTTTTGTCTGTGACGTGTCATCTCAATCTGCTCTATGACTGACAATCATATTGCAGTCAAGAATCACTCTTTTAGTAATAAAGGAATGCGTAGCACCAGGATCAATTAAAACATATACGAAGCAGGATGAAGACATATCAGAATGAAACAGTTCCATCTGACCTGTCAGAACTCCTGGGTTAACTATTGCTTTAGGTTGATTCATCACATAGAATCTAGCCGTTGCTTGTTGTTGACCATGTTCTTTGTTGTTGGGTGTCGATGAACCATCTTGGGATGCTTGTCCACGTACTCGAGTGCCACTCAAAAACTACCTCCTCTGAGAGCCTTGCTAACTCTGCCTCTGGGGTTGAGTCACCATTATGTTCCCGACTAGACAATCCCTTTCCAGATGTCCCACTTGTCTATACTGATGGCAGATCCTGGTCATAGGATAGGGTTTGTGAGGTCCAGTAACTAATGTTGATGCTGTGTTGAGGGCTCTATTTGGAACAAAACTACGGCCCCTACCCCTACTTGACGTCCATTGCGTCTGGGTATTGAATCTTGATGGTGCTGCCAGTGTAGAAAACCTTGGCTTCTTAAAGCTCTCAGACCTTTATCCTTGAAACTGAGTGTACACCTTCCTACCACTGGTCTGTCGCTTCTCGATCACAGACCTCTCTATTCATTTGAAAGACTCCATAAACATGGAAAACCTCTCCCTGTTCTCCAAACCAGATACAGGAGTGGTCAATTTAGCGTTCAACCCCTTCTCAAAATGCTGAATTCTTTCCTCATCAGTAGCTGCCGTATGCGGACAAAACCACAAAAACTCCATGAACTTAGCCTCATACTCGCTAATGTTCATCGGTCCTTGTCTTATCTTCTCAAATTGAGATATCTTTTCATCTAGATAAGTCTTGTGGAAGTATCTAGTGAGGAATTCTCATCGGAATTCTTCCCTTCCGACATGGATACCTGGCCTCTTGCCCTCTTCTATTGTCCACCAGTGGCCATCACTCCCTTTTAAAAGGTACACTGCATGTCTCACGTTTTCAGCTTCTGGGATATTGAGGATTCTGAAAGCCTTCTCTAGCTCAGTCAACCATAAGTTGACATCTACTGGGTCAGCTATACCAGCATATTCTGTGGCTCCTACCCAGTGAAGTCTCTCAAAAGTCTTGCCAGCTCCCTGTCCCTCATTATGGGCTGGTGCCCTAGATGCAGGTGGTGGCATCCTATCCGCCATATGCGTCATGGTTGCAATGAACTGCCCAAACAGAGCATGGAAAGTTGGGTTCTCTATCATGGCTAGGTCAAACTGGGGATGTTTAGGTTCTGGTTCTTCCCTATTCTGGTCCCTTGCACCTCTTCTTGGTGCAGCAATGCTGCTCTCAGCAGCATGTTCTTCATGTGATCCAGACATCTTTAAGTTCTTCTTCTCCTATATGAGAAGAAGACACTATCAGATATATTGGAAGACACTAGAACAAACTCAACATCCTTAATCCTATGTCTCTGTAGACTCAGCAAACCTAGAGCTCTGATACCACTAAATTGAGATGACCCGTCCGAACAAAACGTAATTAACTAAACAGAAGCGGTCATTAACAACAGATTACTGAAAATCACTAAAAATTAAAACCATTTACAAAGAGATCCATACACTAGAAAACCCTTTCAGAAAGAACCAAAGTAATTCAATTACATTCTGGTTCAGAAGTACATATCTTATACCATTCCTTCTGGAGGATTACAAGCATCAACTGTCCTATTTAAAACTATACACAGGCAGCATTAAAACATTGAGGCATCAAGCCAAAATCTCAGATCGATTCATTAAACTAACAACTGACTCCGAGGACCTGAGAGTACAGAGAAGACACATAGGACTCTATATAAAAGATATGACAACCAGTGCCTCCACCTGAGTGTCACTATTGTCCCTGTTGCTGCTACTTCTCTTCCCCAACTATAGGGTTTTTGTCTCTTCTTCTGCGTCCACCTAAAAAGTGTTGGTGACCAACAGAGTCAGACCCAGTCCCAGCGAGAGATATAACTCTCCGCCAAAAACATTATTGTTGCAGTTTATTAGAATAAAACTAAGTATAGGAATCATATATGTTTAATAGCAATTAAATCAATGTCTAAATTGGTTAGAGTAATATTCTTATTTAAAGCATTTCAGCTATAACTTGATAAAGCAACATGTCACTTATCCAATCAGGAATATGAAGAACACGTGTAACTTTTATCCGATATACTAAGAAAGATAACACCAACCAGTGATTTTCATATTTCAACCTTAAGCAAATACTCTACACAGCTGATTATATTTTACAATCATACTTAATACCCTGAAGAGATGAAGTATACCATTCATGCTCCAACCGACCATGATTATGTAAAGCATTGGTACCACACAAGGTCAATGGAAGAGCCAGACTCCAAGACCTTAACCTTCTTAGTTAGTACGAGATTATATGGTAGAGACACCACGTGTCGAACTGCAAATTAGCTTACCAGGGTATATTGGCATCTTTGCTATAGAGTTATAGCCTACAACATATACTCTCTTCTGGGTTATGGCCCATAGCCAATGCTTGGTATCATATCATGGAGTCATGTCCCGTATCCATACTCATACTGGGGTATGGTCCGTAACCATTCTCATACATAGGATATAGCCCGTAGCCATTTCTATGGGGCATGAGGATATAATTTCCCAATTACCCCCACATATTCAAAAATATGCGCTCAGAGTTTAACTCGTTTCACCATTCAGCAAATTTGGACGCTGATGGATCTGTGGTCAGGGCAACTGCATTATACGATATAACATGATTAATTAAGTGTATTGCCATATTCTTTTAGTATCAAACAAGTTTCCAAACATCAATTATTTTAACAATTGCTACAAAGAATGTGTAATACTTTCATCAAGTACTGTTCAAATCTTTAGTAAAGCATTGGGATCTCAATCCCTCATCTCATCAGGAGCATTCTCATCCTTTCAAAAACTCAGCATCATGATTATAGAAAATGGGTATTCAAACCCTCGGTTCATCAAGGAGCACTTATTACCACTAATCAGGTATTAATACCTTCAGGTCATCTGACCAAGGTAAACATGACACTTGTTACCTCTCATATGGCTCACAAGGCCCATTTCATCTCTTGTTACCTCTCACTAGGCAATAAACATACTATGGTTCACAAGGCCCATTAACATTTTCAATAAATGAAACATCATAGCTCATACTTTGCTATGCTCATCATCTCATGATACCTGCATGGTTAGTACATATGATAACAGTTATACTAATTACATATCAGCATCATACTATACAAGGGTAAAACCACTAATCCCTCATTAGGGTTAAGGTTTCACATTTCGTGTCAATCAAGGATTACTCAACCATTACCCAAATTAGGGCTATGGTTAATCATCTCATTTCCCAAAATAAGGGTTTCACATATTATAACCCAAAATTAGAGTTTCACATACCTTCACCCTATATTAGGATTAGGATTTCATATTAGTGTTTCACATAGTATTACATAGCATCACCCCGGATTAGGGTTTCACATCACATTACCCTATATTAGGGTTTCTCATCACATCATTACCTTGAATTAAGGTTTCTTATAACATTTCCCTTAAAATTAGGGATTTATGTAACTTTACCCGAAATTAGGGTTTTCATGAAGGATCCTCTTAAATTAGGGTTTTTCGTTAAATTACCCTGAATTAGGGTTTAGGGTTCATCAACATTCTTGATTAGGGTTTCATGATCTCATCATCATGGGTCAAACCTTAATGCATACCCTACACC